>LR738713.1:96854857-96959287 GCA_902687465.1 Secale cereale | reverse complement strand
GTAACTTCAGTTTCTTTTGAAGCTTATGAATTAATTGAATGCTGAATTTTGTAGTTAAGAGAATAGATAGCTCCTATGAACGTGTATTGAGATCTTCTCGCAGTGCTAGGCTTCTTCTTCCTGGACGGGAGGCTTCTTCTTCCTGCTGTT
This sequence comes from Secale cereale, assembly GCA_902687465.1. Classification (NCBI taxonomy): domain Eukaryota; kingdom Viridiplantae; phylum Streptophyta; class Magnoliopsida; order Poales; family Poaceae; genus Secale; species Secale cereale. The sequence goes on along the minus strand of LR738713.1, from coordinate 96,959,137 downwards.
GGGATTTGTTGCTCCTCTCTATTTCCTCGACGGGAGGCCTGCCTTCGAACCTCAGGTGAGTTGTGTTACTGGTGATCACGACCGTGCCCATTTTAGTTAGATAATTTTAGCTCTAATTAATGCCTCTTATGCCTGCTCCAGTATTGGCAAACTTTTGACAATTGCTGTCCCGTAGCATGCATGTGTGGTTGTGTGCCGAAATTGCTTTGTCTGATCTGTTGTAAATGTTTTTAGTTGCTACCTGATATAGATGCTTCATTGCTTGTATAATCATCCATGGAACTTTAGTATGTTATACATTGTTTTGTTGTGTATAGGCATTTCATTGACTGCGGAATCATGCACGGTCCTATTGGTAGTTTCTTTGTTTTGATCCTCTTGATGTTGGGCTGTGGGTTAACCTATTTTCCCTGTGAATGTCATATGTGTCTATAGTTGTTTTTATTTAGTGTTTTGGTTTACAAAGATTTCTTGAAGATCTTGCTATCCATCTATATTGTTATAATAGTGTAGATATGTGGTTTTGCCTTGATAATCTGTACAGTGAGGTTGGAGTAGGCTATGATTTCCTTTACCCCTAATAGGTTTCTTTCTTTTTGTTTTGCAGTTTGTGCTATTTCTAGCTTTAAGGATTCTGCTCCTTTGTTAGGTTGTTCAAGGTTTGGTCCTTCCTTTCTCGGTAGCTATTTTTCTTCCTTTCCCCATCTTCCACGGTGACCTGCTATTTTTGCTTCCAGCTTTTCAGAGGGTGTTTTGGGCTCTAGATTGATCTGGTTGTGTGGGTGGTGTGGTGTACCACATGACACTATGTGCCTGCTATAGCCATTCAGTTCTTGGGAGTATATGGTGCTTCGATTTAATTCCTCTTGGTTGATTGGACATATGAAGAGACGCTGTATGAGCTTCTTCCTACCATCATCTAAATTTTATTGCAGCATGATTCAGATATACTCCCTCCGTCCCATAATATAAGACATTTTTGCAAACTATGTTAGCTTGCAAAAACGTCTTATATTATGGGACGGAGGGAGTAATAAGTAATTTGGTGTTTGAGGAGCATCACTAGATATGTGATATCTATAGAATTATGTTCTGCCGCTTCTTGGAAAATCACTTTCTTCCCTAAGCTGTGGTTAACATTTCTACATTTTAATCCTACATAGCTGGATCCTGAAAATGTAGAGAAGTAAGGTTTGTTCAGTATTAGATTCATGGCTTAATTTACAAGAGAAATAAAGTGCATAGGTTATGCTTCTTAGTTTTTCTACGATTGTTTTTGGTACAATTGGTTACCTAGGCATCAGTATATTATGTTACAAGAATCTGCACTATGCTCTTATGTTTTTATCCATAACCATCTTATTTTGTTTCTTAGTAGAATAGCTTACCTAGGCATAAATAAAAATGTTAAAAGAATCTGTAGTATACTCTTATGCTTAGATTCTTTGGTTTTTTGTGCCAGCTGGTTACCTGAGATTTTGTTTGCTTATTCTATAGGTCGTGATCAAATTAAGACATATATGTTGATCTTGCAATTGATAGCCTTTCCTGTCATATTGTTGACTCTTATAGATCCACCACCTCAGATGGCGCTGACAAGGGTGCAAAGCAGCTGCGGCTAGGGAGGATACCCCCAAGGAAGCGATTGAATGTGCATTTCCTAAATTGCCTACCAAATAGAATATAAATGTGAATACGCCATGCATGTTGGCTCTGTATATATATCTGCAAAAATGAAGTTTAAACAAACTGATTACTTATTGTTCTCATAAAATGAGCATAAATCATTTTTATAGTGGCAAAAGATCCCTTCACCATGTTGTCGTATCTAACTTCTGGTATGGATAATGAAAATCCTCAATAGCCCTTATTTGTTTGTGGAGAACTGTTGATTCCAGTTTGCCAGTAATGTTTCTTTCTTCCATATTCTGATAAACAACTTGATTCCGTAATTCTGGAATGTACTTATCTACGGGAGTATTGTTTGTTCCAAGTTGGGAGTTGGAGCAAACTCAGCATCAGTCAACACCAACAGCACACATCAAGGTTCCTCTGATCTGATGCACAATTTTATGGATACCAATTTGCCTACTTATTTATACCTTCAAATATTAGTGCAAAGTCTTATTAAGTCACTTTTCTTAATTTTTCTATTCATTATTTATACCTCCAAACATTGGTGCACAGCCTAATGAAGTTACAATTTCTAGACGCAGAGAGGAACATTCCACTGTATACCATGCTTGCTCTCCTCACTGTCCATCATACAAGTTGCTGCAGAATTTTGATCAGATTTATTTATCTATATCAAGGTGGTAAAGGCAGCGTGGATGGGGCTCGCAACTCCTGCTGACGGACTAAACTTTTTCCTTGCTCTTCGGCCACTCCGCCCTTCTTTGAATCACAATGGATTTTTTGTGGTATATGATTTCTTTGCTGGTTGATGGAAGCACACACACACTCATCAAGTTCAGGTAGATTTTCTTCCTATGAAGAATTGTGCTGCTCTACATCAGTTTCCACGTTATATTGTCGTCGTTAAAGAAAATTTTGTTACCACTATATATATCATCTATGATCGTCTGATGGTAGATTTTATTTGTAGTTATACCATAATTAACTTGTTGAAGGCCAGAAATAACTTCTATTTCCACTGAGATAGTGTCGTAGATTAAGTTGGGTAGCTGCGCCGTTGCTGGCGGCAGTTCAGCGGCCGCCTCCTCCTCTTCTCTCCAAATCCAGCACGCCCTTTCGTGTGTGCATCGCGGGCTGCCGTGCCCTGAATGACTATGGAGCACCAGATCCAGGTGAGCTCCTCCTTCAACCTATGAGTCTGATTTCTTCTTTTTTCCCTACAACCTTTTCCCTACATGCATGGATATATGTATGAGATTTCTTTAGGTATATTTGTGCCTCAAAGAAGTTTACATCTATTTTTTTGTGAGATGAATCTGCTTCCATTTGCTGGCTGTACACAGGTTGCTGGAATGAGAATACTTATGAGATGACATCAATGAGATTTACACGCCCTTTGAAAGTTTCTCAAGTATGTTTCAAATATTTTCTTACAACCCTCCTCACTTATGGTTGTGCACATTTTCATGTGAGATGCTCTTTCTTTTCCCTTGGTCCCTAATTTAATCCCCGTTTCACAAGCAGGGTTTGAGTTCCTGATCTCTATGGCTGCTACAGGTGTTCCTTGAGTGCTCTCATGGTGAGGTAATTTCTCTATTGGTATTCCAATGTATTAGAGAATTGTTCTTCGACACCAGTTCAGGAACTCGTGTTATGCGTTACTACAATCAGCCAAGTGATTCGTTTTCTAATTTTTCATATCACGTTGTCCTTAAACTTTCTGCAGCGTTTTCTTTAAACTACGCCTCTCAAGGTACTATTGTAACCTCTGCATTGAGGAGAACTTGATATTTTTGCAGTGTTTTCTTTAAACTACGCCCCTCTGTTATTCTGCAATAGTGGTACCTATCAAGGTACTGTTGTAACCTCTGTATTAGAGAGAGTTGTTCTTCGACAACAAGGATTTTTTTAAATTGTTAATAGCAGCCATAATCCTCTATTTCTGTTTTCAGTGCTAGCGTTTGGCAACCTTGAAGCCCACGGACAACCTACAGGTAAGAGGTACCTGCTTTCTCAACTTTAGTATCCAAATTGCATGTGTGTACAATTTTGAATGATTACCGTGTTAGACCAAAAAGTGAGCTACGGGTATCTATATTATATCCATTAAGGAAAAAATATCTAAATAATTGGCTAGACTTCGAAAGTGTTGTGCTCAATTTAACAGATCTTTACCTTTGAATTTTGGGTTTTGGAGGCTTCTATGTACTGGATGCAGTTTAGTATGTATGATAAATAATTTTTTTTGAATAAAATTGTAGATGAGTAAGAGGTGCATATCAATGATGATCATGTCTCTTTGAGAGTGAGTAAAACGTAAACACCCTTGTCGCTGCTAGAGAGGATGGTCTAAAATTCTGGGATTTAAGGTAGCATAAACTCTACCAAGAACTATGTAATCAATAGTTCAAATCTTTGTTGTCTACAAAACTACTTTTTGTCAGGCCATTTCTGATAGCACATATGGAGCTGTGCTGAGGCGTATCTGGAGCTGTGCCGAGTCTAATGCTTTGTAACAGATCCCAATTCAACAACTTGGTAAAGATCCAAATGGCAGTAAGATAAAGATGCGTGGACTAATATCACCAGAAAAATACAAGAAATTAATGGTGCCTCATTAGGCATGTTTTCACTTAGCTATTTAAGATATAACAGTTTAACTGTCATAATGTTTCATTTATATTTGAACTTTACTAAAGATATGTTCAAATTCGTACCTGCAGCCAAATATCTATTGCCTGACATCTGCTTTCTACCTCTGGTTATTAAGTACATATACATATAAAGTGTGCTCTATTGCTTCATTAAATTCTAGACTTTATGTCTGTTACCGAATGATGGACCCTATGTTGACAAAAGTAATGTTTGAATGCACCACATACTGACAAGAAAATATACTGAACATATGTTTCTTCTACATTCTCAATACATATAGCTGCCATTAATTCTCATGTCGTGATGCCTTTTCTTTTATATGAAGTGAATTTGCACCTTGGGTGGGGCGATGAGGTTGTTGCGGCATGGCTGCCGATCAGCCAAGCAAACCCACTGTGTCTACACCTCTGCATGAGCAGTTGCCGCTTTTGTAAACCTCACTGTCATATCCGGAACGATGCTATGTTGCTTTTCCAATACTGTGCTTATGCCCCTGCCTATATAACCTCTGGTGATGTACATCCATCTATTAATATCCATGATGCCACTCTTATCTATAGTTATCTATTTCCGCTGGTTTTCATTATTTAAAGCATCAATTGCTCAACAAGAAAACCAAATGTGCTGATTACAATACATAACAATGAGGAAAAGTCGTGCCCTGCCTTTCGCCGTCCATCTTCCGCTCAACATGATGTGTTCTAAAGATGCATTTCTGTATGAAATACACATTCTAACCATACATCCCTTGCTATCGCCCCTTGCGCCATTGGCGCAACGGGTCATCTAGTGATAGTAAAGGTAGCCAAGGTGATGGTCATCTTGCCTGAGATCCCTCAAGGAAGAAGAATGGATCCATGAAGAAGACGAAGAAGAAGCCTTGAAGACGAACCACGGGTAGACGAACGAATCCTCACGATCGCAATGGAACAAGCACTAACGAGAAGAAGCAAGCAACACGGTAAACACACCACACAAGACATGACAAGATGCTCAACCAAGTATGATGCAAGACAAGTCTATATATGATGCAATACATGGCAAGGGATGAAGCACTCAAGATCAACATCACCCAACAAGTTTAAATGAGGCCGGAATCAACATATAACAAATCCGGTAAGTCCTCATATGCATAATTAGAAATTAGTACAGATCTGAACAAACCTTAAGTTCAAGTTGTCAAACAGCAGTTTAACATGCATCATGATGATCTACACGAAATTATAGTCAAGTTTCATATAAAGTTCATTTAATTCGGAGGCACGGCCTAGAAGATATGAGCAAAATAAGACAAACAAGTCAACGGTGCAAGATGGATCCAAACATCAAGCAAACACACTACAAACATGTAAACAACATGATAATATGCTTCTACATGCAACGGGCTAAAAGATACGAGCAAAACAAGTTACAATACAAAGCTGAAGTTAACAGCCACATAGCAACTTTGGAGCAAGTAAATTTAAGCTACCGCACCCAAACTGGATAACAAGAAGCATGGATGTGAAGTAGACATGTTACTTAACAAGCATGAACTTCGGACACACCCAAAAGCTTGCTGGAACACATTTAAACAAGCATGGCAAGTTGCAATAAAATTATCCAGACTTAGCCAAAATCCGGGAAGGCAAAAACATCATCACGATGCTGCCTTCGGAGGCACAAAACAACAAGCATATCAACTCTAATAAGAACATAAAGAGCATGGACATGTAGTAGACATATCATACAGCAAACAACTCCATTGGAGCATCTCCATAGGAGGCATGGATCAATAGCAACAATCTACACCAAATTGATCATGCTGATAAAATCCTGACAGGTATAATTTATAGCAACTTGAGAGCAAGAAATAAATAAGCTACATCAGGCCATATGTGCAAGTAAGGGCATGAATGGATAGCCAATAACATGGACAACAAGGAATGATCATTGGCCACTCCAAAACAAGCATGGATTTGAGTGAGACATCAAGCAAACATAGCCTCTGGTTATAACAGATTCCAGACTTAGCAGTTTTTCAGTGAGTATAAAACAGCAATAACAACATGGCATGTTTACAAGCTTGTTTAAGTCACCTCAAGGCATATCATGGAAAATGGATTGCACCACAACAAAGACCATATGATTGTGCTTCTAAAACATCTAGACATGTGGCATGAAGACAAGCACATCACTAGCAATGCGCAAGTGTAAGCAGCATCTCATAACAAGTTTTAGCACTTAACAGCCAAATGAACTTTTGCAACAGAGATTAACATGGCAATATGAACTCAAACAAGCATGCTACATCAACCATCATGTAGATCACTTCACAATGAACATTTTGACATATCATATGCTCCATTTGGATAAACATGCACCAAGTTATCATATCTTAAACATGGCATCAAAATAACATGTAATAACGGTTTATAACAAGTAGCACTCTTACAACTGAGATTAGGGCATCTAGATGAAGTCAAACAAGCATGGCACAATGGAACAAAGTGAAGAGCATATCACCACGATCATTTTGATATATCATACACTCAATTTGGATCACCACACAAAAAGTTACAGCCACTCAAAGTATGCATCAGATTATGCAATTACACGGACTTGGAAGAAAAAAGGCAACCTCGGGTGGACATGTCCGGGTCCAGACGGACATGTCCGGTGGCTGGGGCCCACGGGGCAATGGCACATGCGAGGTGGGCGGACACGTTCGTGCCCGGATGGATATGTCCGTCAGCGGTGGCGGCACGGGGCCCACTGGCAGTCCCACAGAGGCGGAGTGGGTTGGCCAAAGTGGAGCGGGGCAGATCGGGTCCGGCGAGGGGAACCCGGGAGACGGCAGCGGAGCTGGCCAGTCTCCGGCGCAGCGGTGCTGGCAGCGCCACGACGGCGTGGCTTGGCGCCGGGGGCGAGCACTGCGGTGGCCGGCGCGGCGGAGCTCTGCGGGGCGGGGTCATACAAGGAGGCGCGGTCGCCGGCCGGCGCGGCGGAGCAGAGGCTCGGGAGCCCTGCGACAGAACGGCGGGGAGCGCTCGCCGGCGCTGGAAGTGGCGGTTGGCGGCGGAGCCTCGCGAAGCGGCGGCGAGGACGAAGGCTCGGGGGCGCGGGGCAGCTCGGCACAGATCGGCCCGGGGGCGGGTCTCCGCACGGGCCTGGCGGGCCACGGAGGGAGCTGGCGCTGGGAGGACGCGGCTGGGTGACGTGGAGGCCAAATGGCGGCCTCAAATTGGCTGCGGGTGGCGGCGCAGCCAACCGGTGTGCGCCAAGTGGCGGGACTCGGCTGCCGGCGCGGAATTGAAGGTGGGGGCGGCGGCTGGCTAAGTGGAGGGCCTGGCCGCGCGATTTTCGAGGTGGAGCGGCTAGGAGGTTAGGGGAGATGCTAGGGATGCCCAAAAATGGCATGGAGGGGTAGTTTTATAGGGTAGGGGCCTAGGGTTAGGTACTTGGGGGGGTGTTTTTGGACCCTCCGATCGAATCGGATGGCTCCGGACAGAGAGAGAGTGTAGGATGGGCCTAGAGGAGGTTAGTGGGCTGCGAGGAGAGAAGGGAAAAGAGGCCCGCGGAGGTTTTCGGAGACCGAAAACGTCCGACGTTTAAACCGGCGACTAGTGCCGCTATATTTAGAGGTTGGGCTATTAAACGAGCTCCGAACGCGATGAAATTTGGGAGACGGCCTGTCTACACTATAATAAGACCACACGCCAAGTTTCATCCCATTCCGAGAACATTTTTTAGCCACTCATAAATAAATATTCGGAGGCGCCGCGGGCGCGTGCAAGTGTGTCTGGGCTCAGAACGGACAACGGAGAGGACGGGCGGACTCGGACAGATGCAAGTTTTGAAAACATGATGATGCAACACACGTGATGACAAGGCAAAGATGCAACACGCAAGCAGATGACATGGCAACGACAACGAATAACTGGCTGACACCTGGCGCACCGGTCTCGGGGTGTCACAACACTCCCCTACTAACAAGAGATCTCGTCCCGAGATCTTAGGAATGAGACGGAAAAGAAAAGGAAGAACAAAGTTCTTCGAGGACAAAAGAGTGAAACCAAAGAACCTTGAGAGGTTGAATAACTGGAAAGAAAGGATACAACAAAGATGAACGAAATTAAGAAGCTCCGTTACAAAAGAGGAACAAGGAACACAAGAGAACCAAGGGTTGAAAGGCACGAAAACAAGAGCTGAAGGAACAAGAATGAATTCGAAACCACTCCGGTTAAAAGAGATAGAAAAGGAATCTCCACGAAGGAATTCGGGTAGCACTCCGGCTGAAATTAGAGGAATAGACCAAGAACGAGAACTTGAGGGGTGGAATAATACTGTATGAGAGAAACAATACAACGCCTCCGGAAGAATTGAATAACGGAATGAGAAGAACGGAGAAGAAAATGACAAATTCCAGCACGGGTGAATTTGAAAGAGGATCTTGAAAGAAGACTCGAGCGGAGTTGTTGAGAAAATCAACAAGAAAAGTATAAGCTTGATGTGGACTTATGAAAATCATACCAAAACTTGAGGTGAAATACTGCCGCAATGAAAAGATGGATTAGCTGAGAATGAAGAAGTGCAAAACTCCACTTCAAAAGAATACGGAGAATTATTTGCACTCGAAAGGCAAGAATAAGAGTGCTGAGCTGCTCCAGAAGGTCTATATCAAGAAGTAGCAGGAATAATTTGTGGCGTCGTTGCAGGGGAGGTCTACATCAAGCCTACCAAGTACTTGGCATAAACTCTCATCTATTGCATTTACATTATTTGCCAATTGCCTCTCATTTTCATCTCCCCCACTTCTAAAACATATTCACAAAAACACAAAAATATTTGCCTTTTTATGCGCCCTTTTCCCGTTTGTCTTTTTGTTTGCTTGTGGGCGAGATCTCTTTTGCCTCTATGTCTTAATCTGGTAATCTGGAACTTTACCTTCGGAAGTTGGGAGAAATTGAAAAGACTATGAAAAGCTTTATGTCTTTATAATTTGAGCATTATAGTTTCTTTCGTAATGAACTTAAGGAAAAAAAGACTTTTACAGAATATATCACAGGATCTTGATGATGTTACTAAGGAAATAGCTGGTCATAAATCCCAATTTGCTAATGCTGAAACTCTCTTGAGGCAAATCTCGGACAACCAAACTTCTTTAGTAAATAATATGGCTGCCAATCCTGAAACTATTAATAATGATGAAGATCTTAAGATGCTTTGTTGGACTCCTATTAAATCTTTGTTCGCTAATATAGATCTTGAAACAGAAGGGACTGTAGGTGATTCAACTTTAGATAAAAGGTGTCCTGATAACTTGGAGAATAATGATCTTATTGGAAAAAGTGATAAAAGTGGGATTGGAGAGGTCAAAACTTTAGCTAGCAATTAACCACTATTTTGGATTTGAAGGAGTTTAATTATTATAGTTGCTCTTTGATAGATTGTATTTCCTTGTTGCAATCCATGTTAAATTCTCCTCATGCTTATAGTCAAAATAAGGCTTTTACAAAACATATTGTTGATGCTATGATGAAATCCTTTGAAGAAAAAGTTGAGTTGAAAGTTTCAATCCCTAGAAAACTTTATGATGATTGGGAACCTACTATTAAAATCAATATTAAACATTATGAGTGTAATGCTTTGTGTGATTTGGGTGTTAGTGTTTCCACGATTCCGAAAAATCTATGTGATGTGTTAGGTTTCCATAAACTTGATGATTGTTCTTTAAATTTGCATCTAGCGGATTCCACTATCAAAAAACCCATGGTAAGGATTAATGATGTTCTTATTTCTGCAAATAGGAATTATGTGACCGTATATTTTATTGTTCTTGATATAGATTGCAACCCAACATGCCCTATTATTCTTGGTAGACCTTTCCTTTGAACGATTGGTGCAATTATTGATATGAAAGAAGGAAACATTAGATTTCAATTTCCATTAAGGAAGGGCATTGAACACTTTCGTATAAAGAAAATCAGGTTACCATATGAATCTATTATGAGGGCTACCTATGGTTGGAGTACGAAAGATGAAAATACCTAGATCGTTGCTTTATGCCTAGCTAAGGGCGTTAAACAATAGCGCTTGTTGGGAGGAAAACCAATTTTTATTTTGGTTTAGATTTCAATTTACATTAAGGAAGGGCATGAAACACTTTCTTATAAAGAAAATCAAGTTACCATATGAATCTATTATGAGGGCTAGCTATGGTTTGAGTACCAAAGATGACAATACCTAGATCGTTGCTTTATGCCTAGCTAAGGGCGTTAAACAATAGCGCTTGTTGGGAGGCAACCCAATTTTTATTTTGGTTTTTACTTTTTTCTTGTTGTTCTTGAATAAATCTATCATCTAACCTCTGGTTAGATGTATTTTCATGTTTTAATTTAGTGTGTGTGTGTGCCAAGTAAGACCTTTGGGATGATTTGGAAGATAATAGATTGGTTTTTTCTGGAAAATAGAAACTTTTGCGTCCAATGTAAGATTTGTTTCTGGTTGCTGGACCGTGAAAAAACTCTGAATTTTTTACACGTTTCTTATCTGCAAATTTCCAACGTTTTCCTATTTTTTTCATAATTGCTAGAGATATATAAGTTTCAACTCAATTCGCATCTTTACAAACTGCCTAGTTTTTGATAGATTCTGTTTTCATTGTGTTGTTTGCTTATTTTGATGTATCTATGGCTAGTATCGGGGGGTATGAACCATGGAAAAGTTAGAATATAGTAGATATTACACCAATATAAAATAAGAATGAGTTCACAACAGTACCTACAAGTAAGGATTGAATTTGTTTTACTAATGGATCTCACGAGTTTTCTCTTGAGTTTTGTGTTGTGAAGTTTTCAAGTTTTGGGTAAAGATTGGATGGACTATGGAATAAGGAGTGGCAAGAGCCTAAGCTTGGGGATGCACAAGGCACCCCAAGGTAATATTCAAGGACAACCAATCATCTAAGCTTGGGGATGCCCCGGATGGCATCCCCTCTTTCATCTTCAATCCATCGTCAAATTTACTTGAGGCTATATTTTTAGTCACAAGATGATATGTGTTTTTCTTGGATTGTCTTGTATGATTTGAGTCTTTGCTTTTTAGTTTTCCACAATCATCCTTGTTGTACACACCTTTTTAGAGGGACACACGTTAATCGTGAATTTATTAGAATACTCTACGTGCTTCACTTATATCTTTTGAGCTAGGGTAGTTGCTCTAGTGCTTCACTTATATCTTTTTGAGCACAGCGGTGATGTTTATTTTGAAGAAATTGATGAACTCTCATGCTTCACTTGTATTATTTTGAGACACTCTAAACAACATTGTAATTTGCTTGGGTTATAAATTTAGTCCAAATATGATAGGCCTCCAAAGGGGGTATAATAAAAACTTTCATAAAGAGCATTGCATTTTTGAAAAGTTCGATTCCTTGCAATTGTTTGGAGATATTAAGATGGTGATATTAGAGTCATGCTAGTAGTAATTTGTGTGGTTAAAGAAATAATTGTGTTAAGGTTTGTGATTCCCGTAGCATGCACGTATGGTCTTCTAGTTATGTGATGAAGTTGGAGCGCGATTTATCCTTGATTGTATATCTTTGCGTGAAAGTTGGGAGCGCACGATGGTTAACTCCTACCAACCTCTCCCCTAGGAGCATGCATAGTAGTACTTTTCTTCGAGGGCTAATAAACTTTTTGCAATAAGTATGTGAGTTCTGTATGACTAATGTTGAGTCCATGGATTATACTCACTCTCACCCTTCCACCATTGCTAGCCACTCTAGTACCGCATAACTTTCGCTGGTGCATCAAACCACCTTATACCCTTCCTCAAAACAGCCACCATACCTACCTATTATGGCATTTCCATAGCCATTTCGAGATATGTTGCCATGTAACTCCACCGTTCCATCATCATGTTCGAGTACCATCGAGTTGTAATTTTGAGTTGTAAGTAAATAAAAGTGTGATGATCATCATTATTAGAACATTGTCCCATGTGAGGTTATGAATAAAGAGGCCAAAAGAGTCTCCAAAAAAGAAAAAAGAAAAAGAAAAAAAAATAGAAAAGTGTCTCCGAAAAAAAGAGAGGAGTCTCTAAAAAAATGAGAGAAAAAGAGAGAAAGGAACAATGCTACTATCCTTTTCCACACTTGTGCTTCAAAGTAGCACCATGTTCTTCATTGTAGAGAGTCTCCTATTTTGAAACTTTCATATATTACTAGCGGGAGTTTTTCATTATAGAACTTGGCTTGTATATTCCAACGATAGGCTTCCTCAAATGCCCTAGGTCTATATGAGCATGCAAGTTGGATGCACACCCATTAGTTTTCATTTGAGCTTTCATACACTTATAGCTCTAGTGCATCTGTTACATGGCAATCCCTAGTCACTCACATTGATATCGACTGATGGACATCTCCACAGTCCATTGATTTTCCTAGTTGATGTGAGACTTTCTCCCTACTTTTGTCTACTACCACCTTCTATTCCACCCATAGTGCTATGTCCATGGCTCACGCTCATGTATTGCATGAAGAGTTGAAAAAGTTTAAGAATGTAAAAGTATGAATACAATTGCTTGGCTGACTCCAGGATGGGCATGATTTATACTTTGTGCTAAGAAGAGTGAGCATAACAATACTACATGATTATCTAGGGATAACTTTCTTTACCCATGTTATTTTTGAAGCTTCTTGATTTTCTTTCTAGTATGCTTGAAGTTTGATATTAATGAACTTTTGTTTTGAATCATATGGATCTGAACATTCATGCTAAATAAAGAACAAATACATTGCTAAATATGTTAGGTAGCATTCCACATAAGAAATTCTGTTTTTATCATTTACGTACTCGAGGGACGAGCATGAATTAAGCTTGGGGATGCTTGATACGTCTCCAACGCATCTATAATTTTTTATCGTTCCATGCTATTATATTATCAACTTTGGATCTTTTATATGCATTAATATGCTATTTTATATTATTTTTGGGACTAACTTATTAACCTAGAGCCTAGTTCCACTTTCTGTTTTTTTCTTGCCTTTAAGTTTCATAGAAAAGGAATATCAAACGGAGTCCAAACGGAATAAAACTTTCGCGATGATTTTTCTTGGACTAGAAGACACACGTAGGACTTGGAGTCCAAGTTAGAGAGTCCTCGAGGCAACGACAAGCCAAGGGGGTGCCCCTAGGGCTTGTGGCCCCCTCAGAGACACCCTGACCCCCTTCCTTGGCTTATATATTCAGAAGTATTCCAGAAACCCTAGAGGCATCCACGAAAATATTTTTCCACCGCCATAGGTGTCTGATCTCGTGAGATCCCATCTGGAGGCCTTTTCCGGTACTCTACTAGAGGGGGACTTGATCACAGAGGGATTCTACATCAACTTTTCTGCCCTTTAGATGATGCGTGAGTAGTTTACTACAGACCTACGTGTCCATAGCTAGTAGCTAGATAGTTTCTTCTCTCGCTTTGATCTTCAATACAATGTTCTCCTCGATGTTCTTGGAGACCTATTCAATGTAACCTTCTTTTATGGTGTGGTTGTTGAGATCCGACGAATCCTGGATTTATGATCAGATTATATATGAATATTATTTGAATCTTATCTGAATTCTTATATGCATGATTTGATATCTTTGTATTTCTCTTCGAATTATTGGTTTGGTTTGGCCAACTAGATTGGTAGTTCTTGCAATGGGAGATGTGCTTAGTTTTGGGTTCAATCTTGCGGTGTCCTCACCGAGTGACATAAGGGGTAGCGAGGCACGTATTGTATTGTTGCCAACAAGGATAAAAGATGGGTTTATATCATATTGCTTAAGTTTATTGTTGGAAAACGTTGCATGGAAAACAAAAAAATTCTATGTACATGCAAGATCTATCCATGGAGATGCATAGCAACAAGGGGGAGAGTGTGTCTACATACCCTCATAGACCGTAAGCGGAAGCGTTTAGTAACGCGGTTGATGTAGTCGAACTTCTTTGCGATCTAACCGATCAAGTACCGAACGTACGCCACCTCCGCGTTCAGCACACGTTCAGCTCGGTGACGTCCATGCCTTGTTGATCCAGTAAGACGGTGAGGTAGTAGATGAGTTCTGGTAGCACGATGGCGCGATGAAGGTGACAGTGATGCTATCTCTACAGGGCTTCGCCTAAGCACTACGAAAATATGACCGAGGGTGTAAACAGTGGAGGGGGGCGCCGCACATGGCTAAGACAATGTTGTGTTTTTTTCTAGTCGCCCCCTCCCACATATATATAGGTGGGGGAGGGAGGAGGGAGCCTGGAGGCGCCCGAAGTGAGGCTGAATCCCACTTGGGGTCTTTCCCCAAACTGCACCCCCTGCTATGTATGTGTGTGAGAGAAAGGCAGGGGAGGGTGGCGCCACACCTTTCCTTTCTCACCTGAGGAGGGAAAGGCAGGTGGGGCCACCCCTCCCCTTTCCTTCCCCTAGGACCGGCTGTCCATGGAAGGGGCGCACCAGCCTCCTTGTGGGCTGGTCTGTCCCTCCCTTGTCCCATTAGGTCCATACACATACCGGGGTGTGTCCGGAACCCCTTCCGGTGAACCGATGACTACCCGATGCACTCCGAAACCTTTCAGGTGTCCAGATATCATCATACTATATATCATTCTTTACCTCTCGACCATTTCGATACTCCACGTCATGTCTGGTCTCATCCGAGACTCCGAACAACATTCGATCACCAAATCTTACAACTCATATAACACTATATCGTCAACGAACGTTAAGCGTGCGGACCCTACGGGTTCGAGCACTATGTAGACATGACCGAGAATCCTCTCCAGTTAATAACCAATAGTAGAACCTGGATGCCCATATTGGTTCATACATATTCTACGAAGATCTTTATCGATCGAACCGTTATGACAAAATACATAATTACCTTTGTCTATCGGTATGTTACTTGCCTGAGATTTGATCGTCAGTATCTCTATACCTAGTTCAATCTCATTACCAGCAAGTCTCTTTACTCGTTCTGTAATACATCATCTCGTAACTAACACATTAGTCATTTGCTTGCAAGGCTTCTTATGATGTGTATTACCGAGAGGGCCCAGAGATACCTCTTCGATACTCGGAGTGACAAATCCTAATCTTGATCTATGCCAACTCAACAAATACCTTCGGAGATACCTGTAGAGCATCTTTATGATCACCCAGTTACATTGCAACGTTTGATAGCACACAAGGTATTCCTCTGGTGTCCGAGAGTTGCATAATCTCATAGTCGAAGGAATATGTATTTGACATACAAGAAAGCAGTAGCAATAAACTGAACGAAGCTTTATTATTCAAGGGGTTCCTCTTGGATGATGAATTCCTCATCTTCCAGGCTGACATCCTCTTCGGAGACAGGTAGATAGTTACTCTATTTGGAATCATTGTGATCAGTGAGTTGTTTCGGACTGCATTGGCCATCCTCCTGACCGTCCTGCTCTAACGCTGGCTCTACGGGATCTTCGGCCACCTCCGGAGCCGCATTCTCTCCGGTGCCGGTATTACTTTCCCTTTCTCCACGCGGTCGTGAGTGGCGCCACTGACGCAACCTCTTAGGAGGTTCATCGACGGGTTTATACTCTTCTGGATCTTTATCGCCATCATTGTCCTTCTCCTCGGGTGCGTCCACCATGTACATGTCATAGGTAGAAGTGGTCGTCCATCGCCTAGTGATGGGTGGGTTTTGACCTAGATCGGCTTCGACGTCGTGGTCCCTGCGATTGAAGTCTTTAGAAGTGTAGTCTAGTGCGTCGATTAAGTCTTCGACCGTGGCTACCAAGTGGGTGCTGAGTGGGAAGCAAAATTCCTTGATCTCAGCCCCCAGCTCTAACTGGGTATACTTCGATGGTGAATCTTCCGTGATGGAGAGAGATTGTAGCAAGTCCAGCGCCTCGTTTAAAAGCAAGAGTTGGACCAATGTCTAGGGGCCTGTGGAGCCAGGCTCGGTGATGACCACTTGGTCGAGCCCGGAGAGTGCGGATCCCAAGAGTTCGGAGCTCGTAATTGGAAACAAGTCCGGCTTCCTAGTGGTCGGGAGAGCCCGTTCGATTCTGGGTCTATGAGCGGCACGATCGCCATTGAGCCTCTAGCTAAAAGTTCCATGGAGGGGGAGAGTCCGGTGGGGTTTATCCTCCCGTCTTCAGAGGAAGTGATCTGCTCCGGATCTAGGGCTATAGCGGACATAGATGTTGACCCCTGGATGGGGTCTGATGATAGATTTGAGATGTCTTTATCGTGTAGGCAGGGAGCGACATCCAAGGGTGCGAATCCTTCGAAGATCAGATCTCCTCGAATATCAACAACGTAATTCAGACTTCCAAATCTGATTGGATAACCAAGGGCGTAGCTATCAACCTGCTCAAGGTGGCCATCCGAGTTGGCACGTAGCACGAAGCCGCCAAACACGAAAAGCTGACCGGGGAGGAAGATCTCCCCGAAGGTGGCGCAGTTGCTGATGACGAAGCAAGCCATCAATCCTTCTATCGACAACACAACAGAACTCTGAATGAAAGCACCAATGTTGGTGTCAAAACCGGCGGATCTTGGGTAGGGGGTCCGGAGCTGTGTATCTGAGGATCGGTGGTAACATGGGGAAACAAGGACACGATGTTTACCTAGGTTCAGGCCCTCTTAACAGAGGTAATACCTTACTTCCTGCTAGATTAATATTGATGAATATGAGGATTACAAGAGTTGATCTACCTCGAGATTGTAATGGCTAAACCCTAGATGTCTAGCCTATGATAGTTGTCATTGTCTCTACAGACTAAACCCCCCAGTTTATATATGCACTGGAGGGACCTAGGGTTGTGCATAATCATCTTGCAGAGTAAGGAAACATTACACCCGGACTTAAACTTGCCATTCTATACATACAGGAGTCCTATCCGGACATGAAGGACAATCTTCTATGTTGATCTTCATGGCCCACCGGTCTGGCCCATAACGGGTAATCCGACCACCCGAGGATCCCCTAGTCCAGGACTCCCTCACTTAGCAACCGAACCGGTATCAAATACCCCAGGGCTACTAAGAGTACTAGTAAGGTACACATCAATAACATATATATCAAATATACATTTGCTTACTTTTCCATCCTTCTTATCTGACAAATATTTGGGGCAGTTCCGCTTCTAGTGACCATTTCTTTTGCAGTAGAAGCACTCAGTTTCAGGCTTGGGTTCATCTTTGGGTTTCTTCGCGGGAGCACCAACTTCCTTGCCGTTCTTTTTGAAGTTCCCTTTCTTTCCCTTGCCCTTTTTTTTAAACTAGTGGTCTTGTTAACCATGAACACTTGATGCTCTTTCTTGATTTCCACCTCCGCCAATTTCAGCATTGCGAAGAGCTTTGGGAATCATTTTCGTCATCCCTTGAATATTTATAGTTCATGATGAAGCTCTAGTAGCTTGGTGATAGTGACTGGGGAAATATGTCAATCACTATCTTATCTGGAAGATTAACTCCCACTTGATTCAAGTGATTGTAGTACCCAGACATTCTGAGCACATGCTCACTAGCTGAGCTATTCTCCTCCATCTTGTAGGCAAAGTACTTGTTAGAGGTATTATACTTCTCAACACGAGCATGAGCCTGAAGTACCAATTTCATCTCTCGGAACATCTCATATGTTCCATGGCATTCAAAACGTCTTTGGAGCCCCGATTCTAAGCCGTAAAGCACGGCGCACTAAACTATCAAGCCGTAAAGCATGGCGCACGAAACGTTCACAATGTCTGCATCAGCTCCTGCAATAGGTCTGTCACCTAGCGGTGCATCAAGGATAGAATTCTTTTGTGCAGCAATGAGGATAATCCTTAGATCACAAACCTAGTCCGCATTATTGCTACCATCATCTTTCAACTTAGTTTTCTCTATGGATGTGTCAAAAAACAGGGAAGCTACATCGTGAGGTATTGATCTACAACATAGTATGCAAAGACACTTTGACTAAGTTCATGATAAATTTAAGTTCAATTAATCAAATTACTAATGAACTCCCACTTAAATTAACATCCCTCAAGTTATCTAAGTGAGACACGATCCAAATCAACTAACCCATGTCCAATCATCACGTGAGATGGGGTGGTCATTGCTACTTCTTGAGCTTGTGTTGTTTTCCCTCGAAGAGGAAAGGGTGATGCAGCACAGTAGCGTAAGTATTTCCCTCAGTTTTCGAGAAACAAGGTATCAATCCAGTAGGAGACCATGCGTGAGTCCCTCGTACCTGCACAAACAAATAAGAACCTTGCAACCAACGCGATAAGGGGTTGTGAATCCCTTCACGACCACTTGCAAAAGTGAGATCTGATAGAGATGATAAGATAATAATTTTGGTATTTTTGATACGTATATTGAAAGTAAAGATTGCAAACCAAAATTAAAGTGAAGAGAAATAGTAGATTGAGATTAATATGATGAAGGTAGACCCGGGGGCCATATGTTTCACTAGTGGCTTCTCTCAGGATAGCAGATTCCTACGGCGGGTGAACAAATTAGTGTCGAGCAATTGATAGGAAAGCACATAGTTATGAGAATATCTAGGCACGATCATTGTATATAGGCATCACGTCCGTGACAAGTAGACCGAAACGATTCTGCATCTACTACTATTACTCCACACATTGACCACTATCCAGCATGCATCTAGAGTATTAAGTTCATAAGAACAGAGTAACGCCTTAAGCAAGATGACATGATGTAGAGGGATAAACTCATGCAATATGATATAAACCCCATCTTTTTATCCTCAATGGCAACAATACAATACGTGCCTTGCTGCCCCTGCTGTAACTGGGAAAGGACACCACAAGATTGAACCCAAAGCCAAGCACTTCTACCATTGCAAGATCTACCAATCTTGTAGGCCAAACCAAATCGATAATTCGAAGAGACTTGCAACGATATTTAAATCATCCAAAAAGATTTCAGAAAAGAATCCAATATTGTTCATAGATAATATTTATCATAAACCCACGATTCATCGGATCTCGACAAAAACACCACAAAAAGAATTACATCGAATAAATCTCCACGAAGATCGTGGATAACTTTGTATTGAGATCCAAAAAGAGAGAAGAAGCCATCTAGCTAATAACTATGGACCTGAAGGTCTGTAGTAAACTACTCACAACACATCGGAGAGGCTATGGTGTTGATATAGAAGCCATCCGTGATCGATCCCCCTCCGGTGGAGCTCTTGAACAGGCCCCAAGATGGGATCTCGCGGGAACAGAAGGTTGCGGCGGTTGAATTAGGGTTTCATGGTGCTCCGCGATGGATTCAGGGTATGTAGGTATATATAGGAGGAAGAGGCACGTCAGGGGTGCCACGAGGGGCCCACGAGGGTGGGGGTGCGCCCCTGCCCTCGTGGCCACCTCTTCCGCTTCCTGGCGTGTACTCCAAGTCTTCTATGTTGCAATTGTTTCATTCCGTTTGGACTCCATTTGATATTCCTTTTCTGCGAAACACTGAAATAGGCAAAAAATAGCAATTTGCACCGGGACTTGGGTTAATAGGTTAGTCCCAAAAATAATATAGAAGTGTATAATAAAGCCTATTAAACATCCAAAACAGATAATATAATAGCATGGAACAATAAAAAATTATAGATACGTTGGAGACGTATCAGTCATCAATGGTGAACATCTCTATGTTGCTCATATCTACTATATGACTCATGTTCGACCTTTCGGTCTCCAGTGTTCCAAGACCATGTATGTACATGCTAGGCTCGTCAAGTTTAACCCAAGTATTCTGCATGTGTAAATCTACCTTACACCCGTTGTATGTGAACGTATAGTCTATCACACCCGATCATCACGAGGTGTTTCAAAAGGACGAACTGTAGCAATGGTGCATACTTTAGGGAGAACACTTTTATCTTGAAATTAAGTGAAGGGATCATCTTATATTGCTATCGTCGTTCTAAGCAAAATAAGATGCATAAATGATAAACATCACATGCAATCAAAATATGTGACATGATATGGCCATCATCATCTTGTGCTTTTGATCTCCATCTCCAAAGCATCGTCATGATCTCCATCGTCACCGGCTCAGCACCTTGATCTCCATCGTTGCGTCGTGGTCGTCTCGCCAACTATTGCTAACTCATAGCGATAAAGTAAAGCAATTACATGGCGCTTGCATTTCATACAATAATTAAGATACAACCATAAGGCTCATGCCGGTTGTCGATATTACAAAACATGATCATCTCATACAATAACGTATAACTCAACATGTCATGACCATATCACATCTCAACATGCCCTGCAAAAACAAGTTAGACGCCCTCTACTTTGTTTTTGCAAGTTTTACTTGGCTGCTACAGGCTTCTAGCAAGACCCGTTCTTACCTACGGCAAAAACCACAACAGTGATCTATCAAGTTTGCTATTTTAACCTTCTTCAAGGACCGGCCGTAGTCAAATTCGATTGAACTAAAGTTGGAGAAACAGACACCCGCCAGCCACCTTTATGCAAAACAAGTTGCATGTCTGTCGGTGGAATCAGTCTCATGTACGTGGACATGTAAGGTTAGTCTGGGCCGCTTCATCTTACAATACCACCGAATAAAAATACGATGTTGGTGGTAAGTAGTATGACCATCACCGCCCACAAGTCTTTGTGTTCTACTCGTGCATATCATCTACGCATAGACCTGGGTCATGGTGCCACTGTTGGAAAATGTTGCATGGAAAAGAAAAAAAAATCTACGCACACGCAATATCTATCCATGGAGATGCATAGCAACGAGGGGGAGGGTGTGTCTACGTACCCTCGTAGACCGTAAGAGAAAGCATTTAGTAACGCGGTTGATGTAGTCAAACTTCTTCGCGGTCCAACCGATCAAGTATCGAACGTATGGCACCTCCGCGTTCACCACACATTCAACTCGGTGATGTCCACGCCTTCTTTATCCAGCAAGATGGCAAAGTAGTAGATAAGTTTCGGTAGCACGACGGCGTGGTGACGGTGATGGTGATGCTATCTTCGCAGGGCCTCGCCTACACTACGAAAATATGACCGAAGGTGTAAATGGTGGATGGGGCACCGCACACGGCTAAGACAATGTTGTGTTTTTTTGCTATGCGCCCCCTCCCACATATATATAGGTGGGTGAGGGGGGAGGGTGCATGGAGGCGCCCCAAGTGGGGCTGAATCCGACTTGGGGTCCTGGTGAGGGAGTGCTGGATCGAGGGGTCCTCGGGGGGTTAGATAACTCTTGGTGGGCCGGACTGGTGGGCCGTGAAGATCATAGTCGAAGATCATCTCTCGTATCCGGATAGGACTCCTGCATTCGTATATTGGAAACTTTTAGGTTCGGGTGTATTCTTTCCTTCCTTTGCAAGATGATTATGTACAAACCCTAGGCCCCTCCGATGCATATATAAACCGGAGGGTTTAGTCCGTAGAGGCTAACGGAGAAACACTAATCCTCATAGGCTAGACTTTAGGGTTTAGCCAATATGATACCGAGGTAGATCAACTCTTGTATTCATATTCATCCATATTAATATAGCAGGAAGTAGGGTTTTACCTCGATCGAGAGGGCCTGAACCTGGGTAAACATCGTGTTCCCAGCCTACTGTTACCAGCAATCCTCAGACGCATAGTTCGGGACCCCCTATCCAAGATCCGTCGGTTTTCACACTGACATTGGTGCTTTCATTAAGAGTTCCACTATGTCGTTGACGGAAGGACTGATGGATTGCGTCATCAACTGCGATGGTGACACCAAGGGAATTTTCCCTCCTGGCCAACCTTTTGTGTTTGGCGGCTTCATGCTCCGTGCCAACACAGAAGGCCACCTTGAGCAGGTCGAGAGCTACGCCCCTAGCCATTAGGTCCGATTCGGGAGCTTAAACTATGTGGCTGATATCCGCAGAGACTTGATCTTTGACGTATTCGAGCCCGCGATGATCTCTCCCTACCATCGCGATGAACATGACCTAGCTCTATCATCGGATCAGGAAATAGCACATGTAACAGTTCTGGCCCTAGATCTGGAGCAGATCGCGTCGCCCAAGGACGGGAAGCTCAACCCCGCCACGAAAGCGGTCGTGGAATTTTCACGGTAAATGTCCTTAGGGTGAGGACTTAGTCGCGAGGCCAACACATCTATGTGGTAGCTTGAGAGGGGTTGAGCAGAATCGAGAGACGCAACACAAGACAAGGATTTAGACAGCTTCGGGCACCGGGAAACATCATCCGGTAATAGCCCTACATGATGTTTGTGGCTAGGTATCATTATGATCCTCATTGAGTTGCCGCATAAGTCGGCTCTCCTCTAGTTGTGTCTAGCCCTAAAGATTGTTTTTGGTTACATGTTCGTCTTGGGGAGCCCTGCCCCTCCTTATATATGTTGAAGGGGCGGTTTACATGACTAGTCCTAGTAGGATTAGGATTACTCTATTACTAGTGGAGTCCTACTCTTGCTTCCTTCATAAGGGAATATTCCTTATGCCTTTTCTCGTAAGTCGGCCCACCATAGCATGAGCTGGCCTTCTGGGCCTCGGGCCTTGTCATCCAGGTCACCAGTGAGTCACAATGTCCAGGCGGGTTGCATGGAAACCGCCATGTTCAGGCAGATCGCCAGTGAGTTGCCAAGCTCCAGCCGGGTCTCTGGTGAGTCGCCTTGTCCGGTCAGGTCATAATACCGGCCGGGTCATGCCGCGGGGTATATCCCCGACATTAGCCCCCAGTTTAGCTTGGATTTATCCATGGTAAACTTATCCTGTAAAATAAACGCAAGAACAAACTTGACAGGTTGTCCTCCGGGTTAAATTCTTTCCTGAACCGGCACCTGATCATCCTTAAATCGTTGTCATTTCCTCATTGATATGTATCCATGATCTCATAGCAAATCTCCTTTAGTAGATGTATTCAAATGTTACCAATTCTTCTAAAAAATCTGGGTCAATAGGCCAGCTCATAATCGATTTGTTGACGTTGGTTTCTCACAGAGAAATATTGTGAACAATAATTCATTTGATTTGGCTCCCCATGCTTAACAAAAAACATTGGTCTTTGAAATACTCATCTGATATTCAGCCGGCTTGAAGAT
The DNA here is from genome assembly GCA_902687465.1 of Secale cereale. NCBI lineage: Eukaryota > Viridiplantae > Streptophyta > Magnoliopsida > Poales > Poaceae > Secale > Secale cereale. Next base: position 96,935,763 of record LR738713.1, on the reverse strand, counting down.
GTAGAACTTTCCAAATTATAATTTCCAAAATCTCCGGGTTACTAAAAAACTGATGATTCCGGGTCATGACTGTTATAGATGCTGGGTCATGATTGTTGCCAATATCGGCTCACACAATTGATCTTCCTGGTTTGCTCAAAACTGAGAATTTGAAGACGTTCCTCCTTTATATGCGTATTACCTGTAGCCCCCAAGTCTTAAGAGGAGAGCATAGTGATAGCTTAAGACTTGCTTCAATATAAATGTTGCAACCTTGAAGAAATCCAAATTGTTCATCTCGGTCACTAGTCAAAACTAAGTATTCCACACATGTAGCCCCCAAGTGCCGAGTTGTCATGCTTGCAGCAACCTGGGACTTGTAATTGCCTGATGCCCATAAAAGGTTCAACTAGTGTAGCCCCCAAGGGCCGGGTCATTATTTAATAATGAGCAGGGACTTTATAAATATGATCATGTAGACTTGAACATCAACGTGTAGCCCCCAAGGGCCGGCTCAATAAGATAATATTGAGCTAGGACTTTACATATACTTCTTTGAAAAGAACATCATATGATGTAACCCCAATCATGGGGCTTGAACCCACGTCCACAAGGTTAAGAGCTTTGTGCTTTACCAACTGAGCAGTGGACCCTTCAATATAATGGATTAAGACTTGTGTACCTTGAATTGTTGACAGGAGCAATTGGTAGCCCCCAAGGGCTGGGTCATTACGATGTGATGAGTCGGGTCTTTAATAAGGTGAGCAAAAAATGACTTTGCATTAGCCCCCAAGTGCCATGGTGCATGCTGGAAGTGACATGGGACTTGCATATTTGATGTAATCTCAATTTGAATAATGTAGCCTCCAAGTGCTGGGTCGTAAGCCTGCAGCGACTCGGGACTATTCCTTCCATTGTAGAATAAATCATATCCATTGATAATATAATAGCCATTGCGCAAAAGCGACTTTGAAAACCTCAATCATAATACTGGTTATTGATAACCATAATAAAAATCCAGCCATGTTGGCTATTAAAGATTTGAATAATATAACTTGATTTAAAAAACCGGTTCCTGCAATATAAACAAGAATATCTATGCATATATGATGCATATTATGATGATGTAATGATGATGCAATATCTGATGCAATATATGATGATGTATGCGTATGATGCAATGTATGATAATGTATGTGTACAATAACAGAATACTTCAATGAAACTAGCCTGAGCCACCGGAGTATCCTTACATTATGTAGCCGGCTCTCACAGATACCCAATCGACATTTGAACCTGGATATGTTCAGATATTACTTATCGAGAGTACGCGGGGTCAGAGTTGCCGCATGCAAACATGCAGGTTTAACGAAGTTTCAAGGAATGCGGCATTTTGAGCCTGGATCTTATCCTGACTATCTGTAAGCCGTGCTCTCACATGACAGCCGGCGTTTCAACCTTAGCAAGCTCAAGTCTTGGTCGAAAACACCATATACGACTGGTCGCCAAGAGTTCGTTGGGTCAATCAGGATGACCTGATGGATCTGAAGCAGGTGGGTACAGGTAGTATGATCCACGGGTTATGTCCTCTTTGGTCGAATACGCCTATGTTTGAACATAACCCGGTCAAATAGGTAGTAACACTGTGTTCTCTTTGGTCGAATACGCCTATGTTTGAATAGGAAGCCCCCCAAGTGACATACTTACGAATTATTCTCATCGAGGACATATGTTTGCGTTGTGCTATGCATCCAAATCTCTTTGGTCCCTATAATTTTCCAGAGAATTCAAACTTGCGAGAGATGGATATTCTTCTTGAGCCGGAGTTGTAAACCGGATATTGAGAGCTTCAGATCTTTGTGGGAGACAGATTTTTCCTTGAGCCAGATTTAGAACTGGATATTGAGCCAGAATCTTCATTTTGAGCCGGAAATATGTCTGGCGGTTTTGAAATTTTCACCACCAGGACAGTTGCCTCCGGGTCCGGGTTATTTTTCCCTTTATTGTCCCGGGGTTCTTGAATTTGCTGAAACTAGCAAGACTTGCTGAGTCATATCATTGTAGCCCCCGAGTCTTGAGACTACTCGAGGAGTTGGCTTCAGACTCTCCATATTTCCCCATAGCATAAGGTGTATGTCATTGGTGTTGATAGCGCGATGTGAATCTATAAAAGGTTGAGGTGACTGCGGAGGGTTATAAATGATCCGTATGAGCCATGTCAGCAACTCGACTAATGGTTCCTTCCAACTGACTGTTTAAAGTTTAACCAAAACTGTAGTGGCGGCGACTTGTGCACCTGCCCATTGAGCTATCCAATACAGACATCGGCTGAAAATATATGATAATTTGCTCCAGAGTTGTCGGAAGAAAACCGTGCTACCCAAGCAGTGACTGGCTTTATATTCAATAAACAGCTCATGCAGACGGATGCGGCTCGGTGTGTTGATGTAGACCAGGTCGCAATATACAAACGGTAAATATGATCGTAGAATCAGAGGCGGTACAGACCGGTGAGCTGCCCGCAACGTTGTAAGCTGTTGTGGACGGACTAGCAACTCACCGGCATTGTAAGCTGAGTGGAAGGGCGAGCCAACCGCAGGCGCTGTAAGCCGGGCAGACGGGCGAGTGAACCGCAGGCGTTGTAAGCCGGGCGGACGGGCGAGTCAACCGCAGGCGCTATAAGCCTCACGGACGGGTGAGTCAATCGCAGGTGTTGTAAGCCTCACGGACGGGAGAGTTGATGTAAACCGGTTGATACGTCTCCAACGTATCTATAATTTTTTATTGTTCCATGCTATTATCTATGATGTTTTGGATGTTTAATGGGTTTTGTCATACACTTTTATATCAGTTTTGGGACTAACCTACTAACCCAAAGGCCCAGTCCAGATTGCTGTTTTTTGCCTGTTTCAGGGTTTTGTAGAAAATAAATATCAAACGGAGTCCAAACGGAATGAAACCTTCGTGAGAAATATTTTTGGAGAAAATCACGCACGGGGAACTTGAGAACCACGTCAGAGGAGCCTCGAGGTGCCCACGAGGGTGGGGGCGCCTCCCCTTCCCAGGGTGCGCCCCTGCCTCGTGGGCCCCTCGAGCGTCCCCCGGTGTCCTCCTTCCTCCTATATAAGTCTACGTACCCTGAAACCATCAGCAACAGAGAGAAAACCCTAATTCCACCATAGTAACCTTCTGTTCCCGTGAGATCCCATCTTGGAGCCTATTCCGGAGCTCCGCTGGAGGCGGGATGCATCACGGAGTGCTTCTACATCATCATCATCGCCCTCACAATGAGTTGTGAGTAGTTTACCACAGACCTTCGGATCCATAGCTAGTATCTAGATGGCTTTCTCTCTCTCTCTCTCTGGATCTCAATACAAAGTTCTCCTCCGTCTTCGAGGAGATCTATTCGATGTAATCTCTTTTTCCGATGTGTTTGTCGAGATCCGATGAATTGTGAGCTTATGATCAAAATTATCTATGAGAAATATTTGGTTCTTCTCTGAACTCTTTATGTGTGCTCATAATATCCTGGCAAGTCTCTTCGAATTATTTGTTTGGTTTGGCCTACTAGATCTATAGTTCTTGCAATGGGAGAAGTGCTTGGCTTTGGGTTCAATCTTGCGGTGTCCTTTCCCAGTGACTGTAGGGGCAGCAAGGCACATATTGTATTGTTGCCATCGAGGATAAAAAGATGGGTTTATATCATATTGCTTGAGTTTATCCCTCTTCATCATGTCATCTTGCTTAAGGCGTTACTCTGTTCTTATGAACTCAATACACTAGATGCATGCTGGATAGCGGTCGATGTGTGGAGTAATAGTAGTAGATGCAGGCAGGAGTCGGTCTACTTGTCTCGGACGTGATGCCTATATACAAAGATCATGCCTAGATAGTCTCATAATTATTCACTTTTCTATCAATTGCTCGACAGTAATTTGTTTACCCGACGTAGAATATCGCTATCATCAGAGAAGCCACTAGAGAGCACTATGGCCCCCGGGTCTATTCTCAACATATCAATCTACATCTACTTTACTTTTTCCGCTTTTACTTTCTGTTCTTATAAACAAAAATACCAAAAATATAAACTATCATCTCTATCAGATCTCACTTTCGTAAGTGACCGTAAAGGGATTGACAACCCCTTATCGCGTTGGCTGCGAAGTTCTTTTTTTTTTGTGCAGGTACGAGGGACTCGCGCGTGGTCTCCTACTGGATTGATACCTTGGTTCTAAAAAACTATGGGAAATACTAATGCTATTGTGCTGCATCTCCCTTTCCTCTTCGAGTGAATACAACGCAAGCTCGAGAAGTAGCACCAGGACCAGCATCGCCGTTAGTCTAGGCGATTCTGGGTTTTCGGGCAAAGGCGCAGGACACTTTATCCAGGCCGCCTTCTTCGACCAGCCCTGTATATCACACAAATACTCCTATTCCTATTATCATTAAATAAGATAGGGGATATATGTTTGGCGAATTTATTTAGAGCACGGTACTAAAGCCCGCGTCCTCGGTTTCCTCCGGCCACTCCTTCTGTCTCTTGAAGAGATGCTTCGAGATCTCTTTGTGCGTAAAGCCAAAGAGATGCTTCAGAGGGTTGTCTCCTGTCGGATCAAACTCCCATAGGGAGGAGTTCCGGCTTTGGCAAGGGAGGATGAGCTGGGCCAGCATTACCTGGACCATGGACGAGAGTTGATGACCCTTGGAGATCACACTGGACACACGGCCCTGGAGTGCCACCACCTCAACCTGAGACCCCCAGTCCAGACCCTTTTTGGTCCAGGAGGTCAACCTCTCTGGGGGTCCGGATCTGAAAGCAGGTTCCGCCGCCCACTTGGCGTTGCGGGGTTCAGTGATGTAAAACCACTCCTGCTGCCAGACTTTGTTCGTCTCCATGAACGACCCTTTTGGCCAAATGGCATTCGGGAGGTTGCTAATCATGGCGCCCCCTGCACTCCGAGTGTTCCCATCCACCACCTTCGGCTTCACGTTGAAGGTTTTAAGCCATAGGCCAAAGTGTGGAGGGATGAGCTTCACACACCACTATGAAAGCGGATATGTGAAGGATTGAGTTCGGGGCCAAATCATGGAAATCTAGCCTGTAGAAGAACAGCAGACCCCGAACAAAGGGGTGGAGCAGAAACCCTAACCCCCTAACAAAGTGTGAAGTAAACACTACTCTCTCACCCGCCTCTGGGACGGGAATCACCTGACCCTTGGCGGGGACTCGGTGCGCAATATCAGCGGCGAGATAGCCTGCACTTCGAAGATCCTCCACAGTTTTTAAGTCACCATGGAGGCCTCCCACTTGCTTGTGGCGCCAGATCCAACCATTGCTAGGAAGGAAGTGGTGGTTGAGGGACGAAAAGCAGTCAGTGCAAGAGATGAGGATTCTGGGGCTATCGAAGTAGGAGAGCTCGAGCTTGAGGAAAGCGTGGGGCTGATGAAAGAGATTGGTATCCTTTTATAGCGCTGTGAATACAAAACGTCCCCCTAATTTAGCCATAAACCTCGCCGGTTCCCAAAGCGGTCGTGCGTAATGCACGGCGTGGATGCTCACATCATATTGATAAGGATCCCACAATAAGCGGGCACGGTCTCTATTCTGATGTGATGTGTCAATGAGGATATACCTCGAAACACGAAACTAGGACCAAATAAAATGGCTTAATATATTAGTGGGGTGGATGCGACGCTTCACCAAAAAGTTGTCAGTAAAGACACACTATTCATTTATCTTAAAGAGCCTTGCCTTCGAGGCTAAGGGTTGTACTAACCTTGCAGAGCCGAACACAATACGCCTTTTTGCAGAAGATGTATTTGGAAGAATGTGACGCCCGAGACCGACGTCCCAGAAGATTCCAGAAGCTTCCCGAAGATTCCAGATGTTCCGGGTTGCCCGTGTGTTTCTTTTGTGCTTGTGTTTTTAATTTTGCATTGCATCATGTCATCATGCCATCATGTCATATTTTTTTTGCATCTCAACCTAAATAATTCGTGTGGACCTTCGGTCCATTTAAATCGAGGGAAGGTGACTTCTCTTTATAACATATCCTCCAAATATTATGGAGCTATATTAATAATTATTCCATTCGTTGGAATTAACCAAACACACTTGCATATTAATTCCCCATGTCTTTTTCACTTCGAGTTTCACCTTCAAAATCTTGCCGGTATTTTCTTTCCGTTGTTTCGAGGCTCCTCCAAAATTCCGGACATTTTTGGACACCTCAATAATCTCGTCGTAGTTCAAACCTATTTGAATTAAATTCAAATATGTTTGAATTATTTCCCGTCCTTGACTTTTGTATTTTTCTCCGGTCGTGCTCATTTTTACGAGCCCGGGAAAAATTACCCTTTGTCCTAATTCTTGCCATAACTCTATTTTTTTCTAGCACCTTCTATCTTTTCTTCTTGTTGTTGTTTTTATTCTGTTTTAATTCAGAAAGACAGCAGCAGTTTTATTAACAAAAAGGAGCAGCCGCACCAGGCCTCTCCTCCTCTCCTCCTCCCTCTTTTGGCCCAGGCCCCAGCGGCTCATGCTCCACCAGGCCGGCCCACCATCTCTAACCCTAACTCCCTCCACAGTCCCTTCGCTCCTCCTCCCATCGAACCAGCCGCCGCCAGCCTCGATCCCCTATCCTCCCGCACCCGACTCCTTCCCCGTCTCCCTCGCGTGGTCAGCCCGATCCCTCGAGGCTCTTCCCTCGACCAGCGTTCTATCTCGAGTCCTTCTTCGATCCCTTGCCTCGCCACCTCTCCTCCGGCCTCTCCTTCCCCTCCGTCCAGCGGCAGGCGCCCGCGCCTCGTTCCCTGCAGCGCGAGCCCTCGCGCACGAGGCCCTCCTCCTCCGCGTCCCTAGCGCCGGCCAGGAGCCCGGCCGGCCAGAGCGCGCCCGCCGCGCCGAACTCCTCCCGCGAGCTGGCCAGGGGCCCTCCCCCTCGGCGCCATAGGAGCTCGCCCCAGCTCGTCCCTCCTCTCCGTCCTCGCCTCCTCCGCAGCCCGGCGCGGATCCCTCCTCCGTTCCTCCCCTCTCCAGCAAGCCCCAGGACGAGCTCCCGAGGCCCCAGCGCGCCCGACCCCGAGCAACCCGTCGCCCCTCCATCCTCGCCTCCGGCGCCGGGCGTCCAGCGCCCCGGCTCCCTCCGTCCAGCACCGCGACCGCGCGGCCGCGGCCATCCTCGGCCCCGTCCTCCTGCCTTCGAAGGCCACAGGCCAGCGCCCGTGCTGCCTCGCCGCAAGTGCCTCCTCGCAGGCCCGCGACCCTGCTTCGCCTCCATCCGGCCCGGATCAGGAGGGATCCGGCCGTGGTCCTCCGTGCTGTTGCTGCCGTGTTGAGTTTTGTGCTGTAGATTTTGTTTTGTTTTCGTGCATGCTGGTGTTGACCTTGACAGAGAACGGAAACGTCTACCGCCAAAGACCGCAACGACCCGTGTACAACTACGTTGCCAAGACGGCCCCGACAAGTACCACGACGACCCGTTCATCTACGGAAAAACGACAAGCCGAGACCAAGTTCCTCTACGTAGACGACGACCGCGACAAGTACCCCTACCGACGCCCGGAAACACCAAGTACCTCTCCGATGAACGTGAACCACTACATGACCCGACAAGTACCACTACATGTACAAGTACCTCGACGCCCGGAGCACTCGTGAACGACAAGTACCCCGACAACATGTGTACCACTACCGTCGCCCCGTGAACGACTACCGAGGCGCCAAGTACCTCTACGGAACGACTACTCGTTGGCGACCTCGTGAAACGGCTACTTCCTCTTCGGAAACGTGAACGACTACTTCCTCTACTTCCACTACTACGGCTACTTCCACTACGTCCCTCGACGTCTCGAACCGCCCCGAAACGCACGCTTCGAAGGTATACCGAAACGACCCCGTGGGTGACCCGTGTGATGCATGCTTGCTTGTGTTGTATGAGATGCTTCCCTCGTGTGCTTCGTGCCCGTTCCACCTTTGTCATGTTCCTCGGTTGCCTCGTCGCCGACTCGTGGGAACCCGGTAACGGGATCGCCCCACCTTTCATCTCGTTTGACTCACCCACGCCATCTTACCTTTCACATCGGACTCTCAACGAGATACCGGTACCGATATGTTGCGTGGCATCATTTTCGGATCGTTGCCGTGGCACTTTTCCCTTTCACCACGGTGACAAATGCTTCTTGTCTCTTTTAAGCCAACCTTTTAATAATTGCATAAACTTGCTCATGTCATCCGCATCATATTAACAACCTTGAATGTTTAATTGTGTTTGCTTTATAATTACTAAACATGCTCATGGGGATTTTCCGGATATGTTGTTGTTATTTCCGGCCTCATTTAAAATGTCTTAATAGTGTAGTTTTATTATGCTTCACCTCTTGCATGTTAAAAAAACAATTAATCTTGTCTTGTAATTAATGAGAGTCAACTAAATAATTAAATGTGGTGTTTCGTCAATATGCAACTCGTTGCATATTGATCTCCACTTAACTTGTAGTATTTGTTTGTGCACTTTGCCATGCCATGCATATTAAACCGGACATGCATCATACTTGTTTGTGCATCGTATGCCATGTTTATGATATGTGTGTTTACCGTGTTGTTGTTTTCTTTCCGGTTGCTTCTCTAGTTAGCTTCGGTTTCGTTCCGGAGTTGTGAGGTTTCGCTCGTCTGCGTTGCTCCGTCTTCTTCTTGGATCTGTTCTTCTCCCTTGTGGAATCCCAGGCAAGATGACCGAACCCGGATACCATTACTATTTTTGCCTCTTGCTAGAAGTCTCGATCTATAGTTTTGCCTCGATGCCCATGTCTTCTTGTCAGCCTCCTACTTGTAACCATTGCCATGTTTAACCACCCTACCTATGCAAACCGTTGCTTGGCTAAGTACGCTTCGCTCAGCCCTTCTTATAGCATTGTTAGTTGCAGGTGAAGATTGAAGATGCTTGCTTCATGCTGAAGTTTGGTTGGGTTATATCACACTATATAAATGCTTAAAATGAAATCATCTATTACTGGCAGGGTGGAAGGCTAAGCCTTTTGCTTGGTGTTTTGTTCCACTCATGCCGTTAGGAACCGTATAAACCGGTGTTATGTTCCTTGATTTTGCGTTCCTAACACGGTTGGGGTGTATGGGACCCCCTTGATAAACCGCTAAGTGCTAAGTCTTTTCCAGCAAGTCCCAACATTTGGTACTATTTGCCTCATAATAACAACTTAATTAATTAATTAAATTTGCATAGGGGGTCGCTCCCTCGAGGATCCTTTATTTCTACATAGCAGGGGGGGCCAGTGCCGATGGTGTTGGTCCCAAACGGGGGTCCTGCGGGAACCACCACGGGGAAACTCGAGGTTTGGGTCCTGTAGCATCGCCCATCCGGTCGTGTCCTGAGACTTAGATACGCGCGGCTACTATCAGGGTGTCGACACGCCGGGAGGATTTGCTGGATTAGCCTTACCTTAGTTCGGTTTAACTTGAGAACGGGATTCCGAGAATACTCGGGTCTTCCCAACTATGGAGTTGCGACTCCGCGGATCGTGGGCTTGTGATGGGCCAAGTTGGAACACCCCTGCAGGGTTTGAACTTTCGAAAGCCGTGCCCGCGGTTATGTGGCAGATGGGAGCTTGTTAATTTCGGTTGTAGATAACTTGACACAATGTTTCAATACACTACCAGCGTGTGTACCGTGACTGTCAATTTCCGAATAGGGATTCGGGAGTTGAACACGGTGGGGTTATGTTTGACCGGCTTTAGTTAGGATCACTTCGTGATCATCTTTCGACCGATGCACTTCTCTTCTCGCTCTCTTTTACGTAAGTTAGTGCTAGTTGCTGCTGCAGACTCTTGTTTGTTCCTTCACCTCATATTCTTTCTTCAGCCTTATCCTCACCCAAGGCTTAAATAGTTTTGTTACCCGGGAACGGGATTGCTGAGTCCTCTGTGGCTCACAGTTACTTCACCACACCAGATGCAGGTTCAGCCGAGTTTGATGCAGGAGCTGGTTCAAGTACTTCATCGGGAGTTCGATGAAGCTTGTGGCCGTTTGCTTGTGGCGTTTCGATGTTCAGTAGTGGTTTCTACTAGGATTCGATCCTGACCTGTGGCTTTATGTTGTTTTGGTATCTTTCTTTTGGATCTTCACCCGTAGTCGGGTTGTGATGTTCTGAATGATGTATTGCTTATGTATTGTATTGTGTGAAGTGGCGAGTGTAAGCCAACTATCTTCTTTTGCAATTTAATCCCTCTTTTACATGAGTTGTGCAAAGATACCAAACTTGAGATCATTCTAGGATGGGCTTATACCTTTAAGTCGTGCCTCGACACGTAGGAGGTATAGTCCCATCCTCGGCATTACAAGTTGGTATCAGAGCCTTCTCCGACCTAGAAGCCCCCACTGATTGATCGAATCGTTGACGGTTGAGTCTAGGCACACACTAAAATGTTTTGAGTCCTATATTTATATCGGAGAGTAGGATTTCTTTGCTTCTCATCTCCTTTCTCTCTGGTGAGGACTCCTGACGATTACTCTTTTCTCTTCTACTTTCAAAAATTGCACCAAATTTTTTTAGGATCCCGCGAGTATTCTGGGATTGTTTCGATGTTCTTGTGACAAGGATATTGTTCTCGATGCCTCCTGTTACCGAGGAGTTGAGCTTCGAGGTATCATTGTAACAAGCATATCGCGGCAGTACTAAATACTTAAGACGGCCGACATCGAAAATCTCTCCTATACGGCCAGTGGCAAGATAACCCCGACATCACCCAGTACTGGGGAGGTAGTTCGAGAGTATTGCCATAGCTTGTTATAGTGGATGCTTTTCGAAGGTCCGAGGTAAACAGTTTCCGAGAAAGACTGGTTATGTGTTGAAGGATGGATACACCTGGATGTAGGTTTAGAGTTGATTGCGCGGTGCTTCCCGTGTATCCCCAACACCTGATTGCATAACTGGAAACTTTCGGAAATCTATAGGTGGGTTCATCTAGTAGTTCTAGGCATTCTTCCAACGGATGCTCGATATGAAGTTCGGGGTTCTACATTGAGTGAAGTGGTTTTATGGACTTGTTCTGATCGGGAGTTGCATCTTAAAGGGTCCTTGGCTATGCTGATCCGGGGATTGCAAAACCCTTTTGTAACACGTTCCATGAGCTTTCAGCACGAAAATGTCGAACGAAGCTTCTATCTTGTATTTGTTCTATCTGATCCTTGTTTTTTTATTTATCTTTTGTTCTCCAACTGGCTTCTCGTCAAGTTGATGTACCTGCGGAATTCATTCGTTCAATCCTCTGTTCGAATGATATTGTGAAGATGATGCTGCGAGATATCTATCCTTTGTTTCGTTTTGATTCTGGTATTCGAGTTGCTTCGATGATAAATGTTGATTCCATACCTTTCCTAATCGGTGTTCTCATATTTCTATGGGAGTGCTAATTCCTCTTGACCATCAAGATGGTCATGCTAAATTCTTTTCAACCGGTGTCCATTTCATTCATCCCAATTTGTCTTTGTTTTCCCCACCCTCCCACCCTTCTTTTTCTTGGAGCCAGAAATTCTAAATGAAGTATCCATTTTATTCATGTGATGTTTCTTCATTCTTTTCCTTCAATGTTCTTATCCGGTGATTTTATCGTGAAGATGCTCAAGAGCTTCAAGTTCATCATTCTTTTGTTCTCAGATTCTACGGTGGATGTAATTCAAGATTTCGGTGTTGATCTTATCCTTTTCCTCATTTCACAATGCTTTCTTATTCCGGTGCACCAATTAATCATTCTCCTCTTGTTATTCATATCCGGAGTGCTGAAGATTCATAATTCCATTCTTAATCCGTTCAAACTATTCTGAGCTATTTTGAGCATTGTTATCTTATTCAAGCCTTTTTAATTCAACCGGTGCAATATCTCTTAAGCAATCTTTTTCAACGGTGATTTCTTTGAGTGGGCCCTAACCCACAGGCCTTTTCCAGGATCTTACCTAACTCTTCCAATTTTTCCGGAGTTATACTCAAATTCTTTTCAAAGTGTGACGTAAGAATGATTTCCATCAGTCACATGCCTTCTCCAGGACCGCTTTTAAATTCTTTTTCTTCGTTGTTTCAACCTTTTAATTCTTCAATCCGGAGTGCTCATCAATTCTTCATGGCATTTCTCGTCTTCATTCTCAACATTTGATGACCGGAGTAGTGTTTCTCTTAAATCTTGGCCGTTCTCTCAAGATTCTTCATGAATTCTTTTTCTTTGTGTTCCTCCGAAGGCCATCATTTCAGAAGATTTCTTCGTTCTCAGTTTTCAACTTCGTCCTCCAACTATTCTTCATTGATGTCTCTTCGTTCGTCTCCATATTCTTACGGTGGTTCTTTCTAGTTTACCCTTCCGTTGTTATCGTTTTAATTCATTTTGTTCTTTCATAATCCTACCGGTGGTTTGTTGAAGATTTATCCAAGCTTGTGCTAGATCTCTCTTTAATTCTTTCCAACGAGAATAAGTAGTATGCCAAATCCTATGGTTGTCATCAATTTAAATTGGTAAAGGAGATGCATAACATAATTCTTATTCTTGTTCCTTCCAAGTGTTTAATTCTTTTGTCTGGAGCTTGTTCATCATATCATATCCTTGGTTCTAAATTCTTCATCTTGTTTTCCGGAGTTTCAAGTTATTTCAATTATATCATTCCAAACCTCCATCTAATTCATCGCATGCCTTGAATCTTATTCTTTTCATCTTTCACTTCTCATGCTTTCTTTACCGGAGTTCTTCATGGTGGTTCATCATCATTTAATTAATCCTTGAAGTTTTCTTCAAGATGTTGTTGGAGCTCAAGCATTCTTCATCATGCTTTCCAATTGCAATCCTGTCTACCTTGTCTTTTCAGATGGTGTTATGTCATTCTTGACAATTCCTTCATGTTTCATGATTCACGAGTTATCAAGAATGAGATATTTAAACCATCTTTTTCTTTGCTCAAGAGATCTTTTCAACCCTTCAATTTATTCGTTGGAGTTATATTGGGTTGTATTTCACCTAAAAGCTTTCCATAAGGATTGTTGCTAATTATGGTGCTTATAAATGACCCAAGTTCTTCACTTATCATTCCGGTGGAATAAGTTTTTCATTTCCTTGTTGATCTCAACCCAATCAATTGTTTTCCATTAGTGGCTGGTTGTCACCTCTTAATTCTGAGATGTTTTCCATAAGCCCACATCAAGCTTATTCTTTCGTTGTTGAATTTCCAACAACTCCGTTCAGCCCTTCTTCGTAAGGATGTTTTTCATATTCATTCGATGGAGAAGTTGTCATTTTCTTCTCCGTTCTTTCCTTTTCTTTGACCTATATTCTCTATTCTTTCATTCCAGAGGTTTTGTGATATTGCTCTCTTTAACCATCATCTTGTTTTCTTTTCAAGATCATGTTCTCTCCCTTGCTTGTTCATTTAACCGGAGTGTTGTATTCTTCATTCTAGTTCCCTCATCTCATCTAGTTTTTCCTATCTTTTTAACCAGAGTGTTGTCTGAATCTTTCTTAACCTTGTGCCATTCTTTTAATTGTTTCGGAGGCAATATGTTGTTGTTTTCATCAAGTATCAATCTATCTTCTCTAGTTCTTGTTAATTCCTTCCATTTTCAAACGGAGTGCTGTCCAAATTCTGTCATTCCTATTCCTTGGCTATACCGTTGCGGTTTCTTATTCTTTTGGTCCGTGAGCTCTTGTTTCATGTCTTTCAACCTTCAAGGTTCTCATAATGTTACTTGTTCCTCTTTTCTAACGGAGTGTTTTTCATCTTCGTTCATCTCCGTTGCATTCTTTCTTTCAACTTGTTCAACCTCTCAAGGTTCTTTGGTTTCACTCGTCTGTCGAAGAAGCAACTTTGTTTTACCTCTTCCTCTTCCGTTTTTACCCGGTGATATCTCTAGGATCTCGGGTCGAGATCCTCTGTTAGTGTGGGAGAGTTGTGACGCCCGAGACCGACGTCCCAGAAGATTCCAGAAGCTTCCCGAAGATTCCAGATGTTCCGGGTTGCCCGTGTGTTTCTTTTGTGCTTGTGTTTTTAATTTTGCATTGCATCATGTCATCATGCCATCATGTCATATTTTTTTTGCATCTCAACCTAAATAATTCGTGTGGACCTTCGGTCCATTTAAATCGAGGGAAGGTGACTTCTCTTTATAACATATCCTCCAAATATTATGGAGCTATATTAATAATTATTCCATTCGTTGGAATTAACCAAACACACTTGCATATTAATTCCCCATGTCTTTTTCACTTCGAGTTTCACCTTCAAAATCTTGCCGGTATTTTCTTTCCGTTGTTTCGAGGCTCCTCCAAAATTCCGGACATTTTTGGACACCTCAATAATCTCGTCGTAGTTCAAACCTATTTGAATTAAATTCAAATATGTTTGAATTATTTCCCGTCCTTGCCTTTTGTATTTTTCTCCGGTCGTGCTCATTTTTACGAGCCCGGGAAAAATTACCCTTTGTCCTAATTCTTGCCCTAACTCTATTTTTTTCTAGCACCTTCTATCTTTTCTTCTTGTTGTTGTTTTTATTCTGTTTTAATTCAGAAAGACAGCAGCAGTTTTATTAACAAAAAGGAGCAGCCGCACCAGGCCTCTCCTCCTCTCCTCCTCCCTCTTTTGGCCCAGGCCCCAGCGGCCCATGCTCCACCAGGCCGGCCCACCATCTCTAACCCTAACTCCCTCCACAGTCCCTTCGCTCCTCCTCCCATCGAACCAGCCGCCGCCAGCCTCGATCCCCTATCCTCCCGCACCCGACTCCTTCCCCGTCTCCCTCGCGTGGTCAGCCCGATCCCTCGAGGCTCTTCCCTCGACCAGCGTTCGATCTCGAGTCCTTCTTCGATCCCTTGCCTCGCCACCTCTCCTCCGGCCTCTCCTTCCCCTCCGTCCAGCGGCAGGCGCCCGCGCCTCGTTCCCTGCAGCGCGAGCCCTCACGCACGAGGCCCTCCTCCTCCGCGTCCCTAGCGCCGGCCAGGAGCCCGGCCGGCCAGAGCGCGCCCGCCGCGCCGAACTCCTCCCGCGAGCTGGCCAGGGGCCCTCCCCCTCGGCGCCACAGGAGCTCGCCCCAGCTCGTCCCTCCTCTCCGTCCTCGCCTCCTCCGCAGCCCGGCGCGGATCCCTCCTCCGTTCCTCCCCTCTCCAACAAGCCCCAGGACGAGCTCCCGAGGCCCCAGCGCGCCCGACCCCGAGCAACCCGTCGCCCCTCCATCCTCGCCTCCGGCGCCGGGCGTCCAGCGCCCCGGCTCCCTCCGTCCAGCACCGCGACCGCGCGGCCGCGTCCATCCTCGGCCCCGTCCTCCTGCCTTCGAAGGCCACAGGCCAGCGCCCGTGCTGCCTCGCCGCAAGTGCCTCCTCGCAGGCCCGCGACCCTGCTTCGCCTCCATCCGGCCCGGATCAGGAGGGATCCGGCCGTGGTCCTCCGTGCTGTTGCTGCCGTGTTGAGTTTTGTGCTGTAGATTTTGTTTTGTTTTCGTGCATGCTGGTGTTGACCTTGACAGAGAACGGAAACGTCTACCGCCAAAGACCGCAACGACCCGTGTACAACTACGTTGCCAAGACGGCCCCGACAAGTACCACGACGACCCGTTCATCTACGGAAAAACGACAAGCCGAGACCAAGTTCCTCTACGTCGACGACGACCGCGACAAGTACCCCTACCGACGCCCGGAAACACCAAGTACCTCTCCGATGAACGTGAACCACTACATGACCCGACAAGTACCACTACATGTACAAGTACCTCGACGCCCGGAGCACTCGTGAACGACAAGTACCCCGACAACATGTGTACCACTACCGTCGCCCCGTGAACGACTACCGAGGCGCCAAGTACCTCTACGGAACGACTACTCGTTGGCGACCTCGTGAAACGGCTACTTCCTCTTCGGAAACGTGAACGACTAATTCCTCTACTTCCACTACTACGGCTACTTCCACTACGTCCCTCGACGCCTCGAACCGCCCCGAAACGCACGCTTCGAAGGTATACCGAAACGACCCCGTGGGTGACCCGTGTGATGCATGCTTGCTTGTGTTGTATGAGATGCTTCCCTCGTGTGCTTCGTGCCCGTTCCACCTTTGTCATGTTCCTCGGTTGCCTCGTCGCCGACTCGTGGGAACCCGGTAACGGGATCGCCCCACCTTTCATCTCGTTTGACTCACCCACGCCATCTTACCTTTCGCATCGGACTCTCAACGAGATACCGGTACCGATATGTTGCGTGGCATCATTTTCGGATCGTTGCCGTGGCACTTTTCCCTTTCACCACTGTGACAAATGCTTCTTGTCTCTTTTAAGCCAACCTTTTAATAATTGCATAAACTTGCTCATGTCATCCGCATCATATTAACAACCTTGAATGTTTAATTGTGTTTGCTTTATAATTACTAAACATGCTCATGGGGATTTTCCGGATATGTTGTTGTTATTTCCGGCCTCATTTAAAATGTCTTAATAGTGTAGTTTTATTATGCTTCACCTCTTGCATGTTAAAAAAACAATTAATCTTGTCTTGTAATTAATGAGAGTCAACTAAATAATTAAATGTGGTGTTTCGTCAATATGCAACTCGTTGCATATTGATCTCCACTTAACTTGTAGTATTTGTTTTTGCACTTTGCCATGCCATGCATATTAAACCGGACATGCATCATACTTGTTTGTGCATCGTATGCCATGTTTATGATATGTGTGTTTACCGTGTTGTTGTTTTCTTTCCGGTTGCTTCTCTTGTTAGCTTCGGTTTCGTTCCGGAGTTGTGAGGTTTCGCTCGTCTGCGTTGCTCCGTCTTCTTCTTGGATCTGTTCTTCTCCCTTGTGGAATCCCAGGCAAGATGACCGAACCCGGATACCATTACTATTTTTGCCTCTTGCTAGAAGTCTCGATCTATAGTTTTGCCTCGATGCCCATGTCTTCTTGTCAGCCTCCTACTTGTAACCATTGCCATGTTTAACCACCCTACCTATGCAAACCGTTGCTTGGCTAAGTACGCTTCGCTCAGCCCTTCTTATAGCATTGTTAGTTGCAGGTGAAGATTGAAGATGCTTGCTTCATGCTGAAGTTTGGTTGGGTTATATCACACTATATAAATGCTTAAAATGAAATCATCTATTACTGGCAGGGTGGAAGGCTAAGCCTTTTGCTTGGTGTTTTGTTCCACTCATGCCGTTAGGAACCGTATAAACCGGTGTTATGTTCCTTGATTTTGCGTTCCTAACATGGTTGGGGTGTATGGGACCCCCTTGATAAACCGCTAAGTGCTAAGTCTTTTCCAGCAAGTCCCAACATTTGGTACTATTTGCCTCATAATAACAACTTAATTAATTAATTAAATTTGCATAGGGGGTCGCTCCCTCGAGGATCCTTTATTTCTACATAGCAGGGGGGGCCAGTGCCGATGGTGTTGGTCCCAAACGGGGGTCCTGCGGGAACCACCACGGGGAAACTCGAGGTTTGGGTCCTGTAGCATCGCCCATCCGGTCGTGTCCAGAGACTTAGATACGCGCGGCTACTATCAGGGTGTCGACACGCCGGGAGGATTTGCTGGATTAGGCTTACCTTAGTTCGGTTTAACTTGAGCACGGGATTCCGAGAATACTCGGGTCTTCCCAACTATGGAGTTGCGACTCCGCGGATCGTGGGCTTGTGATGGGCCAAGTTGGAACACCCCTGCAGGGTTTGAACTTTCGAAAGCCGTGCCCGCGGTTATGTGGCAGATGGGAGCTTGTTAATTCCGGTTGTAGATAACTTGACACAATGTTTCAATACACTACCAGCGTGTGTACCGTGACTGTCAATTTCCGAATAGGGATTCGGGAGTTGAACACGGTGGGGTTATGTTTGACCGACTTTAGTTAGGATCACTTCGTGATCATCTTTCGACCGATGCACTTCTCTTCTCGCTCTCTTTTACGTAAGTTAGTGCTAGTTGCTGCTGCAGACTCTTGTTTGTTCCTTCACCTCATATTCTTTCTTCAGCCTTATCCTCACCCAAGGCTTAAATAGTTTTGTTACCCGGGAACGGGATTGCTGAGTCCTCTGTGGCTCACAGTTACTTCACCACACCAGATGCAGGTTCAGCCGAGTTTGATGCAGGAGCTGGTTCAAGTACTTCATCGGGAGTTCGATGAAGCTTGTGGCCGTTTGCTTGTGGCGTTTCGATGTTCAGTAGTGGTTTCTACTAGGATTCGATCCTGACCTGTGGCTTTATGTTGTTTTGGTATCTTTCTTTTGGATCTTCACCCGTAGTCGGGTTGTGATGTTCTGAATGATGTATTGCTTATGTATTGTATTGTGTGAAGTGGCGAGTGTAAGCCAACTATCTTCTTTTGCAATTTAATCCCTCTTTTACATGAGTTGTGCAAAGATACCAAACTTGAGATCATTCTAGGATGGGCTTATACCTTTAAGTCGTGCCTCGACACGTAGGAGGTATAGTCCCATCCTGGGCATTACAAAGAAGGAACCCGCCTTGCAATGCCGAAGACAATACAGAAGCCGAATTCATCATCATCGAAGACAGGTTCAGGGACTACTTAGGGAGTCCTGGATCAAGGAGTCCTCGAGTGGTCAGATAACTCTTGGTGGGCCGGACTGGTGGGCCGTGAAGATCATAGTCGAAGATCATCTCTCGTATCCGGATAGGTCTACTTCATTCGTATAATGGTAAGTTTTAGGTTCGGGTGTAATCTTTCCTTCCTCTACAAGATGATTATGTACAAACCCTAGGCCCCTCCGGTGCATATATAAACCGGAGGGTTTAGTCCGTAGAAGCTAACCGAGAAACACAAATCCTCATAGGCTAGACTTTAGGGTTTGGCCAATACGATCTCGAGGTAGATCAACTCTTGTATTTATATTCATCCATATTAATATAGCAGGAAGTAGGGTTTTACCTCGATCGAGAGGGCCTGAACCTGGGTAAACATCATGTCCCCAGCCTCCTGTTGCCATCAATCCTTAGACACATAGTTCGGTATCCCCTACCCGAGATCCGCCGATTTTGATAACGACACCCACACCAAGCCACGCCCCCCTGCCATGTATGTGTGTTAGAGAAAGGCAGGGGAGGGTGGCACCCTCCTTTCCTTTCTCACCTTAGGAGGGAAAGGCGGGAGCGACTACCCCTCCCCTTTACTTCCCCTAGGGTGGACTGACCATGGAAGGGGCGCACCAGCCCCCTTGTGGGCTGGTCTATACCTCCCTTGGCCCGTTAGGCCCATACACATTCCAGGGTGTGTCCGGAACCCCTTCTAGTGACCCGATGACTACCAAGTGCACTCCGAAACATTTCTGGTGTCCGAATATCATCGCCCTATATATGAATATTTACCTCTCGGCCATTTTGAGACTCCTCATCATGTCCGTGAACTAAACCGAGACTCCGAACAACATTCGATCACCAAATCTTACAGGTTCGAGAACAATGTAGACATGACCAAGACACCTCTCTGGTTAATAACCAATAGCAGAACCTGGATGCCCATATTGGTTCCTACATATTCTATGAAGATCTTTATCGGTCGAACCATTATGACAACATACGTAATTCCCTTTGTCTATCGGTATGTTACTTTTCCTGATATTCAATCGTCGGTATCTCTATACCTAGTTCAATATCATTACCGGCAAGTCTCTTTACTCATTCTGTAATACGTCATCTCATAACTAACACATTAGTCATTTGCTTGCAAGGCTTCTTATGATGTGTATTACCGAGACGGCCCATCGATACCTCTCCGATACTCGGAGTGATAAATCGTAACCTTGATCTATGCCAACTCAACAAATACCTTCGGAGATACATGTGGAGCATCTTTATGATCACCCAGTTACGTTGTGATGCTTGATATCACACAAGGTATTCCTCCGGTATCCGAGAGTTGCATAATCCCATAGTCGAAGGAATATGTATTTGACATACAAGAAAGCAGTAGCAATAAACTAAACGATCATATGCTATGCTACTGGATGGGTCTTGTACATCACATCATTCTCCTAATGATGTGATCCCGTTATCAAATGACAGCTCATGTTTATGGTTAGGAAACCATAACCATCTTTGATCAATGAGCTAGTCTAGTAGAGGCTCACTAGGGACACAGTGTTTGTTTATATATTCACACATGTATTTAAGTTTCCGGTCAATACAATTCTAACATTAACAATAAACCTTTATCATGATTAAGGAAATATAATAATAACCTTTTTATTATTACCTCTAGGGCATATTTCCATCATTTATCCCTCTACATCATGTCATCTTGCTTAAGGCGTTACTCTGTTCTTATGAACTTAATACTCTAGATGCATGCTGGATAGCGGTCGATGTGTGGAGTAATAGTAGTAGATGCCGAATCGTTTCGATCTACTTATCACAGACGTAATGCATATATTCATGTCCATTGCCTTAGAAAATGGCATAACTTTGCGCTTTTCTATCAATTGCTCGAAAGTAATTTGTTTACCCACCGTATACTTTATTCAAGAGAGAAGCCTCTAGTGAAACCTATGCCCCCGGGTCTATTTTACATCTATTATTTTCATATCTACAGAACCAAAAACTCAAAAATACCTTGCTGCAATTATTTTGTGTTTATTTTATTTTGCTTTTTAATTTAGTTTTAAATCTATCTCTATCAAATCTCACTCTTGTTCGTGACATTGAAGGGATTGACAACCCCTTTTCTACATTGTGTGCAAGTGTTTGTTAGTTTCAACAGGTGCATATATTGGGGACTTGCTTGTACCTCCTACTGGATTGATATCTTGGTTCTTAAAATGAGGGAAATGCTTATCTCTACTTTTCTGCATCACCCTTTCCTCTTCAAGGGAAAATTCAATGCAAGCTCATGAAGTAGCACATGCATTCGGGGAGATTAGTGTGTTTAGGCTAGTGGCCAACTCATATCAAATACCCAAATCCATTAGTGTATTATTAGAAGCTCGCGGACACGAACAGGTCTCCTGTCGTGTTGACTTGGTAACTAGCGGACCACGACCAAGGACGAGGCCCACCTCTCTCCTATGTGGTCTCCACCTACCCCGTCATTCTGCCACATTATCTCTTCCAGGTACCCTTCAGGCCGACCCGTCTTTTTCATTGTAATTGTCGGGGTTCAGGTCCATACCATCAAGGTGAAACAGTAGGAATCACCCTCAATAGGTTTACCTTGATATACTGCACGACAGAGTTGTCACCTAGAGTGAAATACGAAGAACCACCATGATGTGGAGCATCCTACGGACATCACTATGTCAAGAGTTCATTTGGCAAGTGACACATGCCACATCTAATTCACATACATAAAGGTGAATCTTCTCCTTTTCACGTGTTTGCTTGACCCCTTCGAGGATGGTATACTACTTGACACTCCTCTCATGTGCATACATATGTATCGTTGGTTCTTGATGGATGATGAGGAGGAGTGCAAGCGCCAAGAAACAACTACACCATCCGCAAGGGAAGCATAGAAAAGGAAGAAGATGGATCTTCCCAACACAGAGATAGAGGTACAACCTCCCAACTACCGCCCAACTACTGGTCAACCTTATGTAATCAAGCGGCAGAAGTCTGGTAGAACCCCGGTTTTTCCCTCAACTGCGACCAGATCGGTACAACTGGTCTAACCACCAGTATAACTGGTCCATGCTTCCGCAAACACCTCCAGGAACATGTACCTGAGCTCCTAGCAGTACAACCGCTTCCATGTCCGGTACAACCGGCCTGCCTGCGCGCAGAGAAATGGGTTTCAACCCTGTATGCCTAACTTACCCCTTGGACTATAAGTACTCGTATCTTAGCCTCGAATTAGGGTTAGCAAAGTGATAGCTCATTTGATAGAGAGCTTTGCTCCTTGTACCACTCTACTCTTGAGAGAAAGAGAGAGAAAGAGACTACCACTCCCATGGAGTTCAAGACCTCCATGTGAGCATGTGAACCTACGGAATACCATCAAGACCCCATCTCCTTTGGATTTGGGATGAACTCTACCTTTTATCTTTCCCTTTGTTGTTCTTGTATCTTGTGGATCCATGTGTTGTTAGTATAGTAGATGTGTGATTGGACTTGTTCTTGAGTGTTTTTCCTTATGATTTATCCTCGTGTTCATCTTGTTCTTCGTGGGAATCACCTCCAATCGTGAAAGATCGGACTAGATTGGGTTAGCCCAACATCATATGGTATCATGATCCACGTTGATCACGAAGTTGGAGTCCCCCCCCCACCATTTTCTAGCTTGATTTTGTTGTGTTCTTCCCTAATTTCGAAAATTCCCACCAAAAATAGCCCCAATTGTTTTTTGTGATCTATTGGTTTGATAACGTTTTGTTGATTTTGATCCATGGATTTGCTATGCTTTGAGTAGATCTAGCATCTCCAAAAGTTTCCCCACTTCCCATCCATGAAATCTTCTCAATTTTTCCCTTGGAATTATCAATTTCTGCCCCAAGTTCATTCTCGTACCCAGATTTGAGAATTTTCCTGATAAAAGCGGTACAACCGCCCCCAAGGCGATACAACCGGTTCCCCCATCTCTTGATACTTCTGCCCGCAAAACTGGAACCCCAGGACGCTCCAGGAGTAGTACAACTGCCCTCGCAAGTGGTACAACCGCCCCTCCCAGTTTCAGCCTCGGTCGATTGACCGTGTAGACCATAATAAATTCACCGGACTCGGATTTTGACGTTCTTTAGTTCGTCTTGTAGCTATTGACATCACCCATACTACAAAAATACCACCATCATCATTTGACTCCATTAAAGTTTCCAAAATTTGGCAAGTTTTCCTAGGCCATCCACCATATCATCCGCATAACCACCATAGGATTCCGCAACCTAACCCATTTTGTTCCCCATAGCATTAGTGGTTGCTAGGGTAGTGATCCAAGTCTCCTAAGGTGTTTCAGGTAATTAGGGACGGTAACTTCAACTCTGAATTGCATAACCCATCATCCCTCTTCTGCATTCCCAATTCCGAAACCATCACCGCATTTCGCTACCTCCATTTGACATTTGCCGTTGTTATTTTGAGTTGTGGTTTTTCCGTTTCCTAAGGTTTTTCAGCTAATTAGGAATAGTTCAACATCGACAACACCGCATCTGATCATCATCATCGGACGGTAACTTCATCGACATCATTGTATATCCCCCCTTGCCATTGCATTGTTAACCCAAAGCCCATTTTGCGTAACTTTCCTATCGAGACTAGCCATTTGAGTATTGTCGGGCCATGCTACTTGTGCACATTAGTGATCATTGTTTCATTACATTGCATGTTATATCATCATATCTTCGTGTGCCACAAGAGTGATCCGCATACACAATTTCTACCTTGGTAAGAGAATTTTGCATATGTGGCCAACAAAAGAGCTCAAAAAGAAAAGAGAATAAGCTTTTAAGCATAAAGAGAAAACAAAGAGCTTGTAAGAATATCCATAGCAGCGCCACATTACATATCATATTACCATATTGATCATCTTGGATCGTCGTGTGCAAAACACCATGAACCATACATAAATAGCATATGCGGGATAGAAAGTTGATACATTTTGCATCTCATAGGTTGTGCACAAGTGTTGTATGCGCCTATAGAGCAATTGTGCTAGCGTCTCTCTAGAGTTGTGCAACATGAGCATTTTCCGTCGATTCCACATTTTGTGCTCATTCCTTGGTTGCACGGCCCCATTTATCTATCCGTGTGTGTGTATCCATGTGCCATTCATTGCTATTGGGGTACTTGTTTCACTTGCGAATTTGTGAATCTCTTTCAACATTATTGACTCTTTCTAACATTTGCAACAAATTTTTGTGCCACTATCCTCACCAAGCTACTCTATAAGCTTTACTTGCTAGGTGTGAGTGAACAAGTCCGATACCAATTCCACTATTCTTTCATTTCACATTGAGTGAAACAGGATATATCCTCAACTTTGGGAAAAGGTAACTTGGTATTGTTTATCTCATTTCCTACTACCCTCTACTCGAGTCTGATGATGGATAGACAAAGCATTTCATCTACTTTGGTCTACACCAACAACGACAAGTTTGATGCCATGAATAACCACTTGTACGCCAACATGGATGCTCAAATGGAGGAGCTTAATGCCCTCATCAAGAACCTCAAGAGGTCTCCCCCATCTTCGAGAAGACGCTCAAATGCACATGCTTTCGAGCTACCATCTTTGGCAAGATCACAAAGGCACCGACACCATCACCAACAAGAATGTGAAAGTCAAGAGCTCAACACCAACAACCGCTCTACGACTTAACCATCTACCTTGGCATATTTGCCAAGCGACTTCAAGGCATCTTCGCCTTTGGATATACGACATCTTCGCCCACACATACCTCAATATTATGCTCAAGAGAAGCTTCCCAAGATCAAGTATGCGACTTCCACAAGCTACTACAACCTCGACAACGACCATGATATTCCTTTCTATGGGACTCAAGAAACCGAGGAGTATCTCAAGTGGGAGCACAAGATGGATGACTACCTCAAGCTACATCAAGTTCCCTACGAACATCAAGTGAAGCGCGCCACAAGAAACTTCCACGACAACGCGTCGACATGGTGGCTTCACACAACTTCGACGAGTTTCAACGCGAATTGGCCCAAGATGAAGAAAGCTATGTGGCGAGAGTTTTTGCCTTCCACCTAAATGGAACATCTTCTATGCCAATTGGAGAACACCATCCAAGGGTCCAAGTCCATCGACAAGTACTTCAAGGAGATGAATAACGCCTTGCAATGAGCCGGCGTGGACGACCCCATTTTGATGAAGTTCCACTTCATGATGGGAATTAACAATGACATCTCCAAGACTATCTTCCTCGAGAACTACAAGTCCCTCGATGACAACTACATTGGTGCTCTCAAGGCGGAACAAGAACTCATGAAGGCGAAGTCTTATCCACCCAAGCACACTTCTCGAAGAACAAACTCCAAGATGGCGAGCATGAGGATACCACCACCACGATGTCCAAGCCTGATGAGCTCCAAGACGACACTCCCAAGTTCGACTCCATCGCCGTCCATCTTTGTGGCATTGATGATGCCTGATACGTCTCCAATGTATCTATAATATTTGTTTGTTCCATGATGTTATATTATCATTCTTGGATGTTTTCAACCATTTTATGTCATTTTTTGGGACTAACCAATTGACATAGTGCTAAGTGCCAGTTGTTGGTTTCTGCTTGTTTTTTACATCGCAGAAAATCAATATCAAACAGAGTCCAAATGCAGCGAAACTTTTTGTGGATTTTTTTAGACCAGAAGACACCAGATGGGCCAGAGAAGTACCTGGGAGGTGCCCCAAGGGGGGCACAACCCACCAGGGTGCACATGGGCGCCGAAGTGCGACCAGGTGGGTTGTACCCACCTCGGTGGCCTCCCGCACCGCCGCTTCGCTCTATAAATACCTCCATACTCCAGAAACCCAAGGGGAGTCGACGAAATTTTGTTCCAGCCGCCGCAAGTTCCAGAACCACCAGATCCAATCTATATCCCTTTTCCGGCACTCCGCCTAAGGGGAACCCAATCACGAAGGGATTCATCATCCTCATTGGTGCCTCTTTGATGATGCATGAGTAGTTTACCACAGACATACGGTCCGTAGGCAGTAGCTAGATGGCTTCTTCTCTCTTTGTATCTCAATACAATTGTCTCTTGGAGATCTATTTGATGTAATGACTTTTTGCGGTGTGTTTGTTGGGATCCGATGAATTGTGAGTTTATGATCAGATTTGCCTTGATTTAATATCCAATCTTGATTATTATAGCCTCATATTTCCTCTCCGATATTTTGGTTTTGTTTGGCCAACTTGATCTATTTCTTGCAATGGGAGCAGGTGCTTTGTAATGGGTTCGATTTTGCGTTGTCCTTTCCCAGTGACAGAAGGGGCAGCAAGGCACGCATGTATCGTTGCTATTAAGGATAAAAATATGGGGTCTAGTCTTACATGAACAGATCATGTCTACATCATGTCATCGTTCTTATTGCATTACTCCGCTTTTCCATAAACTGAATACACTAGATGCATGCTGGATAGCGGTTGATGTGTGGAGTACTAGTAGTAGATGCAGGTAGGAGTCGGTCTACTAATCTTGGACGCGATGCCTATATACACGATCATTGTCTTGGATATCGTCATAATTATTTGCTTTTCTATCAATTGACCAACAGTAATTTGTTACCCACCGCATGCTATTTTCTCGAGAGAAGCCACTAGTGAAATCTACAGCCCCCGGGTCTTTCCAATCATATACTTTCGGATATATATTGCCATTTCCCTTTTTACTTATTTACAACTTTTATCTTCAGATCTATATTATCAAAAACCCAAAAATACCTTGTCGTGTTTTATTTGCATCTTTCAATCTACTACAATTTTATCCTATCCTTACGTCACTTTTTGGCATCGTTACCCGGAAGGGATTGACAACCCCTTTAACGCGTCGAGTTGCAAGTATTTGTTCTTTGTGTGCAGGTACCGTTTACATAGTGTTGCTTGGTTCTCCTACTGGTTGGATAACCTTGGTTTCATCACCGAGGGAAATACCTTACCGTTGTTGTGCTGCATCCTCCCTTATTCATTGGGGAAACAACGACACATCTCAAGCGACATCAATGCCGAGTCTAATTTGACTCTTTTTCAAGACAGTTCAGCGATGACTACGACTACGGAGCCATTCGAGGATCAAGATTTGGAGGCGAACGACATGGTGATGAGCAAGGATGATGCTCCCTTCTTTGGAGGCAAGAGTGATGATGTGCCATCTTCGGCCTTCATCCACGGCGAGAATGCCGAGATGGAATTGAGCATGTGAATTTCCCTTCGACCACGGCGACATATGATGACTTGAATAACTTGTGCCACCATATTGAGAGTGAGAGCGAGTTCACCACTAGCCCCATATATAGTCTAGTATTTCTAAAAAAACTATTCGCAAAGGCCTAGTGGTCTTTGTGTTGTTGGGCCGTGAGTAGCACCTGTTTGGGTCGTACCTTGCGCTCTGTCTTTCTTTGTTCGACTGCACACACGATCTCACGCTGCCGCCGCCCCCCTAGAGTGGCTCGCCACCGCGCCCGCTGCCGCCACTCACCTCGCCGTCGTCGCAACTCACCTACCAGCCGCCTCGAGTGACTCCAATCGTCTCCGTCGTTGCCACCTGTCGTCGTCAATACGAGGTAATTGACCCCGTCTGTGCAAACTTGGATGCTTGCTACCGACGTATGTGTGGGCTACTGCTTGATGCTTGGTGCTTGATGTGTGATTGACTGCTTGATGCCGTGCTTGCCGCCAGTGGAAATAGATGGGACCTATCATTGCTTGATTTTCTAGATGCCATTAGATTCATTATCGGTATGTTTTGTTGTTGTTTTTGTTTAAACAATTTTGCTAAAGCACATGTAGATATGCCATAATTATTTCACATCTAAGTACTTTATCATTGATTTTACACAAAGATTTGTGTTGGTATTTTCCATGTAAATGTGGTCTAATTTTCATTACATTTTATTAGTATACTTATGATCTCACATGAAAGTATTGGTGTGCACTGTTAATTGGGTGGACTACCTACATTGTGCATCAAATGTGTTATGTGCTTAGATTCCACCCCACCTCAAGAAAAATCCAACCTCCACCACTGTGTTATAATTGCTAGTTAGTTTGTGTTTTAACGAGAGATGGCCTCATTTTTTAGTTTCGCATAGGGTCCCGGATTTCGCCGGCCCAGCCCTGCCACCACATATGGAGAGTGAGATAGTTGATAGGTCATGTGAGACCACCTTCAACACTAACGACTTAACCTCTACCTCTATGGTGTCTTCTCGTTTGGTGCTAGGTCCCATATATGATAACATGCCGATTCTCGAGGACTTCGTTCTTCCTGTGGACAAGACGACGGCCATGGTGGAATATGATGTATCCCCACACGGTTCCATCACGATGAAGATGGCCACCACTTGGTATTTCTCACCTCACCTACACTACTTGAGTGGAAATGAGAAAGGTAACATAGGTGAAGGTGATGCTCTAGTCCCACTAGTGTACATTGATTGCTTGCATGATGATGATCCACCTATTACATGTCTTCATGCTAGTATGATTTCCCCATGCGATGATTTACCCAGCTATGATGAGTTTGATGATTGCCATGTGGAGTCTATTAGTCGTGAAGCCATGTTGCATAGGATTTCTTGTGATAATTCTCTTGGTCATATCATGTTTGACAACCCACTTGACTTGTCGTATGCTATGCATGAGAACAATAATATGTCCAATTTGCAATCTCATCGTAGTGACTATGCATGTGCCACTAAGATAAACCCAATTTTCACATGTGGCATAGATGACAAGCCCATGGTTATTGGCATTTGTTTTTCTTGTGATGATATTGATATGCTCCCTTTGCATCATTTATCTCATATGCCATACCATGAGCACCTAGCTTCAGATATGCATTGTTTTGGATGTTGTTCCATTTCTCCATATTATGCTTCCAGTATTTCTCCTGAGGAGACCCCCATATTGCTCATGAGGAGACCCCCATAGTTTCTTCATAATTTTTTGGATATTTTGATCCACCCCAACCATTGCATGATTCTCATGATTGTGTGCACCGTATGATCCCCATGAATGAAAATGCTATTGTTGTGCCACATACTGTCTCTAATTTGTGTCCCCATCGTGCTATACATAATAACTATTATTTCATGATGGATGACATATTTCTCTATCGCGCCTCAAATTTCTTTGAGCGATGCTTATCATGTGCTAACCCGCACGTGCACATACACATCATGATGGATGATGTGTACATTTACCACACTCACAATTTGTTTCATGTGTGTCTTTATTGTCTAGGTACCCATGAATACTTGTCAAACTCACAATCCAACGAGTTGACAAAACGAGCTCTAGAGAGCAATGATGACTTGGGATCCCGTGGATTGTCTTTCCCACCGCTCCTTTTGTGCCACGACTTCGCGCATTCCTTTTACATGGCCCTCACATGGTTATGGGTTATTGTCCACAATATATCTGATGCCCATATTGCCATGTTCTCTTTGCATGATATGCTCATTCCTATGCCTTTGTCATGCATTTGTAACCCATGCTTTGCATATCACATGACACTTGATTCTTGTACTTGTATGTGTATTTGCAAGGTTGGTGGAGATATTGTTTGTTATTACCATGATTGCTTTATCCCCAAAGCTTACGATGATACTTTCATCATGACTTGCTTTCGTGCTTGAGATATGTCATGTGCATTGCCTATATCCACTATTTGCTCACATGACATAATTGCCATGATTTCCTCTAGTGTGTTGCATCTTTGCTACACTAGTTTGCACAACATGATTGATTTGCTTGCTTTGTGTATTACATCACCGATGATTCATACTTGCTCATTTCATGCGGTTGATGGCATCTATTCCAATGCGTTGCGCGTGATTGCTATTGCTTCCTATAATATGTCTCCATGTGTTGCCTCTCTCATTGTCGGTGTCAAAACCGGTAGATCTCGGGTAGGGATTCCCGAACTATGCGTCTGAGGATTGATGGTAACACGAGACTGGGGACACGATGTTTACCCAGGTTCAGGCCCTCTCGATCGAGGTAATACCCTACTTCCTGCTTGATTGATGTTGATGAATACACGGTTACAAGAGTTGATCTACCTCAAGATCGTAATGGCTAAACACTAGAAGTCTAGCCTAAGATGGTGTGATTATGTTCCTACGGACTAAACCCTCCGGCTTATATATGCACCGGAGGGACCTAGGGTTGTACATGATCATCTTGAAGAGGAAGGAAAATCTTACACCCGGACTCTAAATTTGCTATTTTACACATATGGGAGTCCTATCCGGATATGCGGGATTGTCTTCAGCGATAATCTTCACGGCCAGCAGTCCGGCCCATAACGAGTAATCCGGCCACCCGAGGACCCCTTAATCTAGGACTCCCTCAGTAGCCCCTGAACCAGTCTTCGATGACGATGAGTCCGGCACGCGTACTGTCTTCGGCATTGCAAGGCGGGCTCCTCCTTCCGAACATATTGAAGTAATATTCCCAACACAAAGAAACTATGTATGGCTCTGCATGATTAGTACAACCTTAGCCCCGAAGGCAAAGTATCGAAAAACAGACACTGTGTCATTACTGACAACTTTTCAGTGAAGCGTCACGTTTGACCCTTTAATATTTCAAACCATTTTCTTGCCTCCAGTTTTGCGTTTCGAGGCATATCCCCGTTGGCACGTCTTGTCAAAGAAGAGATCATGCCCGCTTATCGCGGGATCCTTATCAATATGACGTGGGTAACCCAACCGTGCCTTACGCATGATTGCATTGGGAACTGGTGACGTTTACGGCTGGAGTGGGGGACGTTTGGCATTCACCGCCTATAAAAGGATACAGATCATTCCCCTTTCACCTCATGCTCTCCTCAAGCCCTAGCTTCCCAATCTCTCCTGCCCACAGCTCCGGCGCCAGTAGCTCTCAACTTCTCCACCACCGCCTCCCTCCTCACCTATGGCTGGGTCCGCTTCCAAGGGCAAGTGGGAGGCCTCCACGGTCACAGAGAAGACCGTGAAGAATCTCCGGAGTGCATGCTACCTCAACGACGGCATAGCGCACCGGGTCCCCGACAAGGACCAGGTGATCCCCGTCCCTAAGCCGGGTGAGAGGGTGGTTTTTATCCCCGACTTTATTCGGGGGCTGGGGTTTCCACTCCACCTCTTTGTTCGGGGCATTATATTCTTCTATGGGCTGGATTTCCACGATCTGGCCCCGAACTCTATCCTCCACATATCAGCTTTCATAGTTGTATGTGAGGCATTCCTCCGCGTCCCCCACACTTCGGCTTATGGCTCAAGATCTTCAATCTGAAGCCGAAGGTTGTCAACGTGCAACACGCGGATTGCAGGGGAGCCATGATAAGCAAGCTCCCGGACACCACTTTGCCAAAGGGGTCCTTTGTGGAGACGAACAAGATATGGCAGCATGAGTGGTTCTACATCACCGAACACCGTGATGCCAAGTGGGTGGCGACGCCCGGATTCAGATCTGGACCCCCAAAGAGGCTAACCTTATGGACCACCAAGGGCCCCGATTGGGGGTCTCCGACGAAGGTGAAATCACTCCAGAATCGCATCTCCCACATGATGGCAAAGGGCTCCCTCCTCACTAACGTGATTCAGGTGATGCTCTTCCGCCGCATCCTCCCCTGCCAACGTCGAGCCTCCCATCTATGGGAGTTCAATCTGGAAGAGCCCAGAACCCTGAAGCGCCTCTTCAGCACTACGCACAAAGATATCTGGAAACAACTGTTCAAGGCCCAAAGGGGATGGCCGGAGGAGACCAAGGACAAGGGCTTCAACAACGTGTTTTCGGCCTCAGAGGTAATCAGAATTCTGCCAAATACATACCCTATCGATATTTCAATTATAACAAGAGTTAGAACTGTTACATTCCATTCAGGCCTGGATGAAGAAAGCGGAGTGGATCAAGTGTCCGGCTTCGCTGCCCGAAGACCCAGCCATGCCTCAACTGACAGCGATGTTGGTTCCGGCGCAGTACAAGGCACTGGAGAAGAAGGCCAAGAAGAAGGGCAAGGAGGTTAAGAGCAACCTTCTCCCTAAGGGTCCCGCGGACACAGTGTCCGGGGAAACCGACGCCCACCCCTCCCACGATGAAGAATAGGTGGAGGAGGAAGAAGAATAACAAAGAGACTCCCCCGTCAAGGCAAAGGGGAGGAAGAGAGCGCCCCCGTAGACGCGGGCAAGTGGCGCCTAGGAAGAAGCTAAACATCCTGGACAGTTCGGACTCAACATCCGAATACAGTTTCCGAGTACAGCCCAAGATCAAGCCCCTGGCCGAATCGTAAGTACTCGAGCAGTCACTTCTTATGTTCGGTTCAAAATAGTTTTCAGTGTTTAAGTAATTTCATTCTGTCTTTATACAGCCCTCCACACATACTCCCTGAGGCTTCACTGTCATCGGGGAATTCTCTAGCGGTGGAGATGGTGGAGAGCGACACGCCACTGCGGGGATTGTCGCCCATCTTAGGGGACACCGATGTGTCCTCTCTACAGACTTCACCTGCATGAGCAGGTGGGAGCGGGGTGAACGAGAAAGCGCCTGAGGCCAATCTTTCGGCCGCAGCCAGCCAAGGGGGAGCAATCCCCATGGCGACCGACGATGGGGGGCCTAACCTATCTGGGCCCCCGCTGAACACCGTTCCGGATTCCAGTGCGGCTCCAGAATCGGGAAGTCAGCCCCCCATGATGGGGGAAGGAGCAACTGCTCCAACGGCGCCCGCTGTCAATCCAGAGGCGCCGAACACTCTGGAGGAAGCACTGCAAGGTGCTTCCATTGTAGTGGAACACCGCACCCTGATGGGTGCAGTCATGGACAAGATTCAGTCCGCCAAAAGCGGACTGAATGAAGTCTTTAGCAGCCTATTGACAGGCTTCGAGGTATGCGACGCCATATTCAGTAATTCGTCCAATTAACCAGTTAACTTGCCGATTAATCCCTAATTGTAGGGTCTCCGAGTAGCCGATAAATTGATAAATTATTCGAATTATTGATTAAATGGCCAATTAACTTGCAAATTAGCCTATTAATCCCTTACTCACCAGCCAACCGAGCAGCTACCAGTTAACGATTTCCTTAACAATGATGCGACGTAATGTTCACAAAAGAACTCTTTCCTTTATATATGTGTGTGTGTGTGTGTGTGTGTGTGTTATAAAACATGGTATATATACAGTAGCCCCTGATGCTTTGTTTGATTCTGAAGAGAATCGGACAAAGGATCCCTGTTTATAGCATCTAGCAGAGCATAACTGTGTCATGCGTTTGAACAGGCTTATCTAGTAGTGGCATCTGCCCAGGCCGCAGAGGTTTCTGAGCTCAGTCGGCAGCTGCAACTAGCCAACGAGGAGCTCGACCGTGTCAACAAGCATTTTGATGAAACACAAGGTATGCGGATTTACGAAAAAAATGAAAAGGTCAAAACACTATATGTTTGATATGTGTGAGTGTGAGCTCATTGTGCGATATGATTTATGTAACAGTTGACACAGCTGAGGTCGAGGCCCTTAAGGGCGAGCTCGCAAATGCCAAGGAAGAGGCCAAGGTGAGCAAAGCAGCCACCGACAAAGCGGCTGCCAACCTGAAGGCCGAACATGCCGTGCGTCAATAGAATGAGTCACGAGTGGCCGAATCCAAGAAGAACTGCGAGATGCCACTCGCAAGTGCGAGGCATTGGAGCAGAAGACTTCGGAGCAAGCATCCAAACTCAACACGGTAGTCAATGTTGCCAAGGAGGCGCGGAGTGAATCACGCAACGCTCATGAGGAGATCAATCAAGCGCGGCAAATAGCAGCTGGTAAGACCTTTCTCTTGCAGAGTATCTTCGGAGGTCAGAGGTATCTTGCACTGACGTGATTATGGAGTTCTCCAGGCGCGTTTGCGGATCTCCCGAGGAGCATCACCGCCGCCGCCCAATTCTTCCGAGCCAAGGAGGCAAACAACACGGAGAAGTTGTTCTGGTCGCCATTCCTTGCGCCAGAACGTCCAGTATCTCTGAATGACCAGATGAAGCAGCTGGTCGAGATGCATAGTATGGCGAGTACAGCCGCAAGGGACTTAATATTCCGGCTATGGCCCGCTGATCCAATCCTATGTAGCTACTTTGGGTTGGTGAAGCGGCTCGTCGACATGAGACCGCGGGTCGATGCTGTTAAGCGTTCAGCCAGCATAGAAGGTGCACAAATGCCCTTCGCCTGCGTCAAGATGCACTGGGCGAAGATGAATGCTGCTGAGATAGTGACTGCTAGCCCTCCAGAGGGCAAGGATCATTGGAAGCCGGAAAGGTACTTCGGCGATGTCCTAGAAGGAGCCCGCATTATAGAGGGCCGATGCTGGAAGGATGTAATATTTGATTAATCGTATCCGGATTGTAAAGACTAAGGTTATGAACCGATGTCTATATTATTTTGCACTTGTGTATTCTAAGCGACTTTTCCTCCTGTGCGGCCATTTTATTTTTATCTGAAAGTTTCCAGTCGTCGGCTCAGCCCCCGTCTTGGTCCATAAAGGAGGTGTCCACGGAGCGAACCAGGCAATCAGACTATGTGTCTTTAATGCTTTCACTTAGCCATAGGAGCTTGACTTGTGGGGCTAAGTACTAGCCCCTAGTGCTTGTGCGGCTTTCCAAACTATGGTGCTCACTCTACGCGGCTGGGCAAAGATGAGCCCCTCGTATAACACGGAGTAGATCACTATCAATCGTAGTATAACGTAAGGTGGTAAGCACAGCAGTCGGGCAACCCAACTATAGACCCAAGACATGATTCGGAGTCGATGCATATAATGCAATATCCGGGACGCCGAACAGTTCCCTATAGGTGTTCGGACTTGGAGGTGTGCCTGGCCAAATACAACCTCTGGTATTAAGTCCAGGTATTAAGGCACATGTGGCAATCTAACATGGTGAGAGAGCACACGTGGTAATAAAGTGAACTCCAAACGAATTGGAACCAAACTGCTTCTTTTATATCCCGTTTAGTACGGCGAGCTGTGTGGTTACAGATAATGCTGGTAATATCTTTTGGCATTTTACATGCCAATAGAAGAAAAGAAACTGAAAAAAAAGTGAAAAGGTTTACACTGGGCCTAAACCTAAAGAATAAAGAAAAATTTCGACAGGGGGCCCTGCTGCACGTCTGTGCCGTTCTCTCCTTTGTAATGTGTCCTTGAAGAGGGGAGTTATGACGGCCGCCTGCAAAAAAAGAAAAACAACTCTGGAAAAGAATGTCCTGCACAGTCGTGGATAAGTTGGGTTCTTTTAATGAACCTGTAAAATAAAATGTATTTTAGAGTTCGAATAGGGTCAAGCCGAACTATGGACTATCTTTATGAAGTGTGCCCCTGACGCCGCCCAAGGTATTTCAAGGGCGTAATCTGTACATGAGGTACGTATGCTACTACCTTGTGGGGCAGTCGACAGGGGCGTAATTGCTAATCGAGCTCATGTTCTTCCGAGCTGCCGCATTGTAGTGCTGGCCGAACACGTTTAGCAGTGCATGTGGTCTTGATGAGCGATGAACAGTTCGGCTTGAATAAGCCGGTTTGGACCTCGGCTGCTAGGGCCGTGATACGTCCATTTTGCATCATGTTTTCTTGCTGTTATTTATGTTGTTATTGTGCATAATAATGCTTTTTGGATTAATTCTATTGCCTTTTCTCTCATAATTT
The DNA here is from genome assembly GCA_902687465.1 of Secale cereale. Taxonomy (NCBI): domain Eukaryota; kingdom Viridiplantae; phylum Streptophyta; class Magnoliopsida; order Poales; family Poaceae; genus Secale; species Secale cereale. Next base: position 96,900,492 of record LR738713.1, on the reverse strand, counting down.
GCAAGGTATACACTAAGAGGGAGAATTCCGGCAGCTGGAAATCTGGATCTGAAAAAGGTACGTCAGGCCACCTATTGTGCACAACTCCAAAGAAGCTGAAACTTCAAGGAGCTTTTTTAGGGATTATTTAAAAATTACTGGAGTTGATAACCACCAGAGGGGGCCCACCAGGTTGACACAACCCACCTGGGCGCCAGGGCCCCAGGCGTGCCCTGGTGGGTTGTGCTCACCCCAGCCCATCTCCGGTGCCCCTCTTCTGGTATATAAGTCATTTCGACCTAGAAAAATTAAGGAGAGGACTTTCGGGATGGTACGCCGCCGTCTCGAGGTGGAACTTGGGCAGGAGCACTTTTGCCCACCGGCGGAGCGATTCCGCCGGGGGAACTTCCCTCCCGAAGGGGGAAATCATCGTCTCATCATCACCAACAACTCTCCCATCTTGGGGAGGGCTATCTTCATCAACATCTTCATTAGCACCATCTCATCTCAAACCCTAGTTCATCTCTTATGATCAATCTTGTTACCGGAACTATAGGTTGTTGCTTGTGGGTGACTAGTAGTGTTTATTACATCTTGTAGTTGATTACTATATAGTTTATTTGGTGGAATATTATATGTTCAGATCCATTATGTTATATATTACCTCTCTGATCTTGAGCATGTTCATCACTTGTGAGTAGTTACGTTTGTTCTTGAGGTCACGCGAGAAATCATGGTGCAAGTAATCATGTGAATTTGATATGTGTTCGATATTTTGATCGTATGTATGTTGTGATTCCCTTAGTGGTGTCATGTGAACGTCGACTACATGACACTTCACCATATTTTGGCCTAAGGGAATGAATTTTGGAGTAGTAATTAGATGGTGGATTGCGAGAGTGACAGAAGCTTAAACCCCAGTTTATGCACTATTTCGTAAGGGACCGATTGGATGCAAAAGTTTAATGCTATGGTTAGAATTTATTCTTAATAATTTTCTCGTAGTTGCGGATGCTTGTGGGAGGGTTAATAATAAGTAGGAGGTTTTTTCAAGTAAGAACAACACCAAAGCACCGATCCACCCACATATCAAATTATCAAAGTAGCGAACACGAATTAAACCAACATGATGAAAGTGACTAGATGAAATCTCGTGTACCCTCAAGAACGCTTTGCTTATTATAAGAGACCATTTTGGCATGTCCTTTGCCTAAAAAGGATTGGGCTATCTTTCTGCATACTTGCTACTATTATTGTTACTTTCTCGTTACAAAATTATCTTGCTATCAAACTACTCTACTACTTACAATTTCAGCACTTGCAGACACTACCTTACTGAGAAACACTTGTCAGTTCCTTCTGCTCCTCGTTGGGTTCGACACACTTACTTATCGAAAAGAGCTACAATTGATCCCCTATACTTGTGGGTCATCAAGGCAATTTTTTCGCATCATTGCCAAGGAGCGAAGCGCTTCTCGTAAGTGGAAATTGGTAAGGAAACATTCATATAGTGTGCTGAAATTTATTGTCACTTGTTACTGTGGAGAACAATCTTTTGAGGGGTATATATATATATATATATATAATTTTTGGCCTCGTGAAGGAGAAAGTACTGCTCAAGATTGGGGGAGGCTTAAGTCAATGTTATATTCATGCACCAATCATGATCTCTCAAGAGAAATTATTATTCAGAATTTTTATGCTCGATTTTCCCACAATGATCGATCCATGCTTGATACTTCTTGTGTTGGTTCGTTTATGAAGAAAACTGTTGAATTTCAGTGGGATCTAATAGAAAGAGTTAAACGCAACTCTGAAGATTGGGAACTCGACGAAGGTAAAGAGTCAGGTATTAAGCTTAAGTATGATTAAGTTAAATCTTTTATAAATACCGATGCCTTTTCAAAGTTTAGCACTAAATATGGACTTGACTCTGAGATAGTAGCCTCCTTTTGTGAATCTTTTGCTGCTCATGTTGATCTCCCCAAAGAGAACTGGTTCAAATATCACCCACCTGTAAAAGAAGAAATTAAAGAACCGGTACTAGTTAAAGAAGAAACTGAAAGTGCAAGTTATTGACTAGAGGGGGGGTGAATAGGCGATTTTTATGTAAGTCTTCAAAACACGATATCTTTTGAAGACAGACCGATGAAAAGAACCTATATGATAAGCAGCGAAAGGTAAACGACTCTAGTCACACAATAGTCAAGTAAGCATCATAGTGAAAATACGAAGACTATTGATAGCTAGATAACATGGATCAAGATGGAAGACAAAATGAAGCTAAACAGGGAACAATCTTCACACCGTGAAGTCAAACAGATCAGACAAACAAGCAATGACTTCGGGAAGACAAATTGGAATGTAAATAAGTTTGAAGATAGAACCAGTAGCTTGGAGACGAGGGGAATTTGGTAGAACAGTTCCAGTTGCTGTGACAACTGTACGTCTCGTTAGGGAGGCTGAGATTGAACTCTGAAGACCGTGTCTTCACCTTATTCCCCTTGAGCTAAGGACACCTAGTCCTCGCCCAATCACTTTGGTAAGTTTTCAAGGTAGACTTCCAAACCTTCACAGACTTCGTTCACCGGTGATCCACAATGACTCTTGGATGTTCAGAACGCAATGCCTAACCGGCTGGAGGACACACAGTCCTCAAGTGTAACAAGTCTTCAGATCACACAGACAGAAAGACTTCAGTGATGCCTAACACTCTTTGGCTCTGGGTGTTTTGGGCTTTGCCCTCGCAAGGATCTTTTCTCTCAAAGGCTTCGGAGGTGGGTTGCTCTCAAACGACAAAAGCCGTGCACTAACTCTGAGCAGCCACCAATTTATGGTGTAGGGGGTGGGATATTTATAGCTAGGACGCGAACCGACATATATCCGAAATGAGCCTTGGTCACTAAGGAACTGACACGTGTCTAACGGTCAGATTTTGAACGCACGCGGCAACTTAGCTTGAGCTCCAAGCAAAGCTGACTTATCCAACTCTGGATAAGATTTGCTCTCATTGTCTTCGCTCGAAGACATAGGATTTTGGTTGAGCATCACATCAGTCATTTGACTATGTTTCACTTGGACCCCACTTAACAGTACGGTTGTTCTTTTGACTCAAGAAAGAATAAAAATAACTATGAAAGAAACTATGTCTTCGCATCCCATAGTCTTCATTGAATGTCTTTATAGGTCATTATCTTCACGTGAATGTCTTCACGAGCCACCACTATCTTTAATCTCTTCAAACATTTTTAGGGGTCATCTCTGGAAGGTAAACCGAATCAATGAGGGACTATTACCTGTGTTATCCTGCAATTCTCACAAACACGTTAGTCCCTCAACCATGTTTGTCGTCAATACTCCAAAACCAACTAGGGGGCACTAGATGCAGTTACAATCTCCGCCTTTTTGGTGATTGATGACAAACATGTCGAAGTTTTCGACGGGGATAAAATATGTGAAACTATAGATAACACGGTTATTGACTTCATGAGATTGAGAGGACCCCCCTGAAGATGTGCATATAGGAATTTTGCTTTTTAATGCAAATGCACATGGTAAGTTTTGCTTTGTGGAGATCTCCCTCAATCTTATGAAGACCATCCATCATGCATACACAGATGTAGGGCAGATAATGATATGCATAATGAAAAATGGGCGTCTGCTGAATGAGTTCATGCACATAGGATAGATATTTAACCATGCGGAAGAAATAGCAGCAAATGTAGCAGACGACCATCAAGTTTAAGTGTTACAACTCAAGAGCCAAATGTTTCAATACGAGAGTTGTAAGAACTTAACAAAAAATAAGGTACCTGACCCATATAAGGACCCGCTTGAAGACTATCAACTCATATGTTTCTCCCCCTTTTGTCAGTAAGGACCAAAAAGGTTTGAAGACATAGAGTATCTATGCATTCCCAGGTGGAGAAGATGTTGGGGCAGCCGGGTCGACGTTGGAGTGGGGAGGTGCAGAAGGGCCTGGCGCAGAGTCGTGATGCAGTGAGGCGATTGCTGGAGAAGTGGTGTCGTCTTCTTCATCGATGACACAAGAAACAACAGTTGCAACCGAAGATGAATACTCAGAATCTTCAATTGAGGGAGTTGGACGCCAAGTCGCAGATTGTGGAGGCCTGGAGTCAAACTTGAAGCGCTCGATGAAGCCATCCGCTTGAAGATCATCTTTACAGCAAAACAATGCGAGTCTCCTCCAGGACCACCGACAGGCTTCATGAGCAACGAAGCAGTTCTTAGTAGCCAGGTTGCGAATGCAATTCACATCAGTGAGAAGATTTTGCATATGCCGCTTCAACCAATCATGGTGCTTATCCTGCTTCTGGTGAAGTGAAACTAGAAGCTCTCGGTCATTGAGGACACGGGGATGCTTCTGAGGCCTTTGAGCAATTCTGCTACCGGTGGCATCCGTGTTGGCACGATGCGGTAGGCGCAAATTTCCAGCCAGAGGATAAGTGGAGACATTTGCATTGGGAACATGGATACCTTCAACATGCTGAGTGAAGCTTTGATGAACAACATTGAGGAGTTGAAGTGGTTGCTTGGCAGGCTCAGGATACATGGCTTCATAATACATATCAACCTCGGGCAAAAAGACAACATGATTGCGTGCAGAGGCTTCATAGTTGATAGTGGAGCTGTCGGTGTACTAAGATAGGGGTACCTTAGTACCCCAACTTGTGCACGGGCAGTAGCAGCTTCCCGTGGCAGGGTTTACCACGGGCTCGTCGGAAACCTTTCTTGGTCCTTATAAAGCCATTCAAAAACAAAGTATACAAGTCAGAAGATCAAGGCCCCGGCAAGTGGAGCTTGCCGGGAAGGCCGTCCCAGGCTCAAGATTATCACATTGACACAAGACCCTGGCAAGAGGAGCTTGCTAGGAAGACCAGAAGACTGCGTCTCAGAAGACATGCCTCGGCGCACCCTGCGCCCCGGCAGGACCCGGAGAGCGACAAGCTACCGGGCCCGGCAAGATCAAGACCCCGGCAAGGTGCTTGCCGGGGGAAGCCTGCGCTGTGTGCCCGCGCTCCAGCTCATCGGCCCACGCGTTGCCCTGGGGCCCTTCCAGGGACGCGTGGCGAACGGCTGTGCAGCCTGGGGCACACGGTGGCAATCCACGGTGACGAGGCTACCGCCGTGTCGAACGGAGACGTATGGACGGGCGCTTTTGGGTTCGACGGTGACGGACATTTAATGCCCTTGTCCCCCACTGTCAAAGTTAGGTGATGACCACTGTTCATCCACTGTTCACGCACTATTCCCGCACTGTTACAACTACCACCAAAGTTACATTTTTACCCTCCTCTACGTTGACACCTGTCGGTGACCCCTTGAGCTCTAAAAGGAGGCCCATGCACAACGTAGAAAGGGTTCGGAACCTAGATAGCTCTCTTGCTCGGTGTAGCTAGCTCTTCAAGCTCCCGAGCCCAAGATCTCAATACAATCCAAGCAGGAGTAGGGTTTTACGCGTCCGCGCGGCCCGAACCTGGGTAAACTGCCCGCGTGTGCTCCTCGATCTACTCTTCGTGCTCCCTCCGCTCCTTTACCGCAACGTAGAAGGGGCTCCGGTCCCATAGGTGCTCGTGGGAGGACAGTTTCCCCCGACAGGAGCGAAGCTTAATGAGTTGCATAACCCATGGAGAATAAAGCTTGAGGCCAAACAGATCAATACCAGACGTAGCTAGTTGACGAATGAAGAAGTCATGCATATTGAATCTGATGCCATTGAGAATGCAAAATACCAAAGTCTTCATGGCGCCTTCCAGTTTGGCTTCACAAGATTATCCCTTAATTGGCCAGAGAGTACGCCTCAGAATATGGTAGATGGTGCGAGGTAGATACTCGAGGTCTTTGATGAAGAATTCCTTTGGATAATCAGCTTCCAGGGGCAATGGCTCATGCTAAGCATTTCACTCATGTTGGGCTCAGCCTTTTTGATGATGCTCTCCAGTTCCTTTTGATAAAGTGAACAACATGTCTCGTATAACTCACCAGGGGTGGGTAGGGAAGTAAGCTCAAGGAGAGTCTGAGCTTTGGCTTCATGATGAATATCACCTGTCATCCACTCAAGGACCCATGTCTTCGGATCCCTGTTGTAACCTCTGATGTGAAGAATAACATAGAATTGCAGGAGAAGCTCTTCGTTCCAATGTTCTTTGGTAGTGACAAATGGAAGCAATCCAACATCTCTGAAGCAATCAAGAGCTTCTTCAAGGCATGGCAGCCCAGTAATGGCATCACAATCAAGACGTTGGTGTGGAAAGATCTGGTCTTGATTGTACAGAATGCAAGAGTAATAGCTTCGTTGCTGAAAGCTCCAGAACCTATCAGAAGAGATCCTTGGATTTTTGTATGGGTTCTTGTCAGAGTCAAAGAAAGTGTTGTTCTCTCTGAAGCTGTGCACACTAAAGGAGCCTTGTGTTGTCGCAGTGCTTGGAAGCCTAGGCAATCTGGGATTTGGCTTCTATGTCTGAGGCCTCCACTCCACATGATATTCATATTGTGGGCCTAGAGCAGTAAGAGGCAACAGTGTTGGCCACCTGATAGTGACGAGCTCTACGTCACGATTCTAGGCTTGGGCCATGGTGTGAGGCACAGGGGGAGGAACAATGATGTCAGGGGCATCAATGACTTCATGCCGCACATTGTCTTCAGCCATGACTGCGTCATTGGCTTAAGTACTTGGAGTTGCAGCCACATTTTCTTCACCATCAATGGCTTCGTGGAGAGGAGACTCATGCACAATAGTTTCTTGGAGAGGGGGTTCTTGCACTACGGGCATATCTTCTTGCACAACAGTTTCTTGGGGAGGGGGAGTGACTTCACGGGTTTCTTCTTTTTCTTCATCGGCTGATGCAGCCGGAATATCTTTAGCCGCTTTGCCTTCAGATTCGGACAATGAAGGAATAGTATCAAGAAACACTTCACGTGCTACCGAGCTTGAGTTTTGCACTTCATCTTCAGGAATGCTTGACATGGAGACCTAAGGCTTAAGACCTTTGAGAAGCCTTCGAAACTTGGGCGACGCCATTAGTGAAGCATTGGTCTACTCCATGTCTTCTTTAGATGTTTCTTTTGGAGTCTCAAGTACCGGAGTGGTAACAAGAGACGGCGGAGTGCGAGGAATGACTTTATGTAGGGGGTGTTTGGGTGTTGCTCTTACCAAAATTCATCTTGAGCAATTGGCGTCGTGGGACCGCCAATGCTAATGAGTTCATTGCTCATGTGAGCAGGTGATTGAACTAGCTGGGGTTCAAGTTGAGGAAGGACTTCATCATCATTAACATTGTCATCATGACCAATGTCTTCAGTTGCAGGAGAGTTAGCAGCTGGAATCTCTTCAGACTGATGAGCCTCTATGGTAGCAGGCTCATCCACAACAAGACGACGCTCACAGTTGGAGGAAGCAGGCAGGGCAACTGAGATGGGTTCAACAACCAGAGGTTCTTGGGATGAGTCGTGAGGCTTATGTGAAGCCTTTGAAGCTTTTGTCTTCTGCTTCTTTTTGGAAGGAGCAGCATCAGGAGCATCAAGATGCTTTTGTTTCTTGGCTTCAGCTTCATCATGCATGTTCTTCTTTTGTTCAAAAGCTGCTGATGGGACCTTTGGCTTCGAGCTAGTCATGCTGGCAGGGAAGACAATGCTTGGTCTCTCCTGCCTTGGAGCTTCAGTGTCTTCAACAGCAGGCTTCTTCTTCTTCTTCTTCTTCTTCTTCTTCTTCTTTAGCTTCTTGGCGGCCAGCTTGGGGTCAATGCCTGGACGGCCAAGAGCTTTCCTATTGACGGCTTCATTGTGGGCTTGGACACATTTCTCAGCATAGCGCTTGAGACGTTCCCTGTAGTCTCTTGCAACATCACGGCGCTTGGCAAATTCAGCCTTGAGATCTACCATCATAGTCTTGAAGTTTTGAACTTCTTGAGCACTGAGGTTTTCCATATGCTTCTTGATCAATCTTATTCTTCTGCTCAATATCCTTCTATGCAACAGTCAGTTCATGAGCAATATATCCCTAAAAGGTCACACTGATATCAATGGGAAGCTGGAGATCATCAAGGAAAAGAGATGTATCCTCAAACCACTAATCAATGAAGTTATTAATGATATCAACGTCAAAGAGAGGCAAATCATTGAAGATTTCTGCCTGTTGCTTGCTCTTGATTAGCATCTCCAGGGCATCATCAGCAAGATCTTCATCACTTGACAGATCTATTATGTCATCATCATTGCGCAGAATGCTGCCTGGAGTGAGCCCTTGACCAGATGGCTTCACGAGCTCCTTGGACCTCTCTGAGATACGAGCGTGGTCCTCAGACTGCACACTTGATTCAGGAGGTACAGTTTTCAAGGGCTTCACACTTGAAGCCTTTGGAGCAACAGAAGGTTTAGAAGCCTTTATCTTCTTATTTGGCTTCACAGACTCAGGAACATCTCCAGCTTCGATGTCTTCAGCAACATCCTCCACAGTCGCCCTTTGAGCAGTGATGCAGGAGAGCAGTCCATCAAGGCCATTGAAGGGGCCAACTCGATTTTCATTGGCTTCACGAGTTCCATCAGAATGAGGCCGAGATGGACCAGGATTGAAGTTGATGCCAAATTCCTTCTTGTTCTGGGTTGCAGAGTTCTTGGCAAACTTGTTGTTTTTTTCAAACAATTCATCATCACGACACCATCAAAGACTACATGGGTGAGTATTTGTAGGCATCGGTCCTGTGACCATGCAAGGATAGAAGTTTTTGGCAATGGCTTCAGAAATGTTTTTGGGCTGTAGCTTCTTGTAAACGACATCACCCCATGGAGGGCGGATAGCATTTTTTGTTGCATATTCAGGAGTCACGAAGCGGTATAGAAACCATTGTTCTGCCCAATATCTTCGAATCCATTGGATTCGGAATTTGCGTTCTCCATAGGTTTCTTCTGGATCAGACTTGTATATGGTGAACAGATCCGGAGGAAGATCTTTGGCAGTGTTAGTATGTCTCTGCCTGCCACCTTCTTGGACTGTTTCTCAGAAGCCATTGGACTCAGATAGAAGGGCTTCACAAAGCTATTTGTCTTCTGATGACTGGTTAGACAAGAACTAGCTTTAGGAGATTCAATGTGACACTGTAAGAATTCTGCAAATGAATGCAGACTATGGGAACCAAGGGATTCTCCCACGGACATGTACCTATGACAGCATTAGAGATGCGAGGGAAGGGGCAGAGGTCATATGCATTCTCAGAAGATTTTGAAGATAAAATTAGTTTGAAGACATTGACCTCATAGTGCGAAGACATTCACTTATATGGAGTGAGTTGGTTCCAGATATATACGAATCCAAGAATAGGTACAAGTGAGGAATCTAACTAGTACTAAGGCATAAGTGAATATACTTTCAAGATATGAGAGAAGGATACACAAAGAACCAAATTTCAGATGAACGAAACCACTTGTGGTGAAGATACATGGTTTCAATGGATCAAAAACGACGGTAAAAAGAGATTTATTTACCGCACTGATTAACTACTAGACATGAAGAGATGGATGCCGAGCAGATCGATCTTCCGTGCCCTAACTTGGCGGTGAAAGACACCTACGACGATGGCGGAGAGACGAGGTCCGCGACCGGCGGGAAGACGGCCTCGAAGAAGTCGCGGCAGCTAAGCGCTTCATCTCCGGCGTCGACTGGAGCTAGAGGAGGCACTAGGGTTTGAGCGAGTTGGCGTGAGGTAGGAGAAGGAATTATGACTGCGTGGGTGGAGTATTTATAAGGAGAGAGGGCAGTGCAACACAATTACGTAGGTGCTCCTAGCGGTTCACATCTGAACGACACGTGGCGAGCATGCAACTTATGGAGAGTTGAGCCATGACCCCAAGCACGCCTGGTTTGTCGGATGGACGTTTCGGCTTCTCTGATTTTAAGGCAAAAAGGATAAGACATTGAAAACAGATTTAAATGTGTGTGTCACAATATCTTCAGTTGACAAGGACACAGTGTAGACATTCGACATGTGTCACCATAATGCATATGATGAGATAGAAAGAGTAGGAGAGATAAGCATAGACGGGTTTAGGGTCCGATCACATTCACTTAGATCCAAAAGGGTTTGAAGACATAGCTATAAGTGAATGTTGTAGAGGACAGAACACCTATATATATCTTATCAAAGAAGCCAAACAAATCAACACTGAGAAGATAAAACTTGAAGACAAATGATGTTGAAGACAAACCAAATAAGAAGATAATGTTGTCATGACGCCAAATGAAAATCTTCAAGAAGGGTTGGTGGTGGCGTGTGATAGCCTGGCTTAATAGGGATGATAGACTAATCATATCAATAAGGAATTCCTTCTTTTCCGGGAGCCCATTCGGATAGAACTCCAAAGTTAAGCGTGCTTAGCTTAGAGTAGTTTCGGGATGGGTGACCGATCGAGAAGTTGGTCCGGGGTGCGCATGAGTGAGGACAAAGTGCGCAGAAAAGACTAGTATTGATCAGTGGGGCCAGTCTAGATCCCGCTAGGAGTAACGACCACCGACGGGTGTGTCCGGGGCGTTAAAAGTTGGTATCAGAGCCGACCCTCACGGTTACATGGATGTTTGCGGACAGTTTGCAGTCATGTTGTGCATGACGTTTGTGACCCGTCGTGGCACACGGCATGTCACATGTGATGTAGTGGAAGCACAGACGTTTGTGCCAAGAGGGAACGTTCCTGTGGCCCGACGAGGATGTTGGTTCCTCTGAGTGGGGGTGTATGTGATAGCCTGCCTTAATAGGGATGATAGACTACTCATATCAATAAGGAATTCCTTCTATTCCGGGAGCCCATTAGGATAGCACTCCAAAGTTAAGCGTGCCCAGCTTAGAGTAGTTTCAGGATGGGTGACCGACCGGGAAGGTGGTCCCGGTTGCGCATGAGTGAGGGCAAAGTGCGCAGAAAAGACTAGTATTGATCTGTGGGGCTAGTCTAGATCCCACGAGGAGTAATGACCACCGGCGGGTGTGTCCGAGGCGTTACATGGCGTTACCCACCGTATAGGAAGTATTAGACCAGGACACGGCACACAATTATCATGGCATTCCAGAGTCGAATTCCACATTAATGTATTCACACTTAGAGTATATGTCTTCATGAATTGAAGACATACATTACTTCGTGTGTTGCACATCTAAGTCATCAAAATGCATAAGCGTGAGGATGTGTGTCCAATCACAGGACATTTGAGGATTCTAGGATACTTAGCTCACACCGCAGCTTGCAAAACCTTTTCTCATCCAAGGGTTTAGTGAAGATATTTGCCAATTCCTCTTCGGTGTTGACATGTATAATTCAATGTCCTTCTTGATCACATGATCCCTGAGAAAGTGCTGATGAATCTCAATGTGCTTTGTCTTCGAGTGCTGAACGGGATTGTGAGCAATCTTGATGGCGCTCTCATTATCACAGAAGAGAGGCACCTTCACCATGTTGATGCCATAGTCCTGAAGTGTTTGCTTCATCCAGACAAGCTGAGCGCAACAAGATCCAGCAGCAATGTATTCAGCTTCTACGCTGGAGAGAGACACTGCGGTCTGCTTCTTTGAAGACCAACAGACAAGAGATCGTCCAAGAAAGTGACATGTGCCAGATGTGGACTTGCGATCAACCTTGTCACCAGCATATAGTCAGCATCTGAGAATCCAACTAGATCAAATATAGAGCCCTTGGGATACCATAATCCTAGTGTTGGGGTGTGAGCCAAGTATTGAAGAATTCACTTCACGGCGAGGTGATGCGATTCCTTTGGTGCCGCTTGGAATCGGGCACTGATGACCCACAAGTATAGGGGAATCTTAGTCCTTTAGATAAGTAAGAGTGTCGAACCCAACGAGGAGCAGAAGGAAATGATAAGCAATTTTCAGTAAGGTATTCTCTGCAAGCACTGAAATTATCGGTAACAAATAGTTTTGTGATAAGGTAATTTGTAACGAGAAACAGTAACAACAGTAAACAAGGTGCAACAAGGTGGGCCAATCCTTTTTGCATCAAATTACAAGCCTAAACAAACTCTTATATAAGGAAAAGCGCTCCCGAGGACACATGGGAATTATCGTCAAGCTAGTTTTCATCATGCTCATATGATTCACATTCATTACTTTGATAATTTGATATGTGGGTGGACCAGTGCATGGGTACTTTCCTTCCTTGGACAAGCATCCCACTTATGATTAACCCCTTTCGCAAGCATCCGCAACTACCAAAGAAGAATTAAGGTAAACCTAACCATAACATGAAACATATGGATCCAAATCAGCCCCTTACGAAGCAACGCATAAACACGGGTTTAAGCTTCTGTCACTCTAGCAACCCATCATCTACTTATTACTTCCCAATGCCTCCCCCTAGGCCCAAACAATGGTGAAGTGTCATGTAGTCGACGTTCACATAACACCACTAGAGGAAAGACAGCATACATCTCATCAAAATATGGAACGAATACCAAATTCACATGGCTACTTATAGCAAGACTTCTCCCATGTCCTCAGGAACAAAAATAACTACTCACAAATCATGTTCATGTTCATAATCAGAGGGGTATTAATATGCATAAAGGATCTAAACATATGATCTTCCACCGAATAAACCAACTAGCATCAACTACAAAGAGTAATCAACACTACTAGCAACCCACAGGTACCAATCCGAAGTTTTGAGACAAAGATCGGATACAAGAGATGAACTAGGGTTTGAGAGGAGATGGTGCTGGTGAAGTTGTTGATGGAGATTGACCCCCTCCCGATGAGAGGATTGATGGTGATGACGATGGTGACAATTTCCCCCTCACGGAGGGATGTTTCCCTGGCGGAACAGCTCCGCCGGAGCCCTAGATTGGTTCCGCCGAGGTTCCACCTTGAGACGGCGGCGTTTTGTCCCGAAAGTTTCCCTCTGATTTTTTCCAAGGCGAAAGACTTCATATAGCAAAAGATGGGCAATGGAGGCCTGCCAGGGGGCCCATGAGTCAAGCTGGCAATGGTTAACCGTTACCCGTGTCCCCATGGGTAATTACTCTATTAGGGGACGGGGATGTGCTGAGTTTTTTGCCCATGGGGAAGCTGGTGGGTCAAATATATTACCCATCGCATAAGATGGGGATGGGGATGGGATAGCATTACCCATACCCGTTACCCACCTTACCTGTTAGTACCTTACTTTTGGGCCCTAAAATTGGTAAACCTAGGTAATTCCTGAGCATACCCACCTAAATTCCAACTAATCCCACCCCTTGGGCCCCAAAAGCCCAAAGAAATCACTAACCTAGCCACAACATATTTTTTATTGTGTTGAAACATTGTTTTTTCTACTTAAACGCTACTAGAGGCGATTGTTGATTGCATGCATGGGTTTCCCCATGGGGATCAAAAACCTGACGGGGATGGGGAAGGGAAACATTTTCCCCCACGGGCGGGTACGGGGACGGGGACGGGCATGGGGTGAATCTCGCGGGGACGGGGATGGGAGTCCAATACCCGCCTAGGTAATCCCCATTGCCAGCCTGACCCACGAGGCAGGGGGCACGCCAGGGGGTAGGGTGCGCCCTGCACCCTCGTGGGTAGGGTGTGGCCCCCCTCTGGTACTTTCTTCGTCCAATATTTTTAATATATTCCAAAACTGACTTTCATGGAGTTTTGAGGACTTTTGAGTTGCGTAGAATAGGTCTATAATATTTCCTCCTTTTCCAGCCCAGAATTCCAGTTGTCAGCATTCTCCCTCTTCATGTAAACCTTGTCAAATAAGAGAGAAAAGGCATAAGTATTGTGACATAATGTGTAATAACAGCCCATAATCCAATAGATATCGATATAAAAGCATGATGCAAAATGCACGTATCAACTCCCACAAGCTTAGACCTCGCTTGTCCTCAAGCGGAAGCCGATATCGAAAAATATGTCCACATGTTTAGAGATAGAGGTGTCGATAAAATAAAATATGGACATTAGGGCATCATGATCATTCTTAGAATAGCAACATATATATTTTCATATGATTTCTTATGCTGAAGTAATAATCTATTAACAATGTAAAGTATGAATCAGAAACTTCATTGAAATCTAACAAACTATGATCTCAGTCATTGAAACAATAGCAATTTATCATAACATCGGAAAGAGTCAATATAAGAGCTTTTCAGCAAGTCCACATACTCAACTATCATTTAATCTTTCATAATTGCTAACACTCACGCAATACTTATGGGTGTGAAGTTTTAATCAGACACAGAGAAAGATAGGGGCTTATAGTTTTGCCTCCCAACCTTTTACCTCAAGGGTAACGTCAACAATATTGCTTTATGCAAACTCACATCCAATTGGATATATATATCAGGATCTTTCCAACACATAGTGCTTATCAAAGGATAAAGTGTAAAAAGGAAGGGTGAAGTTCACCATGACTCTTGTATAAGGTATAAGACAAAAATAAAAGATAGGCCCTTCACAAAGGGAAGCAGAGGTTGTCGTGTGCTTTTATGGTTGGATGTACAAAATCTTAATGCAAAAAAACATCACTTTATATTGCCAATTGTGATAGGGACCTTTATTATGCAGTTTGTTGCTTTTATTTCTTCCATATCACAAGCTCGTATAAAGCTTATTTTCTCCACACTAATAGATCATACATATTTAGAGAGCAATTTTTATTGCTTGCAACAATGACAACTTACTTGAAGGATCTTACTCAATCCATAGGTAGATATGGTGGACTCTCATGGCAAAACTGGGTTTAAGGATATTTGGAAGCACAAGTAGTATCTCTACTTGGTGCAAGGAATTTGGCTAGCATGAGGGGGAAAGACAACCTCAACATGTTGGATGATCCATGAAAATATATTTTATTTTGGAAATAAGAAAACATAACCCATTACGTTGTCTTCCTTGTCCAACATCAACCTTTTAGCATGTCATATTTTAATGAGTGCTCACAATCATAAAAGATGTCCAAGATGGTACATTTATATGTGAGAACCTCTCTTTCTTTATTTATTTTTTTGCGGGGAAACCTCTCTTTCTTTATTACTTCCTATTAATTGCAACTATGACCAAAACTATATTTGTCAACTCTCAACAACTTTTATACATCATACTCTTTATATGTGAAGTCATTACTCTACATAAGCTCAATATGATCTCATTTTTTCTTTTCTTTTTTTTTATTCCCTCAAGATCATAGCAAGATAACCAAGCCCTCGACTCAAGACTAATCTTTATTATATATAGCTCACGGACTCGAGGATCAACACAAAAACTCAAAGCTAGATTATACTAAACTTTATTCTATTAGATCAAGATATAACCAAAAGGATCGAACTAAGAAAAACGGTAAAGATAGAAGTGTGATGGTGATACGATACCGGGGTGATACGTCTCCAACGTATCTATAATTTTTGATTGTTCCATGATATTATATTATTTGTTTTGGATGTCTAATGGACTTTATTATGCACTTTTACATTATTTTTGGAACTAACCTATTAACTGGAAGCCCAATGCAAATTGTTGTTTTTAGCCTATTTCAGTGTTTCGCAGAAAAGGAATATCAAACGGAGTCCAAATGGAATGAAACCATTGCGAGGATTGTTTTTGGAACAAATGCAACCCAGGAGACTTGGAGTACATGCCAGGGAAGCCACGAGGCGTCCACGAGGTAGGAGGGCGCGCCAAGGGGTTAGGTGCGCCCCCACCCTCGTGGGCCCCTCGTAGCTCCAACGGCGTACCTCTTCCTCCTATATATACTCATATACCCTGAAAACATCCGAGAGCATGAATAAACCCTATTTCCACCACTTCAACCTTCTGTACCCGTGAGATCCCATCTTGGGGCCTTTTCCAGAGCTCCGCCGGAGGAGGAATCGATCATGGAGGGCTTCTACATCAACACCATAGCCTCTCCGATGAGTTGTGAGTAGTTTACCATAGACCTTCGGGTCCATAGTTATTAGCTAGATGGCTTCTTCTGTCTCTTTGGATCTCAACACAAAGTTCTCCTCGATCTTCTTGGAGATATATTCGACGTAATACTTTTTGCGGTGTGTTTTTCAAGATCAAGATTATATATGAACAATATTTGGTTCTTCTCTGAATTATTATATGCATGATTTAAATATCTTTGCAAGTCTCTTCGAATTATCAGTTTGGTTTGGCCTACTTGATTGATCTTTCTTGCAATGGGAGAAGTGCTTAGCTTTGGGTTCAATCTTGCAGTGTCCTTTCCCAGTGACAGCAGGGGCAGCAAGGCACATATTGTATTGTTGCCATCGAGGATAAACATATGGGGTTTATATTATATTGCATGAATTTATCCCTCTACATCATGACATCTTGCTTAAGGCGTTACTCCGTTCTTATGAACTTAATACTCTAGATGCATGCTGGATAGCGGTGGATGTGTGGAGTAATAGTAGTAGATGCAGAATCATTTCGGTCTACTTGTCATGGACGTGATGCCTATATACATGATCATGCCTAGATATTATTATAACTATGCGCTTTTCTACCAATTGCACGACAGTAATTTCTTCACCCACCATAGAATATGCTATCTTGAGAGAAGCCACTAGTGAAACCTATGGCCCCCAGGTCTATTTTCCATCATATTAGTTTCCCGTCAACTTGCCAATTTCTGTTGCCGTTCTTTTATTTTGCAATCTTTACTTTTCAATCTATACAACAAAAATATCAAAAATATTTATCTTATTATCTCTATCAGATCTCACTTTTGCAAGTGGTCGTGAAGGATTGACAACCCCTTTATCGCATTGGTTGTGAGGTTCTTATTTGTTTGTGCAGGTACGAGGGACTTGCGTATAGTCTCCTACTGGATTGATACCTTGGTTCTCAAAACTGAGGGAAATACTTATGCTACTTTGCTGCATCACCCTTTCCTCTTCAAGGGAAAAACCAACGCATGCTCAAGAGGTAGCAAGATGGATTTCTGTCGCTGTTGCCGGGGAGATCTACGCACAAGTCAAGACATACCAAGTACCCATCACAAACTCTTATCCCTCGCATTACATTATTTGCCATTCGCCTCTCGTTTTCCTCTCCCCCACTTCACCTTTGCCTTTTGTTCGCCTTCTTCCTGTATGTATCTTTGTTTGTGTTTCCATGTGCGTTCTATTTGCTTGCATCTTTGCTTGTTAAAAATCTTTTGATACAGATCCACTTAAAGTGTTCTACTTGGATCATCTTCGATCCTTATGCGCTCGTGCTGAAACCCGAACTAGCCTAGTTGATGGGAAATATTTAGATGAGCATGCTGATTTTGTGTGTCACCGTTTGTCTGAAAATGGGAGACTCTTATGGGATCAAATAAACAGATTGTTGTGTTATGCTTGGAATCTCTGTGAAATTTATGATTTTACTTGTTGCTCTAAGTACCCTAAAAAAACACCTCCCCTACTTATGTGAGTTTAATGATAATGAAATCTTATCTTCTTATGCAAAGGGTGTTTATAGTTACTACGATATCAAACAAATTGAAGAATTTGTTGCTTTTAAGGGTGCTTATGAAGTTGATTCTTTGATTGAAAAGTATGATATTACTCTCTACGAATCTGAAAATTTTGACATACTTAAATATTGCTATGAAAACTATGCTCATAATGTCTATGTCAAAGAATTTATTCAAAGAATGATAGCTGCTTTGGAAGAAAATAACGATATGCATGAATATATAGATAATTATGTTTTCTGTGATTTGATTGAAATATCCCTTCATGCACATGATGCTAGCTATTCTTGTGGCCATTATGCCAATATTTATGAAGGCGAATTTGCTATAGTTCCTTATGTTAAACATGAGATTTTCGCTATTGCACCCATACTTGATAGTTCCCTCGATGAAAAGCATGATTGCAATGATGTTATTATAAATTATCTTAATGTCAATTGTGTTAACGATATGCAAAACCTCAAGCTTGGGGATGCTAGTTTTGCTATGACTACTATTTGTTGCAATGATCATGATTGGGGTGATGCTTCTTACGATCTTGAAATTTTATTTAATCCCCGTGATGAATATAAGATTGATAATAATGTTTGCATTAATATTGAAAGTGGGTTTGGAAGAGTGTCAACTTTAGATCCCACATATTTGGAGAATGTTCAATCTTATGAATTTTTTGATAAAAGTGGGTTTGGAGAGGTCATGACTTTAGTTAATGTTGATCCCACTATTTTTGAAGAGTGTCAACTTTGCATGCATGTGGATCGTGTTGAGAATATGTTTTGTGATAGCTATATTGTTGAATTTGCTTATGATCCTACATGCAATTATAATGAGAGGGGAAAATATGGTTGTATAAATCTTCATGTTCCTGAATTACCTCTCTTCATGTTGAGATGGATCTTGTTTTATTTTTCTTCCTTGCATATGCTAGATATTGCTTGTCTTGATTTGCTTTCCTATGAAATGCCTATGAATAGGAAGTATGTTAGACTTAGATGTGATTTTCACATGCTATATGATGCTCTCTTTATGCTTCAATTCTTATCTTTCATGTGAGCATCATTGAATTCTCAAGCCTATCTTAATGGCTATAAATCAAGAGCTTGTTGGGAGGCAACCCAATTTTCTTTTTTTTTCTTTGCTTTTATTTCTGTTTAGTAATAAATAATTCATCTATCTTCTGGTTAGATGTGATTTTACGTTTTAATTAGTGTTTGTGCCAAGTAGGACCTTTGGGAAAACTTGGGTAAAGTCTTTGCGATCTTGCTCTAAAAAATGGAAACTTTTGCGCTCACGAGATTAGCTGCCATTTTTTACTGGAGAGTGCTTTTAGGTTGATTCTTTTTGCAGATGATTAATAGACAAATTCCTCACGTCCACCAATTTATTTCAGATTTTTTAGAGTTACAGAAGTATTCGAAAGTTACAGATTGCTACAGACTGTTCTGTTTTTGACAGATTTTGTTTTTCGTGTGTTGTTTGCTTATTTTGATGAATCTATGAGTAGTATCGGGGGATATGAACCATAGAGAAGTTGTAATACAGTAGATTTAACACCAATATAAATAAATAACGAGTTCTATACAGTACCTTAAAGTGCTGGTTTGTGTTCTTATACTAACGAAGCTCATGAGATTTTCTGTTAAGTTTTGTGTTGTGAAGTTTTCAAGTTTTTGGGTAAGGATTTGATGGACTATGGAATAAAGAGTGGCAAGATCCCAAGCTTGGGGATGCCCATGCCACCCCAAGGTAAAATTCAAGGACAACCAAAGGCCTAAGCTTGGGGATGCCCCGGGAAGGCATCCCCTCTTTCATTTTCGTCTATCGGTAACTTTACTTGAGACTGTATTTTTATTCACCACATGGTATGTGTTTTGCTTGGAGCGTCTTGTATGATTTGAGTCTTTGCTTTTTTAGTTTAACACAACCATCCTTGCTGTACACACCTTTTGGGAGAGACACACATGAATCGGAATTTATTAGGATAGTCTAATGTGCTTCACTTATATCTTTTGAGCTAGATATTTTTGCTCTATTGCTTCACTTATATCTTTGTAGAGCACGGTGGTTGTTTTATTTTATAGAAATTATTGATCTCTCATGCTTCACTTGTAATATTTTGAGAGTCCTTTAGAACATCATGGTAATATTATTTGGCTATAAAATTAGTCCTAATGTGATAGGCATCCAAGATGGGTATAATAAAAACTTACACATAAAGTGCATTGAATACTATGAGAAGTTTGATACTTGATGATTGTTTTGAGATATGAGGATGGTGATATTAGAGTCATGCTAGTAGAGTAGTTGTGAATTTGAGAAATACTTGTGTTGAGGTTTGCAAGTCCCGTAGCATGCACGTATGGTAACCGTTGTGTGACAAATTTGAAGAATGAGGTATTTTATTGATTGTCATCCTTTATGTGGAGGCCGGGATCGCACGATGGTTAACTCCTACCAACCCTTCACCTAGGAGCATGTGTATCGTACTTTGTTTTGATGACTTGTAGATTTTTGCAATGAGTATGTGAGTTCTTTATGACAAATGTTGAGTCCGTGGATTATACGCACTCTCACCCTTCCACCATTGCTAGCCTCTCTTGTATCGCGCAACTTTCGCCGGTACCATACACCCACCATATACCTTCCTCAAAACAGCCACCATACCTACCTATATATTATGGCATTTCCATAGCCATTCCGAGATATATTGCCATGCAACTTTCCACCGTTCCTTTTATTATGACACACTTAATCATTGTCATATTCCCATGCATGATCATGTAGTTGGCATCGTATTTGTGGCAAGGCCACCATGCATAATTTTTCATACATGTCACTCTTGATTCATCGCACATCTCGGTACACCACCGGAGGCATCCACATAGAGTCATATTTTGTTCTAGTATCGAGTTGTAATCTTTGAGTTGTAAATAAATAGAAGTGTGATGATCATCATTATTAGAGCATTGTCCCACAAGAAAAGAAAAAAGAAAGGCAAAAAAAGGCGAAATGAAAAAGGCCAAAAAAAGGAAGGCCCAAAAAAAAGGGGACAATGCTACTATCTTTTTTTCCACACTTGTACTTCAAAGTAGCACCATGGTCTTCATGATAGAGAGTCACTTGTTTTGTCACTTTCATATACTAGTGGGAATTTTCATTATAGAACTTGGCTTGTATATTCCAACGATGGGCTTCCTCAAATTCCCTAGGTCTTCTTGAGCAAGCAAGTTGGATGCACACCCACTTAGTTTCTTTTGTTGAGCTTTCATACATTTATAGCTCTAGTGCATCCGTTGCATGGCAATCCCTACTCACTCACATTGATATATATTGATGGGCATCTCCATAGCCCATTGATACGCCTAGTCGATGTAAGACCATCTTCCTCCTTTTTGTCTTCTCCACAACCACCACTCTATTCCACCTATAGTGCTATATCCATGGCTCACGCTCATGTATTGCGTGAAAGTTGAAAAAGTTTGAAAAAAATTAAAGTATGAAACAATTGCTTGGCTGAAACCGGGGTTGTGCATGATTTGGGTATTTTCTGTGACGAAGATGGAGCATAGCCAAACTATATGATTTTGTAGGGATGAACTTTCTTTGGCCATGTTATTTTGAGAAGACATAATTGCTTTGTTATTATGCTTGAAGTATTATTATTCTTATGTCAATATTGAAATTTTATCTTGAATCTTTCGAATCTGAACATTCATGCCACAATAAAGAAATTACATTGAGAATTATGTTGGGTAGCATTCCACATCAAAAATTATGTTTCTATCATTTACCTACTCGAGGATGAGCATGAATTAAGCTTGGGGATGCTTGATACGTCGCCCACGTATCTATAATTTTTTATTGTTCCATGCTATTATATTATTTGTTTTGGATATTTAATGGGCTTTATTATGCACTTTTATATTATTGTTGGGACTAACCTATTAACCGGAAGCCCTGTGCAAATTGCTATTTTTTTGCCTATTTCAGTGTTTCGCAGAAAAGGAATATCAAACGGAGTCTAAACGGAATAAAACCTTCGCGAGGATTGTTTTTGGAACAAACACAACCCAGTAGACTTGGAGTACATGCCAGGGAAGCCACGAGGCGGCCACGAGGTAGGAGGGCGTGCCCCCCACCCTCGTGGGCCCCTCGTAGCTCCACCAACGTACCTCTTCCTCTTATATATACTCATATAACCTGAAAACATCCGAGAGCACGAAAAAACCCTATTTCCACTGCCGCAACCTTCTATACCCGTGAGATCCCATCTTGGGGCCTTTTTCAGAGCTCCGCCAGAGGGGGAATTCATCACAGAGGGCTTTTACATCAACACCATAGCTTCTCCGATGAGTTGTGAGTATCTTACCACAGACCTTCGGGTCCATAGTTATTAGCTAGATGGCTTCTTCTCTCTCTTTGGATCTCAATACAAAGTTCTCCCCGATCTTCTTGGAGATCTATTCGATGTAATACTTTTCGCGGTGTGTTTGTCGAGATCCGATGAATTGTGGGTTTATGATCAAGATTATCTATGAAAAATATTTGGTTATTCTCTGAATTCTTATATGCATGATTTTGCAAGTCTCTTCGAATTATCAGTTTGGTTTGGCCTAATAGATTGATCTTTCTTGAAATGGGAGAAGTGCTTAGCTTTGGGTTCAATCTTGCGGTGTCCTTTCCCAATGACAGCAGGGGCAGCAAGGCACGTATTGTATTGTTGCCATCGAGGATAAAAAGATGGGGTTTATATCATATTGCATGAGTTTATCCCTCTACATCATGTCATCTTGCTTAGCGCGTTACTCTGTTCTTATGAACTTAATACTCTAGATGCATGCCGGATAGCGGTCGATGTGCGGAGTAATAGTAGTAGATGCAGAATCATTTCGATCTACTTGTCACGGACATGATGTCTACATACATGATCATGCCTAGATATTATCATAACTACGCGCTTTTCTTTCAATTGCTCGACAGTAATTAGTTCACCCACCGTAGAATATGCTATCTTGAGAGAAGCCACTAGTGAAACCTATGGCCCCTGGGTCTATTTTCTAGCATATTAGTTTCCCGTCAACTTGCCAATTTCTGTACCCGTTCTTTTATTTCGCAATCTTTACTTTTCAACCTATACAACAAAAATACCAGAAATGTTTATCTTATTATCTCTATCAGATCTCACTTTTGCAAGTGACCGTGAAGGGATTGACAACCCCTTTATTGCGTTGGTTGCAAGGTTCTTATTTGCTTGTGCAGGTACGAGGGACTAGCGTATAGTCTCCTACTGGATTGATACCTTGGTTCTCAAAACTAAGGGAAATACTTGCGCTACTTTGCTGCATCACCCTTTCCTCTTCAAGGGAAAAACCAACACATGCTCAAGAGGTAGCACGGGGCACCTCCCCCAAGCTTGGCAGTTGCCAAGGGGAGTGCCCATACCCATGTGTTTATGTCTCCTTCAGAGGTGGTGATGATGGAGTTGTTGATGATGTAGGCTTCTTCCTTAATTTGCACTTGAGGATAGAATTTTGCTCCCTTATGTCATCGATCTCCTGCTCAAGGCTTAATATCTTTTTGCATGGTTCCTGTTTGTTCTCCTGCAAGAGGCAAAAAGGTATAAACTCGATCTTAGGTTTCTTTGCTCTATCAGGGAGGCTCGACTTTTTGAACTCCACATGCATGTCCCCAGGTTGAGGTAATGGGACTTCATCTTCAGCTGAGCTCGTCTCCTCCTTTCCCCTAGGATCATAGTCTTATTCTTCCTCCATGGTCCAACCACAATGCTCCAAGTCCCCGTAGACCTTAGGGTCTCCAAGGTAATCAACCACATAGCTTTCTCCCTCCGAATCCTGGGACGACATATTGCTCTAATTTGCGGCAAAAACAACTCAAAACAAAAATAGAGGATTTTTTCATGGTACGGTGGTCAAAACCTTTGGGAGATTATATAATGATTTTTTACCGAACAAAAGAAGAATCATGCAAGAAAACAGAGTCCGAAGGGCACACGAGGTGTCCACGAGGCAGGGGAAGCACCTAGGGGGTAGGGCACCCCCTCCACCCTCGTGGACGCCTAGTCTCCCTTTCGGACTACTTCTTATTTTCCTATTTTTTAAAATATTCCAAAATGGAGAAAAATGCTATTAGAACTGTTTTGGAGTCGGTTTACTTACCGTACCACATACCTATTCCTTTTTGGAGTCTGAAACATTCTGGAAAGTGTCCCTTATGTACTCCTCCGGGGTTATGGTGTCAATAACATTGGTTTCAACATTTTTGGGATTACCTCAGATATAATATTTGATTCTTTGACCGTTCACCACCTTCGGATTTGTGCCTTTGAAGTTGTTAATTTTTATGGCACCGGAACGATAGACCTCCTCGATAACGTAAGTACCTTCCCATTTAGAGAGGAGTTTTCCTGCAAAAAATCTCAAACAAGAGTTGTATAACAAAACATAATCACCTACATTAAACTCACGCTTTTGTATCCTTTTCTCATGCCATCTTTTAACTTTTTTTAAACAGTTTGGCATTCTGATAGGCCTGGGTTCTCCACTCATCAAGTGAGCTCATGTCAAATAGTATGTTCTCACCGGCAAGTTTGAAATCATAATTGAGCTCTTTAATGGCCCAATACGCTTTATGTTCTAGTTCGATAGGTAAGTTACATGCTTTTCCATAAACCATTTTATACAGAGACATACCCATAGGATTTTTATGTGCAGTTCTATAGGCCCATAATGCATCATCAAGTTTCTTGGACCAATTATTTCTAGATCTATTAAAAGTCTTTTGCAAAATTAATTTAATCTCTCTATTACTCAGTTCTACTTGACCACTAGACTGTGGGTGGTATGGAGATGCAATTCTATGATTAACATCATACTTAGCAAGCATTTTAGGAAAAGCACCATGAATAAAATGTGAACCACCATCAGTCATTAAGAATCTAGGGACTCCAAACCTCAGAAAAAATAACTTCTTTAAGCATCTTAATAGAGGTGTTATGATCATCCCTACTAGTTGGAATAGCTTCTACCCACTTAGTAACGTAATCAACAGCAACTAAAATATGTGTATGCCCATTAGAGGAAGGAAACGGTCCCATATAAACAAAGCCCCAAACATCAAATGGTTCAATAACAAGTGAATAGTTCATAGGCATTTCTTGACGTCTACTAATATTACCAATTCTCTGACATTCATCGCAAGACAATACAAACTTACGGGCATCTTTGAAGGTAATAGGTCAATAAAAACCGGATTACAATACCTTTGTGCAGTTCTATCTCCAGCGTGGTGTCCTCCATATGCCTTAGAGTGACACTTGCGTAGGATCTGTTCCTGTTCATGCTCAGGTACACAACATCTTGTGACACCATCTACTCATTCTTTATAAAGGTGTGGGCTATCCCAGAAGTAATGTCTTAAATCATAGAAAAACTTTTTCTTTTGTTGGTATGTGAAACCAGGTGGTATAAATTTAGCAACGATGTAATTAGCATAATTATCATACCATGGAGGAGTACGAGAAGCATTTATGACAGCTAATTGTTCATCAGGAAAGCTATCATCAATAGGTAGTGGGTCATCAAGAACATTCTCTAACCTAGATAAGTTGTCTGCAACGGGGTTCTGATCTCCCTTTCTATCAATAATATGCAAATCAAATTCTTGTAGCAAGAGAACCCATCTAATAAGTGTAGGTTTAGCATCTTTCTTTTCCATAAGATATTTAATAGCGGCATGATCAGTGTGAATAGTTACTTTAGAATCAACAATATAAGGTCTGAACTTATCACAAGCAAATACAACTGCTAAAAATTCTTTTTTAGTAGTAGCATAATTTCTCTGGGCACTGTCTATAGTTTTACTAGCATATTGGATAACATTTAATTTCTTATCAACTCTTTGTCCTAGAACAGCACCTACAGCATAATCACTAGCATCACACATAATTTCAAAGGGTAAATTCTGATCAGGTGGCTAAATTATAGGTGTAGAAATCAAGGCTTTCTTAAGTATTTCAAATGCTTCTACACAATCATCATCAAAGACAAATGGAATAACTTTTTGTAAGAGATTAGTCAGAGGCCTAGAAATTTTTGAGAAGTCTTTAATGAACCTCCTACAAAAACCGGCATGACCAAGGAAAGTTCGTATACCTTTAATGTCCTTAGGACACGACATCATTTCAATAACATCAACTTTAGCTTTATCAACTTCAATACCTCTTTCAGAAATTTTATGCCCCAAGACAATACCTTCATTAACCATAAAGTGGCACTTCTCCCAATTCAAGACAAGATTAGTTTCTTCACATCTCTGCAAAACTCGATCAAGGTTACTTAAGCAATCATCAAAAGAAGTTCCATACACGGAGAAATCATCCATGAAAACCTCAACAATCTTTTCACAAAAGTCAGAGAATATAGCAGTCATACATCTTTGAAAGGTAGCAGGTGCATTACATAAACCAAAAGGCATACGTCTATAAGCAAAGGTACCGAAAGGGCAAGTAAAAGTTGTCTTTTCTTGATCCTCTTTTGACATAGGTATTTGAGAGAAACCAGAATAACCATCTAGAAAGCAAAAATGTGTATGTTTGGATAATCTTTCTAGCATTTGATCAATAAAAGGTAAGGGGTAGTTGTCGTGGAATTAGCACGGCAGATGTCCGGTTTAGCGGACTTAGTAGTGGAACCATCGCACGGGTTAGCTTGAAGAGGTTAAAAGCACACAAAGGACACAGAGTGTTTATACTAGTTCGGCCCCTTCGATGAAGGTAAAAGCCTACGTCTAGTTTGGTTTGGTATTGCTTGGGCGTCGATGAACAGGGAGCAGATTGCTTGCCTGTCTCTCGACGGATTGAGGCTTGTCCTTGAACCATCGCCGGGTCGTCCCTTTATATAAGAGGCGGCGCCCGGTCCGGTTTACAGAGTCCCGAGGCCGGCTCATAGTTGTGTCCGCCTCGGTCTCTACTCTTTCTTCCTTGTGTCTCAAGTTACATGATAGGATGGTTTACAAACCGTAAACTTTACACATGGGCCCTAAGCCTTCATGGGCCGTAACCTCTACTGAATTTATAATTACACAGCTACATTACCATAATCCGGATCTCCCTAGCCGGTTTATACCTGCTAGTAATATCCCTGACATTAGGCCCCAAAATGATTTGAACTTGTTCATGTCAGTCTTCTAAATCTTGCATAAACTTCTTTCTTGTATCTTCTCTGTTTTGTAAACCGGCTATGACGTCATCCCTGGAAATCATTTGATTTAATCGTGACATCACCTCCGCATTTATTGCGCACAACCGTTTGTTACCTTTGTTTAAAGGCCTTCCCAAAAATCGAGGCGACCGTAGGATCTTTATCCAATCTCTGACCTCCTCAAATCCTGCGCTTGCCGTTTCATCTCTCAACCCTTATATATACCGCTGCGCCTTTGCCTTTGCCTTTCTTCCTTCCGCTCATCTTCTTCCTCCGTTGCCCAAAGCTTCTCCGTTGTTCTCGAGCTCGTCGCCGTCGTCGACCAGGCCGCTGCATCAACCTGAAACACATCCAGAGCCACTCCGCCGCCGTCTCCTTCTGCCTCAGGTATTCCCCTTCTCCTGCTGCAGATCCGTAATCTAGGGTTCCTCCATCGCTTCCGCCATTAGACCTCGAAGCTTTTGCTGTTCATCCTATACGCCATGCCCGTAGTAGATTCAACCTTAGATTAGCTTCAAAACTCACTCCTGCTCCGCAGCTTTATGCTTAGATTCATATTTCTAAGTTCGCCCTTAGATTCATTTGCTCTGTAGAAAGACCTCTGCAGTTCCTCTGTGATAGATCTGCGTAAATTTCATCTTTTTCTTACCGCTCAGATCTATTTTACCTTAGCCTCTTGTAGAAACCTGTTTCTTTGTCTTTGATAAGTCTGCAAGTTACTTGCCGGTTTAATCGATCATATATTGCTCCTGCGACACATCAACCACGAATCAACGGTTTAGCTTCTTCCTTTTTTGTTATCATAAACCGGTAATAGTTCGTTTCCCATCTGCTCCCGGGTTGTCAATCCCATTAGTCCCTTGTCTAAACCGTCGATGTAATTTTGATAATATGATCCGGTTTATGCTTCGGCACTTGAATAATCCGGATTTTGCACTTCACTTTTTCAGCACTTACCTTCTGCTAATATGTCTGCCAAGCAGTTCGTTTCTTGCAACTGGGTCCCTTCCTGCATTACGGAAGAGGACTTAGCTAATGCTGCTGCAATTGGCACTCTGGGCCCTCAAGCAGTTCTGAAATGGCGGGCCCCAGGGGATGAATGCCCCCCTACCCCCAAAGAAGGAGAAGTTATTGTTTTCTTTGATCATATGGCCCGGGGCTTTAGTCCCCCCAGTTCAAAGTTCTTCCGGGACGTGCTTGCCGCTTTTCAGCTTCATCCTCAGGACATAGGTCCAAATTCCGTATCAAACATCTGCAATTTCCAATTCTTCTCCGAAGTGTACCTTCAAGAGGAGCCATTAGTCGACTTGTTCTGGGATTCCTTCCACTTAAACCGGCGGACAGAGTTTACTGCCGGACCTCATCAAGAACTGGGTGGGGTTAGTATTCAAAAGAGAAGAGATGCGGTTTTTCCTCACGCTGCTCTCCATACATACCCCAAGGATTGGAACCAATCCTGGTTCTACTGCCAAGATACTTCGCCTGAAGGAGAGAACCCACTGCCGGGTTATCGCGACCATCGTCTTCCTGAAGATCATCCACTGCCGCAGCGTCTTAGCTCCTCGGAACGGCCCCGGTTCGCCCCTCAACTCACCAAACTCAAAGCCTTTATGGCCAACGGATTGACTGGAGTTGACTTCGTGCATTGTTGGCTTGCCTGGAGTATCCTCCCTCTGAGCCGGCGCTCCGGTTTGATGTATCTGTATACCAGAAAGCCGGATGATCCTCAGCGCCATACCGACCTAATGCTTCCTGAGAAGGAAGTTATTGCATCTGCTAAGAAAATGCTCAACATCTCTTTGGAGGAATGTAGCCAAATCGGATTGGCTCCATATTATAAGAAGAACAAACTGCCAGCAGTAAGCCTTAATCTCTTATGTTTGCTTCTAATCCGTCCATTTAAATTTTCTTCCATTTATCTTTCATCTTCTACACAGGCCGACGATCCTTTTTGGAAAAGGACACCTCAGGATAAGTGAGGCAAATAGCCACGCCGGAAAACCTTCGCTGTTAAGAAGAAAAAGGCAGCTGCTGGCTCCGGTTCACATGTTGAGGAAGATGATCCGGATTCTGAGGTATGAGTTGATCCTGATATTCTTTGATCTCTTTTATCCAGATTTATGTTAACAGTGTCTTTCCACAGGATTTGGCTGAGGCTGATAAAGCGGCAGAAACTGAGGTAATCACTCTTTCTTCATATTCTGAACCATCGGTGCCCAAGATTCGTAAAGCTTCTCGGAAGTACCCTTTTTATCATCCTTACGCTCAACTGGACCCCAATTTTCTTTTGAAGAAGCAGTAACACGAAGCCCGCCGGACTACACGCCATAGTGGCCACGTAGTCGAGTCTTCCGGAATATCTCTCACTCCGGCCCGGAGGCGCCGCTCTGAGGTGTTACTTTCTCCAACTCTTCTTCATCCCAAGGCCGGATTTATACGCAAACCACTTAAACCGTCTGATCCTAACTATCAGGAGACTCCTTTATCATCTTCTGGCGAATCGACTGCCACACAGGTCCCAATTCTGAAAACTGTCCCTGGGTAAGTCCTTCATTTCATCCGGTTTACCTTTGTATTTTCTTTTGTGACTCTAATTTCTTTTTCAATTCCTTTCAGCAAGCCCAAGCCTAGCAAAAAGGCAAAGGCCAGCAAAACGCCTGCTGAGACTGTTACTGCTGATCCGGTAGCTGATCCGGACGAGGTCATCCCTCCGGAAAACGAACCTACGATTCAGCTTGACGATCCTGCTCCCATGGATCATCATTATGTTGCTGCTCCTGAGAATACCAATGTTGAAGATGTCCATGAACCGGCAAATCCTATCCGGGCCAGCCCTCCTTGGACTAGCCCGGCTCCCGTTAGTCCGGCTCATACGGCTGCCCCTTCACAGCTAAATACTGCTTCCTCTCCGGACGTTCAAATAACCGGGACGGGTTTTACCGCTCCTGCTGAGCCTATCGTCTTATCCAAACACACTGATAAAGCGGAGAAGCTCCAGCAAGAGAAAGGCAAATGGAGTACAGATCTGTCCAATTATGCTGAACTGAGTGCCCAGGAACTTTACTCCGGGTATCTGAACCGGCTTCATACCAGCCATGAATATGAAATGGGTTTGGTTAACATAATGAAGGACAAATACGAGGTACCTTACTTGTCTGTGCTTTGCCTTCTTTATACTTCTGTCTTTATGCCATAATAGCCCCCAAGTACCGGTTTAGCTTTGTTGTAGGTGAACCGGTACTTCCAAATGTATGGAAAACGAACTTACATTAGCCCCCAAGTGCCAGAGTCATAATTTGTGTTATGTGCCTGGGACTTGTCTGAATCTCTCTTTTGATACTGCAATTGTCCATTAGCCCCCAAGTGTCAAGTAGATAACTTGCTTATGTGCTTGAGACTTGTCTTAAATTGTCACCTTTTGATACTTCAACTGCCCATTAGCCCCCAAGTGTCAAGTAGATAACTTGGTTATGTGCTTGAAACTTGTCTGAATGGTCATTTATTCCACTTGATTTTCTTGCAGGCTAACTTGACCCGGAGGGCTGCAGAAATAACTGAGCTCCGGAATAGACTTGCTGAGACTGAAACTGCTGCTGCCAAGGCCAAAAAAGATCTGGCGTTGAGCTTAACCACTACTGAACAATTGAAGAAATATTTTGAAGCGGAACGGACAACCTGGGAAGTGCAGAGGAATGCTCTTGAAAAAAGAGCAAATGATTCTGAAGAGGCCCTCAACCCGGTGATGCAAGAGCTGACCGGTTTAAAGAGGCAAATAGAGCTTATGACCTCGGCTGTCTTTGGTAAATACATAACTTACATGTGTTTTCATCTCTGCAATCTTTAGTCCGCTCCGGTTTAATTGTGATAATCATATGCAGGGTGACGCGTCACCCATCTTGGGGATGACATCCGGAAGAAACTCAAGGCCTCTTATACTCTGGTCGAGCAGCTGTATTTCGGCGCTCAAAGGATTATAAGTGCGATGTCTTTTGATAAACCGGCCCCCACCACTATCCAAGGCACTTTGGAGAAGCTTTCTATCTTGCCTGTACGCTTGGAAGAGGTGAAGAAATCTGCTGCACGGGCCGGTTCTCTTGTAGCGCTAACCAGAGCCAAGGCGTGTGTTCCAGACTTTGATCCGGAAGAAGCCATGAACGGGTACCCCAGCACCAAGGAAGATGGATCGGCCTTCTCTGGCAAAGATCTTCATGCTTTGACAAAGGAGATGCGCCCTCTTGCCAGCAAGCTTGCTGATGAATCGGATTTGACCAAGTATCATCCGGCGTATGACTTAAAGAATGAGCGGGTGGATCGGCTGGTTTATGATACCAAAAATCTAATCCCACCAGTGCGCCCCCATACTTTCGCCCCAGATGTTGATTCGTCCGATCTCATTACTGAAGAGATGTACTTCCGTGCCTTATCCAAGATCGATTGGCGCGCTCCTGATTTTCAGCTGCTTCAAGAGGACGAAGAAGCTGCGGAACAGGTCGATCCTCAGCCTTCGCAGCAGGAAGAAGAAGCATAAGCCGCTCAGTTTAACTTTTAGCTGCTGTACTCTTTTGTCGAGAAAAACTTTAATCCGTTCAGGCTTGACGTGCCTTGTAATAGGATAGCTCGAAACATTGTCCGTCTTGATCCGGATGTCAGATGTTTGATTAAGCATTTGTGAATCTTTAATCTCTTGTCTGCTATGGTTGATCGTTTATATTATCTGTATCTGCATAGATAACACTAAAAAGATGTCCTAGCGGTTTACCGCCGGACCGATTAAATCGCGCTCATATATATATCAAACGAGCGTCTGTTTTATACCAAAAATAACTTCATACCTTTGATTAAGTATGCTTGATATCCTTAATCCGGCGAACATTGTAGTTTCTGACGAAGCTCTTGGCTATTTTGGGGTGGACCCAATAATTATTCCGGGTTTATAGGAACTACCAGTTTAAATAATGCTGGAGCTCTGTGTCCAGACTTTTGAAAATATGCAGTCAACTTTGAAGTTGGCCAGCTCCGGATTAAAAAACCATATAAAACACATGAAAAAAAATCACAAACACAAAAACACAGGTTTGCATATAAGACCATGTAGTCGAGGCTTTTTGCGAGCTGCCAGGCTCCCTATGTGCCAATCAAAGGGTGCGACCCAAAGGGCTATGACTATCAAAGGAAGTACTCCTAGGGACAAGAACTTTGCCATCAAAGGATGTACTCCAAGGGGCAGGAAATATTGCATCTGCCATCAAAGGAAGTACTCCTAGGGACAAGATCTTTTCTTTTGCCATCAAAGGGTATGTATCTTCCAAGGGGCAGGAAATATTGCATCTGCCATCAAAGGAAGTACCCTAGGGACAAGAACAGATTTTCTTTTGCCATCAAAGGGAATGATCAACCAAGGGGCAGGAAATATTGCATCTGCCATCAAAGGAAGGTTCCCTAGGGACAAGAACAGGTTTTTTCTTTTGCCATCAAAGGGAATGATCAACCAAGGGGCAGGAAATATTGCATCTTCCATCAAAGGAAGGTTCCATAGGGACAAGAACATGTTTTTTCTTTTGCCATCAAAGGGAATGATCAACCAAGGGGCAGGAAATATTGCATCTGCCATCAAAGGAAGGTTCCCTAGGGACAAGAATAGATTTTTGCCAATCGATGGAGTTTATCCAAAGGGCGCTTGATACGAAGATATTCATGTAGACCGGACCAGAAAAGACTTTTAGCGAGGAGTCACATGTGATCCGTAGCCCCCTAGTTTGGTCCCTTCTGCATAAAATAGTTTACTTCGAAATATCTGTAATAATTTTCACAGAACATATATCTAGCAGAAAAAAAGGCTGATCCCCCGGTTTACCAAGGGTGCCGGTTTATTCATTAATCATAATATATACATAGGATACAGAAGAGCTCATGGCTCAGGTGTAGTAGGGTTGCAGCAGAGCGATGTTCCACGGCCTCTTTGTCTCTTCTTCTGATGTCCGTGAGTCTTTGTGCTCTCGAACATCCACCAGGTAATATGAACCGTTGTGTAGATTCTTACTGACCACAAAGGGCCCTTCTCAAGGTGGAGATAGCTTGTGCATATCTGTTTGGTCTTGGATGATCCGGAGTACCAAGTCCCCCTCCTGGAACGTCCTGGTTTTGACCCGGCGGCTGTGATATCTGCGCAAGTCCTGCTGATAAATCGCGGATCGTGCTGCTGCTATGTCACGCTCTTCATCTAGCCGGTCCAAACTGTCCTGTCTTGCATGTTCATTGGCTGCTTCAACATAAGCCGTCACTCGTGGTGAATCATGGCGGATATCGCTTGGAAGGACCGCTTCAGCACCGTACACCATGAAGAAAGGTGTATAACCTGTGGACCGGTTCGGCGTAGTATTGATGCTCCAGAGGACAGAAGGTAACTCCTCAACCCAGCACCCTGGTGTTCTTTGCAAGGGAGTCATAAGCTGGGGCTTGATACCTGGCAAAATCTCTTGATTGGCCCTTTCAGCTTGACCATTGGATTGTGGGTGAGCTACAGAAGACACATCTAGGCGAATATGGTCCCGTTGACAAAACTCTTCCATCTCTCCTTTAGATAAATTGGTGCCATTGTCTGTGATGATGCTGTGTGGAAAGCCAAATCGGAAAATTACCTTTTTGATGAATTTAACCGTTATTGCTACATCACACTTGCTCACAGGCTCTGCCTCAATCCACTTTGTAAACTTATCCACAGCAACCAGCAGATGAGTTTTTTGATCTTGGGATCGTTTAAAAGGCCCAACCATATCGAGCCCCCAAGTCGCAAACGGCCAAGTAATTGGTATCATCCGCAGCTCCTATGCCGGAACAAGAGCACGCCGTGAAAATTTCTGGCACGCATCACACTTCCGGACTAGATCCTCCGCATCAGCATGGGCTGTCAGCCAATAGAACCCATGTCGAAAAGCTTTAGCCACCAAGGATTTTGAACCGGCGTGATGACCACAATCCCCTTCATGAATCTCTCGAAGGATGTCACAGCCTTCCTCGGATGATACACACCGCTGAAATGCTCCAGAAACACTGCGATGGTGAAGTTCTCCGTTTACAATTGTCATGGACTTGGATCGCCGGATTATCTGTCTTGCTTCAATCTCATCATCTGGCAACTCTCCGCGGCTTAGATATGCCAAGTACGGGAGCGTCCAATCCCGAATGACATGAAGTGCCGCAACCAACTGCGCCTCCGGATCAGGAACAGCCAAATCCTCCTCCGACGGTACCTGAACTGATGGACTGTGTAGCTCATCCAAAAAAGTATTTGGTGGCACTAGTTTACGCTGAGAACCCAGCCGGCTTAGAGCATCGACCGCTTCATTTCTTCGCCGGTCTATGTGATCCACCTGATACCCTTTGAAATATCCTGCGACTGCTTCAACTTCTCGTCTGTAAGCTGCCATGAGAGGGTCTTTAGAATCCCACTTACCGGATACTTGTTGTGCCACTAAATCTGAATCACCAAAACACTTGACCCTGCTCAAGTTCATCTCCTTAGCCATCCGCAGGCCATGAAGCAATGCCTCATATTCTGCTGCATTGTTAGTACAAGGAAACATTAGACGGAGGACATAACAAAACTTGTCACCTCGCGGGGAAGTTAACACAACTCCAGCCCCCGAGCCTTCTAATTGCCTTGAACCGTCAAAGTGAATAGTCCAGTATGTATGATCCGGCTTCTCCTCTGGTGCTTGCAATTCTGTCCAATCATTGATGAAATCCACCAATGCTTGGGATTTGATAGCGGTGTGTGGCACATACTTCAATCCGTGTGGGCTAAGCTCAATGGCCCACTTCGCCACTCTGCCAGTGGCTTCCCTGTTCTGGATTATATCCCCCAATGGAGCTGAACTGACAACAGTTATTGGGTGGCCTTGGAAATAGTGCTTCAACTTTCGGTTTGCCATGAACACGCCGTATACCAGCTTCTGCCAATGTGGGTACCTTTGTTTGGATTCAATGAGAACCTCACTGACATAATAAACCGGACGTTAAACCGGATACTACTTTCCTGCTTCTTTGTGCTCGACCACGATTGCCACGCTAACTGCCCGTGCATTGGCGGCGACGTATAACAGCAGCGGCTCCTTATCAACAGGGGCGGCAAGGACTGGTGGTTCTGCCAGTTGCCGCTTTAAATCCTCAAACACGGCGTTTGCCTCATCGCTCCATATAAACCGATCTGTCTCTTTTAGCATCTGATAAAGCGGAATTGCCTTCTCCCCCACACGACTGATGAATCGGCTCAACGCGGTAATCCGGCCGACGATACGCTGAACGTCATTGATGCAAGCTGGTTTATTTAAGGACGTGACTGCCTTGATCTTCTCCAGATTGGCTTCTATTCCTCTGTTCGACACCAAGAATCCGAGGAGCTTGCCTGCCAGAACACCGAAAGCACACTTCTCCGGATTAAGCATCATTTTATAGGCCCGAAGGTTATCAAAGGTCTCCTTGAGGTCTTCTATCAATGTCTCCTCCTTCCTTGATTTCACCACGATATCATCCACATAAGCGTGAACATTTTTCCCTATCTGCCCCTTAAGACAATTCTGTACGCAACGCTGGTAAGTTGCTTGGGCACTCTTGAGCCCAAAAGGCATAGACACATAGCAAAAAGCACCAAAAGGAGTTATGAAGGCTGTCTTCTCCTGGTCTTTAACTGCCATCTTGATCTGGTGATACCCTTGAATATGCATCCAAAAAACTTAGCCGCTCACATCCCGCCGTAGCATCAATGATCTGATCAATACGGGGGAGAGCAAAAGGATCAGTTGGACAGGCTTTGTTTAGGTCTGTGTAATCCACACACATTCTCCACTTTCCATTTTTCTTTAACACTAGCACCGGATTAGCCAACCACTCCGGGTGGAACACTTCAACTATGAACCCTGCGGCCAAAAGCCTGGCCACTTCTTCACCTATAGCCTTGCACCTTTCTTCGTTGAAGCGGCGCAGATACCGCTTGACGGGTTTGAACTTCGGATCAATATTAAGACTATGCTCAGCGAGTTCCCTCGGTATACCTGGCATGTCAGAAGGTTTCCATGAAAAGATATCCCAGTTCTCACGGATGAACTCGATGAGCGCGCTTTCCTATTTAGGATCAAGGTTAGCGCTGATAGTGAACTGCTTGGATGAGTCACCTGGCACAAAGTCGACTTGCTTGGTTTCCTCTGCCGATTTAAACTTCAACGCCGGATCATGCTCTGTAGTCGGTTTCTTCAACGGGGACATATCTGTCGGATCAACATTGTCTTTGTAAAACTTCAATTCCTCCGTAGCACATACTGCCTCTGCATAAGCAGCGTCTCCTTCCTCGCACTCCAATGCGATCTTGCGACTTCCATGAACCGTGATGGTTCCTTTGTGACCCGGCATCTTGAGTTGCAGATAAACATAGCACGGCCTAGCCATAAACTTGGCTTAAACCGGCTATCCAAACAGGGCATGATATGGGCTCCGGATCTTTAGAACTTCAAAGGTTATCGTCTTTGACCTGGAATCCTATTCATCTCCAAAGGTAACTTCTAGGTCAATTTTCCCAACTGGGTAAGCTGATTTACCTGGCACTACTCCGTGAAATACCGTGTTTGACTGTCTTAACTTCTTATCAGTCAGCCCCATGCGACGGAAAGTCTCGTAATATAAGATATTGATGTTGCTGTCGCCGTCCATGAGTACCTTGGTGAATTTGTAGCCACCCACCTGTGGTGCCACTACTAAGGCCAACTGACCCGGATTACCAACCCGCGGCGGGTGATCCTCTCTGCTCCACACAATAGGTTGTTCCGACCAGCGCAGGAATCGTGGTGTGGCCGGTTCAACTTTGTGTACCGCCCGCATTAGGTTTTTTTGATCTCGTTTGCACAAACTCGTAGTGAACACATGATATTGTCCACTACTCAGCTCCTTCGGATTACTCTGATATCCGGACTGCTGCTGCTGCTGACGCTGCTGATTGCCTTGGTTGTTGTGATTACCCTGGCCCTGTTGTTGGTTGCCCTGGTTATTGTAACCGCCTTGGCCATACTGATGGTTGCCTTGGTTATTGTAACCGCCCTGACCATATTGATGGTTGCCTGAGTTGTAGCTATTGTTGCCGCCCTGGTATCCTGATCCGGAGCCATTACCCTGGTGACCCGGCCCATGAAACCCGGGGCCTGAACCGCCGCCCGGTGGTCCGTTGTTGAATCTGGCCCGGTTCATGGCCTCCATCATGACCCGGCATTCCCCCATGTGTGTTTAGCTGGCCGTTCATCCGTGCTGTGCTTCGGGCAAGGCTCGTTCAAATGTCGCTCCAGATTAATGAACCCTCCACCGCTCTGTGGAGGCAGTCTACCCTTGTTGCGTTGAAAGTTTCCTTGAACTTTGGTATTGGCCACAAAATCAGAGCCACCCTCTGCCTTTCGCTTACCGTTGAAGTTTGTTCCGACCGGACTAGCCTGCGCCGGTTTACCAAGCTTATTTGCCTTTTCGGACTTATCCCCATCCGCTTCTGGGTACTTAGTGTTGTCAGAGTCCCCATATTTTACCAAAGCGCTCATAAGAGTTCCCATGTCATTACAATCCCGCTTGAGCCGTCCCAGCTTCAGCTTCAGAGACTCAAACTGGCAATTGTTTTCCAGTGTTACTATCGCCGTACTGGGACTGATACCGTTCGAAGAATGTCAGATTTCTGACACTCGTCGCACCCATGCACTCGTAGGCTCCTGCTCTCCTTGTACACATGCCGCTAGGTCTACCACTGACATTGGCTGTTTGCACGTGTCCTTGAAATTTTTAATAAACTGGCGGCGCAACTCACCCCATGATCCGATGGAGTTAGGCGGTAAGCCCTTTAACCAGGTCCGGGCTGTACCCTCAAGCATCATGGTAAAATACTTTGTGCATGCCGCTTCATCTACGTCCAGCATCTCCATAGCCCTCTCATAGCTCTCAATCCAAGCCTCTGGAGCCAAATCTGCTGTGTAGTTAGGCACTTTACGTGGACCCTTGAAATCCTTGGGTAATCTTACGCTTCGTAAAGTGGGAATAAGACACTGCACTCCAAAGGAACTCGCCGTGACTCCCGTCTCTGCTGTGGTTGTGTGAACCGGCGTCGTTTGGCGGATAACCTCGCGGGCCGTAGGTCTGGCCCGGTTTACCGCCTCGTGGGCTTGCGCCTCTGCGCCCGCCGAATTATCCTGTCTGTGACGGTGTCGCCTCCGTTCACTATTGGACACCTCCGGTTCATCCCAATGCCTAGTATAACTCCGGCTGTGGCGGGGTGTTGAATGAAGTCTCTCCCTGCTGTAGGAGTACGCCTACTGCTGTGTTAATGATGTGTTCAGCAGATCCTTGACCCTGCGTGCTTCCATCGCCACGGGGGATGTCCCCTCAATCGGTAAAGCGGCCAGGCGTGAAGCGGCAGCGACAATGTTATCCAGGGGGTTTGAGTAGTGGCCAGGAGGAGTGGGGATGTGAGGCGTGGGCATAACCCGTCGATCTTGCTCCACAGTGGGTTGTTGAACCGGTTCACCTGTCACTAGGGCTCCCCTCCGGTTTGCCTTCGGATTATTGCTGGCTCACACTCCCGGCGTCCCAAAGAGATTCATCGCCTCATAGACCGGCGGTAGACGAGACTGATACCTTCTATTCCTTACTCCCTGCACAGAGGCCTGATCCATCCTGAGCTGGAAAGCCTGAGAATCCAGCTCGGCCTACCTTGTTGCTATCATAGATTTCTCCGCATTTAGATCCTGTCTGGCTTGTTCGATCTAGCCCTTCAGCTGTAGGATTTATGCATCGTGTTGCGCCTTGTCAGCGGGAGCCACCACTGCTACTGCCTGTGTTGTCAACTCCTCTATTAAGGCGGATAGAGCGTTAGAGGACGAGGGAGCTTGGCCGCTCCCCCCTGCCCCAGCTGTGAATGCCCCGGTCACCGTGGGCTGTGGCGTAGATTGTGATCCGGCCATAAAGACAGCCACCCGGTTTGGCAGATCAAAGGGGTCCGGAATACTATCCCCGTCGGACACACCCTCGGACCGGCCGTCCCGCAACAGATACAAGGATTCAGTCTCTCCGGATGAGGATTCATCATCGGAATAGACAACTGTCTCGCCACCAGAATCCGATCTGTCCTCGGCTTGGACTCCATGTA
Source organism: Secale cereale (assembly GCA_902687465.1). Lineage (NCBI taxonomy): Eukaryota > Viridiplantae > Streptophyta > Magnoliopsida > Poales > Poaceae > Secale > Secale cereale. Next base: position 96,861,654 of record LR738713.1, on the reverse strand, counting down.
TTGCTCCTATGAAAACGTGCTTCATGGCGGGCTGAATCCGGGCCGATCTCACACCCTGAGCCGGCTCGATGATGTTGGGGAAGATGTCCGGCTCAGGTCCCGATTCACCAATCTTGCCGATGAAGACGTGGATGACGCCGAAGGGAACCCGGTGCCCGTATTCGATTGAATCGGCCTCCGGGCCCCAGCCTGCGTCGTCGATGTAGATCCGGCAACGGCGACTCTTGGTCATCCGGCCGACCGCGTAGCCCTTGAGTCCTTCAAAGCTGCCCTTCAAGAACTCGAAACCATCGTGCGGAGGCCCCACGGTGGGCGCCAACTGTCGTGGAATTAACATGGCAGATGTCCGGTTTAGCGGACTTAGTAGTGGAACCATCGCACGGGTTAGCTTGAAGAGGCTAAAAGCACACAAAGGACACAGAGGGTTTATACTAGTTCGGCCCCTTCGATGAAGGTAAAAGCCTACGTCTAGTTTGGTTTGGTATTGCTTGGGCATCGATGAACAGGGAGCAGATTGCTTGCATGTCTCTCGACGGATTGATGCTTGTCCTTGAACCGTCGTCCCTTTATATAAGAGGCGGCGCCCAGTCCGGTTTACAGAGTCCCGAGGCCGGCTCATAATTGTGTCCGCCTCGGTCTCTACTCTTTCTTCCTTGTGTCTCAAGTTACATGATAGGGTGGTCTACAAACCGTAAACTTTACACATGGGCCCTTAGCCTTCATGGGTCGTAACCTCTACTGAATTTATAATTACACAGCTACATTACCATAATCCGGATCTCCCTAGCCGGTTTATACCTGCTAGTAATATCCCTGACAGTAGTGATCCTTTTTAGTAGCTTTATTCAGTTTGTGAAAATCAATTACCATTCTATAGCCTGTAACAATTCTTTGTGGGATCAATTCATCTTTATCATTAGGAACAACAGTAATACCTCCCTTCTTAGGGATACAATGGACATGACTTACCCACTGACTATCAGCAACATGATAAATTATACCTGCCTCTAGAAGCTTTAGTATTTATTTCTATACCACTTCTTTCATCTTTGGATTTAACCGTCGTTGGTGATCAACAACCGGTTTAGCAACTTTCTCCAATTTTATTTTGTGTTGGCATAGAGTGGGACAAATGCCCTTAAGATCATCAAGAGCATATCCAATAGCAGCACGGTGCTTCTTCAGAATTTTCAATAATTTCTCTTCTTCCTACTCTGAAAGGTTAGCACTAATAATAACATGATATATCTTATTTTCGTCAAGATAAGCATACTTAAGAGTGTTAGTTAATGGTTTGAGCTCAAATACGGCATTACCCTTCGGTGGAGGAGGATCCCCTAGAATTTCAACAGGCAAGTTGTGCTTCAAAATGGGTCCCTGTTTAAACAATACTTCATCTATTTCACTTCTTTCATTCATAAACATATCATTTTCATGGTCTAGCAAATATTGTTCTAAAGGATCGTCAGGAGGCACGGCAATAGAAGCCTGACCAATAATTTCATCCTTACTAGGCAATTCTTTATCATGGGGTTGTCTACGAAATTTAGCAAAGTTAAAATCATGAGACATATCCCCTAATCCAATAGTAACAACATCCTTTTTGCAATCTATCTTAGCATTAACAGTATTCAAGAAGGGTCTACCAAACATAATGGGACAAAAATCATCTTGTGGGGAACCAAGAACAAGAAAATCAGTAGGATATTTGACTTTCCCACACAAGACCTCAACATCTCTTACAATCCCAACTGGTGAAATAGTATCTTTATTAGCAAGCTTAATTGTAACATCAATACCTTCTAACTCAGCAAGTGCAATATCATGCATAATTTCTTTGTATAAAGAATAAGGTATTGCTCTCGTACTAGCACCCATATCACATAAACCATGATAGCAATGATCTCCTATTTTAACAGAAATAGCATGCATGCCTACAATAGGTCTATGTTTATATTTAGTATCGGGTCTAGCAATTCTAGCAGCTTCATCACAGCGGTAAATAACATGCCCATCAATATTGTCGACCAAGAGATCCTTAACCATAGCAATACTAGGTTCAACTTTAATTTTCTCGGGGGGGTGTAGGTGTTCTAGCATGACTTTTGTTGACCATAGTTGAAGCTTTAGCATGATCCTTTATTCTAGCAGGGAAGGGTGGTTTCTCAATATAAGCGGTAGGAACAATAGGATCAACATTATAAGTGATAGTCTTTTCTTCAACTTTAATAGGTTCAACTACTTTTACATCAATGGGAGGATGATATTTAACCCACTTCTCCTTAGGGAGATCAACATGAGTAGCAAATGATTCACAAAAGGAAGCTACTATCTCAGAGTCAAGTCCATATTTAGTGCTAAATTCACAACATCGGTATCCATAAAAGATTTAACACAGTCAAACTTAGGTGTTATACCTAACCCTTACCTTCGTCGAGTTCCCAATCTTCAGAGTTGTGTTTAATTCTTTCCAATAAATCCCATTTGAATTCAATAGTCTTCATCATAAAATAACCAGTACAAGAAGTATCGAGCATGGAGTGATTATTGAGAGAAAGCCGAGCATAATTTTTTTGAATAATAATTTATCTTGAGAGCTCATGATTGGGGAATGAATATAACATTGAATTAAGCCTCCCCCAATCTTGAGCAATACTTTCTCCTTCACGACACCAAAAGTTATATATATATAATTACGATCATGATGAACCAGATGCATAGGATAAAACTTCTGATGAAATTCCAATTTCAATCAGTTGTAGTTCCATTATCCCATATCAGCACATATCCTAAACCATGTCAATGCCTTTCCCTTCAAATATAAAGGGAAGACCTTCTTGTTGATAACGTCCTCGGGCATACCTACAAGCTTAAATAATCCACAAACTTTATCCACATAGATTAGGTTCAAATCGGGGTGCAATGTTCCATCTCCTATAAAAGGATTAGCTAGCAGTTTATCTAGTATACCAGATGGAATTTCAAAGTAAACATTTTCAGTAGGTTCATTAGGTTGAGGAGAAAGTCTTTGCTCTACCGGACGGGGTGAAGATACCCCGAACAAGCCCCTCAAAGGATTATGTTCCATAGTAACAAGTGACAGTAAATTTCAGCATACTATATAAATTTTTCCTTACCAAATTCCACTTACCAAAGGCTCTTCACTCCCTGGCAACGGTGCCAGAAAAGAGTCTTGATGACCCACAAGTATAGGGGATCTATCATAGTCCTTTTGATAAGTAAGAGTGTCGAACCCAACAAGGAGCAGAAGGAAATGATAAGCAGTTTTCAGTAAGCTATTCTCTGCAAGCACTGAAATTATCGGTAACAGATAGTTTTGTGATAAGGTAATTTGTAACGAGCAACAAGTAACAAAAGTAATAAAGGTACAGCAAGGTGGCCCAATCCTTTTTGTAGCAATGGACAAGCCTGGACAAACTCTTATATAAGGAAAAGCGCTCCCAAGGACACATGGGAATTGTCGTCAAGCTAGTTTTAATCATGCTCATATGATTCGTGTTCGTTATTTTGATAATTTGATATGTGGGTGGACCGGTGCTTCGGTACTTCCCTTCCTTGGAAAAGCATCCCACTTATGATTAACCCCTCTCGCAAGCATCCGCAACTACGAAAGAAGAATTAAGGTAAACCTAACCATAGCATGAAACATATGGATCCAAATCTGCCCCTTACGAAGCAATGCATAAACTAGGGTTTAAGCTTCTGTCACTCTAGCAACCCATCATCTACTTATTACTTCCCAATGCCTTCCCCTAGGCCCAAACAATGGTGAAGTGTCATGTAGTCGTCGTTCACATAACACCACTAGAGGAAAGACAACATACATCTCATCAAAATATCGACCGAATACCAAATTCACATGACAACTTATAGCAAGACTTCTCCCATGTCCAGGAACAAACGTAACTACTCACAAATCATGTTCATGTTCATAATCAGAGGGGTATTAATAGTCATAAAGGATCTGAACATATGATCTTCCACCGAATAAACCAACTAGCATCAACTACAAATAGTAATCAACACTACTAGCAACCCACAGGTACCAATCTGAGGTTTTGAGACAAAGATCAAATACAAGAGATGAACTAGGGTTTGAGAGGAGATGGTACTGGTGAAGATGTTGATGGAGACTGACCCCCTCCAGATGAGAGGATCGATGGTGATGACGATGGTGACGATCTCCCCCTCCCGGAGAGATGTTTCCTCGGCAGAACAGTTCCGCCGGAGCCCTAGATTGGTTCCGCCTTGATACGGCGGCACTTTGTCCCGAAACCTTCCCTCTGATTTTTTCCAGGGCGAAAGACTTCATATAGCAAAAGATGGGCCCCGGAGTCCTGCCAGGGGGCCCACGAGGCAGTGGGCACGCCCAGGGGGTAGGGCGCGCCCTCCACCCTCGTGGACAGGGTGTGGCCCCCCTCTGGTACTTTGTTCGCCCAATATTTTTAATATATTCCAAAACTAACTTTCGTGGAGTTTCAAGACTTTTGGAGTTGCGCAGTCTCTAATATTTGCTCCTTTTCCAGCCCAGAATTCCAGCCGCCGGCATTCTCCCTCTTCATGTAAACCTTATCAAATAAGAGAGAAAAGGCATAAGTATTGCGACATAATGTGTAATAACAACCCATAATGAAATACATATTGATATAAAAGGATGATGCAAAATGGACGTATCACGCACACATGCAAACCCTAAGCATTATATCAGGCCTAATTGCACATAAGTAGAGTAAAGAACCAATCATGGAGCGGTATACCTTTTGATCAAACTCTTTACCATTGTCATCGGAGCCAATTGACCTTTAATTGGCATTGGCATCGTGTACCCTTTGCGGTCTTGCATTCCAAACTTCTTCAGGAAATCTTTGAGGTATTTCTCTTGAGATATGAAGATGCCATTCTTCTGTTGACGAATTTGGAGTCCAAGGAAGAACTTCAGCTCACCCATCATGGACATTCGATATTGCTCTTGCATCATGTATCCAAACTCATCACTGTATCTTTCATTAGTGCATCCGAAGATAATGTCATCCACATAGATTTGGCATACAAACAGTTCACCATCATTTGACTTCGTGAAGAGTGTGGGATCTAGTGAACTAGGTTTGAAGCCTTTGCTTTTCAAGAAGTCTTTGAGTGTGTCATACCAAGCACGAGGTGCTTGTTTGAGGCCATATAGTGCCTTGTTGAGCTTGTAAACCATGTCAGGACGCTTCAGGTCTTCAAAGCCAGGAGGTTGTGCAACATACAATTCTTCTTGAATTTTTCCATTTAGAAAGGCACTCTTCACATCCATTTGATACAGAAATATGTTATGGCAGTTAGCATAGGCTAGCAGTTTGTGAATGGCTTCAAACCTAGCCACAGGAGAAAAGGTTTCATCGAAGTCAATTCCTTCCACTTGAGTATAACCTTGAGCAACAAGACGAGCCTTGTTTCTGACTACTTGACCATGCTCATCTTGTTTGTTGCGATAGATCCATTTGTTGCCAATGATATTATGCTTCCGTGGATCAGGACGCTTAACAAGCTCCCATACATTATTCAGCTCAAACTATTGAAGCTCTTTTTGGATTGCTTGAATCCATTCAGGTTCCATAAAGGCTTCATCAACTTTCTTGGGTTCAGATATTGAAACAAATGCAGAGTGTCCACAAAAGTTGGCTAGCTGAGTTGGTTTTGAACGAGTAAGTGGACCAGTTGCATTTAGGCTATCAAGAATCTTTTCCACTTGGACTTCATTAGCTACCTGAGGATGAACTGGGCAAAGACTTTGCTCATGCTGTTGATCATCTTCTTGTTCAGGATTGACTTCAGGCTGAGCATTGTCTTCAGGTTGATTAGGTGGAGAGATGATGATTTCCTCTTCAGTTGGTTCCTCGGTGGGTATAATTTCTCCTATACCATTTGTTTGATATATTCATGTCAGGACCGGTCCTTCAGTAAAATAATTACCGGAAGACCGACCTTTTCATTAAACCAGCGAGGAATATTATTGCCTGCTGGCAGACAACTCCTTGATACAGAATTCTAGTACACTGAATATTATACAAGGTTGAGCCGGGGTTGCTCAACAATTTTATTACAAGCGCGCCAATATAATACATAGAGGCGGATATGACACAAGGCAGGGTGGCACACTACTAACTCGTAATAAAAGGTTGTGGGATATGTCACAGTGAAGTGGGTGATGTGACTCCAATATATTACAGCTCATCGAGTATCGGAGTGAGACCCGATGAATTTATTTGGTGGTAGGCCGAAGCGGCTATAAAACAGTGATCAACTCCGGGATCGCAAGGGACTGAGTGGGACTCCTCTAAGCGTCAGACTCGCTATCGAACTCCTCATCCATGAGATCGCCTTCGTCCACATCTGGCCAAATCAACAAGCCAGTTGAGTACTTTGAATGTACTCGCAAGACAGTTCAGACTTAAGATATAACAAATGCCAACATGATGCATATAAGTATTCCAGCAAAAATGCGACCGGAATTAAATGTTAAAGTGTTGTATGCAATGACGGAAGTCGGGCTGTAATCCTCCCGATATCCAAAAGATAAATGGAAGGAAAATAAACGAGTGTCTCAAAGACGCCTCGTAGAAAATAATAAATGATAGCAGGCCATAGTCGGGCGTCTGAGCGACACCGCATAAAGGGCTTATAGCAAAGATAAATAACAAGAATGCCTCAGTCGGACGTCTGAGCGACATCACATAAAGGGCTTATAGCAAAAATAAATAACAAGAATGCCACAGTCGGACGTCTGAGCGACA
>LR738713.1:96831894-96854697 GCA_902687465.1 Secale cereale | reverse complement strand
GAGCGACATCGCATAAAGGGCTTATAAATAAAAAGAATGCCACAGTCGGACGTCTGGCGACATCGCATAAAGGGCTTATGAATAAAAAGAATGCCACAGTCGAACGTCTGAGCGACATCACATAAAGGGCTTATAAAAGGAATGACACAGTCGGACGTCTGAGCGACTTCACATAAAGGGCTTATAATTAACAGAATATAATGATGAAATACTTCTGAAAGTAAATCAATACGGATATAGTTGGTGAGTTCATCTACCAAATGAACTTGACGAAAACACTATTCTGGTTACCCACAAGAATATACTAGAGACGGTCACCGGGTTGATATGAAGATTGGCCCTAGGCCATAAGCATGGCTACTGAAGGAATTTAACTCTGCAGAGCTTGTACTATTAACTCATAGCCAACGGGTTCCACTAGCCACGTGGGTTAGTCCCGTCTACGGTGTTTTAGTAGAAACCCAACTAACCAGTACACACCCATTTAACATCCTATCGTTCGGAATCACCCGCGACGACATTCAAGGAAAACTTTAAGACGGGGAGGCTACAACCTCGAATAGCATGGGATCAAATTTATATATGCGCGCTCTAAGGGGTGCCCCCCTCTCGGTCCCAAACGGAAACACCCATGCCCCCTGACCGGATGACGGGCTTTAATCCAGGGCCATGGAACCCTCATCCCGGCCCCTCTACTTGGTGTGTACTCGGGAAGTGGTTTACAACTGACTAGACCGCAATCCCAACGAACGTCCTATGTTAGTACCGAAAAAGGAGACGAACGGAATCATGACATGATATCCGTGGGTACTGAGTTAACCAACTACTGGCATGCTCCAACAATACCAGCATTCCACCCATCATATCACCATACGATCGAGGTGGTTCAAACATTATCCTTCGGGACTCACCCGAAGCTTACTTGCATGAAATATGCCATACACATATGCCCATATGATCATGCTTATGAAACGAACTACTCGAGCAAACATGCAACACACTCATCATATCAAGAGTTCAAACATGCTTTCCTACTTCTGAGAAGTCGGAGCCTAACTCGGTGTGGTTCGCGTCTCCGTCACGGCCTCCGGTATCTATGTATTCAAACAAATACATACTAACATAAATACCGCGCGTGCAAATAAAGTTGCTCCAAAAATTTCCACATAAATATGACAAAAACTAGGCAGAAAACTAAAGAGGACAGAAAAAGAATCAACTCAAAATCATTTTTAGTTTAAAAGATATTAGAGTTTCTGTCCAGGGACTCATCTGTAATGAAACAGAAAAGTTTCAGGGGCTAGAACAGAAAACAACAAAGCGAATCGGTACGCAGTACGTCAACCGCAGAGGGAAAACACACTTTGCCCGAATACGCTTATAGAAAACGGTTCGAGGGGGAGAGATGTGAGGCTGACAAGGGGTCCCACTTGTCGGGTTTGAAAACTGGAAACATAGCCGCGACGGCGCCGGTGCTGCGGTGATCGCCGGCGTCGATCCATGATGAGTTAGGGGAGGGGAGTGGTACATACGGCTTCACGATGGTCTTCCGCGTCGAACGGTGGTGGAGTTGGGTGCCGGCGAGGCCCACGTCGACGGCGACCCTGTCTCCGGCGGACGGCGGCTCGGGTGGTCGTGGACCTCGTCGGAGAAGGTTCCTGTGATCAAATTAAGGTGGGGGTTAGGTCTAGGTGGGTGCCATGGTGCTACGCTCGAGTTCACGGCGGCGGAGAAGCTCTCATCGGAGTGAACGAAGCTAGAGCCCGAGGCGGAGGTGTTTGGCCGGAGTTGGGGAAGAAGGGCCCCTCGAGGCTCTTCCAGAGGTTGGGCGTGGTCTAGGGAGGTAGTGAGGGTGTGCGGGCTCGAGCACGAGCTTGGGGGTGCCTTATATAGGCGGCTCGAGGTGGCTGCCGTGAACGGATAAGTCCGGCGAGTCGATTACGGTGCTCCAGTGGCCGGACGGCAGGGTTAGGGGCTTGAGCATCATCTAGGATGTGTAGTGGTTCCATTCCCGCGCCTAACTTAGCAGGGGAGGGGGAGTTACGGGCTGTCCCCGACGGAACGGCCGCGCGGCACGTCAGCGGCAGAAAACGCGCTTTGCGCGCTTCAGGCCACGGCGACGGTGCACCAGGCGTGTGCTGGCACTGGAAGTGGACACGCGGAGTGCTGGGGTAGTTTGGGCGGCGCCAAACGGCGTTGAGCCGCGGGGTTGCTTCTGTCAGCTGCCACGAGCGGCGCTGTTGCCGTGGCATTCGCTGGCGCGGTTTGGCCAGAGCGCCACCGATGCCCAGAAGTGGCCAAGCGAGTGTGCGGCGCACTGGATAAGAAGAAGGAGCAGTGCAGCATCGAGCCAAGGAGGTACAGACGAGGTTCTGTCGCTGCGCCTGATGAAACTGACGAAACTAACGAAACTGACTAAACTGACGAACTGTCGACAGTTTCAGTTAACAGCTGACAGTTCAGTGTATGCCAAGTGTTTGATGAAATGATTCTGGTATGTGTGCAATGTTTCTGGGGCTGATTTTTGGTGGAGTGGCCTCTTGATGTATCTAGGGGCTGCCTGATTTTTCACAGAATTTTTGGAAGAAGATAGATATGAATTTCACCAAATTTTGCAAATCTGGTCCAAACTTGCAGCAGGTGAAATTTGAAAATTTTGAACTATGGACCAGTGAAACAAGATGGATCTAGGTTGTGGGTACTAAAGACTATCTAGGAGAGTTGGTTTGGAATCAAACAACAAGCTAGGCATGGTGGTTCCTTTGTAAATCACCAAGGTCCACAATAAAAGACATAATTTGTTTTTGGAGTAAAATAAATAGAAGAAAAATCCCAATAAGGTCAAAACTTACTGGAATTCAAGAGAGATTTGTCCTAAGGTGTGAAGAGAGTCTTGGAGAGAAATATTTCTGTTGGGGTCAAGGCAAGATGAAGGTTGGAGGGGAGATAAGTCCAAGGTTAAACTTGAGAGGTTTAAATCAAGAAGGGGAGAACTCAAACAACTTCTTTTGAAACTCAACTTGTGCTTGAGCCAAACACAAGAGAAAAACTTCAAGGCCAAAAACCAAGCTTGAGAAGACACACAAACTTTGGCTAGAAGGGATTTTAGAAGGGTTTTAAGAGAAGAACAAACACCCCCTTCCAAAAAGGCCAGAAGTTTGGAAGAAAAACCAACTCAAAAATTTGGGGTGTTACAACACCTACCCCCTTAGGAAAAATCTCGTCCCCGAGATTTCAGCTGATCCTCAAATAGGTGTGGGTGTTCTGTCCGAAGGAAATCTTCCCTTTCCCATGTTGTCTGATCCTCTGTGTGATTACTCCATTGAACCTTGAGAAATTTAATAGTTTTCTGTCGGGTCCTCCTTTCAGACTCCTCCAAAATCTTCACTGGGTGTTCTCGGTAGGTGAGATCTGGTTGCACATCAAGGTTTTCATGTGATACATGTTTCTCTGGGTTGCTTACACATTTCCGTAGTTGCGAGACATGGAACACGTCGTGGACGTAGGACAGTTCCTTGGGGAGGTCCAGTTGATAAGCTACTGTGCCTCTCCGTGCAACTATACGGAAGGGTCCGATAAATCGTGGTGCTAGTTTCCCTTTGACTTCGAATCGTTGCAGTCCTCTCATAGGTGATACGCGTAAGTATATGTCTTCATCGGGCTCAAAACTTATTTCCCGATGCTTTTGATCGTAATAGCTCTTTTGTCGGCTTTTGGGCGGTTTTGAGTCGATCCCGTATTATTTTTACTCTCTCCTCGGCTTCTTTTAACATATCCGGGCCAAATATGCGACTGTCCCCTGTTTCCGACCAGTTCAATGGAGTACGGCATCTTCGTCCGTACAAAGCTTCGAAAGGTGCCATCTGCAGGCTAGCTTGGTAACTATTGTTGTATGCAAACTCGGCATATGGTAAGCTTTCCTCCCAACTGGTCCCATATGTGAGGACACATCCCCTTAGCATGTCTTCGAGTATTTGATTTACTCGTTCCGTTTGCCCTCCTGTCTGGGGGTGATAAGTTGTACTGAACGTTAGTTGCATTTCGAGGGCTTGCTGGAACTGGTCCCAAAATTTGGAGATGAACTGAGTGCCTCTGTCGGATATTATAGTCTTGGGATCACCATGTAGGCATACTATCGGGGCGAGGTAAAGCTTGGCGAGTTTTTGAGTGGTATGGGTTGTCTTGACTGGTCTGAAATGTGCCACCTTGGTCAGTCTATCTGTGATGACCCATATGGCATCATTACCGTGTTGTGACCGTGGTAGTCCAACAATAAAATCCATTCCAATATCGTCCCATTTCCATTATGGTATCTTGTTTGGCTGTAATAGCCCTGCGGGTTTTTGGTGCTCGGCTTTAATGCGTTGACATGAATCGCAGCATGCAATAAATGTGGCTATATCCCTCTTCATGCCGTGCCACCAAAATCTTTCCTGAATATCCTTGTACATTTTTGTACCTCCAGGGTGGATTGAGTATGGGGCGGTGTGGCTTTCTGCTAGAATTTGCCGTTTAAGGTCGTTGCTATTTGGTACGCAAAGTCTGTCTCCGAACCATAATATTCCTTCATTGGCTATGGTGAACTCTGAGGCCTTGCCCTGACTTACTTTTCTTTTTATCCCTTCGATGTTGGGGTGTCCAAGCTAAGCCTTCTTTATTTGCTCTATTAGCGTAGGCTGTATTTCTAGCTTGGATACTTCGCCTTCCGTGACCATCATTAGGTTGAGTCTGGCGAATTCTTGCTGAAATTCGGGTCTCAGGTTCCGTATGCTGCCGCTGTTTGGGCTGGGGTTATGTAATGCCCAGGATGGAGTTATACCTCCTACGTGTCGAGGCCCGACTTAAAGGCATAAGTCCATCCTAGAATGATCTCAAGTTTGGTAATCTTTGCACATCTCATGTAAAAGAGGGGATTGTAAACCCAAATAGTTGGCTTACACTCGCCACGTCACACAAATACAATACATGTCTCAATCATCATACATTAAGAATATCACAACCCTCTAAGGGCAAAAACCAAATGTCAAGATACCAAACTTAAATAACATCCACAGGTCGGATCGAATCCTAGTAGAAGCCTCCACTACTGATCATCCGGATATCGAACATAGTACCGACTACGCTCCTCGTCGTACTCCCAGTCTAGCTCGGTGCCATCACCTGGATAGCTCACAACTGGACCTGCATCTGGTGTGGTGAAGTAACTGTGAGCCACAGAGGACTCAGCAATCCCGTTCCCGGGTAACAAGACTATTTAAGCCTTTGGGAGAGGATAAAGGCTGAAGAAAAGAATAAGTGTCTGCAGCAGCAACTAGCAACTAGCTTACGTGAGTGAGAGCGAGAAGAGAAAGCCTCGGACGAGAAGTGATCACGAAGTGATCCTAACTACAAGCTCCACAAACATAACCCCTCCGTGTTCAACTCCCGAATCCCTATTCGAAAATTGACGGTCACGGAACACACGCTGGTAGTGTATTAGAAACATTGTGTCAAGTTATCAACCGGATATTAACAAGCTCCCATCTGCCACATAACCGCGGGCACGGCTTTCGAAAGTTCATAACCCTGCAGGGGTGTTCCAACTTGACCCATTACAAGCCCAAGATCCGCGGAGTCGCAACTCCAAAGTGGGAAGACCCGAGTATCCTCGGAATCCCGTGCTCAAGATATACCGAGCTAAGGTAAGGCTAATCCAGCAAATCCTCCCGGCGTGCCGACACCCTGATAGTAGCCGCGCGTATCTAGTCTCAGGCCACGACCCGATGAGCACAGCGTACAGTGGCCGAAATACCCAAGTTGCCAAGGGGGCCCCCGCACACGACTCTAGTTTCGACCAACACTCAAATCGAGCACTGGCCCAGGGGGTTGAATTAATTAAGCCTCGGGTTAATTACTCCCTCGGAAAGTTTTAGTTGTTTAGGCGAATAGTACCAATGTTGGGACTTGCTGGAAAAGACTTAGCACTTAGCGGTTTATCGAGGGGGTCCCATACACCCCAACCGTGTTAGGAACGCATAATCAAGAAACATAACACCGGTTTATACGGTTCCTAACGGCATGAGTGGAACAAATCACCAAGCAAAAGGCTTAGCCTTCCACCCTTGCCAATATATAGATGATTTCAATTTAAGCATTTATATAGTGTGATAGTAATGGGCATCGAGGCAAAACTATAGAACGGAACTACTAGCAATAGGCAAAGATAGTAATGTTATCGGGGTTCGGTCATCTTGCCTGAAGTGAAGTCGTTCGGATCGTAAGAAGGGTCCTCGTGCTCAACCTCGTTGGTAACCTCGTGCTCGTACTCGTACTCGGTCTCAGCTTCCGGCTCTAAACAATACAATCACACAAGGCACAAATCAACAAGATACAATGCGCACTCGAAAATGACGGATGCATGATGGATGCACTAAGGATGCACACGGAGCACGGAAAATAGCACTCAAGCAAAACACCTCAAAACATGATAACAACATGATATTATGAATCTACACAGAAAATCAATCAAGTTTCATATAAGACTCGCTGAAATCGGAGCTACGGGCTAAAAGTTATGCCCGAAACAAGAAATGAGCGAAAGCTAAAAATTACAGCAACATAGCATCTTCGGAGCACAAAATAATTAAGCTACAGCACTCAAACAACATGGCAAATGACATGAGCACAAACTAGAGATATACTACAGCAACTAAGTCCAAAGGTGCACCCCCAAAGGAGTCACGGTTCAATAGCAATGAGCTTGGACATATTGAACTTGACAATAAAATTCTGGCAGCAGAATTTTATTGAAACTTTGGAGCAAAATATACACATGCTACAGCCACTCAAATAAACTTGTGAGGACATGAATGGAAAGCAAACAATATACACTACAAGGAACAATCAAGATCCACTCCAAAACTAACATGGTTTGTCCTAGAGCAGCAAGCAAACATGGCATCGGAACATTACAGATTTCAGACTTAGTGAAAAACCACTAAGTCCTAAAACAGCAATATCATCATGGCATCTAAAAGAGCAAGTTTAATTCACCTCGAAACTAATCATGGCAAGTGGTAAGCACCTCATCAAAGTACACATGATGGTGATCCCGAAACACACAAGCATGCTTCATGGAGATAAACACAACGATAGCAACAAGCTCAACAAGATGGCATTTCATAACAAGTGAAACAACATCACAGCCACATGGCACTTTGCAACGATGATAAACATGGCAAGAATGAATCTATCATGCAACCTATCACATACAACATGTAGATCATGGCAAGACGAACACATGGACATGTCATTTGCATCATTCGGACAAACGAGCTAAAAGATATCACATGGCAAAGATGGCATAAAAACATCACATAACAGCAGTTTATAGCATGATGCACTCTTGCAACAGCAAAACAAGCTCCTAGATGATCTCTAACATTCATGACACAAAGAGATAAAACGTAGTGCTATTCACCACGAACGTCTGGACTTGCTATTTGCGCGAAACGGATAAACACACTAAAAGATATAGCAGTTGCAAGGTAGCATCAGACAGATAAGAAAACTACAGACTTAGAAGAAAAGAGGGGGAAACAACCCCAGGATCTGTGGGAAAAAAACAACCGGCCCGGGGTTGTGGATCTGGCCCGGCGGCTGCTGCGGCCCGATCCGGAGGCGGGATCTGGGCCTCGGGCCTTATCCTGGCGCTGCGGGAGTGGGCCAGGGCGGCTTGCGCGGCCCGGATCTGGCGCCCCAGCGGCCCAGGGAAGATCGGCGGGGGAGGCGGCCTGCGACGGGGCGCTGGCCCGGCTCGGACCGGCGGGGTCAGCGAGTGGGAGAAGGCCTCGGCCTGGAGTCAACGGCCCGATCTCGCGGCGGCTGGCGCTGGAGGCGAGGCGGCCCGAGGCGCCTGGGGCGATCGGCCCAGTTGGGAGGGCGAGGCCGGCTCCCGGTGGAGAGGCGAAGGAGGCGGGAGTGCGGCTCCCGTACGGGCCCTGGAGCTGGGCCTCGCGGACGAGACGCTGGGCCGGCGAAGTGGTCCCGATCGGGGAGCCAGAAGAGGATCGAAGCGGGGGAAGGAGGGCCGGCTCGCCTGGCAGATCGGGCGGCGAGGGAATCGCAGAGGAGCCAGGAGAGCGTTGACACCGCGGGAACTTCCCGATCTAATCGAAACTTGCGGCTGCCTTCGACGGGGGAGCTGCCAGGTGGAGTGGATATGATGAAATTGAGGGGGAGGGATCTAGAGGAAGAAGCTAGATGCCCAAAATAGACTAGGGTCTATTATATAGCAGAATTTTAGGGTTGAGGGATTTAGGGGGTGTTTAGAGCCCTCCGATCGCGATCCGACGGATCCGATCGCGGGGGAAGTCTAGATGGGCCTAGGAGAGGGTAGTGGACTGCATGTAGGGGTGTTTCTGGGACACAAAGTGAAGGCACTTTGGACCCACACGAATAACTGATGGGATAGCAAACGGAGTCCAAACACGACGAGATTTGAGAGACGGGTTGCACACAACAAAACAACAACACACACAACAATCTCGCGGCACACCGGTAACATTACACGCCCAAACAACAAAGTAGGCCTACGGGACATCACGGACACGTGAGGGAGCTTCGGAACGCGAAACGGACAACGGGAAGGAACGCGTGGAACCGGATGCAACCGACAACACCAATGCAATGCGATGCACATGTCTACATGATATGAATGAATGCCACACACTCACACAACAAAACGACGAAAACCCGAAAGACAAAGAACCCGGAATGGAAATAGATGAAGCCGGAGATATATTATATACCCAAAAGGGAAAGTATTACATCCGGGGCATTACAAACTCTCCTCTACTACAAAAAGATCTCGTCCCGAGATCTAGGACTGGAAAAAGGAAGGGTACTCGGAACGAAGATGATCTTCTCGTTCCCACGTAGCCTCTCGGTCGGTGTGATGTGACCACTTGACTTTCAGAAATTTGATGGACTTGTTGCGGGTCTTGCGTTCGGTTTCTTCGAGAATAGCAACTGGATGCTCTCGGTAGGACAGGTCTTGTTGAAGATCAATCTCTTCAAATGGAATCATGCGCTCAGGTGCCTTGAAGCATTTGCGAAGTTGAGACACATGGAAGACATCATTAACATTGGCGAAGTTTGAAGGGAGCTCAAGTTGATAGGCTAGATCGCCTCTTTTGCCAAGAATCTTGAAAGGCCCGACGTATCTAGGAGCAAGGTTTCCTTTGATACCGAATCTTTGGGTGCCTTTCATCGGAGACACACGGAGATAGACATGATCATCAATGTTGAATGCCAAATCACGATGCTTGCCGTCATAGTAGCTCTTCTGACGCGACTGAGCGGCCTTGAGATTCTCACGTATGACTTTGCACATTTCTTCGGCTTCTGAGATCAAGTCATTGCCAAGAAGTTGACGTTCACCTGTTTCAGACCAGTTGAGAGGGGTACGACACTTTCTGCCATAGAGGATTTCAAACGGAGCTTTGCCTGCACTTGCTTGAAAGCTGTTGTTGTAAGAGAACTCGGCAAATGCAAGGCAGTCTTCCCATTTCATGCCAAAGGATATGACACAGGCTCTGAGCATGTCTTCTAGAATCTGATTCACTCGCTCGACTTGACCACTAGTCTGAGGGTGAAAAGCAGTGCTGAACCTGATCTTAGTGCCCATGGCGGACTGAAAGGAGTCCCAGAACCTTGATGTGAAAAAGCTTCCACGGTCTAAGGATATAACTTGAGGAATGCCATGTAGGGACACAATTCTGGAAGTGTACAGCTCTACCAATTGAGCTGCATTGATTGATTCCTTGACTGGCAGGAAGTGAGCGACTTTGGTAAGCTTGTCGATCACCACAAAGATAGAATCATTTCCTCGCTTGGACTTAGGAAAACCAGTGACGAAGTCCATTTCAATGTGGTCGAACTTCCACTCGGGGATAGGAAGAGGTTGGAGAAGACCGGCTAGACGTTGATGTTCTGCTTTCACTCTTCTGCACACATCACATTCATTCACGAATTGGGCAATCTCCCTTTTCATGCGTGTCCACCAGTAAGACTGCTTGAGGTCTTGGTACATCTTGGAACTGCCAAGATGAATGGAAAGGAGAGAATCATGTGCTTCTTCCATTATGAGCTTCCTGAGATCACCTTTGGGAACAACGAGTCTGTCCTCGAAGAACAAGGTATCTCTCTCATCAACACGGAAGCACTTGTATTTCGGAATGCCCTTAGCAATAGCATGTTTCACCTTCTTCACCATGGTATCCCTGAGTTGGGCCTCACGGACCTGATCTTCCAAGGTAGGAGCAACTTGAAGATTTGCAAGAAAACCTTGCAAAACAACTTGAAGGTTGAGCTTCCTGAAAGCTTCACAAAGCTCAGGCTGGCACGGCTTGATAAGAAGGCTGTTGCAATATGCCTTTCTGCTCAAAGCATCTGCAATCACATTCGCCTTGCCAGGAGTGTATTCAATGGTGGGATTATACTCTTGGATCATTTCAACCCAACGAGTCTGACGGAGGTTCACATGCGGCTGTGTGAAGATGTACTTCAAGATCTTGTGATCAGTGAAGATGTCGACCTTTCTGCCCAACAACAGATGTCTCCACGTAATCAAAGCATGTACCACAGCTGCTAGCTCGAGATCATGTGTGGGATAGTTCTTCTCACTTGGCTTGAGCTGACGAGAAGTGTATGCCACAATTCTCTTGTCTTTCATAAGCACACCACCAAGGCCTTGAAGAGAAGCATCACAGAATACTTCATAGGGCTTGGATTCATCTGGAGGAGTCAGAACTGGAGCAGAGACGAGCTTTTCTTTGAGAGTTTTGAATGCCACTTCACACTCTGGAGACCAAAAGTATTTGACATTCTTCTGAAGCAAGTTGGAAAGAGGCTTGGCAATCTTGGAGAAGTTCTCAACGAACCTTCTGCAATAGCTGGCAAGACCCAGAAAACTGCGGAGCTGCTTGACGTTCTGAGGAGCTTCCCAGTTGACAATTGCTTCAACTTTCTCGGGATTAACCACAATACCGTCAGCTGAGATGATGTGGCCCAGGTACAAAACCTTATCGAGCCAAAACTCGCACTTTGAGAACTTGGCATAGAACTTATGCTCTCGGAGTCGATCAAGAACCAGACGCAAGTGCTTTTCGTGATCTTCGTCATTCTTGGAAAACACCAGAATATCATCCAGATACACAAGAACAAACTCGCCAGTATAGGGGTTGAAGATGTAATGCATCATCCTCGAGAAGGTAGGAGGAGCATTGGCGAGACCGAAGGACATGACGGTATACTCATATGAACCGTAGCTCGTTCTGAAGGCCGTCTTGGGAATGTCTTCCTCGCGAATGCGAATTTGATGATAGCCCATTCGGAGGTCAAGCTTAGAGAACACTTTAGCTCCTTTGAGCTACTCGAAGAGTTCGTTGATGTTGGGGAGCGGATACTTGTTCTTAATCGTCTTCTTGTTCAATGGCCGGTAATCAACACAGAGACGCTCCGTGCCATCTTTCTTCTTGACAAATAAGACACCACAGCCCCACGGAGACGTACTAGGCCTGATGAGACCCATACTCTCCTGTTTATCAAGCTGCTTCTTCAATTCCTTCAATTCATCCGGAGAGAGCTTGTACGGACGCCGGCATGCTGGCTCAGTACCCGGCTCGAGTTCAATGAAAAATTCCACCTGACGGTGTGGAGGCATGCCTGGAAGTTCTTCAGGAAATACGTCTTGATATTCGTTCACCACGGGAATTTGAGATATGGCATTAATTTCTCCCTTATCATTGAGAGAGAAAAGCCTGATAGTGTTATCCCTTGAGGCAAAGATAATCACATCTTCATCAGGATGAGTCATCTTGACTTCCTTTTGAGCACATTCAATGTGAGCATCATGCTGAGAAAGCCAATCCATTCCGAGGATGAGGTCAATGTCAGAATTACCAAGAACCACTGGATTAGCCAGAAATCGATAATCACCCATGCGAATAGACACATTCGGAACAAAGTTGTTGGAGTTCATGAGCAAACCCGGAGAAAGCACAGACATCGGACTCGGCAAAGCTTGCAATGGCATATCATGTGACAAAGCAAAAGGTCTTGACATGAAAGAATGTGAAGCACCTGAATCGAACAAGACTTTAGCAGGTATAGAGTTCACTGGAAGGTTACCCAAAATGACATCAGAAGAATTCTCCGCTTCAGCTGCACTCATCAGATTGACCCTTGCTTGCTTGGGGTTATGCTTGACAATAGCTGAACTCACAGGCGGAGGAGGAGGAAGACGCTTCGGATTCGGACATCTGTTGGCGTAATGACCCTTCTGGCCACACTTGTTGCACACCACTTCTGAGAGAGGACGGAAATGAGAGCCACTTGACTTGGAGCCTTGAGACTGAAACTGCTTCTTCGACTGGTTGCTCGGGTTGGGTGGGTGGGAGAAACCACGTCCACTAGAGTTCTTGTTGTTGGAGTTGTTGGAGTTGTTGTAAGGAGCTCGAATCACTTGAGGAGGAGGAAGCCAGAATTTCTGATGCTTCTAGACCATCTGAGACGATGAAGAAGAGTGAACAGCATCTCGAATTCTCTTTTTAGAAGCCTCCATCTTGAGTTGAGCTGCTTCTTGTTTCAAAGCCATGTTATAGAATTTGTCGAATTCATCCGGCTCGAACAAGGTGAGAGCAAGTTGAAGTTCATCTTTGAGACCTCCACGGAACTGGTAGATTTTGCTCTTGGCATCAGGAATGTCTTGCTTAGCATAGCGGGCGAGGTTTTGGAACTTGACATTATACTGATAGACTGTCATGGAGCCCTGCTTCAGGTTGCGGAATTGCTCACGCATACCCTCGATGACACTTGTAGGAATGTGGTGAGAGCGAAAATCCTTGCAGAAATTCTCCCAAGAGATCACTTGACCTGGCCTGGAGTCTTTGTACTGCTGCCACCAATCAGCTGCTTGATCTTTGAGTTGGAAGGCTGCAAACTTCACATAATCATCTTCCTTCACGTTACTGCACTCAAAATGCTTCTTTATGTCGGTTAACCAATCTTCAGCATCGAGAGGGTCGACACAGTAACTGAAAGCTTTTGGATTATTGGCCAAGAACTGGTTGAGAGTAGCATGGTGCTGCTGGTTGAAGAAGTTGCCTTGATTCCCTGGAACACCCTGATTATCTTGATTAGCTTGCATCTGCTGCATCATCTGCATCAACATCTGGGTGTTTTGAGTTGTAGTCTGCATAATCGCTCTCCAAGCCTCAGGCGGAGGAGGAGGGGAAGGAGGACAATCTGGGACCTCTTCCGCCTCTGGGTTAGCGTTGGGAACCCTTTTCGGAGCCATCCTGAAAGAGATGACCACGAATCAGCATTTGATTGACAGAAGGTATAAGCTGAATCAATGGAATGAATTGCAACAAGTCTTCACAATAATCATTCGAACAATAAGAACGAATGAAATCATTCGAACAAGAGGAACGAATGATATTCTCAGTTAAATGATAACATCAATCTTCACGAGAAGCCACATAGGGGACAAAAGGTAAAAAGAAAACAACAAGGTACGGAAGGAACAAACACAAGAGAGGAGCTTCGTTCTAACATCTTTGTGCTGAAAGCATATGAACGCGTTACGAAAAGATTTTGCAATCCCCGGATCAGCATAGCCAAGGACCCTTTAAGATGCAACTCCTGATAGTAACATCGGTCATAAACCACTTCACTCAATGTAGAACCCCGAACTCACTAACCTGCATTCGTTGGAAGAATGCCTACGATCTACTGGATAAACCCACCTATAAATTTCCGAAAGATTCCAGTTATGCAATCAGGTGTTGGGGATACACGGGAAGCACCGCGCAATCAACTCTAAACCTACATCCAGGTGTATCCATCCTTCAACACATAACCAGTCTTTCTCAGAAACTGTTTACCTCGGACCTTCGAAAAGCATCCACTATAACAAGCTATGGCAATACTCCCGAACTACCTCCCCAGTACTGGGTGATGTCGGGGTTATC
Organism: Secale cereale; assembly: GCA_902687465.1. Taxonomy (NCBI): domain Eukaryota; kingdom Viridiplantae; phylum Streptophyta; class Magnoliopsida; order Poales; family Poaceae; genus Secale; species Secale cereale. Next base: position 96,840,682 of record LR738713.1, on the reverse strand, counting down.
TTGCCACTGGTCGTATAGGAGAGATTTTCGATGTCGGCCGTCTTAAGTATTTAGTACTGTCGCGATATGCTTGTGACGACAATACCCCGAAGCTCAACTCCCCGGGACACTGCCACAACCCCTAATGTCAGGAGGCATCGAGAACAATATCCTCGTCACAAGAACATCGAAACAATCCCAGAATACTCGCGGGATTCCTAAAAAAAAATTGTGCAATTTTTGAAGATAGGAGAGATAAGAGTAGTCGTCAGGAGTCCTCACCAGAGAGAAAGGAGATGAGAAGCAAAGAAATCCTACTCTCCGATAATATATAGGACTCAAAATGTTTTCAGTGTGTGCCTAGACTCGACCGTCAACGATTCGATCAAACAGTGGGGGCTCCTAGGTCGGAGAAGGCTCTGAATACCAACTTGTAATGCCCAGGATGGAGTTATACCTCCTACGTGTCGAGGCACGACTTAAAGGCATAAGTTCATCCTAGAATGATCTCAAGTTTGGTAATCTTTGCATATCTCATGTAAAAGAGGGGATTGTAAACACAAATAGTTGGCTTACACTCGCCACGTCACACAAATACAATACATGTCTCAATCATCATACATTAAGAATATCACAACCCTCTAAGGGCAAAAACCAAATGTCAAGATACCAAACTTAAATAACATCCACAGGTCGGATCGAATCCTAGTAGAAGCCTCCACTACTGATCATCCGGATATCGAACATAGTACCGACTACGCTCCTCGTCGTACTCCCAGTCTAGCTCGGTGCCATCACCTGGTTAGCTCACAACTGGACCTGCATCTGGTGTGGTGAAGTAACTGTGAGCCACAGAGGACTCAGCAATCCCGTTCCCGGGTAACAAGATTATTTAAGCCTTTGGGAGAGGATAAAGGCTGAAGAAAAGAATAAGTGTCTGCAGCAGCAACTAGCAACTAGCTTACGTGAGTGAGAACGAGAAGAGAAAGCCTCGGACGAGAAGTGATCACGAAGTGATCCTAACTACAAGCTCCACAAACATAACCCCTCCGTGTTCAACTCCCGAATCCCTATTCGGAAACTGACGGTCACGGAACACACGCTGGTAGTGTATTAGAAACATTGTGTCAAGTTATCTACAACCGGATATTAACAAGCTCCCATCTGCCACATAACCGCGGGCACGGCTTTCGAAAGTTCATAACCCTGCAGGGGTGTTCCAACTTGACCCATTACAAGCCCACGATCCGCGGAGTCGCAACTCTAAAGTGGGAAGACCCGAGTATCCTCGGAATCCCGTGCTCAAGATATACCGAGCTAAGGTAAGGCTAATCCAGCAAATCCTCCCGGCGTGCCGACACCCTGATAGTAGCCGCGCGTATCTAGTCTCAGGCCATGACCGGATGAGCACAGCGTATAGTGGCCGAAATACCCAAGTTGCCAAGGGGGGCCCCGCACACGACTCTAGTTTGGACCAACACTCAAATCGAGCACTGGCCCAGGGGGTTGAATTAATTAAGCCTCGGGTTAATTACTCCCTCGGAAAGTTTTAGTTGTTTAGGTGAATAGTACCAATGTTGGGACTTGCTGGAAAAGACTTAGCACTTAGCGGTTTATCGAGGGGGTCCCATACACCCCAATCGTGTTAGGAACGCATAATCAAGGAACATAACACCGGTTTATATGGTTCCTAACGGCATGAGTGGAACAAATCACCAAGCAAAAGGCTTAGCCTTCCACCCTTGCCAATATATAGATGATTTCAATTTAAGCATTTATATAGTGTGATATAACCCAACCAAACTTCAACATGAAGCAAGCATCTTCGATCTTCACCTGCAACTAGCAATGCTATAAGAAGGGCTGAGCGAAGCGTACTTAGCCAAGCAACGGTTTGCATAGGTAGGGTGGTTAAACATGGCAATGGTTACAAGTAGGAGGCTGACAGGAAGAACATGGGCATCGAGGCAAAACTATAGAACGGAACTACTAGCAATAGGCAAAGATAGTAATGTTATCGGGGTTCGGTCATCTTGCCTGAAGTGAAGTCGTTCGGATCGTAAGAAGGGTCCTCGTACTCAACCTCGTTGGTAACCTCGTGCTCGTACTCGTACTCGGTCTCAGCTTCCGGCTCTAAACAATACAATCACACAAGGCACAAATCAACAAGATGCAATGCGCACTTGAAAATGACGGATGCATGATGGATGCACTAAGGATGCACACGGAGCACGGAAAATAGCACTCAAGCAAAACACCTCAAAACATGATAACAACATGATATTATGAATCTACACAGAAAATCAATCAAGTTTCATATAAGACTCGCTGAAATCGGAGCTACGGGCTAAAAGTTATGCCCGAAACAAGAAATGAGCGAAAGCTGAAAATTACAGCAACATAGCATCTTCGGAGCACAAAATAATTAAGCTACAGCACTCAAACAACATGGCAAAGGACATGAACACAAACTAGACATATACTACAGCAACTAAGTCCAAAGGTGCACCCCCAAAGGAGTCACGGTTCAATAGCAATGAGCTTGGACATATTGAACTTGACAATAAAATTCTGGCAGCAGAATTTTATTGAAACTTTGGAGCAAAAGATACATATGCTACAGCTACTCAAATAAACATGTGAGGACATGAATGGAAATCCAACAATATATACTACAAGGAACAATCAAGATCCACTCCAAAACTAACATGGTTTGTCCTAGAGCAGCAAGCAAACATGGCATCGGAACGTTACAGATTTCAGACTTAGTGAAAAACCACTTAGTCCTAAAACAGCAATATCATCATGGCATCTAAAAGAGCAAGTTTAATTCACCTCGAAACTAATCATGGCAAGTGGTAAGCACCTCATCAAAGTACACATGATGGTGATCCCGAAACACACAAGCATGCTTCATGGAGATAAACACAACGATAGCAACAAGCTCAACAAGATGGCATTTCATAACAAGTGAAACAACATCACAGCCACATGGCACTTTGCAACGATGATAAACATGGCAAGAATGAATCTATCATGCAACCTATCACATACAACATGTAGATCATGGCAAGACGAACACGTGGACATGTCATTTGCATCATTCGGACAAACGAGCTAAAAGATATCACATGGCAAAGATGGCATAAATACATCACATAACAGCAGTTTATAGCACGATGCACTCTTGCAACAGCAAAACAAGCTCCTAGATGATCTCTAACATGCATGACACAAAGAGATAAAACGTAGTGCTATTCACCACGAACGTCTGGACATGCTATTTGCGCGAAACGGATAAACACACTGAAAGATATAGCAGTTGCAAGGTAGCATCAGACAGATAAGAAAACTACAGACTTAGAAGAAAAGAGGGGGAAACAACCTCAGGATCTGTGGGAAAAAAAAACAACTGGCCCGGGGTTGTGGATCTGGCCCGGCGGCTGCTGCGGCCCGATCCGGAGGCGGGATCTGGGCCTCGGCCCTGATCCTGGCGCTGCGGGAGTGGGCCGGGGCGGCATGCGCGGCCCGGATCTGGCGCCCCAGCGGCCCAGGGAAGATCAGCGGGGAGGCAGCCTGTGACGGGGCGCTGGCCCGGCTCGGAGCGGCGGGGTCAGCGAGTGGGAGAAGGCCTCGGCCTGGAGTCAACGGCCTCGGCCTGTGACGGCAAGATCTCGCGGTGGCTGGCGCTGGAGGCGAGGCGGCCCGAGGCGCCTGGGGCGATCGGCCCGGTTGGGAGGGCGAGGCTGGCTCCCAGTGGAGAGGCGAAGGAGCCGGGAGTGCGGCTCCCGTACGGGCCCTGGAGCTGGGCCTCGCGGACGAGACGCTGGGCCGGCGAAGTGGTCCCGATCGGGGAGCCAGAAGAGGATCGAAGCGGGGGAAGGAGGGCCGGCTCGCCTGGCAGATCGGGCGGCGAGGGAATCGCAGAGGAGCCAGGAGAGCGTTGACCCCGCGGGAACTTCCCGATCCGATCGAAACTTGCGGCTGCCTTCGACGGGGGAGCTGCCAGGTGGAGTGGATCTGATGAAATTGAGGGGGAGGGATCTAGAGGAAGAAGCTAGATGCCCAAAATAGACTAGGGTCTATTATATAGCAGAATTTTAGGGTTGAGGGATTTAGGGGGTGTTTAGAGCCCTCCGATCGCGATCCGACGGATCCGATCGCGTGAGAAGTCTAGATGGGCCTAGGAGAGGGTAGTGGACTGCATGTAGGGGTGTTTCTGGGACACAAAGTGAAGGCACTTTGGACCCACACGAATAACTGATGGGATAGCAAACGGAGTCCAAACACGACGAGATTTGAGAGACGGGTTGCACACAACAAAACAACAACACACACAACAACCTCGCGGCACACCGGTAACGTTACACGCCCAAACAACAAAGTAGGCCTACGGGACGTCACGGACACGTGAGGGAGCTCCGGAACGCGAAATGGACAACGGGAAGGAACGCGTGGAACCGGATGCAACCGACAACACCAATGCAATGCGATGCACATGTCTACATGATATGAATGAATGCCACACACTCACACAACAAAATGACGAAAACCCAAAAGAAAAAGAACCCGGAATGGAAATAGATGAAGCCGGAGATATATTATATACCCAAAAGGGAAAGTATTACATCCGGGGCATTACAGGTTACGACTGAGAGCATCGGCTACCATGTTTGCTTTTCCTGGGTGATAGTGGATACCAACGTCATAATCTTTTACCAGTTGCAGCCAGCGTCGTTGTCGTAAATTGAGCTCTGGCTGTGTGAAAATATGTCGGAGGCTCTTATGGTCCGTATATATTTCACAGCGATTTCCAAGCAAAAAGTGCCTCCACTCCTTGAGTGCATGAATGACTACTGCCAACTCCAAATCGTGAGTAGGGTAATTTTATTCATGTTTTCGCAGTTGCCGGGAAGCGTAGGCGACTACTTTGCCCTCTTGCATCAGTACGCATCCGAGGCCTTTCCGGGATGCGTCGCAATATACTTCAAAATTCTTGTGTATGTCTGGTACAATTAATACTGGGGTTGTTGTTAACCTCTTTTTGAGCTCTTGGATGCTTTTCTCACATGCTTCGGTCCACACGAATTTCTTATCCTTCTTGAGTAGTTGTGTCATTGGTTTGGCTATGGTGGAAAATCATTCAATAAACATTCTGTAATATCCGGCCATACCGAGGAAACTGCGTATATCCGTTACACTGGCTGGCGACTTCCAGCCATGTACAGCCTTGACTTTATCTGGGTCCACAGCAACTCCTTCTGGTGTTAATACGTGTCCTAGGAAACCCACTTGTCTCAACCAAAATTCACATTTGCTGAATTTGGTGTAAAGTTGGTGTTTCCTTAATTCTCCCAGTACAATGCGGAGGTGTTCAGCATGTTCTTCCGGTGTCTTTGAATATACCAAGATATCATCAATAAATATCACCACAAATTTGTCCATGAATTTCATAAATACCTTGTTCATGAGGTGGACGAAATATGCGGGGGCATTGGTCAGTCCAAACGGCATTACTGTAAATTCATAAAGTCTGTATCTCGAGGTGAATGTTGTCTTTGGGATGTCTTCTGTTCGTCCTTTCAGTTGATGATAAACTGACCTTAAGTCAACTTTTGAGAAAACCATGGCTTGTGCGAGCTGGTCAAATAAGTCATTTATCCGTGGCATCGGATATTTGTTCTTGACTGTGACCATGTTGAGCGCTCGGTAGTCTATACACAACCTCATGGTCCCATCCTTCTTTTTGGCAAATAATACTGGCGAACCCCAAGGTGAGGAGCTGGCCCATATAAATCCTTTGTCTAGCAGTTCCTTTATTTGCTTCTTTAATTCAACCAACTCGGATGGTGCCATTCTGTATGGTTTCTTATATATGGGGGTGGTTGGTCTGATCACTTTTTCTCTTGCGGATGTCTTCCAGACTGCGACGTTCATTTTCCAACGTAATGGCTTTGTCTACCAGTGTCTTGAAATCTGGAAAAGTGTGTACGACTAACTGGCATTTTAGTGCTGGTGCCAGTCCGTCCTGGAATTTCTCCATCTTCATGTTTTCTGTCATCCGCTCTTCGTAGGCATAACGTGATAATTGAGCAAACTGACTGTTGTACTCCTATACTGTCATGCCTATTTGCTTGAGGTCATCAAATTCTCTTTTCTTGATCTTCATAATACTCTTAGGGATGTGTGCCCCATGAAAGCCTTCCTTGAAATCTTCCCAGGTGATATTATTTATGTCGGGATGCATAAGCAGGAAATTTTCCCACCATGACGCGGCTGCTCTAGTAAGGTAATGTGGTGCGTACAACACTTTTTCACGGTCTGAGCATTGTGCCACAATTAATTTCCTTTCAATATCTCGAAGCCAATCATCGGCCTCAAGAGGTTTGTCTATGTGCGAAAACGTTGTTGGACGTGTCTTCTAAAATTCAGACAATTTTGAGTGCTGCTGGTATGGCTCGCGGTGATTTCCCATGTTAATGACATGGTTCATCATTTCTTGGTGATGTTGCTAACTTTGCTCGAAAAGACGACACACTTGAGAAAATGCCGTCTCACTGCCCTGCTGACTTGACTGCCCCTGTGTGAAATTGTTGTCTGTCTGTGTGCCATAATTTTCTTCTGGTGGACTTGGCATGGAACGTGTCCAGGGACGAGTCATTTCTTACTCTGGGGTAACAAAGCAAAAAACCCTGAGAAGAACCGAGCAGAAAAATAAACCAAGATTTTGCAAAAGCGATCAAACACGAGCTCGAAAAAGATTTAAAAAAAACTGGTTGATTGCGCACGGAGAAGGGCTGCTAGTACATATTTTACACGCGGGTTCTAATTATACATACGTCACTCAGGGTGTGCGTACACATCCTGACATGTTATTTAAAACTAGTGCAATCCTCCAAGATCCTACATGATGCGCAAACAGACTACTCCCATCAACCTATTTTACATAACACACAAATATTACAAGCGAGCGCGGTGCGTCGCGGAATAACGCGCTAGTCGGAGATGTTGAAGATTTCCCTCAGCCTGCCGAGAGTAAGGCCTAGTGGTGCTGGAGACTCAACTTCCTCCTCACTGATGGGATCCAGGCGCGGAGTAAGAGTGCGAGGTGTCGAAGCAGGTGCAGCAGGCGATGCAGCTCTGACTGGAGTAGGAGCAATGATTTGGTCAAACTCCTCGGTGGTAGGCAGCCGGCGAGCGGTGGCTAAGATGGAAGGTGCATAGTATGCGGCGGACGAGACAAATGTCATTGGTGGTGCAGTACGGAGTAGCTCCCTCCTGTTGGCGGAGCCACTCTGGACCAACTCCATACGGGTGGCCACCAAGTCGTCTACCAGATTATCAAAGGTTGCCTCAAGTGCCTGGAGGTACTCAACCATTGATTCAATGGCTTCGTCACGCTCCCCATTTGCGCATGCAAATGCATAGTGACACATATATGGCACGTGGTATGGGAGGTAATGGAAGCGACGAGTCCTCATTGAAGGAAGAATGTCCCGGAGACGAGCTATCGCCTCACAGGCAGCCATCTGCATGGCATGCCTCTCCGTAGGCATGGCTCTGCCCACAAATCGAAGGCGGCGTGCTACGGAACGCCCACCTTTGAAATGTACCATAGCCTGATGCATAGACACGCTGTCCTTCAGCTTGTGGCGGTAGAGTGTAAACTCGGGACGGGTGGATGGCCCAATCGCGACTTTGGTGATGGCGAAGAGGAGCTTGACAAACCCCTCAGGAATGTTGGCGAACACCTGTGCATCACAGTTGTTGCTGGCCATCTACAAAAGTAGACAAAAATTCCGAATAGTCAGGCCATAAATTTATGCTGACCAACCGAAAATTGCTACAGATGTAAAAATGCTGAAAAGCAAATTTTTCGCTAATAACCGATTAGCGAGCGCACCTAGTGGCTTCCTACAGTCAGCCTGGCTCTGGTACCAAGTTTGTCAGGACCGGTCCTTCAGTAAAATAATTACCGGAAGACCAACCTTTTTATTAAACCAGCGAGGAATATTATTGCCTGATGGCAGACAAATCCTTGATACAAAGTTCCAGTACACTGAATATTATACAAGGTTGAGCCGGGATTGCTCAACAATTTTATTACAAGCGCGCCAATATAATACATAGAGGCGGATATGACACAAGGCAGGGTGGCACACTACTAACTCGTAATAAAAGGTGGTGGGATATGTCACAGTGAAGTGGGTGATGTGACTCCAATATATTACAGCTCATCGAGTATCGGAGTGAGACCAGATGAATTTATTTGGTGGTAGGCGGAAGCGGCTATAAAACAGTGATCAACTCCAGGATCGCAAGGGACTGACTGGGACTCCTCTAAGCGTCGGACTCGCTATTGAACTCCTCATCCATGAGATCGCCTTCGTCCACATCTGGCCAAATCAACAAGCCAGGTGAGTACTTTGAATGTACTCGCAAGACAGTTCGGACTTAAGATATAACAAATGCCAACATGATGCATATGAGTATTCCAGCAAAAATGCGACCAGAATAAAATGTTAAAGTGTTGTATGAAATGACGGAAGTCGGGCGGTAATCCTCCCGATATCCAAAAGATAAGTGGAAGGAAAAATAAACGAGTGTCTGAAAGACGCCTCGTAGAAAATAATAAATGATAGCATGCCATAGTCGGGCGTCTGAGCGACACCGCATAAAGGGCTTATATAGCAAAGATAAATAACAAGAATGCCTCAGTCGGACGTCTGAGCGACATCACATAAAGGGCTTATAGCAAAAATAAATAACAAGAATGCCACAGTCGGACGTCTGAGCGACATCACATAAA
>LR738713.1:96718033-96831775 GCA_902687465.1 Secale cereale | reverse complement strand
GACATTGCATAAAGGGCTTATAAATAAAAAGAATGCCACAGTCGGACGTCTGAGCGACATCACATAAAGGGCTTATAAAAGGAATGCCACAGTCGGACGTCTGAGCGACATCACATAAAGGGCTTATAATTAACAGAATATAATGATGAAATATTTCTGAAAGTAAATCAATACAGAGATAGTTGGTGAGTTCATCTACCAAATGAACTTGACGAAAACACTATTCTGGTTACCCACAAGAATATACTAGGGACGGTCACCGGGTTGATATGAAGATTGGTCCTAGGCCATAAGCATGGCTACTGAAGGAATTTAGCTATGTAGAGCTTGTACTATTAACTCATAGCCAACGGGTTCCACTAGCCACGTGGGCTAGTCCCGTCTATGGTGTTTTAGTAGAAACCCAACCAACCAGTACACACCCATTTAACATCCTGTCGTCCGGAATCACCCGCGACGACATTCACGGAAAACTTTAAGACGGGGAGGCTACAACCTCGAATAGCATGGGATCAAATTTATATATGCGCGCTCTAAGGGGTGCCCCCCTCTCGGTCCCAACCGGAAACACCCATGCCCCCTGAGCGGATGATGGGCTTTAACCCAGGGCCATGGAACCCTCATCCCGGACCCTCTACTTGGTGTGTACTCGGGAAGTGGTTTACAACTGACTAGACCGCAATCCCAACGGACGGCCTATGATAGTACCAAAAAAGGAGACGAACAGAATCATGACATGATCTCCGTGGGTACTGAGTTAAATAACTACTGGCATGCTCCAACAATACCAGCATTCCACCCATCATATCACCATACGATCGAGGTGGTTCAAACATTATCCTTCGGGACTCACCCGAAGCTTACTTGCATGAAATATGCCATACACATATGCCCATATGATCATGCTTATGAAACGAACTACTCGAGCAAACATGCAACACACTCATCATATCAAGAGTTCAAACATGCTTGCCTGGTTCTGAGAAGTCGGAGCCTAACTCAGTGTGGTTCGCGTCTCCGTCACGGCCTCCGGTATCTATGTATTCAAACAAATACATACTAACATAAATACCGCGCGTGCAAATAAAGTTGCTCCAAAAGTTTCCACATAAATATGACAAAAAACTAGGCAGAAAACTAAAGAGGACAGAAAAGAATCAACTCAAAATCATTTTTAGTTTAAAAGATATTAGAGTTTCTGTCCAGGGACTCATCTGTAATGAAACAGAAAAGTTACAGGGGCTAGAACAGAAAACAGCAAAGCGAATCGTTACGCAGTACGTCAACCGCAGAGGGAAAACGCACTTTGCCCGAATACTCTTACATAAAACGGTTCGAGGGGGAGGGATGTGAGGCTGACAAGGGGCCCCACTTGTCAGGTTTGAAAACTGGAAACAGAGCCGCGCCGGCGCCGGTGCTGCGGTGATCGCCGGCGTCGATCCACGGCGAGTTAGGGGAGGGGAGTGGTACGTACGGCTTTACGTTGGTCTTCCGCGTCGAACGGTGGTGGAGTTGGGTGCCGACGAGCCCCACGTCGACGGCGACCCTGTCTCCGGCGGACGGCGGCTCAGGTGGTCGTGGACCTCGTCGGACAAGGTTCGTGGGATCAAATTAAGGTGGGGGTTAGGTCTAGGTGGGTGCCAGGGTGCTACGCTCGAGTTCACGGCGAGGGAGAAGCTCTCACCGGAGTGAACGAAGCTGGAGCCCGAGGCGGAGGTGTTTGGCCGGAGTTGGGGAAGAAGGGCCCCTTGAGGCTCTTCCAGAGGCTGGGCGTGGTCTAGGGAGGTAGTGAGGGTGTGCGGGCTCGAGCATGAGCTTGGGGGTGCCTTATATAGACGGCTCGAGGTGGCTGCCGTGAACGGATAAGTCCGGCGAGTCGATTACGGTGCTGCAGTGGTCGGATGGCGGGGTTAGGGGCTTGAGCATCATCTAGGATCTGTAGTGGTTCCATTCCCGCGCCTAACTTAGCAGGGGAGGGGGAGTTACGGGCTGTCCCCGACGGAACGGCCGCGCGGCACGTCGGCGGCAGAAAATGCGCACTGCGCGCGCCAGGCCACGGCGACGATGGGCCAGGCGTGTGCTGGCACTAGAAGTGGACACGCGGAGTGCTGGGGTGGTTTGGGCGGCGCCAAACGGCGTTGAGCCACGGGGTTGCTTCTGTCAGCCGCCACGGGCGGCGCTGTTGCCGTGGTAATCACCGGCGTGGTCGGGCCAGAGCGCCACCGACGCCCAGAAGTGGCCAAGCGAGCTTGCGGCGCACTGGTTAAGAAGAAGGAGCAGTGCAGCGTCGAGCCAAGGACGTACAGACGAGGTTTTGTCGCTGCGCCTGATGAAACTGACGAAACTGACGAACTGTCGACAATTTCTGTTAATAGCTGACAGTTCAGTGTATGCCAAGTGTTTGATGAAATGATTCTGGTATGTGTGCAATGTTTCTAGGCCTGATTTTTGGTGGAGTTGCCTCTTGATGTATCTAGGGGCTGCCTGATTTTTCACAGAATTTTTGGAAGAAGATAGATATGAATTTCACCAAATTTTGCAAATCTGGTCCAAACTTGCAGCAGGTGAAATTTGAAAATTTTGAACTATGGACCAGTGAAACAAGATGGATCTAGGTTGTGGGTACTAAAGACTATCTAGGAGAGTTGGTTTGGAATCAAACAACAAGCTAGGCATGGTGGTTCCTTTGTAAATCACCAAGGTCCACTATAAAAGGCATAATTTGTTTTTGGAGTAAAATAAATAGAAGAAAAATCCCAATAAGGTCAAAACTTACTGGAATTCAAGAGAGATTTGTCCTAAGGTGTGAAGAGAGTCTTGGAGAGAAATATTTCTGTTGGGGTCAAGGCAAGATGAAGGTTGGAGGGGAGATAAGTCCAAGGTTAAACTTGAGAGGTTTAAATCAAGAAGGGGAGAACTCAAACAACTTCTTTTGAAACTCAACTTGTGCTTGAGCCAAACACAAGAGAAAAACTTCAAAGCCAAAAACCAATCTTGAGAAGACACACAAACTTTGGCTAGAAGGGATTTTAGAAGGGTTTTAAGAGAAGAACAAACACCCCTTCCAAAAAGGCCAGAAGTTTGGAAGAAAAACCAACTCAAAAATTTGGGGTGTTACAATTCACTGGGAGAAGCTTCATTTAGCACATTTGACACGTGCTCTCTTTGCGAGCCATTAGTTTCATCGAAGCACACATCTATGGTTTCAACCACTTTACAGTGAAAGAGGTTGAAGACCCGGTAGGTGTGCGAGACCTTTCTGTAACCTTGCATAAAACCTTCATGTGCTTCCGGTGCAAATTTGGAAGTGTGATGCGGATCTTTGATCCAACACTTAGCACCAAAGACTTTGAAATAGCTGACGTTTGGTCTCTTACCAGTCAAAAGTTCATATGATGTTTTCTTGAAGAATATGTGAAGATAAACTATATTGATGATGTGGCATGAAGTATCAATAGCTTCAGGATAGTAGTGTCTTGGAGTCTTGTATTTATCGACCATCGTATGTGCCATCTCAATGAGAGACCTGTTCTTGCGCTCAACGATGCCATTCTGCTGAGGAGTGTATGGAGCGGAGAACTCATGTGTGCTCCTAATGTATCAAGATAAGTATCAAGTCCTGTATTCTTGAACAATGTTCCATTGTCACTTCTGATGTGATTGATCTTGATGCCATAGTTGTTCATGGCTCGATTGGTGAACCGTCTCAAGACAGCATGCACTTCAGTCTTATAGAGGATTATATGCACCCAAGTATATCTATAGTAGTCATCAACAATCACAAAGCTATATAAAAAAGCAGTAGTAGTGAGAGTAGAGTAGTGAGTAGGGCCAAATAAGTCCATGTGAAGCAGCTCGAAAGGACGAGATGTAGTCATGATTGTCTTCGAGGGATACTTGGCCCTAGTCATCTTCCCAGCTTCACAAGCGCCACACAGATGATCTTTCTTGAACTTGACTCCCTCGATGCCTATGACATGCTTCTTCTTGGCGAGAGTATGCAGATTCCTCATGCCTGCATGACCTAGTCTTTGATGCCAAAGACAGCACTCTGAAGCTCTTGTGAGAAGACAAACGGCGAGTTGTGGCCCTGCAGAGAAATCTACCATATATAGATCACCTTTTCGTTGTCCTTCGAAGACTAGAGACTTGTCAGATTCCAAAAGCACAAGGCAATGATATTTTCCAAATATCACAATCATGTTTGGATCACATAGCATAGAGACTGAAATTAAGTTGTATCCAAGGGATTCAACAAGCATCACTTTGTCCATGTGTTGATCCTTGGAGATAGCAACTCTACCGAGACCCAGTACCCTGCTTTTACCAGTATCTTTGAATGTGATGTGCCTTTTGGGAGAAGGACGTAGGGTTGAGTCCATGAGAAGACGTCGATCACCAGTCATGTGGTTGGTGCATCCACTGTCAATTATCCATTCAGTGGCTTCCGAAGCAGCACCCTACAGATCAGTTAGCGGTATAGTCTTCACAAAGAGAAGTGTGAAGCATAAACATTTGACAAACAAGCATGCTATCAAAGTTAAGGTCCTTGTTATGCATGATAGGAAGCTTGTCAAGAAACCATGGGACGAAATACATGGTTAGACCATTTGGACATTTAATCTTGCATCCCACAAGAGTTTTAGGTCCCCAGTATTGGCATCTGAAGTTGATTTTTGGCTGGAGACCTTTCCCTGCAAGAGAAGTTAATTCTTCTTAACCACCCACATCTTTAGGGGTGGCTTAGAAGCAATAAGTCTAAGTCCAGCATCTGAGAACTTTAGCTTGGGAGCCCTAGCAAATAGCTTTGTAGGAGGTGAATAATACTCATATGAATATGCAGAGAAGTTCTTTGTCTTATGAACAAAGCGATTAGATGAAACATGCTCATATTCATGAGTCTGATGACAATCTCCCTGCAAAACATTTGCGTTAGAGTGACCCGGTGTGGTCCTTTGTCTATATGAAGTCTTTGGACCATATGAAGCCTTTGGTCTGGGGTTGATCTTCTTTCCAGGTGGTGTCATGATGACATTCATTGGAAGCTTTTCGATAAGACTTCTCGGAACCCAGATCTTCTTCATAGGTGACCCATTCCTGCAGTTAGTTCCAATGAACCTGGCAAACACTTTACCGTTCTGATTCTTGAACAGTTTATTGTTTGAGTCAAATGACTTGTCAATGGCAATAGGGTTAGCACAGGTGAAGCCAGATAAGGTAGATGGATCTACTGGTGGACCCTTTGCAGCAGCCCATGTGGTTTTGGGATACTGCTCAGGCTTCCAGTAAGAACCATAAACATTCATTTTCCTTTCGAACCCAACACCCTCTTTCCTAGGGTTTCGGTTCAAAATCTGTTTCTTGAGAACATCGCATAGTGTGTGATGCCCTTTTAGGCTTTTGTACACGCCTGTTTCAAGCAATGTCTTCAACCTAGCATTCTCATCAGCAATAGTAGTGGTTTCCTCAGCAGAGGGGTTAGTTACCACATCAATAGTTGAAGATATTGTAATTTCAGAAGCAGTAGAGCATTCAGCAACAGAGACAACATTGTCACGCTGAAGACATTTTAGACAAGGTGGCACAAAGTCTTCCGGAGCGGAACTAATATGTTGGGCGAGTAGTGAATTGTTTTCCTTTTGAAGATCATCATGAGACGCTCTAAGTTTCTCAAGGTCTTGCTTCCTTTGAAGATAATCATAGGAAAGCTATTGATGAGTAGCTAAGAGGGTTTCATGATGACTTTGAAGTTCTGTGTACTTAACGTGAACATTTTTAATGTCTTCTATTAAGGACTGAGTTCGATTCATTTCCGCGTCCAACAGATCATCACTTTTATCTAACAACCTTTGAATATGTTCCGTAGTGTTTTGTTGTTCAGTTGCAATTCTCGGAAGAGTTTTATAGGTGGGTTTGGATTCACATTCAGAGTCATCTTCACTGGAGGTCTGAAAGTAGGCATCGCGTGAGTTTACCTTTGCACCACGTGCCATGAAGCAGTATGTTGGAGAAGAGTCGTCCTCATCATTTGCTTCGGCGTCGGTGGAGTGACCATTATCGTCAGTGTTGAGGATGGAATTGGCGACAAATGCTGAGGCTAGAGCTAGGCTAGCCACACCTGAATCAGATTCCTCCTCAGATTCCACCTCTACCTCCTCTGAAGCAGACTCCTCCTCTGAATCCATTTCCTTGCCAATGAGCGCACGAGCCTTGCCAGATGAATTCTTCTTGTAAGACGAAGACTTTGATGAAGACTTTTAAGATTTCTTCTTATTCTTGTCGTCAGAATCATATTCCTTGCTCTTCTTCTTTTTCTTGGATTCATTGTCCCCCTGAGGACACTCAGATATTTATTGGCCAGACTTTTTGCACTTGTGTCATGTTCTCTTCTTGTAGTCACGAGAGGAAGCCTCATCGTTTCTTGAGCTGGATCTTGAAGACTTCCCGAAGTTTTTCTTTCCTGAGAACCTTTGAAACTTTTTCACAAGCATAGCTAGTTCTCTGCCAATGTCTTTAGGATCATTAGAGCAGCTGTTGGAGTCTTCTTCAGACGAGGACACAGCTTTAGCCTTCAAGGCTCTGGATCGACCATAGTTGGGGCCATATATATCTCTCTTCTCATATAGCTGGAACTCATGTGTGTTGAGCCTCTCAAGTATGTCACACGAATCAAGACTTTTGAAGTCATCTCGTTCTTGAATCGCCAATGCCAAGGTGTCAAACAAACTATCAAGAGACCTCAATAGCTTCTTCACAACTTCATGCTTGGTGATTTCAGTGGATCCAAGAGCATGAAGCTCATTGGTGATATTAGTGAGGCGATCAAATGTAAGATGGACATTTTCATTGTCATTTCTCTTGAAGCGATTGAAGAGATTGCGAAGAACATCAATCCTTGAGTATGTCTGTGTTGAGACGCCTTCATTGACCTTGGACAGCCAGTCCCATACCAACTTGGCTGAATCCAGTGCACTCACACGTCTGTATTGTCCTTTGGTTAGATGACCACAGATGATGTTCTTGGCGGTAAGTCCAGTTGAGCAAACTTCTTGACATCAGCAGGGGTGACACCTTCACCAGCCTTGGGAACACCAGTCTTGACGACACACTACAGATCATTGTCGATAGCTTTAAGATGCATGCGCATCTTATTCTTCCAGTAGGGGTAATCAGTCCCATCGAAGACATGGCATGCATCGGAGACTTTGATTATCCTTGTAGTCGACATAACAAAAACTCCAGGTGGTTAAACCAAATCACACAGAACAAGCGAGCACCTTGCTCTGATACCGATTGAAAGTGCAAGTTATCGACTAGAGGGGGTGAATAGGCGATTTTTACGAAAGTCTTCAAAACACGATATCTTTTGAAGACAGACAGATGAAAAGAACCTATATGATAAGCAGTGGAAGATAAACGACTCTAGACACACTATAGTCAAGTAAGCATCATAGTGAAAATACAAAGACTATTGATAGCTAGATAACATGGATCAAGATGGGAAGACAGAATGATGCTAAACAGGGAACAGTCTTCACAAAGTGAAGTCAAACAGATCATAAAAACAAGCAATGACTTCGCGAAGACAAACTAGAATGTAAATGAGTTGGAAGATATAACCAATAGCTTGGAGACGAAGGGAATTTGGTAGACCAGTTCTAGTTGTTGTGACAACTGTACGTCTGCTTAGGGAGGCTGAGATTGAAATCTAAAGACCGTGTCTTAACCTTATTCCCCTTGAGCTAAGGACACCCAGTCCTCGCCCAATCACTCTGGTAAGTCTTCAAGGTAGACTTCCAAACCTTCATAGACTTCATTCACCGGCGATCCACAATGACTCTTGGATGCTCAGAAAGCGACACCTAACCAGCTAGAGGATACACAGTCCTCAAGTGTAACAAGTCTTCAGATAACACAGACGGAAAGACTTCAGTGATGACTAACACACTTTGGCTCTAGGTGTTTTGGGCTTTGTCCTCGCAAGTATATTTTCTCTCAAAGGCTTCAGAGGTGGGTTGCTCTCAAACGACAAAAGCCGTTTGGAGTAGTTTCAGGATGGGTGACCGACCGGGAAGTTAGTCCCGGGTGCGCATGAGTGAGGACAAAGTGCACAGAAAAGACTAGTATTGATCTGTGGGGCCAGTCTAGATCCCGCCAGGAGTAACGACCACCAGTGGGTGTTACCCGGGCATTACAAGTTGGTATTAGAGCCGACCCTCGCGGTTACACGGATGTTTGCGGACAGGTGCTCGGTCATGTTGTTCATGACGTTTGTGACCTGTCGTGGCACACGACATGGCACATGTATCAGACTGGATGCACAGACGTTTGTGCCAAGAGGGAATGTTCCTGTGGCCCTATGAGGATGTCGGTTCCTCTGAGTGGGGGTGTATGTGATAACCTAGGTTATTAGGGATGATAGACTACTCATATCAATAAGGAATTCCTTCTTTTCCGGGAGCCCATTTGGATAGAACTCCAAAGTTAAGCGTGCTCAGCTTGGTGTAGTTTCAGGATGGGTGATCGGCCAGGAAGTTGGTCCTGGGTGCGCACGAGTGAGGACAAAGTGCGCAGAAAAGACTAGTATTGATCTGTGCGGCCAGTCTAGATCCCACCAGGAGTAACAACCACCGACAGGTGTAACCGGGGTGTTACACACTAACTCTGAGCAGCCACCAATTTACGGTGTAGGGGGTGGGCTGTTTATAGCCAGGAGGCAACCCAACATGATATGTCCGAAATGACCCTTGGTCACTAAGGAACTGACATGTGTCCAACGGTTGGATTTTGAACACACGGGGCAGCTTAGCTTGAGCTCCACGCAAAGCAGACTTATCTATTTTTGGATAAGATTTGCACTCATTGTCTTCGCTCGAAGACATAAGATTTTGGTTGATGATACGTCTCCATCGTATCTATAATTTTTTATTGTTCCGTGCCAATATTCTACAACTATTACATACTTTTGGCAACCTTTTATACTATTTTTGGGACTAACATATTGATCCAGTGCCCAGTGCCAGTTCATGTTCGTTGCATGTTTTTTGTTTCCCAGAAAATCCCTATCAAATGGAGTCCAAACGGGATAAATCCTGATGGAGATTTTTATTGGAATATATGTGATTTTTGGGAAGAAGAATCAACGCGAGACGATGCCCGAGGGGGCCACGAGGCAGGGGGCGCCCCCCAGGGTGCTGGGCGCGCCCCTAAACCTCATGGCCACCTCGTAAGGCGGTTGGTGCTCTCCTTTCGGTGCAAGAAATCCAATATCCGGATACAATTCGTGTTAAAATTTCAGCCCAATCGGAGTTACGCATCTCCGAGAATATAAGAAACGGTGAAAGGCCAGAATCCGGAGCGCAGAAATAGAGAGAGATAGAGAGACAGATCCAATCTCGGAGGGGCTCTCGCCCCTCCCATCCATGGCCCGATGAACCCTCTACTTGAACATGGTGCTTTATGCTTCATCTTATTATCCAATGATGTGTTGCCATCCTATGATGTCTGAGTAGATTTTCGTTGTCTATCGGTAGTTGGTGAATTGCTATGATTGGTTTAATTTGCTTGTAGTTGTGTTGCTGTCCTTTGGTGCCCATCATATGAGCGTGCGCGTGGATCACACCACAGGGTTAGTTGTATGTTGATAGGACTATATATTGGAGGGCAAGAGTGACAGAAGCTTCAACCTAGCATAGAAATTGATGCATATACACAGGATTGAGGGGGGCTAATATATCTTAATGCTATGGTTGGGTTTTACCTTAATGAACGTTAGTAGTTGTGGATGCTTGCTAAGAGTTCCAATCAAAGGTGCATAGAATTCCAAGTCAGGGATGACATGCTAGCAGTGGCCTCTCCCACATAAAACTTGCTATCGGTCTAGTAACGTAGTCAATTTCTTAGGGACAATTTCGCAACTCCTACCACCACTTTTCCACACTCGCTATATTAACTTTATTGCTTGTTTACCTAAAACAGCCCCTAGTTTTTATTTACGTGCTCTTTATATTCTTGCAAACCTATCTCGTTACACCTACAAGGTACTTCTAGCTTCATACTTGTTCTAGGTAAAGCGAACGTCAAGCGTGCGTAGAGTTGTATTGGTGGTTGATAGAACTTGAGGGAATATTTGTTCTATCTTTAGCTCCTCGTTAGGTTCGACCATCTTACTTATCAAAAGAGGCTACAATTGATCCCCTATACTTGTGGGTTATTGCTACTTCTCGAGCTTGCGTTGTATTCCCTCGAAGAGGTAAGGGTGATGCAACACAGTAGCGTAAGTATTCCCGTCAGTTTTTTAGAACCAAGGTATCAATCCAGTAGTAGACCACGTGCGATTCCCTCGCACCTGCACAAACAAATAAGAATTTCGTAGCCAAGGTGATAAGGGGTTGTCAATCCCTTTACGGTCACTTACAAAAGTGAGATCTGATAGATAGGATAGTTTGATATTTTTGGTATTTTTGGATATAAGAACAGAAAGTAAAAACAGCAAAGTAGAGTAGATTGTAGATTTATATGTTGAGAATAGACCTGGGGGGCATAGGTTTCACTAGTGGCTTCTCTCATGATAGCAGAATTCTATGGTGGGTGAACAAATTACTGTCGAGCAAATGATAGAAAAGCGAATAATTATGAGAATATCTAGGCATGATCATTATATATAGGTATCACGTCCGTGACAAGTAGACTGAAATGATTCTGCATCTACTACTATTACTCCACACATCGACCGCTATCCAGCATGCATCTAGAGTATTAAGTTCATAAGAACAGAGTAATGCTTTAAGCAAGATGATATGATGTAGAGGGATAAACTCAAGCAATATGATATAAACCCCATCTATCTATCCTCGATGGCAACAATACAATATGTGCCTTGCTGCCCCTGCTGTCACTGGGAAAGGACACCGCAAGATTGAACCCAAAGCCAAGCACTTCTCCCATTGCAAGAACTATAGATCTAGTGGGCCAAACCAAACCAATAATTCGAAAAGACTTGCAAGGATATTATAATCATACATAAAAGAATTCAGAAAAGAACCAAATATTTCTCATAGATAATCTTGATCATAAACCCACAATTCATCGGATCTCGACAAACAAACCGCAAAAAGATTACATCGAATAGATCTCCTCTAAGACCGAGGAGAACTTGGTATTGAGATCCAAAAAGAGAGAAGAAGCCATCTAGCTAATACCTATGGACCCGAAGTTCTGTGGTAAACTACTCACAACTCATGGTGAGGCAATG
Source organism: Secale cereale (assembly GCA_902687465.1). Classification (NCBI taxonomy): domain Eukaryota; kingdom Viridiplantae; phylum Streptophyta; class Magnoliopsida; order Poales; family Poaceae; genus Secale; species Secale cereale. The sequence continues at coordinate 96,820,521 of LR738713.1, read as the reverse complement.
TTGTTGATGTAGAAGGACTCCGTGGAAGATCCCCCCTCCGGCGGAGCTCCGGAACAGGCCCCAAGATGGGATCTCACGGGAACAGAAGGTTGTGGTTGTGGAATTAGGGTTTTCTCTGTTTCCTCGATATTTTTAGTGTATATGGGTATATATAGGAGGAAGGAGGGCATCGGGAGAGCCAGAGGGGGCCCACGAGGGTGGGGGCGCGCCCTGGACCCTCGTGGCCGCCTCCTTCGTTCGCTCGCGTGTATTCCAAGTCTTCTGTGTTGATATCATTCCAAAAATAACTCTTGTGAAGGTTTCATTCCATTTGGACTCCATTTGATATTCCTTTTCTGTGAAACCCTGAAATAGGCAAAAAAAAACAGCAATCTGCACTAGGCCTTTGGGTTAATTGGTTAGTCCCAAAAATAATATAAAAGTGTATGATAAAGTCCATTAAACAACCACAACATAATATATAGTAGCATGGAACAATAAAAAATTATAGATACGTTGGATACGTATCAAGCATCCCCAAGCTTAATTCATGCTCGTCCTCGAGTAGGTAAATGATAAAAACAGAATTTTTGATGTGGAATGCTAACCAACATAATTTTCAATGTAATTGCTTTATTGTGGCATGAATGTTCAGATTCGAAAGATTCAAGACAAAAGTCTATATTGACATAAGAAATAATAATACTTCAAGCACACTAACAAAGCAATCATGTCTTCTCAAAATAACATGGCCGAAGAAAGTTATCCCTACAAAATCATATAGTCTGGCTATGCTCCCTCTTCATCACACAAAATATTCATATCATGCACAACCCCGGTTTCATCCAAGCACTTGTTTTCATACTCAATTTTTTCAAACCTTTCAACTTTCACGCAATACATAAGCGTGAGCCATGGATATAGCACTATAGGTGGAATAGAGTGGTGGTTGTGGAGAAGACAAAAAAGGATGATAGTCTCACATTAACTAGGCATATCAACGGGCAATGGAGATGCCCATCAATAGATATCAATGTGAGTGAGTAGGGATTTCCATGCAACGGATGCACTAGAGCTATTTGAGGAAGCACTAAAGCTCAACACTAGAAACTAAGTGGGTGTGCATCCAACTTGCTTGATCATGAAGACCTAGGGCATTTGAGGAAGCCCGTCGTTGGAATATACAAGCCAAGTTCTATAATGAAAATTCTCACTAGTATATGAAAGTGAAAAAATAAGAGACTCCCTATCATGAAGATAATGGTGCTACTTTGAAGCACAAGTGTGGAAAAGGATAGTAGCATTGTCCCTTCTCTCTTTTCTCTCATTTTTTTGGAGGGGCCTTTTTTTTGTTTAGCCCCTCTATATTTTTTTGGTCCATCTCTGTATTTTTTTATTGGCCTTTCCTCACATGGGACAATGCTCTAATAATGAAGATCATCAAACTTTTATTGACTCACAACTCGAAGATTACAACTCGAAGCTAGAACAAAATATGACTCTATATGAATGCCTCTAGCGGTATACCGGGATGTGCAATGAATCAAGAGTGACATGTATGAATGAATTGTGATGGTGGCTTTGCCACAAATACGATGTCAACTACATGATCATGCATGGCAATATGACAATATGAAGCGTGTCATATGAATGGAACGGTGGAAAGTTGCATGGCAATATATCTCAGAATGGCTATGGAAATGCCATGATTGGTAGATATGGTGGCTGTTTTGAGGAAGGTATATGGTGGGTGTATGGTACCGGCGAAAGTTGCGCGGTACAAGAGAGGCTAGCAATGGTGGAAGGGTGAGAGTGAGTATAATCCATGGACTCAACATTAGTCATAAAGAACTCATATACTTATAGCAAAAATTTACGAGTCATGAAAACCAAGCAATCAACGCATGCTCCTAGGGGGTAGGTTGGTAGGAGTTAACCATCGCGCGCCCCCGACCTCCACACAAAGGATGACACTCAACAAATACCGCATGCTCTAACTTCGTCACATAGCGGTTCACCATACGTGCATGCTACGGGAATCACAAACTTTAACACAAGTATTTCTCAAATTCATAATTACCCCACTAGCATGACTCTAATATCACCATCCTCATATCTCAAAACAATCATCAAGTATGAAACTTCTCATCATATTCAATGCACTTTGTATGAAAGTTTTTACTACATTCATCTTGGATGCCTGTCATATTAGGACTAGTTTTATAACCAAAGCACATTAACATGCTGTTAAAAAAGACTCTCAAAAGGATATAAGTGAAGCATGAGAGATCAACAATTCTACAAAATAAAATCACCACCGTGCTCTAAAAGATATAAGTGAAGCACTAGAGCAAAACTATCTAGCTCAAAAGATATAAGTGAAGCACATAGAGTGTTCTAACAAATTCTAGACCATATTTATCTCTCTCAAAAAGGTGTGTCCAGCAAGGATGATTGTGTCAAACTAACAAGAAAAGACTCAAATTATACATGACGCTCCAAGCAAAACACATATAATGTGGTGAATAAAAATATAGTCCCGAGTATAGTTACCGATAGATGAAGACGAAAGAGGGGATGCCTTCCCTTGGCATCCCCAAGCTTAGGCTTTTGGTTGTCCTTAAATTTTACCTTAGGGTGCCTTGGGCATACCCAAGATTAGGCTCTTGCCACTCTTTGTTCCATAGTCCATCAAAGCCATAGTCAAAACTTGAAAACTTCACAACACAAAACTTAGCCAAAAATCTCGTGAGCTCCTTTAGTATAAGAAAACAAACCACCACTCAAAAGTACTGTAATGAACTCATTCTTTGTTTATATTGGTGTTAAACCTACTGTATTTCAACTTCTCTATGATTCATATTCTCCAATACTACTCATAGATTCATCAAAATAAGCAAACAACACACGAAAAAAAGAATCTATCAAAAGCAGAACAGTTTGTAGTAATCTGTAACTTTCGAATACTTCTGTAACTCCAAAAAAATTGAAATAAATTGTTAAACGTGAGGAATTTGTCTATTAATAATCTGCAAAAAGAATCAACTAAATAGCACTCTCCAGTAAAATCTGATGACTATTCTCGTGAGCACTAATGTTTCTGTTTTTTACAGCAAGATCATATAAACTTCACACAAGTCTTCCCAAAGGTTCTACTTGGCACAAACACTAATCAAAACACAAAACCACATCTAAAAAGAAGGTAGATGAAATATTTATTCCTAAACAAAAGCAAAAACAAATAAAATAAAATTGGGTTGCCTCCCAACAAGCGTTATCGTTTAACGCCCCTAGCTAGGCACGATACAAGAATAGATCTAGGTATTGCCATCTTTAGAAGGCAATTCTTTAATTAAGCACTTATAATTCTTAGGAAATTATTTATTCCTATTGATAATCAAACTTTTGGGCAAGAAATCAAGAAATTCATTTGTATCAAAAGGTTCTCTTGGGAAATTGAGAAAATTAGGATGAACACTTATAGATTTAAGATCTGCGATTCCCTTACTAGATGATTCATCCTTATTTTTAGGAACATACATAAGCTTAGCCAATTTAGTGGTAGAAGGATTCAAAGTAGTTTTTGTAGCAGAAAGAGCAGAGCCTACATTAGTAATAATATCCTCAAGTTTATCGATTCTAGTGGAATCTTGATCTATTTTCTCTTTAACTATGGGTTCTTTTTCCTTAAAGTTTTTCAGAATAACCCCTACCTTGGATCCATATTGGGTAATTTGGTTGTGGAACTTCCTATCCAAATTCTCAACCAACTCTACAGTAGCAACTTGTTTTCAATGATTTCAAGCCTTTGCATAACATGTTCTAGAGTTAAAACAGTCCCATTGACCAAAGAGGTGGTGAGCTAAATAATTCAGTCATAGCATTATATGAATCAAAAGTATGGCTACCCAAGAAATTCCCTCCGGTAATGGTATCTAAAATATATCTATTCCGCGAAGTTATGCCAACATAAAAATTGCGAAGAAGCACGGAAGTGGAAAGCTTCCTAGTAGATCTATTTTGAGCATTGCAAATTCTATACCAAGCATCTTTTAGATTTTCCTCCTCCCTTTGTTTAATATCAAGAACCTCACTTTCGGGAGTATTGATAATGATAGGTGTGCTAGCCATAGTGACAAGCAAGCAATCCAACACACAAGCAAACAAGAAGCAAGCGAACGGTAAACACACGGCAAAAGAAGGGCAAATAAAACGGCAAGGGTGAAGTGGGGGAGAGGAAAACGAGAGGCAAATAAATGTAATGCGAAGGATAAGGGTTTGTGATAGGTACTTGGTATATGACTTTTGCGTAAGCCTCCCCGACAACGGCGCCAGAAATTCTTCTTGCTACTTCTCGAGCTTGCGTTGTATTCCCTCGAAGAGGAAAGGGTGATGCAGCACAGTAGCGTAAATATTTCCCTTAGTTTTTGAGAACCAAGTTATCAATCCGGTAGGAGACCACGCGCGAGTCCCTCGCACCTGCACAAACAAATAAGAACTTCCCAGCCAATGCGATAAGGGGTTGTCAATCCCTTTACGGTCACTTACGAAAGTGAGATCTGATAGATATGATAGTTTGATATTTTTGGTATTTTTGGATATAAGAACAGAAAGTAAAAACAGCAAAGTAAAGTAGATTGTAGATATATATATGTTGAGAATAGACCCGGGGGCCATAGGTTTCACTAGTGGCTTCTCTCATGATAGCAGAATTCTACGGTGGGTGAACAAATTACTGTCGAGCAATTGATAGAAAAGCGAATAATTATGAGAATACCTAGGCATGATCATTATATATAGGCATCACGTCCGTGACAAGTAGACCGAAACGATTCTGCATCAACTACTATTACTCTACACATCGATCCAGCATGCATCTAGAGTATTAAGTTCATAAGAACAGAGTAATGCTTTAAGCAAGATGACATGATGTAGAGGGATAAACTCAAGCAATATGATATGAACCCCATATTTTTATCCTTGATGGCAACAATACAATACGTGCCTTGCTGCCCTTGCTGTCATTGGGAAAGGACATCGCAAGATCGAACCCAAAGCCAAGCACTTCTCCCATTGCAAGATCTATAGATCTAGTAGGCCAAACCAAACCAATAATTCGAAGAGACTTGCAAGGATATTATAATCATACATAAAAGAACTCAGAAAAGAACCAAATATTTCTCATAGATAATCTTGATCATAAACCCACAATTCATCGGATCTCGACAAACACACCGCAAAAAGATTACATTGAATAGATCTCCTCGAAGACCGAGGAGAACTTGGTATTGAGATCCAAAAAGAGAGAAGAAGCCATCTAGCTAATAACTATGGACCCGAAGTTCTATGGTAAACTGCTCACAACTCATGGTGAGGCAATGGTGTTGATGTAGAAGGACTCCGTGGAAGATCCCCCCTCCGGCGGAGCTCCGGAACAGGCCCCAAGATGGGATCGCACGGGAACAGAAGGTTGCGGCGGTGGAATTACGGTTTTCCCTGTTGCCTCAATGTTTTCAGGGTATATGGGTATATATAGGAGGAAGGAGGGCATCGGGGGAGCCAGAGGGGGCCCACGAGGGCGGGGGGCGCGCCCTGTAGGAGGGGGCGTGCCCTGGACCCTCGTGGCCGCCTCCTTCGTTCCCTCGCGTGTACTCCAAGTCTTCTATGTTGATATCGTTCCAAAAATAACTCCCGCAAAGGTTTCATTCCATTTGGACTCCGTTTGATATTCCTTTTCAGCGAAACCCTGAAATAGGCAAAAAATAGCAATCTGCACTGGGCCTTTGGGTTAATAGGTTAGTCCCCAAAATAATATAAAAGTGTATGATAAAGCCCATTAAACATCCAAAACATAATATAGTAGCATGGAACAATTAAAAATTATCGATACTTTGGAGACGTATCAGTTATCAAGACCTTTTTCTGGCGCCGTTGTTGAGGAGCAATAGTGTGGGTGAATATTCTCGTGTGTGCTTGTTTGCTTTATCACTAAGTAGATTTTATTTGTTTTTCTAAGTTCTTCTCTATCTTTAGTTATGGATATGGAACACGAAATACCAAAAAAAATAGGTGTACTTGCTGCTCATGGAGATGAGGAAGCTCCTAAAACTCTCGATGCTCACTATATGAAAGATATTATGTACTACTTTGATAATCCCCAGAAAACCCCGTTCAACTATATAATGAGAGTAACGTTGGATCAACGTGAATACCTTACGGATGATCGCTTGACTCAATAAGGGAAACTGTTATGGGACCAAATTCATATGTTGCATTGGTATGCTCGGGAATTATGCTTGAGATATGATTATAGTGGTTGCTCTAGGATGAAGGCTCCACACCTTCCCTTTTCATGCAAATTTAATGATAATAAAACCTTAGCATCTTATGCTAATGGTATATATGATTACTATGATGTTGAACAAATAGAAGATTTTTTTGCTTGTACTGGTGCTTATGAAATTAAATGTTTGTTTGAAGAGTATGAAAATTATGATGATGTTGTTTATAGATCTGAAAATCTTGCTATATTTAAATATTGCTATTTGAATTATAAATACAATGCCAATATTGATGCTTTTATTGAGAAAGTCTCCGCTGTCCAAGACGAGACTAATATTTTGCAGGAATCTATGGAAGAAGAAATTGATGACATTGTGAGCTCATTAGATGAAAAAGATGATGAGGAGAGCGAAGAACAAAAGGAGGAAGCACGGATTACTACCCGTGCCCACCTTCTAATGAGAGTAACTCTTCAACTCATACATTGTTTAATTTCCCTTTGTGCTTACCGAAGGATGAATGCTATGATGATTGCTATGATCCCTTGAATTCGTTTGAAATATCCCTTTTTGATGAACTTGATGCTTGCTATGCTTGTGGCCAAGATGCCAATATGAATTATGCTTATGGAGATGAACTTGCTATAGTTCCTTATGTTATGAATGAAATTGTTTCTATTGCACCCACACATGATAGTCCTATTATCTTTTCAATTCTCCCAACTACACTATATCGGAGAAGTTTGCACTTATTAAGGATTATATTGATGGGTTGCATTTTACTACTACACATGATGATTTTAATAGATATAATATGCATGTGCTTGCTGCTCCTACTTGCAATTATTATGAGAGAGGAACTACATCTCCGCCTCTCTATGTTTCCAATATGATAAAATTGCAAGAAACTGTTTATACTATGCATTGGCCTTTACTATGTGTGCATGCATTGTTCTTTTATGACATGCCGATGCATAGGAAGAGAATTAGACTTCGTTATTGCATGATATATGTCAATTTATGCTCACTACTAAATCAGAAATCATTGTTAATTAAAATTGGCTTTGATATACCATGGGATCTGGGTGGATCCATTACTTGAGCACTATATGCCTAGCTTAATGGCTTTAAAGAAAGCGCTGCCAGGGAGACAACCCGGAAGTTTTAGAGAGTCATTTATTTCTGTTGTGTGCTTTTATAAAGTTTTAAAACAGAAAAAGATATAGAGGGAAACCTAAAACTTTTTCAAAAAGAGAAGCGATTGAAAGGTGATGCATTGCGGAAATAAGGGTTGACCTTGAACACTTGTGTTCATTCTTATGGAAACAATGTAGAATTTTTCATGGAAGTTTCTCATAAAAATAGTTATCCCCTTATACAATTCCATTGTATTATGAAAATAATATGCCAAGAGTTTCATTTAGGATGATTAAACTGTTTGTTGGTTTGTGAGGTGCAAAAACAGAAACTTTTGTTGTAGTGCGTGATTTTACATTTTTTACTGGAACATCGAAAGGATATGAAACTTCTTGCGCAATCTTGCTATACAAATTGTTGATTTTTCCTAATTTTACTAGAATTTGTAGACTTACAGAAGTATGGTGAATGTTCAAATATTTACAGACTGTCCTTTTTTCACAGATTGCTATTATAGCTTCATTATTTGCATATGTTTGAATTCTTGTTCAAGCCTCCTTGACATGGGGCCATAAAATTGTGATAGAATACAGTGGGTAATGTTTGTTCATAATTATACAATAATGTTAGAGCAGTACATGATGGGATTTCATTGATCATATGCACTGACCCCGCCACTAAAAGTTCAATTAAGTTTTGTGTGGATGAAGTGTTCGAAGATTGAGGAGGTCTCGATGTGAGGAGAAGGAGGAGAGGAAAGAGCTCAAGATTAGGTATGCCCAAGGCACCCCGAGTAAATATTCAAGGAGACTCAAGCGTCTAAGCTTGGGGATGCCCTGGAAGGCATCCCATCTTTCTTCAACAAGTATCAGTATGTTTTCAGATTTGTTTCGTTCACATGATATGCGTAAACTCTTGGAGCATCGTGTGATTTTTATTTTTATTTTAATAAATGCACCATGCTGGTTTTAGATAGTCCTTGGTTGATTTATAGAATGATCTTTGCACTTCACTTATATCTTTTGAGTATGGCTTTATAGAATGCTTCATGTGCTTCACTTATATCATTTGAAGTTTGGATTGCCTGTTTCTCCTCACATAGAAAACCGTCATTTCTAGAATGCTCTTTTGCTTCACTTATATTTGTTAGAGCGGGGCATATCTTTTGTAGAAATAATTAAACTCTCTAGCTTCACTTATATATTCTTAGAGAGTTGATAGGAATTGGTCATTCACATGGTTAGTCATAAAATCCTACATAAAACTTGTAGATCGCTAAATATGATATGTTTGATTCCTTGCAATAGTTTTGCGATATAGACATGCTAATATGTGGGAGATACTAGTGAATGATTGTGGTTTAGTAAAAATATGGGTGCTAAGGTTTGTGATTCCCGAAGCATGCACGTATGGCCTCCTAAATATGTAACCAAATTGGCGCGCATTGTATTTTGATTGTTTATCTTTGCGTGAAGGTCGGGAGCACGCGATGGTTAACTCCTTCCAACCTCCCCCCTAGGAGCATGCATCGTAGTATTTTTCTTCGAGGGCTAATAGATTTTTCGCAATAACTATGTGAGTAATTTATGAATAATGTTGAGTCCATGGATTATACGCACTCTCACCCTTCCACCTTGCTAGCCACTCTAGTACCGCACAATTTTTGCCGGTGCATCAAACCACCTTATACCCTTCCTCAAAACAGCCACCATACCTACCTAATATGGCATCTCCATAGCCATTCCGAGATATATTGCCATGTAACTCCACCGTTCCGTTTGTTATGACACGCCCCATCATTGTCATATTGTGTTGCATGATCGTAAGATAGCTAGCATGATGTTTTCATGGCTTGCCCGTTTTTTGATGTCATTGCTATGCTAGATCATTGCACATCCCGGTACAACATCGTAGGCATTCATATAGAGTCATATTTTTGTTCTAGTATCGAGTTGTAATATCGAGTTGTAAGTAAATAAAAGTGTGATGATCATCATTATTAGAAATTGTCCCATGTGAGGTTATAAAAAATAAAAGAGGCCAATGAAGCCCAAATAAAAAAAAGGCTAAAGGAGCCCACCAAAAAAGAGGCCAAAGAGCCCAAAATAAAAAATGAGAGAAAAAGAGAGAAGGGACAATGTTACTATCCTTTTACCACACTTGTGCTGCAGAGTAGCACCATGTTCTTGATATAGAGAGTCTCCTATATTGTCACTTTCATATACTAGTGGAAATTTTTCGTTATAAAACTTGGCTTGTATATTCCAATGATGGGCTTCCTCAAATTGCCTTAGGTCTTCATGAGCAAGCAAGTTGATGCACACCCACTAGTTTTCCTTTGAGCTTCCATACACTTATAGCTCTAGTGCATCCGTTACATGGCAATCCCTACTCACTCACATTGATGTCAATTGATGGACATCTACATATTCTGTTAATTTGCCTAGTCGATGTGAGACTTTCTCCCTACTTTTGTATACTACCACCTTCTATTCCACCCATAGTGCTATGTCCATGGCTCACACTCATGTATTGCGTGAAGAGTTGAAAAGGTTCAAAAAACTAAAGTATGAAAATAATTGCTTGGCTGACACTGGGATGGGCATGAGGGGCACCTTGTGTTAAGAAAAGGGAGCATAAAAGACTATATGATTTTGTAGGGATAACGTTCTTTAGCATTGATATTTTTAAAGACTTGATTGTTTGTTGGGATGCCCGAGTATTAAATTCTTTTATGTCAAATGATAGACTATTGCTTTGAATCTCTCGTGTCTTTGGGAAGTCCAAACTGGATAAAACTGACGGAGATTTTTTTTGGAATATATTTGACTTTGGGAAGAAGAATCAACGCGAGACGATGCCCGAGGGGGCCACGAGGCAGGGGGCGTGTCCCTGACCCTCGTGGCCACCCCGTAAGGCGGTTGGTTCCCTTATTTCGACGCAAGAAATCCAATATCGGGATACAAATCATGCTAAAATTTCAGCCCAATCAGAGTTACGGATCTCCGGGAATATAAGAAACGGTGAAAGGCCAGAATCTGGAGCGCGGAAATAGAGAGAGACAGATCCAATCTCGAAGGGGCTCTCGCCCCTCCCATGCCATGGAGACCAAGGACCGGAGGGAGAACCCTTCTCCCACCTAGGGAGAAGGCCAAGGAAGAAGGATAAGGAGGGGGCTCTCTCCCCCTCGCTTCCGGTGGCGCCCGAATGCTGCCGGGGCCATCATCGTGTGACGGCAATCTACACCAACACCTCCGTCATCTTCACCAACATCTTCATCACCTTCCCCCATCTATCTACAGCGGTCCACTCTCCCGCAGCCCGATGAACCCTGAAAGGATCGATATGGTTGACTAGAGGGGGGGTGAATAGGCAACTAACAATTTTTAGCTTTTCTTAACCACTTTAAATTAAGCGTCAAAGTAAGTTGTCTAGATATGCTCCTAAGATGACAACTAATAGAAAGTAAAGATAACAACTTCACAAGCAAGCTATAGGAGATAAACAAGTAATGCTCGCACAAGTAAAGGTAAGAAATAACTACAAGAGGAACCGGTGGAGACGAGGATGTGTTGCCGAAGTTCCTTCCCTTTGAGGGGAAGTACGTCACCGTTGGAGCGGTGTGGAGGCACAAATGCTCCCCAAGAAGCCACTAGGGCCACCGTATTCTCCTCACGCCCTCACACGATGCAAGGTGCCGTGATTCCACTAGTGGTGCCCTTGAAGGCGGCAACCGAACCTTTACAAACAAGGTTGGGGCTATCTCCACAACTAAATTGGAGGCTCCCAACGAAACCACGAAGCTTTACCACAATGGAATATGGCTTCGAGGTGACCTCAACCGTCTAGGGTGCTCAAACACCCAAGAGTAACAAGATCCGCTAGGGATTAGTGGGGGGAATCAAATATCTCTTGGTGGAAGTGTAGATCGATGCCTTCTCAAGCAATCCCGAGCAAATCAACAAGTTTGATTGGCTAGGGAGAGAGATCGGGCGAAAATGGAGCTTTGGAGCAACAATGGAGTATGTGGGGGAAGAGGTGAGTCTTCTTGGGGAAGAAGACCCCCTATATATAGTGGGAGAGCAAATCCAACCGTTATCCACGTTTCTGCCCGCAGAGAGCGGTACTACCGCACGTAAGTTGCGGTACTACTGCTTGGTGAGCGGTACTACCGCTCTGGGCGCGGTACTACCGCTGAAGCAGCACTAGCTAGATTGCACTCTGACACGAAGGTATACGGGCGGTAGTACCGCGGTCATCGCGGTACTACCGCTCGCCCTTGCGGTACTACCGCAAGGCAGAGACAAGCAGGCCGAGGACAAGCACGGATGAAATAAATTACATCCGTAGCTACATCCGCAGAAATACGGTAGTAGCAAAACAAGGCACGGTACTACCGCTTGGAGCAAGCGGTACTACCGTGTAGGATGCGGAAGTAAAAAATTACTTCCCCACCTACTTCCGCACTTGGTGCAGTGTCGGGCCAGATACACGGTACTACCGTTCTGGAGCCACGGTACTACCGCTGGTGCGGTACTACCGTGTCTGCAGGCGGTACTACCGTGTGGCTCTGCGGTACTACCGCTTATGGAGCGGTACTACCGCTTGTCAGGCAGGTGTACTAGTAAGAAGCCATGGTTTGCATATACGATAAGAAACGGTTGGAACTCCAGAGAAGCAAGGGAAAGGTGGTGTGAGAGTGATGGCTTCTCGCCACTCGTTGGTTACCCCAAGTGGAAGGTTTGAGATGCAGTGTAGCGGTAGTTTTCCCTTGGCAAAGATACCAAGGATCGATTTCCCCTGAGACTCCTAGTTTCAACAAGAAGGTGTCAACTGCTAACGGCGCCAGATATTAGCAATCAACGTGGACCTGCACACAAATACAAATAACTTTGCTCCCAACGAGTACAGAGAGGTTGTCAATCCCTCCGGCCTTGTGGTTCACAAAGAGTCAAACGCAAGTGATAATAGTGATAGGTATTGCTGCAAATAGTAAGTAAGAGCGGAAAGTAAATAGCGGATGTGATCAATGATGGTAATATGGACCGGGGTCCCATGATGTTCACTAGTGATGTCTCTCTCCCAAAAGATGATAAAATAGCTATGTGAGGTAAACAAATTACAGCTGGGCAATTGACAGAATTATGTGCGCAAACCAATGCTAACTATGTTGCAAGAAAGGTAGAGGTTCAAAGCATGGGCGGTACGCCAAGGCAAGTAGATCGAAATCCATCTGCATCTACTACTAATCATCCACCTTGAGATATCTATCCAGAACATCTCGCTGGTATTAAGTTGTGAGTCCCACCCATAGTGTAAACTCAAAGCAACAGACAACTGCATTAAAAGAACTTTGCGTAAAGTAAACAATCCTTGCACCCGCGGGCACAAGAACCGTTGTTTTCCCCCTTGTGGCAACAGCACATCCCCTAGACTCATGTTTCTGTCACTCAAGCTAGTCATCGAGGGGCATGAACCCACAATCAAGCATAACGTTCCCTCTTGGAGTCATACCTACTACTTGGCCAAAGCAATAAATAACAACGGAGAACATGCAAGAATTACTTATGAACATAAATATAAAAGAGGTAAATCAAATATATTACTCAAACACGATCTGAACATAATCTCACAATCCATCGGATCCCAGCAAACTCAACATAGCAACAGCATAAGGATTACATATGTGCCTCGATCATGTAGGGCATCTCACGAGGTCTAATTAGTGAAGCACAAGAAGGGGAGGAGAACATCACATAGCTACTGGTCATGGACCCATGGTCCAAGGGAGACTACTCACAACTCATCCGGGAGGCGTCCATGGTGGTGGAGAGGCTCCCGGTGGTGATCCTCCCCTCCGGCAGGGTGCCGGGAAGGGTTCTCCTGGTGCTCCCGATCTTGGAAGCGCGGCGGCGGCGGAACAAAGATGAGATCGCGAAAAAGGGTTCCGTCCTCGAGGGTTTCGGGACGCGTGTTAAATATATGCCAAAGGGGGGCATCAGCGGAGGCCTGGGGGGCCCAGGCGCCCCCCCGGCGCAGCCAGGAGGGGGGCCGCGCCACCAGGGCGCCTGGAGCTCTGGTGGCCCCCCTCCGGCCCTACTTCGACCGTGTGGAAGCTTCCGGAACGCTGATTTTTTATATAATTTTTCCGGGATTTTTCTGGCAGTTTTCGTGACGGGAAAACCTGAAATACAAAAACAGCAGAAAACAGAAACTGGCACAGGGGTGCACTGAGTTAATAGGTTAGTCCAAATATGATCAAAAGTGTATGGAAGTGTATAAATATCATAGCAATATCACACAAAAGAGGCATGGAGCAAGCAAAAATTATAGATACGTTTTGGACGTATCAACATCCCCAAGCTTAATTCCTGCTCGTCCTCGAGTAGGTAAATGATAACAAGAATAATTTCTGTGGTGACATGCTATTAACCATATAGGACTTTTTATAGTCATATGACAAAAGCTTACTGAGACAATGAATCTGTAGTAATTAAGTTGCCTCATGAGAAAATCACAAAGAACTAAAAGTTTTACAATATGATACAGAAACATCAAATAGATTTGTAATGAGCATGGTGTGCAAATATGATAAAGTGATATCTCGCTTGCCCCCTTTAGTGAAGCAAAACATAAATGCAAGGGCACCTCCAAGGTTTAAGTGATGACTAGATACAATGATTTCAGAATAAACGATATCATAATCATGCAAAAGACAATGCTACTTTGGGACAATGCACATTACACTCAGAATGACAATCATGCTCTCAGTAGTTGGTGCTTTTAAAAGAAGGTGGAGACTCTCGAACCGTGGCTTTTGTTGGCAAGGTTGAAAACCCGTGGTCGGAAACAAAGACAAAACATGTACCAGAGCTCTTGGTTTTAAAAACAAAGGTAATAATTATTTTTTTGGATTATGCATGTTTCGTCAACGAATGCTAGCAGATAACTCAATCACTTCTCAAGCTGGACAAGTTTCGAGGAACGGCTCCCGAATGAGGACGATCACATCCTCTTAATCTCCTTTGTTTATCACTGCCAAAGTTTTCTGATTTCTCATGAACAAAGCGTGAAGGATGGTTTGTTTGTTATATTAATTTTGAGTCGGGCGCACTCTTTGCCAGTTCCTTCTCGTATTATGGGTTTGCACATTAGACATACAATCCCGGGGTGAAGCTTGTCCAACTTAAAAACATCATGAATTAACTACTACTTCCTCATGAACTAAAACAGAGGCACAAAAGAGGAATGCGTTTTTTGAATAATTTTTGAGATGGTACATGAAAGTCTTCGTTAGGAATGGCAGGTAAATACCATGTATAGGAAGGTATGGTGGACTCATATGGCATAACTGGTTTAAAAGAATTTGGATGCACAAGTAGTCAATCCGCTTAGTACAGGCGAAGGTTAGCAAAAGACTGGGAGCGACCAACTAAAAGAGCAATGACGGTCATAATCATGCAGAGCGACAAAGCAACATTGAATCAGGCATGGAAGTTATATCGCTACTCAGAAATAAAAGATCATCAAGGCTTGGCAGACTTTCTTTACAGTCTTAAATATGCGTGAGCATACGCCAAGTCAATCAAAATAAATTCTTAAAGGAAGATATTACTAAACCATACCACATCATAGACAAACAAATCATGTTGGTACTCCAATAACACATTGGGAACCCCCCAGCTATTTGAAACTAACCATAAGAAATCATGAACTACTAAGCACCATTATGCACGTAGCATTTTTATCATAGACATATCGACCAATGCAACAGAAGCAAACTCTCTTAATAAGATAAACATGATAAATAAAGAGAGTTCAAGCAACCAACTAAACAAAAGCTCTTTAAAAAGATAAGCATGAATACTAAGAGCTGAACATGATAGTAGCTATTGAAAGACAAAGAACACAAACAGCAAAGATAGACATGAAAATTCTATGTTATGTTCTAGGTTGAAGTGGAGCGTGTTTCTCTCCCACACAAAGAAAGCTGAGTTCCGACTCGTTATGAAAAGCTAAAGAAAACTAAAAAGGAAACTAAAAAGCAAGACGCTCCAAGCATAGCACATAACACATGAAGTGATAAAAATATAGTGGAACGAAAGACGAACTGATAATGTTGATGGAGAAGGGGATGCACAGGGGCATCCCCAAGCATAGACGCTTGAGTCTTCTTGAATATTTCTTGGGGGTGCATGGGGGAATCCCCAAGCTTGAGCGTTTGACACTCCTGAATCTTTTTATCATCTTCCCTCGCACACTTGAAAACTCCCTTCATACATAACTCATCATAATCTAATTAGCGAGGTTAGTACCCATAATAAAATAATTGTTCCTTGCTGGAAATAAGGATATTCTTGAAGGTCTACTGTTTCTCAAGATTGCCAAAAGGTTTTTGCAAAGAAAAAGCAAGCTCAAGGTTTGCAAAATGAAGGAAAGGTAAAACAGGACAGAATCTGTGAAAAACATAACAGCAGGTAGTAAATGATTTTTTCGGGGCACTTTTGCAACTCTAATCAAAAAACTCAGAACAGACGCACGAAAGACAATTGTATAGAGCACGCTTTCGAAAAAATTCAGACCAAAAAGATGATCTGGTGATTTTATACGAATTTTTCTATCCAAGGACAGAATCTGTTTCCTGGACAGCACGTCACAAGTTTTGAACTTTCTTGCAATCAGAGGCTACACTTGGCACAAAACTGAAAAGTAAAGATACAATGATGATCCTACTGTAGTAACAACATCAAGACACAACAAAAGCAAAATAAAATTGTATTCATTGTGGGCTGCCTCCCAAAAGCGCTTTCTTCTATGCCTTTAAGCTAGGCATAATGCAAAAAGATCAAGTTTTATCAAGAGTAAAAGGATAGCTAGCCTGTAAAACGGACTCAAAAGGTAACTTAATCTTCTTTCTAGGGAAGTGTTCCATCCCTTTCTTGAGAGGAAATTGGAATCTTATATTCCCCTCTTTCATGTCAATGATGGCACCAACGGTGCGTAGAAACGGACGTCCCAAAATAATTGGACAAGAAGGTTCACATTCAATATCCATAATAGTAAAATCAACGGGAACGTAATTGTCATTGACAATGATAAGAACATCATCGATCCTCCCCAAAGGTTTCTTTATGGAAGAATCAACAAGACGAACACCAAAAGAACAAGAATCAAAAGGTTTCAATTTAAGCATATCATACATTCTTTTGGGCATAACAGAGGTACTGGCTACAACATCACATAAAGCATAGCAAGAGAAGTTATTCGACTTAATATTAATCATAGGATCCCAACCATCTTCTAGCTTTCTAGGTATGGAGGCTTCTACTCTAAGTTTCTCCTCCCTAGCTTTGATGGGAGCATTAGTGATATGCTCTGTGAAGGCAAGGTTAAGCGTGCTAGTGCGGGGATCTCTAGACATCTTGTGAAGGAAATCAATAACTTCGGTAAGAGTTCAATTATCAAAATCAAGGTCGCTACTATCAAGTAAGGTGGTAGTGGTGTCCTTTAGGTTCACTTGTTTGGTAGTTTCTATAATCATAGCATCACCATTAATAGGTCCATTGGGACCAGGAGTGCATTGGGTGCTAAGAGTTTGGATATCCTCAACAACTTGGATACTAGCAACAGTGTGGTGGGTAGGAAGGTTCTTAATTCTATCTTCTTCCTCCCTTTCTCTAGCCCATCTCTCTTTAAGTTTATCCATCATCCTAATGTTTTCATTAATTTGCACTTGAATAGCATTCATAGGAGTGACCTTCCTCTCCTCAAGAGGAGAAGTTCTAATTTTAAGCAATTCTACCTCATGGGCTAAATTGTCTACCTTCGGAGAGAGATCATCTAGTTTGTTTAGTTTTTCTTCTACATTCTTATTAAAGGCTTTTTGGGTAGTGATGAAATCTTTAAGCATAATCTCTAGTTCAGTGGTGGAGTTCTTGGTGCTAGGATAAGCATTATTGTTCCCATAGGAATTAGAGGGGAACGGTCTAGGATTGCTACCAAAATTACTCCTATAAGCATTGTTATTAAAATTGTTTCTAGAGATAAAGTTCACATCTACTTGTTCTTGAGCAATCAAAGAATTTAAAGGAACATCACGAGGATCAATAGAAGATTGCTTCGAAAGTAGAGACATGATCAAGTCAACTTTTTCATTTAGGGAGGAAATCTCCTCGACAAAGTTTACCTTCCTACCTGTTGGAGCGCGTTCGGTGTGCCATTGGGAATAATTGGTCATCATCTCATCGAGAAGCTTCGTGGCAGCACCAAGTGTAGTTGACATAAAGGTTCCTCCCGCGGCCGAATCTCACAAGTTCCGCGAGGTAAAGTTCAAGCCTGCATAAAAAGTTTGGATAACCATCCAAGTAGTCAAACCATGAGTAGGGCAGTTCATGACAAGAGATTTCATACGTTCCCAAGCTTGGGAAACATGTTCGTTATCCAATTGTTTAAAATTCATTATGTTACTTCTTAGTTGGATAATTTTAGCAGGTGGATAGTATTTTCCAATAAAAGCATATTTGCACTTGTCCCATGAATCTATGCTATTTCTAGGCAAAGATTGAAACCAAATTTTAGCTCCTCCTCTCAAGGAGAAGGGAAAAAGCTTAAGCTTAACAATATTACCATCTATTTCTTGGTACTTTTGCATATCACAAAGTTCAACAAAGTTGTTCAAGTGTAAAGCAGCATCATCTCCAGCACCGGAGAATTGATCTTTCATAACTAAGTTCAGTAAAGCAGGTTTAATTTCATACGAAGGTGCTGAAGTGGCAGGTGTAGTGATAGGCGTGCAGATAAAGTCATCGTTGTTATGACTAGTGAAGTCACACAACTTGGTGTTCTCGGTGGGACCCATAGCAGCAAGCAAGCAAGATAACTATTTTTTGTGATTTTTGATAAAAGATACTAAAGCAAAAACTGAAAGGTAAACTAACAAGACTAAAAAGCAAAGGTAAAAGATAGCGTGCAACTCCCCTATCTTGAAGAGTGGAGTCCCCGGAAACGGCGCCAGAAAACTTTGCTTGATGGCTTCTCGCCCCTCGTTGGTTACCCCAAGTGGAAGGTTTGAGATGCAGTGTAGCGGTAGTTTTCCCTTGGCAAAGATACCAAGGATCGATTTCCCCTGAGACTCCTAGTTTCAACAAGAAGGTGTCAACTGCTAACGGCGCCAGATATTAGCAATCAACGTGGACCTGCACACAGATACAAATAACTTTGCTCCCAACGAGTACAGAGAGGTTGTCAATCCCTCCGGCCTTGTCGTTTACAAAGAGTCAAACGCAAGTGATAATAGTGATAGGTATTGCTGCAAATAGTAAGTAAAAGCGGAAAGTAAATAGCGGATGTGATCAATGATGGTAATATGGACCAGGGTCCCATGATGTTCACTAGTGATGTCTCTCTCCCAAAAGACGATAAAACAGCTATGTGAGGTAAACGAATTATAGCTGGGCAATTGACAGAATTATGTGTGCAAACCAATGCTAACTATGTTGCAAGAAAGGTAGAGGTTCAAAGCATGGGCGGTACGCCACGGCAAGTAGACCGAAATCCATCTGCATCTACTACTAATCATCCACCTTGAGATATCTATCCAGAACATCTCGCCGGTATTAAGTTGCGAGTCCCACCCATAGTGTAAACTCAAAGCAACAGACAACTGCATTAAAAGAACTTTGTGCAAAGTAAACAATCCTTGCACCCGCGGGCACAAGCACCGTTGTTTTCCCCCTTGTGGCAAGAGCACATCCCCTAGACTCATGTTTCTGTCACTCAAGCTAGTCATCGAGGGGCATGAACCCACAATCAAGCATAACGTTCCCTCTTGGAGTCACTACCTACTACTTGGCCAAAGCAATAAATAACAATGGAGAACATGCAAGAATTACTTACGAACATAAATATAAAAGAGGTAAATCAAATATATTACTCAAACACAATCTGAACATAATCTCACAATCCATCGGATCCCAGCAAACTCAACATAGCAACAGCATAAGGATTACATATGTTCCTCGATCATGTAGGGCAGCTCATGAGGTCTAATTAGTGAATCACAAGAAGGGGAGGAGAACATCACATAGCTACTGGTCATGGGCCCATGGTCCAAGGGAGACTACTCACAACTCATCCGGGAGGCGTCCATGGTGGTGAAGAGGCTCCCGGTGGTGATCCTCCCCTCCGGCAGGGTGCCGGGAAGGGTTCTCCTGGTGCTCCCGATCTTGGAAGCGCGGCGGCGGCGGAACAGAGATGAGATCGCGAAAAAGGGTTCCGTCCTCGAGGGTTTCGGGACGCGTGTTAAATATATGCCAAAGGGGGGCATCAGCGGAGGCCTGGGGGCCCAGGCGCCCCCCCGGCGCAGCCAGGAGGGGGGCCGCGCCACCAGGGCGCCTGGAGCCCTGGTGGCCCCCCTCCGGCCCTACTTCGACCGTGTGGAAGCTTCTGGAACGCTGATTTTTTATATAATTTTTCCGGGATTTTTCTGGCAGTTTTCGTGACGGGAAAACCTGAAATACAAAAACAGCAGAAAACAGAAACTCGCACTAGGGTGCACTGAGTTAATAGGTTAGTCCAAATATGATCAAAAGTGTATGGAAGTGTATAAATATCATAGCAATATCACACAAAAGAGGCATGGAGCAAGCAAAAATTATAGATACGTTTTGGACGTATCAGAGAGTAAGATGTGTACGTGTTGATTCCACCCAAACCTTTCCGAAACGGACCCCCTCTTAATAGTACGGCTTTCCTATTACTCGAAGCCACCGACAGGGAGCAAAAAGGAAACACCGTCTTCCATCGAATCCGAGGGGCAAGCAATCGTCTTGTGCCTAAGTGAGATATACCTGAAAGAGCTTAGAGCACACGTTTAGTCCGCAAATGCATTGTCATCAATCACCAAAACTACTTAGGGAGAAATATGCCCTTACAATCTCCCCCTTTTTGGTGGATTGATGACAATACGGGATTTGCACAAGGATATATAAACGAGTATGCAATCCTAATACATGCTAGAATATAGGTGAGCTCCCCCTATATGTGTGCCTACACGAGAGAGTGCTTTGGACTGCACAACACACATACTAGGATCAATGCTCCCCCTATATTCTACAAATAATATACTCCTTACATAAAGAGAGTAAGAGTCTACGGACAGTAGTAAGGAAGATAAGGTGAGCACATAAACAAGGGAAAGTATACTAACTGCTCACGACATAATAGTAAAGACATAACAACTAGTTTAACGATAGAGAAGCATATGTCTTACACCATACGATAGTCTCACGCACACGACACAAAAGCAAACAAACAAACAGAGTTCGACCAACGAAAAACACAAAGAAACGGCACAAGACGCAAATCACTCTCTCCCCCTTTGGCATCGTGACACCACAAAGGGAAAGAGGACACAAAGAGGGGTGGTAGCTCTGGCAGAGGAACTCAGTCATCGTGCTCTCCATCGGACTCCTGCTGCTCCTCCTACTGCTCCTCGTCAGACTCAGACCACTTGTACCCCTGACGGGCCATCCATGCTGCCTCAGGGGTGATGTTGTCCTCGGATCCGTTGGACATGTCCTCACCGAAGATCTCCATGATCTTCTTGTCACGCTGGCGAGACTCCTTTTGAGTGACATGAGCCCTGTACTGACCTTGAGCTTGCATGCAGAAAAGGGCCTTCATCTTCTTCTTCAGCTTTTTAGCCCAAGAGGGCTCAGAAGAGGAGGGAGCAAATCTTCCAGGGCTCTCCTCATCGGCCTCCTCCACAGGCTCCTCGTCAGTGCCCATCTGAGCCACAACAGCTTGTGCACGAGTGATAGTGTTGGCCCATCGAGTCTTGATGCAAAGACGAATGGGATCATGACGGATACACTCGGACTCGAACCCCTCATCAGGGTAGAGCTTCTCCCAAGTCTTGGAAATGAGCAGAAACAGGAATGGACCATAGATGGGTACCTTGTGAGTGTAGATCGCAAAGCGGAGCTCACACCACATGATATGGGATATGTCAAGTGGTGGAGACTGCCTCGTGCGAGCCGCTTCACACATCAGCAACATGTCGACGAGGTATGCATGGATCTTGTCCTTGTCCCCAACTCGAGGAAACAAGGTGTTGCGGAAGATCCGATGCATGATGTCCAAAAAGGGGTTCAGCACCCACGTCTTCTTGCCACTAGCAAGAGTCTTCTCCACATAGAATGGTAAGAGTTTGTCTTTGTTGGCAGCTTCTTGATTGGCATGAGGCCGAGCTCCAACTGGGTTGTGGAGTCCCTCGTCAGCAATCTGTAAAAGATCCATGAATTCCTTCCAAGTAGCAGTCTTCTTGTGACCATTAGTCATCCAAGTCATTGGGCGATCTTCCTTGGTGTGGAAGTGGACCGATGCATAAAACTGAGCAATGATCTCTGGATCAAAATCCTGCTGAAAGGTCATGATGTGCTCAAGCCCAAACTGCTCGACCAGATCTAGAGCCTCGGCAAAGTAATCCACGTTATCAGCCCTTCGCATGTGGGCCATGTCCACCCAATGAGCATCCACGTATAGGTTGGTCTTGCTCTTGAGAACCTCTGTGTAGATGCGATACTGCTGCTTGGACCAGAAGAGTTCATCCCCATGAAACTGAGCTCAGGGTTCTCCATATGGGTTGTGCTTCCTCCGTGCCATGAACTCATTAGCTGGCATTTCTTCCATAGTCATAGAGGATTCCTTTTACTTGTTGGCGGCGGTCTTGAACTTACGTTGGGGATTGGAGCCCTCAGGCACATCACTGGGGTTGCGCAGACGCTTGGACCCGGTATCGCGGACTGGATTGGCACGACGAGCATCGGAACCGGAGCCACCACCTAAGACACAAACACAAGAACACGACGAGAGCACAACGAGAATCAATGCAAAAGCCACAAAAAGCATAGGAAACGAGTAGACAGGGGAATATGTAAGTGCTACGAAGGAACTATGACACAAGCGGTAGTACTGCCTGACGGACGCGGAAGTAAAAATTTAGTACCGCTTAATGAGCGGTAGTACTGCTTGATGGATGCGGTAGTACCGCACACTATGCGGTAGTAAAAGTTTACTTCCGTGACCAGAAACGGAAGTAAAAAAATAGTACTGCTTACGGAGCGGTAGTACCGCATTGGGGTTGCGGTAGTACCGCTCGGTATGCAGTAGTACTATTTTACTTCCGCGTCAGAGCGGTAGTACCGTGATGGACAGCGGTAGTACTGCCCGTGTCAGATCTAAAGAGCGGATCTAGACCAGATCGAGCGGTAGTACCACTCGGATCAGATCTGAAAAGATGGATCTGGACAAGACCGCGTAGATTGAAGAAAGGTACTACGGCTGATCATAGTAACTTGGTAGCAACATACATACTAGCATTTCTAGAGCAAAAGCACTCTCCTACATCCTAATCTTCCATGAATAAGAACACGAAGAATGCAAGAACACTAAGCATCTCCCCTAACCCTAAAACAACAACTAGCCAAAAAGAAGAGGGGATAAGGGGAGAAACCTTCATCCATGGCAAGAGGGCGAGGTGGGGAGCGATCCCACCAGTCGGAATGCGAGGAGAGTGGCCGAGGGAGGAGATCTGGCGAGGTCCTCCGGCGGCGTTCTTGAGAGGGAGAGGGAGAGACGGCGTGGGGATTAGGAGATGAATGGGTATGGGGGAGTTGGAACTCCCCCTGCCCGCTTATAACCCCCACCCGTTTGAATATGTACGGTAGTACCGCGGTCATCGCGGTAGTACCGCTTGGGCGGAAGTACCGCACGCTAAGCGATAGTACCGCTCTACCAGCGGCAGTAAACAAATACTGCCGTGCTGGACTTGCGGTAGTACCGTAATCTCCTTTGCGGTAGTACCGCGACTGCGCACGGTAGTACCGCTCCTCCAAGAACTTGCACGTTTCGACACGAGGCTTTTAGCAAAGGAGAGAAGAAAAAAACACAAAGACGCACAAGCAAGGCAAAACACAACTCCAAAGAGGAGGGCGGTGGCCGAGGCCACCTATGTTTGAGTTATTTGGTATGGCACCGCAAGGAACTATCCTTGGGCCCATGACCAATACTCGTCTTGAGGCACTTATACCATCTATGTATGGCAAATGACAAAGACTTGATCAATTTATGCATAATGGGGGGAGGAATAGTTCATTGAGAGAACAATACTCCTCCTATGTCCATGCCTACACCTAGACAGGATACCTATATTGAGTGTGAGGAGTGTGTGCAAAGTCTCAAACCACATTGCTCAAATCGATGATATTTAGCTCATGCCTTAACTCGCGAAATCTTGCTTCATCCAACGGCTTCGTGAAGATATCTGCAAGGTTATCATGAGTGTTGACATAGTGAAGCTCGATCTCTCCTTGCCTTATGTGATCTCGGATGAAGTGATACCGAATCTCTATATGCTTCATCTTGAAGTGTTGCACCGGATTGAGAGAAATCTTGATGGCACTTTCATTGTCACACCAAAGAGGCACTTTGTCACAAGTGACACCGTAATCCTTTAAAGTTTGCCTCATCCATAAGAGTTGAGCACAACAACTGCCAGCAGCCACATATTCTGCTTCGGTGGACGAGAGAGACACACAACTTTGCTTTTTGGAAGACCAACTAACAAGAGAGCAACCAAGAAATTGGCACCCTCCAGAAGTGGACTTCCGATCCACTTTATCTCCCGCCTAGTCAGAATCAAAGAAACCTACAAGGTTGAAGTTTGATCCTCTTGGGTACCATAAGCCAAAGTTTGGGGTATGAGCCAAATATCGAAAGATTCGCTTGACAGCCACAAAGTGACTCTCCTTAGGTGAGGCTTGAAACCGTGCACAAATTCCCACACTCAACATAATATCCGGTCTAGATGCACAAAGGTAAAGCAAGGAACCGATCATAGAGCGATATACCTTTTGATCCACCGCTTTACCATTGGGATCAATGTCAAGTTGGCACTTGGTTGGCATTGGAGTAGTAGCCGGCTTGACATCACTTAGATTGAACCTCTTGAGCATGTCTTGAGTATACTTGGATTGTTTGATGAAAATCCCTTCTCTTCTTTGCTTGATCTCAAACCCAAGGAAATACTTCAACTCTCCCATCATGGACATCTCAAAATGTGTGGTCATGAGTGCGGCGAACTCATCATTGAAAGCTTTGTTAGGAGAACCAAAGATAATATCATCAACATATAGTTGGCATACAAACAATTCCCCTTTGACCTTCTTAGTAAAAAGAGTGGGGTCGATTTTCCCAATTTCAAACCCACGATCTTGTAACAACTCGGTAAGATGCTCATACCACGCACGTGGGGCTTGTTTAAGGCCATAGAGTGCCTTATCGAGTTGGTACACGTGATTGGGGAGCTTAGGATCCTCAAACCCCGGGGGTTGTTTAACATATACCAACTCATTAATAGGACCATTAAGAAATGCACTTTTCACATCCATTTGTTGCAATTTAAAGTTATGATGGGAAGCATAGGCAAGCAACAAACGAATGGATTCAAGACGAGCAACGGGGGCAAAGGTTTCACCGTAGTCGATACCCTCGACTTGGGAGTAGCCTTGAGCCACCAAACGCACCTTGTTGCGGATGACAGTGCCATGAGCATCTTGCTTGTTCTTAAAGATCCACTTGGTTGCAATGACATTTTGGTTCACCTTTGGCCTTGGCAGCAGACGCCACAACTTGTTGCGCTCGAAGTTATGGAGTTCTTCATGCATGGCATTGAGCCAATCAGGGTCTTCGAGCGCCTCATAAACGTTCTGAGGTTCAACACAGGAGACAAAAGCTTGATGAGCACAATAGTTTGCTAATTGTCTACGAGTGCTTACCCCCCTTTTGATGCTTCCTAGAATGTTCTCAATGTGATGTTCTCTGGAAGCAAGCCTGGATGCAACTTTTGCAGCACGACGCTCTAATTGCTTTTCAAGAGATAACTGAGGAGCATTGAGTTGATCATCTTGAGCGTCGTCAGGAGCTATATCTTGATCTTGAGCATCCTCTTGACCTTGATCTTGCTCGGAGCACAGAACTTGGACTTGTGCATCATTTGGTGGCTCTCCGCCATCTTGTGATTGGTCTTGCACTTGGCCTTGTTCGTCCGATTGAGGGCCTTCACTTTGTTCTTCGGAAGCGTGTGGGTCTTGGGTTGGTGATGGTTCCACTTGAGTGGAACATTGTCCTTCTCCTTCGGCCACAAGGGGTTCCTCAATGGGTAGGATATATCCAACACCCATCCTTCTTATGGCTTGAGGAGGAATATCATCACCTACATCACAAGTACCACTTTGCTCCACTTGGGAGCCGTTATTTTCATCAAACTCTACGTTACTTGTCTCCTTAATGAGTCCATTGGACTTGTTGAGGACACGGTAAGCATGAGAGTTTGTAGCATAACCAATAAATATGCCCTTGTGAGCTCTAGATTCAAATTTAGACAAGCGAACACCTTTCTTGAGAATGAAACACTTACACCCGAATACCCGGAAGTACTTGAGATTGGGCTTGTTACCGGTAAGTATCTCATATGGAGTTTTGTTCAAGCCTTTGCGGAGGTAGAGCCGATTTGATGCATGGCAAGCAATGTTGATAGCTTCGGCCCAAAAGTTGTATGGAGATTTGAATTCCGCCATCATGGTTCTCGCTACATCCATCAGAGTTCGGTTCTTTCTCTCCGCTACACCGTTTTGTTGAGGGGTATAGGGAGCTGCATATTGATGTTTGATCCCCTCATCACTGAGAAACTCATCCAAGGTGTAGTTCGTGAACTCGGTGCCGTTGTCACTTCTGATCATCAAAATATTTGCTTCATGTTGTCGTTGAGCTTCATTTGCAAAGTTGATGACGGTTTGTTGGGTCTCACTCTTCTTCTTGAAGAAGTATACCCAGGTGTGTCTTGAGTAATCATCCACAATCACCAAGCAGTACTTTCTACCCCCAAGACTATCAAAAGATGGAGGCCCAAAGAGGCCCATGTGAAGGAGCTCCAGGGGTCTCTTTGAATAGATGATAGTCATGGGAGAGTGAGCCGTCTCATGTAACTTTCCTTCAATGCAAGCCCTGCAAGCACGATCTTTGGCAAAGTTAACATTTGTTAGTCCACGGGCATGGTCCCCCTTGAGAAGACTTTGCAAAGATCTCATACTGACATGGGCCAAACGGCAATGCCAAAGCCATCCCACATCAACTTTAGCCATTAAGCATGTCGCGACCTTAGTGGGTTGCTTCGAGAAGTTTACCACATAAAGACCGTTCTCAACATGCCCAACATAGGCTACTTTAAGAGTCTTGCTCCACAAGAGGGCCATGGTATCAATATCAAAGAATGTAGCAAAGCCCATGAGTGCAAGTTGGCGAACAGAAAGTAAATTGTATGCAAGAGACTCAACAAGCATGACTTTCTCGATCGTGAGATCATGAGAGACAACACCCTTGCCGAGCCCCAATACCTTAGAAGATGAAGCATCACCCCATTCGACATTGGTGGCCATAGATGAACCTAGATGCACGTCCACCACCAAGTCTTTGCTTCCGGTCATATGATTTGTGGCTCCGCTATCGAGCAACCATGATCCCCCACCGGAAGCAAACTCCTACAAGAGATCAATGCTTGGATTTAGGTACCCATTTGGTAATGGGTCCTTTGAGGTTAGTAACGAGGGTCTTAGGAACCCAAATGGACCATTCAATGTACTCATAAGAAGAACCAACAAATTTAGCAAACACATGACCATCACTAGCACGACATAAAACATATGAAGGATTAAAGTCGTCGGCCATGTTTGATGGTATGGTGGAGTTTTTCTTGACACCACCACTTTTCACCGTTTTCTTCTTCTTTGATGTGCCCTCTCCTTCTTTCACAAAAGTTTGTCAGAGAGGGGGTAGTTGCTTGGTCTTGTCATTCTTCTTCTTCTTGGGCTTAGGAACAAACCCAATTCCTTCCTTTGCCACAACCTCCTTTTGATTGCTCAAAAGGTTGTTGAGGTTCTTCTCACCTTGTATACGTGTCACAAGGCCTTTCTCAAGTTGCTTCTTCAACTCGGCATTTTCTTCAACAAGATGCACATGCTCACAACATGGGTTAGTAGCATTTGCATTATCAATTAATACCATGCGAGGAAAGATAGCCTTTTCCTTGGTTAGCGAAACTTGGAGTTGATCATGAGACTCCTTGAGAGTAGCATGCATACCTTTAAAGGCCTTGTGAGCCTTGTCGAGTATGACAAACTCTTCTTTGAGTTTAGCATGGTCAACCTCAAGTTTTGCCTTCTCGGAATTAAGCACACGAAAGACAACTAAAGCATGATTAAGATCTTTCTCTAATTTAGCATGATCATCGTTGTGTGACTCCTCAAGAGCCAAACAAAGACCACGCTCTTCCTCTAGGGCATTAGAGAGATCTGATATCTCATCGGCGTAGTCTCGACTATGTCCTTCCATTTTAGTAATGGTTTCCTCGTGAGCCTTGATCATGTCATTGGCCTCACCGAGTTGTTCCAAGAGAGCAACAAAATGCTTCTTGGGTTTGCTCTTGAGATTTTTCATGAACAACTCAAATTCATTCTCTCCCTCCTTAGTACCCTCACTCTCATCAATGCAATTCGTCAATGAAGGATTCGAAGTGATAGTAGTATTGATGTTTGGGGTTACCTTGTTGGTGGCCTTGGCCATGAGACACTTGGCGGTGATGTTCTCATTTGGTGAGTCGAAGAGAGATGAGTGCGGAGTAGTAGCAATAGCAATTGTGGCCATGGTGACCATCTCATCATCTTCATCATTATCATCATCCTCAACATATTCTTCTTGGGCCACCAACCCTTTAGGAGGAGTCTTCTTGTTGAAGTTGTTCTTGTTGGGATAGGACTTTGACTTGTCCTTCCGGATAAGCTTGCCTCCAAAGTCTTCTATTTTCTCATATGGGCAATCCGCAACGAAGTGGCTTACATTTCCACAGTTGAAGCATCTCCTCACTCGTTGCTTGCCCTTGTTTCCACTTGAGTTGTTCCTGTTGAAGTTGGGTCTTGTGGTCTTCTTGTTGCCCCAGAATTGCCTTGAAGCAAGAGCCATGTGCTCATGATAGGCATATTTGGTGTCATCGGGGCTACACTCATAATCATCCTCCACCTCCTCTTCTTCCACACAAGCCTTGGCCTTCAGGGCAAGATTAGGCTTCTTCGATCGTTGAGCTCTTAAGACTGCATTGTCGGCGGTCATATCCAAGATCCTCATGGCAACAAACTCATCCAACACTTCATTTGAGGATAAGTGGTGGAAGTCCGGTCTCTGACAAATGACAGAGGACATAGCCTTATGATAGGGCATCATGGCCTTGAGGAACTTGCGCTTGATCCAATTGTCATTCGTGTCCTTACTGCCATGATCTCGAAGAGAGACCGCAAGGGTGGTTAATCTCCGATAAAGTTCACGAGGATCTTCTTCTTCGATCATAGCAAACTCATCGGCTTCATCTTGCACAACTTCATAGTTGGAGCGTTGAATACTAGTGCTTCCCTTGTACATCGTGCCAACATGCTCCCAAGCTTCCTTGGCCACAGTGAAGGGTCGAAGATGTGCAATGTCTTCAGGAGGGATATCATCTTGAAGAATGCAAAGAGCGGACTCGTTGAATTGATGATCCGCAGTTTCTCTTGGAGTCATGTTGTCGGGATCACGCGGATAAAAACCTTGCTCAATGATTCTCCAAAGATTAGTAGAACAATGATTTATATGACATTTTAAATGAAACACCCAATTAGAAAAATCAGAATTTTTGATAAACTTGGGAGGAGGCCCAACGGAATTTAAATGCGGTGTGGGAACAGGTCCTCCATAGTGAGTAGGACAAGCGGAGTGGGCAAAGATCCCACTCCCATTCTTAGTAACAGGGGCTTGTTCACTACTAGCTTCTCCTTTGTCGGGATTAGCCTCCGACACGTTGGTAGCGGGACGAACCACTTCCAACGGTGCGGTGGATAATTTAAGCCCCTCAAGCAAATCTTTAAACATGCCTTTGACCTCGGTCGCTAGTGACTCTTTCAATGTGGTCAAGGCCACATTGAACTCCTCACGAAAGACCGAGGCTCCCCCATCGGACGTAGGCAAGGGCGGAGTTCCACCGGAATGATCCTCCGTCTCGACTACGTTGTCACCCATACTCTTTGGACGGTAAAGTCCTTAAAAAGAGACGAGGCTCTGATACCAATTGAAAGGATCGATATGGTTGACTAGAGGGGGGTGAATAGGCAACTAACAATTTTTAGCTTTTCTTAACCACTTTAAATTAAGCATCGAAGTAAGTTGTCTAGATATGCTCCTAAGATGACAACTAATAGAAAGTAAAGATAACAACTTCACAAGCAAGCTATAGGAGAAAACAAGTAATGCTTGCACAAGTAAAGGTAAGAAATAACCACAAGAGGAACCGGTGGAGACGAGGATGTGTTGCCGAAGTTCCTTCCCTTTGAGGGCAAGTACGTCTCCGTTGGAGTGGTGTGGAGGCACAATGCTCCCCAAGAAGCCACTAGGGCCACCGTATTCTCCTCACGCCCTCACACGATGCAAGGTGCCGTGATTCCACTAGTGGTGCCCTTGAAGGCGGCAACCGAACCTTTACAAATAAGGTTGGGGCTATCTCCACAACTAAATTGGAGGCTCCCAACGAAACCACGAAGCTTCACCGCAATGAATATGGCTTCGAGGTGACCTCAACCGTCTAGGGTGCTCAAACACCCAAGAGTAACAAGATCTGCTAGGGATTAGTGGGGGGAATCAAATATCTCTTGGTGGAAGTGTAGATCGATGCCTTCTCAAGCAATCCCGAGAAAATCAATAAGTTTGATTGGCTAGGGAGAGAGATCGGGCGAAAATGGAGCTTTGGAGCAACAATGGAGCATGTGGGGGAAGAGGTGAGTCTTCTTGGGGAAGAAGGCCCCCTATATATAGTGGGAGAGCAAATCCAACCGTTATCTACGTTTCTGCCCGCAGAGAGCGGTACTACCGCACGTAAGTTGCGGTACTAACGCTTGGTGAGCGGTACTACCACTCTGGGCGCGGTACTACCGCTGAAGCAGCACTAGCCAGATTGCACTCTGACACGAAGGTATACGGGCGGTAGTACCGCGGTCATTGCGGTACTACCGCTCGCCCTTGCCGTACTACTGCAAGGCAGAGACAAGCAGGCCGAGGACAAGCACGGATGAAATAAATTACATGTGTAGCTACATCCGCAGAAATACGGTAGTAGCAAAACATGGCACGGTACTACCGCTTGGAGCAAGCGGTACTCCGCGTAGGATGCGGAAGTAGAAAATTACTTCCGCACCTACTTCCGCACTTGGTGCAGTGCCAGGCCAGATACACGGTACTACCGTTCTGGAGCCGCGGTACTACCGTGTCTGCAGGCGGTACTACCGTGTGGCTGTGTGGTACTACCGCTTATGGAGCGGTACTACCGCTTGTCAGGCAGGTGTACTAGTAAGAAGCCATGGTTTGCATATACGATAAGAAACGGTTGGAACTCCAGAGAAGCAAGGGAAAGGCGGTGTGAGAGTAAGATGTGTACGTGTTGATTCCACCCAAACCTTTCCGAAACGGACCCCCTCTTAATAGTACGGCTTTCCTATTACTCAAAGCCACCGACAGGGAGAAAAAAGTAAACACCGTCTTCCATAGAATCCGAGGGGCAAGCAATCGTCTTGTGCCTAAGTGAGATATACCTGAAAGAGCTTAGAGCACACGATTAGTCCGCAAATGCATTGTCATCAATCACCAAAACTACTTAGGGAGAAATATTCCCTTACAAACCCTCTACTTGAACATGGTGCTTTATGCTTCATATTATTATCCAATGATGTGTTTCCATCCTATGATGTCTGAGTAGATTTTCTTTGTCCTATCGGTAATTGGTGAATTTCTATGATTGGTTTAATTTGCTTGTGGTTATGTTGTTGTCCTTTGGTTCCCATCATATGAGCGCGCGCGTGGATCACACCATAGGGTTAGTTGTATGTTGATAGGACTATGTATTGGAGGGCAAGAGTGACATAAGCTTCAACCTAGCATAGAAATTGATGCATACGGGATTGAAGCTGGACCAATATATCTTAATGCTATGGTTGGGTTTTACCTTAATGAACGTTGGTAGTTGCGGATGCTTACTAATAGTTCCAATCATAAGTGCATAGAATTCCAGGTTAGGGATGACATGCTAGCGGTGGCCTCTCCCACATAAAAATTGCTATCGGTCTAGTAACGTAGTTAATTGCTTAGGGACAATTTTGCAACTCCTACCACCACTTTTCCACAATCGCTATACTAATTTTATTGCTTCTTTACCTAAAACAGCCCCTATTTTTATTTACGTTCTCTTTATATTCTTGCAAACATATCCCGTTACACCCACAAAGTACTCTAGTTTCATACTTGTTCTAGGTAAAGCGAACGTCAAGCGTGCATAGAGTTGTATCGGTGGTCGATAGAACTTGAGGGAATATTTGTTCTACCTTTAGCTCCTCGTTGGGTTCGATACTCTTACTTATCGAAATAGTCTACAATTGATCCCATATACTTGTGGGTTATCAGTTGAGCATCACATCAGTCATTTGACTATGTTTCACTTGGACCCCACTTAACAGTACGTTGGTTCTTATGACTCAAGAAAGAAGAAAAAGAACTATGAAAGAAGCTATGTCTTCGCATTCCATAGTTTTCATTGAATGTCTTCATAGGTCATTATATTCACACGAATGTCTTCACGAGCCACCATTGTCTTCAATGTCTTCACACATTTTTAGGGGTCATCTCTGGAAGGTAAACCGAATCAGTGACGGACTATTACCTGTGTTATCCTGCAATTCTCACAAACACGTTAGTCCCTCAACCATGTTTGTCGTCAATACTCCAAAACCAACTAGGGGGCACTAGATGCAGTTACATAAAGTATACCTTATAATGTTGATCCAGTTGTTCCTGCTGCTTACATTGAAAACCCACGTTTCCCTGTTAGGATAAAGGAACATGTTAAAGTTTCAATTGTGGTTAACAAAAGCTATATTAGAGCACCTAAACCTGATGAACAAATTAAAGTAGAGCCTAATATTGCTATGGTCAAGGATCTCTTGGAAGAAAATGTAGATGGGCATGTTATTTGCTTTAATGAAGAAGCTGCTAGAATCGCCAAACCTGATAAAAAGGATAAACATAGACATGTTTTTGGCATGCCCATCGTCTCGATCAAAATAGGAGATCATTGCTATCATGGTTTATGTGACATAGGTGCTAGTGTAAGTGCTATTCCCTACTCTTTATACCAAAAAATTGCGAATGACATAGCACCTGTAGAACTAGAAGACATTGATGTCACTATTAAACTTGCTAATAGAGACATTATATAACCAATTGGGATTGTTATAGATGTTGAAGTCTTGTGTGAAAAAATAAAATACCCTATTGATTTTCTTGTTCTTGGTTCCCCACAAGATGACTTTTGTCCCATTATCTTTGGTAGACCCTTCTTGAACACCGTTAATGCTCAAATAGATTGTCAGAAACAAACTGTCCGTGTTAGTTTTGGTAATGAATCTCATGAATTAATTTCTCCAAATTTAATAGAAAGCTTCATGAAAAAGAATTACCTAGTAAGGATGAAATTGTTGGTCTTGCTTCTATTGATGTGCCTCCTAGTGATCCTCTAGAACAATATTTGCTAGACCATGAGAATGATTTACATATGCATGAAAGAAATGAAATAGATGATATTTTCTTTGAGCAACGTCCTCTGCTTAAAAACAATCTACCTATTGAAAATTTAGGAGGTCCTCCTCCACCTAAAGGTGATCATGTGTTTAAATTAAAACAATTGCCTGACACTTTGAAATATGATTATCTTGATGAAAAGAAGATATATCCTGTTATTATTCGTGCTAACTATTCAGAACATGAAGAAGAAAGATTATTGAAAGTTCTAAGGAAGCACCGAGCTGCTATTGGATATACTCTTGATGATATAAAGGGCATTAGTCCCACTCTATGTCAGCATAAGATTAATATGGAACCTGATGCTAAACCAGTTGTCGATCATCAACGTTGGTTAAACCCGAAGATGAAAGAAGTGGTAAGAAAAGAAATATTAAAACTTCTGGAAGCAGGTATAATCTACCCTATAGCTGATAGTAGATGGGTAAGTCCCGTTCATTGTGTTCCTAAGAAGGGGGGGTATTACTGTTGTTCCTAATGATAAGAATGAACTTATTCCACAAAGAATTGTTACCGGCTATAGAATGCTTATTGATTTTAGAAAAATAAATAAATCCACTAGAAAAGATCATTATCATTTACCTTTTATTGATCAAATGCTAGAAAGATTATCAAAGCACACACACTTTTGCTTCCTTGATGGATACTCTGGCTTTTCACAAATACATGTTTCTCAACCTGATCAAGAAAAGACTACTTTTACTTGTCCATTTGAAACTTATGCATATAGACATATGCTTTTGGTTTATGCAATGCACCTGCTACCTTTCAAAGATGTATGACTGGTATATTCTCTGACTTCTGTGAAAAGATTGAAGAGGTTTTGATGGATGATTTCTCCGTTTATGGGAAGTCATTTGATGATTGTTTAAGCAATCTTGATCGAGTTTTGCAGAGGTGTGAACAAACAAGTCTTGTCTTGAATTGGGAGAAATGCCACTTTATGGTTAATGAAGGTATTGTTTTGGGTCATAAGATTTCTGAAGAGGGTATTGAAGTGGACAAAGCTAAGTTTGATGCAATTGAGAAAATGCCATGTCCCAAGGATATCAAAGGGACAAATCCTTCGGAAGTGTCACTCCGAAGCATATGGAGGACATCATGCTGGAGATAGAACTGCTCACAAGGTATTGCAGTCTGAATTTTATTGGCCTACTCTCTTCAAAGATCCTCGTAAGTTTGTCTCATGCTACGATGAATGTCAAAGGACAGGTAATATTGGTAAGCATCAAGAAATGCCTATGAATTATTCACTTGTTGTTGAAAACCATTTGATTTTTGGGGATTTGATTACATGGGACCTTTTCCTTCCTCTAATGGGTATACACATATTTTGGTTGCTGTTGATTATGTTACAAAATGGGTAGAAGCTATTCCAACCAGTAGTGCTGATCACAACACTTCTATTAAAATGCTTAAGGAAGTTATTTTCCCAAGGTTTGTAGTTCCCAGATATTTAATGACTGATGGTGGTTCACACTTTATTCATGGTGCTTTCCGTAAAATGCTTGCTAAATATGATGTTAACCATAGAATTGCATCACCTTATCATCTTAAGTCTAGTGGTCAAGTTGAGCTTAGTAATAGAGAAATAAAATTAATTTTGCAAAACACTGTCAATAGGTCCAGGCACAATTGGTCTAAGAAATTAGATTATGCACTTTGGTCTTATAGAACAGCTTATAAAAATCCTATGGGTATGTCTCCTTATAAATTGGTTTATGGTAAAGCTTGTCATTTTCCTCTTGAGTTAGAACATAAAGCTTTTTGGGAAATCAAGGAACTCAACTATGGTTTTAAACTTGCTGGTGAAAAGAGGTTATTTGATATTAGCTCATTAGATGAATGGAGAACCCAAGCTTATGAAAATGCCAAGTTATTTAAAGAAAAGGCTAAAAGATGGCATGATAAAAGAATCCAAAAGCGTGAGTTCAAAGTCGGAGAATATGTTCTCTTGTGCAACTCTCGTTTCGGTTCTTTGCAGGCAAAATCCTCTCTAAATGGGAAGGCCCCTATGTTATCGAGGAGGTTTATCGGTCTGGAGTCATCAAGATAAATAATTCTGAAGGAACTAACCTGAAGGTTGTCAATGGGTAACGAATAAAGCATTATATCTCAGAATCGTCAAAATAAGGAGATCCCATCTATCATGGCTACCCCAAGCTCCTCCAAGGACAAGCTCTTCAAGAACGTCATCAACCCATATCTGGGGAGGTGGTGCAGCACCCCCAGGTCATCCAGATGCATGAGGGGTTGTTGCACATCCGTGATGAGGAAGGACCCAAGGCGACAGGAACCGTGGAATCTAGGATGGAGGCTATGGAGCAATAAGTCTTCTGGTGCAAGAAGATGGTGGACCATGGACTCAACGCCAATCACCTCATGATTACGGACATATCCTGTGATCTCAAGGTGGTTGGCAAGTCCATGAAGGATATCATCTTCACCCTCAACGAGCAAATCCACTACCTCCAAAGCCAGATCTATGATCTTCATAACCAAGTCTTTGAATATGAGGCAAGGTTCAAAGGTATGAGTTTGGCTGCCAGTTCCAGGACCCGTGAGACTCATTCTTCCTCTTTCGATGGTGGACCTCTGTCATGGAAACCCGAGGACAAGACCGCATCTACTTCACCACCACCATCTTCTTCATCACCAAAATAAAACTGAGTATCGGGTATGGGCACTCCCCTTGGCTTTCACCAAGCTTGGGGGAGGTGCCCCGGTATCATATCATCCCTACTATCCTTTTGCATTTACTTATCTTAGTTCGATCTTTTGCTTTAGAATAAATGAAAGTTTAGTTCGATCCTTTCTTTTGAGTTTACTTAGTGATCTATCTATGTAATCGTGTGCGAGATATATAATAAAGTTTAGTTTTGAGTTTTTACTTTCTTTACTTTCTTGTTGCAATAAAAAGAAAAGTTATAATTGATTGAATAAAAATAAAGGAAATAAATTTAGATGAACATATGCTAATCTTATGGTAGGTGATGGCACCACATAAGGAAAAGTATAAGTAGAAAGTTTTATTAGAGATTGACAAACATAGCATCGGTCAATGATGCAACTCATGAATGAATTATTAAGGGAAGAGAAGATTCACATATAAATATACTATCCTAGAAATCTTTTGTGATTGTGAGCCCCCATCAAAATATTATATGCCAAAATTGTTGACGTTGTACAAGGAAGACAACTTAATGATTTATGTTTGTTCATATTCATATAGAAGTCATATTGTCATAGATCCTTTAACATGTGGTGCTTGCCCAATATGTTTTCTAGCCAAAAATTCCGCACTAAGTAGAAATACTACTTGTGCATCCGAAAACCTTTAAACCCAAACCTTTTTCGAGAGTCCACCATACCTACCTATGGATCGAGCAATATCCTTCAAGTAAGTTGTCATCGGTGCAATAAGGCAATAAAAATTGCTTCTAAAAATGTGAGATCATTTAGTGTAAGATAAAATTGAGCATTGCACGAACTTGTGATGGTGAAGAATAAAAGCGACAGACTGCATAATAAAGGTTGCTATCACAAGAAGCAATGTAATGTGACGTTCTTTTGCACTAAGGGATTGGGCATACAATCAAATAAGCGCATGGTAACCTCTGCTTCCCTCTGCGAAGGGCCTATCTTTTACTTTCATGCAAAGAGTCAAAGTTTTCCCTCTTTCCCCTTTTATTTTTATCCTTTGGCAAGCATCATGTGGTGAGGAAAGATCTAGGCACATATGTCCAGTTGAATATGGGTGACATGAGTTATTATTGTTGACATCACCCTTGAGGTGAGTATGTTGGGAGGCGAAACTATAAGCCCCTATCTTTCTATGTGTCCGGTTGAAACGTTTTGCTCATGTGTATGCGGTGAGTGTTAGCAATCATAGAAGAATATATGATGGTTGAATATGTGGACTTGCCTAAAAGCTCCGATACGCGACCCTTCCTGAAAAGATGATGAATTGTAGTTGCAATAGTTGACTGAAAACATAGTTTGTTGGTTTCTAATATAGTTTATGCTTTATACATCAGTTGTGTGATGAACTGTTACTTATTCATGAGAAGTGTATGATACAAGTTCTATGATAAAAGTCTTACGTTTAATTTAGTTGTTGTTATAATAATCAACACGATGCTTCTATGTCCGTATTTTATTTTATCGACACCTCTCTCTCAAAGCATGTGGACATGTTTTTCGTTTATGGTTTTCGCTTGAGGACAAGCGAGGTCTAAGCTTAGGGGAGTTGATACGTCCATTTTGCATCATGTTTTCTTGCTATTATTTATGTTGTTATTATGCATAATAATGCTTTTTGGAGTAATTCTAATGCCTTTTCTCTCATAATTTGCAAGGTATACACCAAGAGGGAGAATTCCGGCAGCTAGAAATCTAGACCTAAAAAAGCTACGCTAGGCCACCTATTCTGCACAACACCAAACAAGCTGAAACTTCACGGAGATTTTTTATGCATTATTTATGAATTACTGGATTTGATAACCACGAGAGGGGGCCCACCAGGTGGCCACAACCCACCTGGGTGCCCTAGTGGGTTGTGCTCACCCCAGCCCATCTCCGGTGCCCCACTTTTGGTATATAAGTCATTTTGACCTAGAAAAATTAAGGAGAAGACTTTCGGGATGGAAAGCCACCGTCTCGAAGCGGAACTCGGGCATGAGCACTTTTACCCTTCGGCGGAGCAATTCCACCGAGGGAACTTCCCTCCCGGAGGGGTAAATCATCGTCATCATCATCACCAACAACTCTCCCATCTTGGGGAGGGCTATCTTCATTAACATCTTCACCAGCACCATCTCATCTTAACCCTTAGTTCCTCTCTTGTGATCAATCTTGTTACCGGAACTATAGATTGTTGCTTGTGGGTGACTAGTAGTGTTGATTACATCTTGTAGTTGATTACTATATGGTTTATTTGGTGGAAGATTATATGTTCAGATCCATTATGATATATATTACCTCTCTGATATTGAGCATGTTCATCACTTGTGAGTAGTTACTTTTGTTCTTGAGGTCATGGAATAAATCATGTTGCAAGTAATCATGTGAATTTGATATGTGTTTGATATTTTGATAGTATGTATGTTGTGATTCCCTTAGTGGTGTCATGTGAACGTCGACTACATGACACTTCAACATATTTGGGCCTAAGGGAATGCATTGTGGAGTAGTAATTAGATGGTGGGTTGCAAGAGTGATAGAAGCTTAAACCCCAGTTTATGCACTATTCCGTAAGGGACCGATTGGATCCAAAAGTTTAATGCTATGGTTAGAATTTATTCTTAATACTTTTCTCA
Organism: Secale cereale; assembly: GCA_902687465.1. Classification (NCBI taxonomy): domain Eukaryota; kingdom Viridiplantae; phylum Streptophyta; class Magnoliopsida; order Poales; family Poaceae; genus Secale; species Secale cereale. Next base: position 96,782,045 of record LR738713.1, on the reverse strand, counting down.
TAGTTGCAGATGCTTGCAGGAGGGTTAATCATAAGTAAGAGGTTTGTTCAAGAAAGAACAGCACCTAAGCACCGATCCACCCACATATCAAATTATCAAAGTAGCGAACACGAACTAAACCAACATGATGAAAGTGACTGGATGAAATCCCATGTACCCTCAAGAACGCTTTTCTTATTATAAGAGACCGTTTTGGTCTGTACTTTGCCTCAAAAGGATTGGACTATCTTGCTGCATACTTGCTACTATTATCGTTACTTGCTCGTTACAAAATTATCTGGCTATCAAACTACTCTGCTACTTATAATTTCAGCACTTGCGGACACTAGCTTACTGAAAAACACTTGCCAGTTCCTTCTACTCCTCATTGGGTTCGACACTTTTACTTATCGAAAAGAGCTACAATTGATCCCCTATACTTGTGGGTCATCATGCCGCAGTGGCTCTCTTTGTACGGAGGGAGTGCTCCATATTTCCGTTGACTGTGATGACGCCGCGTGGTCCAAGCATCTTGAGCTTCAAGTAAGCGTAATGCGGGACAGCATTAAAGCAGGCAAAGGTCGTTCTTACGAGTAATTCATGATAGCCACTTCGAAAAGGAGCGATGTAGAAGATTAACTCTTTGCTTCGAAAGTTATCAGGAGAGCCAAATACTACCTCAAGTGTTAATGAGCCCGTGCAGCAGACCTCTACGTCTGGTATCACTCCTTTAAAGGTAGTGCTGCTGGGCTTAATCCTTGACGGGTCTATCCCCATCTTGCGGACAGTGTATTGGTATATCAGATTTAGACTGCTGCCGCCATCCACAAGGACTCGAGTAAGATGATATCCAACAATTATAGGATCGAGCACTGGGGCCGCCGAACCTCCGTGAGGATACTGGTTGGGTGATCCCTGCAATCAAAGGTGATCGGGCAAGCCGACCATGGGTTGAACTTGGGGGCGACAGGCTCTACGGCATAAATGTCCCTGAGCGTGCGCTTGCACTCCCTCTTGGGGATATGCGTGGCATAGATCATATTCACGGTTTTTACCTCTGGTGGAAATTCTGTTGTCCCCCAGTGTTCGGCTGGCGAGGTTCATCCTCGTCCTTGCTTTGAGGTCCTTTCCCCTATTGTTCGGCATTTAACTTGCCAGCCTGCCTGAAGACGCAACAGTTTCTGTTGGTGTGGTTTGCAGGTTTGTCACGGGTGCCATGAATCTGGCAAGGCCTTTCTAGTACTTTGTACAAGCTAGATGGACTATCTCTATTGCCTTTGAATGGCTTCTTCCGTTGACCGGTCCTGGAGCCACTGAATCCAGCATTTGCTGCCATGTCATCTGTGTCTCCGGTATTGTTTCGACGCTTTTTGTTATTGCGTCATGGCTTTCCATTGCTGTCCCTGGCTTCGGAAGTGTCAGGGTCACTGGTGGTATTGCTGCTACGAGCTAGCCAGTTGTCTTCGCCCACACAAAAGTGGTTCATGAGTGTGGTAAGGGTTGCCATTGTCCTCGGCTTCTCTTGGCCGAGGTGTCTTGCCAGCCACTCATTCCGGACACTATGTTAGAATGCTGCTAAGGCTTCGGCATCTGGACAGTCAACAATTTGGTTATTTTTAGTTAAGAACTGATTCCAAAGCTTGCAGGCTGACTCCCCTGGTTGCTGGATTATGTGACTTAGATCATCAGCATCCGGGGGCTGGACATAAGTCCCCTGAAAGTTATCCCAAAAAGCATCCTCTAAACCTTCCCACCTTCCAATAGAGTTCTTTGGGAGGCTGTTCAACCAGTGCAGAGCTAACCCTTTTAGCTTGAGAGGTAAGTATTTGATGGCGTGGAGGTCATCTCCACGAGCCATGTGGATGTGAGAATAAAGTCATCTATCCATACAGCGGGGTCTGTCGTTCCATCATATGCCTCGATGTAAACCCTGTTTAAACCCTTATGGAAATTGATGATCCATCACCTCATCAGTGAAGCACAGAGGGTGTGCAGCACCCCTGTATCGCACAACATCGTGGCGTAATTCGGATGGTGTATGTGTTCGGTGTTGGTTCCGAACTTGATTGTACCCTACATGTTTGGCTTGATAGCAGCCGTCCCGTTTGGGAGCCCGTTATCTTGATCTATAGATTGATCTGGCCTGACCGTCATTTCTATTCAGATCCTGGCATAAATTTTACTTATGGCCCTGAGCCGATGTATCCTTTCCTTTACGGTGGGGAGGTGCGGGCTGGTGTGCGGCATTGCTGGTCGCTTTGTCCCGTCCATGAGGTGGTCGGTCCGGTTGATCGTGAAGGAAATATGCCCTAGAGTCAATAATAAAGTTGTTATTTATATTTCCTTGTATATCATGATAAATGTCTTTTATTCATGCTAGAATTGTATTAATCGGAAACTTGATACATGTGTGAATACATAGACAAAACAGAGTGTCCCTAGTATGCCTCTGCTAGACTAGCTCGTTAATCAAAGATGGTTATGTTTCCTAGCCATATACATGTGTTGTCATTTGATCAACGGGATCACATCATTAGGAGAATGATGTGATGGACAAGACCCATCCGTTAGCTTATCACTATGATCGTTTAGTTTTATTGCTATTGCTTTCTTCATGACTTATACATGTTCCTCTGACTATGAGATTATGCAACTCCCGATTACCGGAGGAACACCTTTTGTGCTATCAACCGTCACAATATAACTGGGTGATTATAAAGATGCTCTATAGGTGTTTCTGAAAGTGTTGGTGGTGTTGGCATAGATCAAGATTAGAATTTGTCACTCCGAATGTCGGAGAGGTATCTCTAGGCCCTCTCGGTAATACACATCATAATAAGCCTTGCAAGCAAATGACTAATAAGTTAGTCACGATATGATGTATTACAGAACGAGTAAAGAGACTTGCCGGTAATTAGATTGAACTAGGTATGATGATACCCGACAATCGAATCTCGGGCAAGTAACATACCGATGACAAAGGGAATAACGTATGTTATTATGCAGTTTGACTAATAAAGATCTTCATAGACTATGTAGGAGCCAATAGGAACATCCAGGTTCCGCTATTGGTTATTGACCAGAGATGTGTCTCGGTCATGTCTACATAGTTCTCGAACCCGTACGGTCCGCACGTACGCTTAATGTTCGATGACGATCGGTATTATGAGTTTATGTGTTTTGATGTACCGAAGGTTGTTTGGAGTTCCGGATGAGATCATGGACATGACGAGGAGTCTCGAAATGTTCAAGACGTAAAGATTGATATATTGGAAGGTTATATTCGGACACCGGAAGGGTTCTGAAGTGTATCGGGTAAATTTTGGAGTACTGGGAGGTTACCGGAACCCCCCGGGGAGTCTATGGGCCTTATTGGGCCCTGGTGGAGAAAGAGGCAGCAAGCATGTGATGGGGCGCCCCCCTAGGGCCAAATCGAATTTGTTTAGGGTTTGGGGGGCGGCCCCCCTTTCCTTCTCCTCTCCTCCTCTTTCCTCCTTCTCCTAGTAGGACTAGGAAAGGGTGGAACCTACTCCTACTTGGAGTAGGACTCCACCCCTTGGGCGCGCCCCTTGTGGCCGGCCCTCCTCCTCCCTCCCTCCTTTATATACGTGGGGAGGGGGCACCCGATAGACACACAAGTTGATTTCTTAGCCGTGTGCAGTGCCCCCCTCCGCAGTTACACACCTTGATCATATTGTCGTGGTGCTTAGGCGAAGCCCTGCGTCGGTAACTTCATTATCACCGTCACCACGCCGTCTTGCTGACGAAACTCTCCCTCAGCCTCAACTGGATCAAGAGTACGAGGGATGTCACCGAGCTGAACGTGTGCAGATCACGGAGGTGTCGTGCGTTCGGTACTTGATCGGTTGGATCGCGAAGACGTTCGACTACATCAACCGCGTTACTAAATGCTTCCGCTTTCGGTCTACGAGGGAACGTGGACACACTCTCCCCACTCATTGCTATGCTTCTCCTAGATAGATCTTGCATGATTGTAGGTTTTTTTTTTTTGAAATACTACGTTCCCCAACAGTGGCATCATGAGCCAGGTCTATGCATAGATGATATGCACGAGTAGAACACAAAGAGTTGTGGGCGATAATAGTCATATTGCTTACCAGCATGCCATACTTTGATCCGGCGGTATTGTTGGATGAAGCGTCCCAAACCAACATTACATGACCGCGTTCATGAGACTGGTTCTACCAAAGTGCTTTGCACATAGGTGGCCTGCGGGTGTCAGTTTCTCCAACTTTAGTTGAATCGAGTGTGACTACGCCCGGTCCTTCTTGAAGGTTAAAACAGCACACCTGACGAAAAATCATTGTGGTTTTGATGCGTAGGTAAGAACGGTTCTTGCTAAGCCCGTAGCAGCCACCTAAAACTTGCAACAATAATGTAGAGGGTGTCTAACTTGTTTTTACAGGGCATGTTGTGATGTGATAGTGATATGGTCAAGACATGATGAGTTATACGTTATTGTATGAGATGATCATGTTTTGTAAATTATCGGCAACCGGCAAGAGCCTTATGGTTGTCTCTTTATTGTATGAATTGCAAAAGCCATGTAATTGCTTTACTTTATCACCATGAGTTAGCGATAATAGTTGTAGCAATAGTTGGCAAGACGACCATGACGCTACGATGAAGATCATGGTGTCAAGCCGGTGACGATGGAGATCATGACGATGCTTTGGAGATGGAGATCAAAAGCATAAGATGATGATGGCCATATCATGTCACATATTTTGATTGCATGTGATGTTTATCTTATTTTGCTTAGTATGGTGGTAGCATTATAAGATGATCCCTTACAAAATTTCAAGGTACAAGTGTTCTCCCTAAGTATGCACCATTGCGATAGTTCGTCGTGCCGAGACACCACGTGATGATCGGGTGTGATAAGTTCTACGTTCACATACAACGGATGTAAGACAGTTTTGCACATGCAGAATACTTGGGTTAAACTTGACGAGCCTAGCATGTACAGACATGGCCTCGGAACACTAGAGACCAAAAGGTCGAGCGTGAATCATATAATAGATATGATCAACATAAGATGTCAACCATTGAAAACTACTCCATCTCACGTGATGACCGGACATGGTTTCATTGATTTGGATCACGTGATCATTTAGATGACTGGAGGGATGTCTATCTAAGTGGGAGTTCTTTAGTAATATGATTAATTGAACTTTAATTTATCATTAACTTAGTCCTGGTAGTTTTTGCATATCTATGTTGTTGTAGATCAATCGCCCGTGCTACGGTTCCCTTGAATTTTAATGCGTTCCTAGAGAAAGCTAAGTTGAAAGATGATGGTAGCAACTACACGGACTGGGTCCATAACTTGAGGATTATCCTCATTGTTGCACAGAAGAATTATGTCCTTGAAGCACTGCTAGGTGACAGGCCTACTGCAGGAGCAACACCGGACGTTATGAACGTCTGGCAAGCTCGATAGGATGACTACTTGATAGTTCAGTGTGCCATGCTTTACGGCTTAGAATCGGGACTTCAAAGATGTTCTGAACGTCATGGAGCATATGAGATGTTGAAAGTGCGTTATATAGACTAGAGGGGGGTGAATAGGCGATTTTTATAAATTCTTCACTGAGGAATTTCCTAAACAACAAACTACTTAGCAGCGGAATAGATACTCAGGTGCAAGCTTGCCAGGATAGTAGCATGGTCATCATGATGAAATGAAATCAAGCACAGAGTACAAGTAGTGTGTAAACACGATAAGCGGGCAGAAGACTTAGGACCAAAGAAATAGGGTTGAGGAAATTGAGAAAGTCTTCAGTCAAAGTCTTCAAACAGTACATATCAAGTTCAACAACACATGACATATCGAACTGCTGTTACAGTTGTACGTCTGGTTGTGGCGGCTAGGTATTTAAACCTGGGGACACACAGTCCAGGACACCAAGTCCTCACCAGAATCTCCTTGAGCTAAGGCCACACAGTCCTCGCCCAATCACTCGTGGTAAGTCTTCATAGGTGACTTTCAAACCTTCACAAACTCGGTCACCCGGCGATCCACAATTCCTCTTGGATGCTCTAGACCATTGACGCCTAACCGTCTGGAAGATCACAGTCTTCAAAGGTAACAAGCGTCGGTTCCACACAGGAACAATCTCTTCAGTGATGCTCAATCACTTTGGGGTTTTAGTTGTTTGGGTTTTGGGTTTTTCCTCACTTGATGATTTTTGCTCAAAGTCCTCGGAGAATGGGTTGCTCTAATGACAAGTGTCAGTTTCTCTCGGAGCAGCCAACCAGCTAGTGGTGGAAGGGGGCGGCTATTTGTAGCCTAGGGAGCAGCCCGACATGATAAGACATAAATGCCATTCAATGATATGACTGTTAGGTAGGTAGATATTTTGGGACAGCTGGCGCATAGCACAGCAACGGTCGGAATGTTGAGTATCAAATTCCTCAGGGCTATCATGTTCCTCACTAGTAGGAAATCCGCACTAGCGAATTCCTAACTCCTCGGTCAGGACAAATTCCTCAGGGACCAGAAGAACTTTGTCTCTGTCACTGAAGAAATTGACTGATCTGTATGAGATTTCCAATGGCTTCACTCGAAAGGATTGGGTAGTGTAGGCTTTGAGTTAAGCATCACTTGGAAATATGTTTCCTTAGTTTTTCCTTGACCCCCTTTAACAGTACAGTGTTTCCTATGACTCAAGAAAGAGAAAATGAAACTACGAAAAAAAAGTCTTCACGCTTCACAATCCTCGCATGATTATCCACGTCTTCAAGGTTACACCAATTTCTTCACTTTCAAAATCTTCAAAAAGTCTTCAGAAATCCAAAGTCTTTAGTTGAAGACATTCATTTTTAGGGGTCGACTTTCTCTGTAAATATCAAACTCCTCATGGACTTATAGACCTGTGTACACTCACAAGCACTTACAATCTCCCCCTTTTGGTGATTGATGACAATATAGGTTAAGTTTTCAACGGGGATAAACATATGAAGTGTAAATACTGATATTGAGGAATTTGGTTGCAAGATATAGAAGAACTCCCCCTGAAGATGTGCATAGTGAGGAATTTGCTTTTGAAGCAGTGCACATTTGAAGAGTAGTATCATGGAGATCTCCCCCTATATCTTGTAATTCATACACGCATTTAACATATGATATGAAGAGTTTGAAATGCATGATGAAATATGGTGACTGATGTAATTCAGCATGCGTGCATTAACATATATGAGGAAATAGCATGCAGAAGAACATAGCGAAAGTATCAGACCACCATCGGGTTTAAGTTTACAACTCAATCCAACAAAGTCTTCAAAAGAACGAGAGTTGTAACTTAGCAAAAAAATGCCCATATATAGAGACCCGCTTGAAGACTAACTCAAATTTCTCCCCCTTTGTCATCGAATGACCAAAAGGGACGAAAAATGAGGACTAACGCCCCTGAAGAATATCAAGAAGACGATGGAGGAGCGCGAGTGTTGTTGGGGTCGGTTGTTGGAGTAGGGCCTGCAGCAGTGTCGTCCTAATCTTCATACTCGTCAGTCTCGCGAGATGAAGAATATGAGCTGACCACCAAGGAAGGAACTTTGACTTTCTTGAATTTCTTCGCGGGAGGCTGAGACCATTCAAAGTCTTCCTTGAAGCCCATTTTCTTCAGATCTTCTTCATTGTAGAGATTAGACATAATAGCCCATGTGTGATTGAAAACTTCATGGAGGTAGTAATGATGTTTCTTCACATCATTATAAGTCACAGTCATGTTGTGAAGAATTGAATCAAACTTCCTCTTGACCCATTTATGGTTGCGATCGACCTTCTGATGAAGACTGAGGAGAAGCTCACGATCAGTCATCACCCTTGGAGCTGTGCCTTGAGGATTTTGCTTTGAAGCATTTGCGGCAGAGTCATGAGTGGAAGAGTCATCATTGGTAGAGTAGGATGCAGCTTTGCAGATTTTACCATCCAATGGACGAATGCCTTCATCAATGATTGCAACTTTGCCCTTTCCATCAACTGAAGAATATGTTTGTTTGAGGACTTCAAGAGGAGGCAGATAGCTGAGATGATTCTGAAAGTCAGCCTTGTAATCAATAGAAGACCTTGTTCTGATGAATCTCATGATCAAGGGAGCATAGGGCTTCAGGTTGAAAGGAGACAGTGCAACATTTGCCAGAGTCCTCATGAAGAAATCATGATAGTTGATGGGGATCCCATGCATGATATAGAATAGCAGATTCTTCGTGATGCCAACGATTTCTTCATCATTTGAGTCGTGGCCTTTGATGGGACTCAATGTCTTGGTCAGAATGCGATAGACAGTTTGAGGCACATGTAGCAATTCCTTCACAAGAAATTTGGTTCTTGGTGCTTGACCAGGCTTCAGTGGTTTCAACAATACTTGCATATAATGATCAGTAAGTTCAGGTTCATGGTATACACACTGCCCACCTTCAAGGGGAGGACTGAGAGGCAGGGCCTGAAGCAATTCAGAGGTCGGTGCCTTGAAGTGAGTGTTTTCGGTCGTCCAGTCCAGCACCCAAGAGTTCACATCTTCTACTTTTCCAGTGATGTGCAGTGTTGCATAGAACTGAAGAATGAGCTCTTCATTCCAGTCGCATATGTCAGTGCGGACGGTGAGCAATCCAACATCAAAGAGAGTGCTGAGGACCGGTGTGAAGCAAGGCAAGGATTCCATATCCACATGAGGAATATGCTCATGGTCGAATACTTTGTCCTTTCCAAACAGGAGTGAAGAATAGAAGTTGGCTTGGCTGGCAGTCCAGAAACACTTCCTTCTAAGACGAGCAGAGACATATGAATTGAAGTCAGTGAAGAACACATGCTCGTGGAAGAAGTCATCAGCCTCGAATTTTTTCTTCTTAGAGAATGGATTCTTAGGCTTGGGCTTAGGATTGTCAGTCAATTTCAGCACAGCCTCAGGAATCGCAGGCTAAGGAATTTCTGTTTCTGCTTCCGCTGCAATTGGAGACTTCATTTCTTCAGCAGCTTTTTCATCAGCACTAGTGGCTGGAATTTCTTCATGGAGAGAGGGAGTGGTGCGAGGTTCTTCAGAGCCCGTATGAATTTCAGTACACTTTGGGGACTGAGGAATTTGCTGCAAAAGTGTGAACAATGGAGAGTTGGGGTGTTGACTATTCCAAAAGTCATCGTCCATCACAGGAGTTGTGCTCCCAATGTCCACGTCTTCATCGTTGTCACTCATTTCTTCAATGCCTGCCGCTTCAGCTGTGAACTGAGGCATTGGTGATGAGATCACTGGGGTTGAAGTGATGTTATCCACTTCAATTTCTTCGTCCAACTGCTCCGAAGAAGCAGCAGAAGGAGCGTCTTCACCAGATCTGCTTGGGATCACATGTTCTTTGACAAAAGGTATGATTTGTTTTGATCGCATGCTTGAGAGAGGAACATCATCTATGGGATTGTTCACAGAACTATTCAATTTCTTCAGCTTCTTCGGGGTGACAGACTCTGAAGAAGCAGATGCTTTCCTTTTCTTCACAGCTGCTCATTCCGCAGGCTTTGTTTTCCTCACTTCTGATGCAGAAGGAAGAACTGGACTTGTAGTTGGTGCAGGAGTAGCAGAGGGAATTTGTGCAGTTTCCTCAGGCACAACTGTTGCAGTTTTCCTGGCTTGGTCAGATTCTTCAGGCACAGCGGTTGAAGCTTCAGCTGGCCTGGCTTGTTCCTCAGGGGCAACACTAGTGGTTGCCCTGGCAATTTCTTCAGCGGCTAGAATTGAGTCATCAGCCCTGGTAACTTCAGTTTCCTCAACAGTAGGATTTTCATCAGCGGTGCTGGCATGTTCTTTAGTGGGCCGAGTAGATGCTTCGTCCCGAGGAATTTCATGTTGCATTGGTGCTACAACATTTGAGGTAAACCCCTTGGTCAGATTCACGAATATGGCTTTGGCTCCGAGCCAATCGGCACGATAGCTTTCAAATTCATCATTGAGGGTTTTGATTTCAGCTTGCAGCTTCACAAGTTCCTCAGAAGACATATTCACTATGTTGTTCTTCAGCAGTCTTTCCTTCTTGTACTGGTCCTTCTTTGCTTTTCTGGCCTGTTCAAATTTCCATTTTTCTTCACCAATAAAGGCGGCCAGCATATGATTTTGACCAGGTGTGAGATTCATCTCAGGCAGAGGAGTGTTGGGGTCCTTTTGCCATAGGTCAATGAAGTCAAGGATCACTTTGGGATCCAGCATCAATAGCACAGTGCTGCCTTTGGCTCTAGCGGCCCTTTCTTGTTTGTCTCTCATGATTTGTGCGAGTTCCTCATCATCAGCTTCGTCATCACTTGACGGCACATGGAAGGAGACTTGCTTCTTGTGAGTACTTGGTCTAGCGCCACGTCCAGCAGTGGCCTTGGATTTCAACAGAGTGGGGCCAGTTGAGGAAATTGGAGGAGCTGAAGAACTAGTAGACGCTCCTGAGGCAATAGATATGCCAGTTGTCCTTTGGCACGTGGCGAGATGCACAGGTGCTGAGGACTTTGATGGAGCTGGAGTAGTTTGAGGAACTGGCCGTGAGGGCATTGCTGAGGAGCTTGGCTTGCGAGCAGGTTTCTTGGGCATAGCCTTTTTAGGTTTGCTAGCAGAGGCTTCAGCAGCAGCAGCAGAATCTTCATTGAATTTCCTCACAGCCTCCTTGGCCATCCGAGCCAACTTGTCTTGATGCTTGGCCCATTCCTTGGGAAATTATTCACCTCTTCTTATACTTGAGGGATAAGCAACTTGGCCTGGTGCCAATAGAGGTCTTGGGCATGGAGGCTGTACATCGAATTTCTTCATGTACTTGGGTGTGACATAGTGATATTCCCTCCATTCTCTGGCCCATCTTCTTTCTATTCTTTGAATGCGCACCTTGCGCTGATTCTTGGTCTCTTTGCCATGCTTGGCTTCATCAGGTGTGCAATATTCTTAATAAATATCATCAGGGATCTCAAAAGCAGTGTTTATTTCCAATTTCTTCCCTCCCTTCTGAGGTTTCTTGCCATCAGCCATTTTCTTCAGCGGAGGATTTTGAACTATTGAGTTCTCTGAAGAGGTATGCAATTTTTCTTCGAGGAACGCTGCAAATGAGTTAAGTTGATGAGAACCTAGAGATTCAGCAGCAGACATTTGTACTTGTGAAGAGAGTATAGGTGCGAACAATTTGAAGAGGTCGTATGCGTTCTCACCTGTTTTTGCAAAAAAAGAACAAGTTTGAGGAATTTGACGACAGGTTTCTTGAAGAATTTCACTTAGCATTCTTTGACTTAGGTTCCAAAGTTGTACAGATTGAAAATCCACACAATTGAGGAATCTTTGAGGAAAACATTGCTTAGAGAAACATATCAAGATCAGATGATTGTGTGCGGTGTTTAGAGTGTGAAGAATAAAGAATAAAGACCTTTTCAAGATTTGTAGGAATCACTGGAATTGGCATGAGCAATAAAAGTAACTTTTAATTACCCTTAACGAAGTACACGACGAACTGTGAATAGAGGATTTGAAGCTCGTCGGTTCAGATCTTCCACGCCCTAACTCGGCAGAGGAAGATACCTACGGCGGTGGTGGAGTGAAGAAATCCGCATCCGGTGTGAGTACGATGACGACGAGGTCGAGGCAGCGAAGCTCTTCCTCACCGGCGACGATGGAAGTAGCGGCAGTGCTAGGTCTGGAGAGCTCGAGCGAGGGATTGGAGGTCGAGCGGAGTAAAACTGAAGAGAGAAGGGAGAGGGGGTATTTATAGCCATGGTGAAAAACCGTTCGCCCGAGGAAAATGGACGAGTGTGCCCCTGACCCATCTCATTCGTGCGACATGTGTCACCCACATACAGAGAGGAGGAGATCGTGTGAGGTCGTGGGTGAATAGATAAGTTTTTCAGTGGAATATGGAACTGTTTGAGCGGCAAAGCCAAAAATTCAGATAGGAAATATTTTAATATTGTGTTCACAAATTCTTCAGCTGTCAAGGACTCCGTGAAGATTTTGAACAAGTTTCAGATAGAACACATATGAAGAAATTGTGAATAGATTAGATTGGGTATAGCATGGAGGGGGAAGGGTCCGATCACATTCACTTAGGAGAAGAACAATCTTGAAGAAATAGCAATAAGTGAATGAGGTAGAGGACTTAAACTCATATATATATATAGAACAACAACAGAAAGAGTGAAGACATTGAAAAGTTGAGGAATTCGAACACTTTGAGGAATTTCAAAACTGAAGAAAAACTCAAATAGAAGATTTTCAACTTTGTTTGGTGGCGTAACCCACCGTCTAAGAATGATGATTTCATACACCGTGTACAATTGTCGTAGGGCTCTGAGAATCAGTTTCTTCATTAATTTCTTCACACTTAGAGGGTTAGTCTTCATTGATTGAAGAAAAACGTTACTTCGTGTGTTGCGCATCAAAGTCATCAAGTTTGCATAAGTGTTAGGATGTGTGTCCTTTTCAAATAACATTCGAAGATTCTAAGATATTTAGCTCGCACAGAAACTTGCAAAATCTCTTCACATCCAAGGGCTTTGTGAAGATACCTGCCAGCTGGTCTTCAGTTTTCACGTGGTTGATGGAAATGTCGCCCTTGAAGACATGATCATGCAAAATGATGACAGATCTGGATGTGCTTTGTCCTTGAGTGTTGAACTGGGTTGTGAGCGATCTTTGATGGCACTCTCATTGTCACAGTAGAGTGGCACATTCTTCATGTTGACACCATAGTCCTTGAGGGTTTGCTTTATCCATAATAATTGAGCACATCAAGACCCATCAGCTATGTACTCAGCTTCAGCAGTGGAGAGTGACACATAGTTCTGCTTCTCCTTAGACCAACAAACTAAGGATCGTCCGAGGAAATGGCATGTTCCAGATGTTGACTTGCGATCCACTCGATCACTAGCATAGTCAGAATTAGAGTATCCAATGAGATCAAAATCAGAGCCCTTGGGATACCATAATCCAAGTGTTGGAGTGTGAGCTAGATATCGAAGAATATGCTTCACAACCTTATGGTCTGATTCCTTTGGTGTAGCTTGAAATCGGGCACACATGCAAACACTAAGCATAATATCTGGCCTAGATGCACATAGATACACTAAAGAGCCAATCGTGGAGCGGTATACCTTTTGATCGAAGTCTTTACCATTTTCATCAGTGCACGTATGGCCATTTGTGGGCATAGGAATTTTGACGCCTTTGCAATCTTGCATGCCGAATTTCCTTAGAACATCCTTGAGGTATTTCTCTTGAGATATGAAGATGTGATTGCATTGTTGACGAATTTGAAGGCCTAGGAAGAATTTCAGCTCTTCCATCATGGACATTTGATATTCTTCACGCATCATGTAGCCAAATTCGTCACTGTATTGTTCATCAGTATAGCCAAAGATAATATCGTCCACATAGATTTGACACACAAATAATTCATCATCATATGACTTAGTGAAAAGAGTTGGGTCAAGCGAAACGGGTTTGAAGCCTTTCTTCGTGAGGAATTCCTTCAAAGTATGATACCATGCTCGAGGGGCCTACTTGAGGCCATAGAGGGCCTTGTTGAGTTTGAAGGCTTTGTTAGGATGTTTAGGATCTTCAAAACCTGGGGGTTGAGAAACATATACTTCTTCCTCAAGCATACCATTGAGGAATGCACTTTTCACATCCATTTGATATAACATGATATTATTATGGTTAGCATAGGCAAGTAATATGCGAATAGCTTCAAGTCTAGCAACAGGAGCAAAAGTTTCATCGAAGTCAATTCCTTCAACCTGTGTGTAGCCTTGAGCTACGAGACAAGCCTTATTCCTCACCACAAGGCCATTTTCATCTTGCTTGTTTTGATAGATCCACTTGGTGCCTATGATATTGTGCTTCTGAGGATCTGGTCGCTTGACGAGTTCCCACACATGGTTGAGCTCGAATTGATACAATTCCTCTTGCATAGCTTGAATCCACTCAGGTTCCAAAAATGCCTCATCAACTTTGGTGGGCTCTGTGATAGAGACAATAGCAAAGTGACCACAAAAGTTAGATAAGTGTGAAGCTCTTGAGTGTGTGAGAGGACCTGGTGCATTGATGTCGTCGATGATTTTCTCGATTTGCACTTCTTTTGCGACACGAGGATGAGTTGGCTGACGACCTTGGTCTGGCTGAGCATTTTCTTCAGCAACAGTTTCTTCAGGAGCACCAAAATGATTTTCTTCATTGTCAGGAATGACTTATTCAGCTAATTCTTCAGTGGGGATGATATCTTCAGTAGCTTTAAACTTAATAGATTCCTCAGGAGGTATTTCACCTGACACAGAAGGCAGGTGCTCTCTTTGCGAGCCATTAGTTTCATCGAACTGCACATCTACTGTCTCAACAATCTTGTGAAGATGATTGATGAAGATTCTATAGGTGTGCGAGTCCTTTCTGTAACCAAGCATAAAACCTTCATGTGCTTTCGGTGCAAATTAGGAATTGTGATGAGGATCTCTAACCCAACATTTAGCACCGAAGACTTTGAGATAACTCACATTGGGTTTCTTGTCGGTGAGTAGTTCATATGAGGTTTTCTTGACGAAATTGTGAAGATATACCCTGTTGATGATGTGGCACGCAGTGTTGATAGCCTCGGGCCAGAACCTGAGAGGAGTCTTCTATTCATCAAGCATGGTGCGAGCCATCTCAACAAGAGTCATGTTCTTGCACTCCACAATGTCTTTCTACTAAGGAGTGTATGGGGCTGATAGCTCATGAGTAATACCAAGTTCATCAAGATAGTCATCAAGACGAGTGTTCTTGAACTCGGTCCCATTGTCACTCCGGATATGCTTGATCTTCACACCGAAATTCGTCGAGGCCCTTGAGGAAAATCGCTTGAAGATTTCCTGCACTTCATGCTTCAGTGTGATGATATGAACCCATGTATAACGAGAATAGTCATCAACAATGACAAAGCCATAAAGTGTGAATGCAGAGTAATGTGTAGGGCCGAAGATATACATGTGAAGCAATTCAAATGGACGAGTGGTAGTCATGATAGTCTTCGAGGGATGCTTGGATTTGGTCATCTTCCCCGCTTCGCAAGCCCCACAAAGATGATCTTTGAGGAATTTGACACCATCAATTCCAAGGATATGCTTCTTCTTCACAAGCGTGTGCAAGTTCCTCATGCCAGCATGACCGAGTCGTCGATGCCATAGCCATCCTTCTGAAGCTTTTTCAAATAGGCATATGGCAGGCTGTGGTCCTGTAGAGAAATCAACGATATACAAGTCTCCTTTCCTAAAGCCTTCGAAGATTTGGATATGTTAGATTGCATGATAACAACACAGCTATATTTGCCAAAGACAACAAGCATATCAAGGTCACAAAGCATTGAGACCGACATGAGGTTGAATCCAAGAGACTCGACAAGCATGACTTTGTCCATGTGTCAATCTTTTGAGATTGCAACCTTAACTAGACCCAATACCTTGCTTTGTCCTTTGTCAGCGTAGGTGATATGCTTCAGGTGATATGGAGATAAGGCAGAGTCCATCAGTAGGTTCTTGTCACCGGTCATGTGATTTGTGCATCCACTGTCGAGGACCCACTCAGTAGCTTTGAGAGAGTCATCCTGTAGAATAATTAGTACATCTTACAACTCATATGCTTCATTGTGAAGAATATGACATCAATTTCATCAGAATGAATTTCATCAGTAAGAATAATATGTGAAGAATGAGGACTTGAGAAATGAATGAATCATTTCTACATGATTAGCTTGCGTCCTTTCAAGCAATTTTCAGGTCTCCAGCAAATTCTTCAGACGTTTATGATCGTCTGGAGACCTGACCCTGCATAAGAGATTAGTTCTTTTTCTTCACCACCCACATCTGGAGGGGTGGCAAAGAGTTCATCATTCAACGCGCACCAATTGAAAATTGTGGCATTGAAGCAAGTGCACTTCGTTTCATAGGTGAGGGGTTAGAGTATGAATATGAGTAAGCAGAGAAATCCTTTGAGGACTTATGAACATAATGATTTGAAGAATAATGCACATATTCAAAATCCTTCTTTCCCTGCGAAACATAGGTGTTAGCACGATGATGGTCATATGAAGAATTTAATCCACTTGAGGAATTTGGTCCATATGAGGATTTGGATCCATATGAAGATTTTGATCCATATGAAGAATTTGTTCTGGGGTTCCCGTTCCTCACACGAGGTGTCATGAGGACATTCACTTGAAGATTTTCCAGGTGCCTCTTCGGGACATAGATTTTCTTCATAGGGGGACCATTCCTGCAGTTAGTTCCAACATATCTATCAAATACCTCACCATTCTGATTTTTGAACAGTTTATAGTTGGAGTCAAATTACTCATCAGAAGAAAGTGAAATTCCACAAGTAAAGCCAGATAAGGTAGATGGATCTACGGGAGGTCCTTTTGCAGCAACCCATGAGGTTTTGGGATACTACTCAGGTTTCAAGTTGGTCCCATCAGCATTGAGTTTCCTCCCAAAGGCAATACCCTCTTTCCTAGGGTTCATGTTCAGAATCTGCTTTTTAAGCACATCACAAAGAGTCTGTTGACCTTTGAGGCTTTTATACATGCATGTCATATACAATTCCTTGAACCCTGCATTTTCGTTAGTAGCATTGGTGTTTTACTCAGTTAAGGAAATTGTCACCACAGAGACAGTTGAAGAATTTGTAACAGTAGAAGCATTTGAACTTTCAGGTGAAGAATTTGCAGTTTCACGTTCAATGCATTTAAGGCATGGGGGGGTGAATTCTTCCTGAGTAGCGATGATCTGTTGAGCAAGCAATGAATCGCGTTCCTTCTGAAGATCTTCATAACTCTCCCTTAGCTTCTCAAGATCTTGCTTTCTTTGAAGAAATTCATAGGAAAGCTTCTCATGATCAGATAAGATAGTGTTATGATTATCCTGAAGGTTATCATACTTGGACTAAAGTCTCTGAAGATTTCCAGTCAAGATTTTAGATCGATCCATTTCTTCACCCAACAGGTCATCACTTCTTTCTAGCATATTTTGAACCTTATCAAAAGTTTTTTGCTGTTTTATGGCAATTTTAGCAAGTTTGGAATATCTAGGTCTGAGGTTTTCATCAGATTCATCTTCACTAGAATCAGACATGGAACGGCTGAGTACCTTGGCACCTTTTGCCATGAAGCAATAGGTGGGAGAGTAGTCATCGATGTCATCGTCAGCAGTGTCGGGGAAGTTTTTTTCCTCAGTGTTGAAGATGGACTTGCTGACGAAAGCAATAGCGAGAGCAAGGCTTGCCACACCAGAGTCTGATTCCTCGGATTCCTCCTCTTCCTCATTTTATTCAGATTCAGCTGACTCCATTTCCTTGCCAATGAATGCCCGAGCTTTCCTGGAACTGCTCTTATTGTTTGAGGAAGACTTTGAGGATTTTGATGATGAGTACTTTGAAGATTTCTTCTTTTTGTTCAAGTCGTCTGAGCTGTAGTCCTTGTATTTCTTCTTCTTCGATTCCTTTGCCCACTGAGGACAATCAGTGATAAAGTGACCAGGTTTCTTGCATTTGTGGCAGGTCCTCTTCTTGGGACTGCGAGATGAAGAATCTGATCTTATGTTATCACCTCTTGAAGATTTCACAAAGCGACCACGTCTAGAGAACTTCTAAAATTTTCTCACGAGCATTTCTAGCTCCTGACTTAGTTCCTCAGGATCACCAAGAGTGCTGTCAGATTCTTCTCCTTCAGATGAGGAAATTGCTTTGGCCTTCAGTGCACGAGATCTACCATAGTTTGGACCATAGAGATCTTTTTTTCAGCAAGTTGAAACTCATGAGTGTTTAGCCTCTCCAGAATGTCAGCGGGATCAAGTGACTTGTAGTCTCCACGCTCTTGAATCATCAGTGCCAGAGTGTCGAATGAGGAGCCAAGTGATCTCATCAGCTTCTTCACCACTTCGTGGTCAGTGATGTCTGTAGCACCAAGTGCTTGTAGCTCGTTTGAGATATCAGTGAGGCGATCGAAGGTTTTCTGAACATTTTCATTGTCAAGTCTCTTGAAGCGGTTGAAGAGATTGCGAAGAACATCAACTTGAGAGTCACGTTGAGTTGAGACTCCTTCATTGACCTTGGACAGCCTGTCCCAGGTGAGCTTTGCAGTTTCCAAAGCACTCACTGTGCCATACTGCCCTTTGCACAGATGGCCACATATGATATTCTTCGCTTGTGAGTCAAGTTGCTTGAATCTCTTCACATCGGCAGCATTCACGGAAGGTGTGACGGAGGGAACACCATTCTCCACAATGTACCATAGATCGTTGTCAATTGCCGCAAGATGCATGTGCATCTTGTTCTTCCAGTGGGGGTAGTCTGTCCCATCAAAGGTAGGACACCCAGCCAAGACTTTGATCATACCTGCAGTCGACATAACTAAAACTCCAGGCAGTTAAACCAAAATCACACAGAACAAGGGAGTACCTTGCTCTGATACCAATTGAAAGTGCGTTATATCGACTAGAGGGGGGTGAATAGGCGATTTTTATAAATTCGTCGCTGAGGAATTTCTAGCTGAGGAATTTCCTAAGCAACAAACTACTTAGTAGTGGAATAGATACTCAGGTGCAAGCTTGACAGGATAGTAGCATGGTCATCATGATGAAATGAAAGCAAGCACAGAGGACAAGTAGCGTGTAAATAGGATAAGCAGGCAGAAGACTTAAGACTAAAGAAATAGGGTTGAGGAAATTGAGAAAGTTTTCAGTCAAAGTCTTCATACAGTACAGATCAAGTTCAACAACACATGAATGAGTAAATGAAAGGGTTTAGGAAATAGAACCAGCAGGCCTGATGAAGACAATGATTTGGTAAACCAGATCGAACTACTGTGACAGTTGTATGTCTGGTTGGAGCGGCTAGGTATTTAAACCTGAGGACACCCAGTCCCGGACACATAGTCCAGGACACCAAGTCCTACCGGATTCTCCTTGAGCTAAGGCCACACAGTCCTCGCCCAATCACTCATGGTAAGTCTTCACAGGTGACTTCCAAACCTTCACAAACTCGGTCACCCGGCGACCCACAATTCCTCTTGGATGCTCTAGACCATTGACGCCTAACCATCTGGAAGATCACAGTCTTCAAAGGTAACAAGCGCCGATTCCACACAGGAACAATCTCTTCAGTGATGCCCAATCACTTTGGGGTTTTAGGTGTTTGGGTTTTTCCTCACTTGATGATTTTCGCTCAAAGTCCTCGGAGGATGGGTTGCTCTAATGACAAGTGTTAGTTTCTCTCGGAGCAGCCAACCAGCTAGTGGTTGAAGGGGGCAGCTATTTATAGCCTAGGGAGCAGCCCGACATGATAAGACATAAATACCCTTCAATGATATGACCGTTAGGTAGGTTGATATTTTGGGACAGCTGGCGCTTAGCACAACAACGGTCGGAATGTTGAGTATCAAATTCCTCAGGGCTATCATGTTCCTCGCTAGTAGGAAATCCGCACTGGCGAATTCCTAACTCCTCAATCAGGACAAATTCCTCAGGGACCAGAAGAAATTCGTCTCTGTCACTGAAGAAATTGACTGATCTGTATGAGATTTCCAATGGCTTCGCTCGAAAGGATTGGGTAGTGTAGCCTTTGAGTTGAGCATCACTTGGAAATATGTTTCCTTAGTTTTTCGTCGACCCCCTTTAACAGTACGGTGTTTCCTATGACTCAAGAAAGAGAAAATGAACCTACGAAAATAAAAGTCTTCACGCTTCACAATCCTCGCATGATTATCCAAGTCTTCAAGGTTACACTAATTTCTTCACTTTCAAAATCTTTAGAAAGTCTTCAGGAATCCAAAGTCTTCAGTTGAAGACATTCATTTTTAGGGGTCGACTTTCTCTATAAATATCAAACTCCTCATAGACTTATAGACATGTGTACACTCACAAATGCATTAGTCCCTTAACCAATAAGTATTCAATACACCAAAATCACTAAGGGGCACTAGATGCACTTACAAATGTACCAAGAGTTGAAGCTAATATTTCAAGCAAATGCCCGAATTGAGAGATATGAAGTCTCCAATAAGTTCTATAGCTGCAAGATGGAGGAGAACAGTTCTATCTGTGAACACTTACTCAGAACGTCTGGGTACTACAATCACATGACCCAACTTCGATGCAAAGTTGATGAAGATAGTGTTATTGATATAGTTCTTCAATCACTGCCACCAAGCTATAAAGGCTTCATGATGAACTATAATATGCAAGGGATGCAGAAGACAATTCCCGAGCTCTTCGTTATGCTCAAAGTTGCGGAGGTAGAAATCAAAAAGGAGCATCAAGTGTTGATGGTTAACAAGACCACTAATTTCAAGAAGAAGGGCAAGGGAAAGAAGGGGAACTTCAAGAAGAATATCAAGCAAGTTGCTACTCCCGTGAAGAAACCCAAGTCCGGAGCCAAGCCTGAAACTGAGTGCTTCTACTGCAAAGGGATTGGTCACTGGAAGCGGAATTGCCCCAAGTATTTGGCGGTTAAGAAGGATGGCAAAGTCAACAAAGGTATATTTGATATACATGGTATTGATGTGTACCTTACTAATGCTTGTAGTAGCACCTGGGTATTTGATACTAGTTTGGTTGCTAATATTTGTAACTCGAAACTGGGGCTACGGATTAAGCGAAGATTAGCTAAGGACGAGGTGATGATGCGCGTGGGACATGGTTCCAAAGTCGATGTGATCGCCGTCGGCACGCTACCTCTACATCTACCATCGGGATTAGTTTTAGACCTAAATAATTGTTATTTGGTGCCAGCTGTCACGCCCAAGATGTATTCTATCTCGATCACGTGATAAACTTGTGATTGAGGCACAACTGCATTTCGGGCGCTTAGCAAGATGGATATCATTACATCGTACCATTACATACATAGATGGAGATACATACAAGACATACAACTCCACATGAATACAACATATCATGCACAAGACATCCGACTACGGATGAAAAACATGAAAATCACAACGACATCCATCCTCCTATCCCAGGCTGCCGACCAGGAACCTATCCCAAGACTGTCGAAGAAGAAGAAGAAAGAACTCCAATACAAGTAA
Organism: Secale cereale; assembly: GCA_902687465.1. Lineage (NCBI taxonomy): Eukaryota > Viridiplantae > Streptophyta > Magnoliopsida > Poales > Poaceae > Secale > Secale cereale. The sequence goes on along the minus strand of LR738713.1, from coordinate 96,760,985 downwards.
ACATCGCTCTCACGTCAAGTCATCGGAAACATGCACCTGCAATTGTTGTTGTAGTATATGTGAGCCACGAGAACTCAACAATACCATAACCATGGGTATCATGACTAGGAAAGCTTAATGGGTAGGGAGAAGGTTAAGTGGTGAGGTTGCAGCAGTGGCTAAGCATTGTATGGTGGCTAACTTACGAGTACAAGAATAAGATGAGCATCTACGCAAACGGTCGCAAACTACTAATGATCGCTAAATGATCATGAACTACCTACGAGTCAAACATAACCCCACCGTGTTCTCTTCTCAAAATGAAAAGAGCCGGTCACGGTTACTCACGCGGTTGGTGTATATTTTTTTCCGATCCTCGGTCAAGTTAACTACAACCAGATATTAACAAATTCCAATCTGCCACATAACCACGGGCATGGCTTTCGAAAGATCATAACCCTACATGGGTGTCCCAACTTAGCCCATCACAAGCTCTCACGATCAGCAGAGGTAAAACCTCTTATCTTAGGGAAGACCCAATCAGACTCGGGATCCCAGTGCATAAGACATTTCGATAATGGTAAAATAAGTCCAGCAAGACCTCCCGGCGTGCCGACACCCTAATAGTAGCCGCGTGTATCTCATCTCAGGCCACGACCGGATGAGCGATGCGTACGGGAGCCAGATACCCCAAGTTGCCAAGGGGCGGCCCAGCAAAGTGCTCTAATTTGGACCAACACTCATGAGGAGCACTGGCCCGGGTTGTAAATTAAGTCCTCGTGGTCCGGAAAGTCCCTATGCAAGTTATTTAGTTACGGTGAATGGTAAAACCAAAGTTGGGCCTTGCTGGAGGAGTTTTATTCAAAGCAAACTGTTAAGGGGGTCCCATAACCCATAAAGTGTTAGGAACGCAAACTCGAGGAACATAACACCGGTTTATCAGTTCTTAAGGCGGCATGAGTGGAACAAAACACCAAGCAAAAGGCCAAGCCTTCCACCCACTGCCAAGTATATAGGTGCATTATTATAATTAAGAAATATTGTGATATTCCAACATCCAAGATCCGACATGGAGCAATCTTCATCTTCACCTGCAACTAACAATGCTATAAGAGGGGTTGAGCAAGCGATAACATAGCCATACAACGGTTTGCTGGGATGGTGTCAAAGGTTAGAGGTTTCATGGCAACAATGAGAGGCTGACAACAATAGATAGGCAGCGCGATATATAGCGATAGCATCGAGACAACTAGCATAGCAATGATAGTAATGAGATCCAAGGTGACGGTCATCTTGCCGGAGATCCCGCTAGGAAGAAGAACGAGTCCATGAAAAAGAAGAAGAAGAAGAAGAAGCCACGTAGACGAACCAAGCGTAGTCGAACGAATCCTCACGATCGCAACGAAACAGGAACTAATGAGAAGAAGCAAACAATATGGTAAACACATCGCACATAAACAAGACAAGATGCTCAACGAAGAATGATGCATGACAAGGCTACATGATGCAACACATTGCAAGAGATGAAGCACACAAGATCAACACACAAAGCAAGTTTAAATGAGGCCGGAATCAACTAATAACAATTCCGGTAAGTCCTCATATGCAAATTTCGAAATTGGTCCAAAACTGAACACACCTTAAGTTAAAGTTGTTAAACATCAAGTTAACATGCACCATGATGATCTACACGAAATTCTAGTCAAGTTACATATAAAGTTCATTTAATTTGGAGCTACGGCCTAGAAGATATGAGCAAAACAAGTCCAGCATGGCATTGATGCAAAAAGCATTCGAACATCAAGCACAACACTCAAAACATGGATACAACATGACATGATGCATCTACATGCAAAACCAAGCAAGTTTCATATAGAGCATGCTCAAAACGGAGCAACGGTGTAATGCCCCGGACAGACCCGCTGGTGGTCGTTACTCCTGGCGGGATCTAGACTGGCCCCACAAATCAATACTAGTCTTTTCTATGCACTTTCTCCTCACTCGTGCGCACCCGGGAGCAACTTCCCGGTCGGTCACCCATCCTAAAATTACTCCAAGCTGAGCACGCTTAACTTTGGAGTTCTGTCTGAATGGGCTTCCAGAAAAGAAGGAATTCCTTATTGATATGAGTAGTCTATCATCCCTAATAATCGAGGCTATCACATACAGCCCCACTCAGAGGAACCGACATCCTCGTCGGGCCACAGGAATGTTCCCTCTTGGCACAAACGTATGTGCATCCAGTCCGATACATGTGCCATGTCGTGTGCCACGACGGGTCACAAACGTCAGGAACAACATGACCGAGCACCTGTCCGCAAACATCCGTGTAACCGCGAGGGTCGGCTCTGATACCACCTTGTAACGCCCCGGACAAACCCGCCGGTGGTCGTTACTCCTGGCGGGATCTAAACTGGCCCCACATATCAATACTAGTCTTTTCTACGCACTTTGTCCTGACTCGTGCGCGCCCGGGAACAATTTCCTGGTCGGTCACCCATCCTGAAATAACTCTAAGATGAGCACGCTTAACTTTGGAGTTCTGTCTGAATGGGCTTCTGAAAAAGAAGGAAATCCTTATTGATATGAGTAGTCTATCACCCGTAATAATCCAGGCTAACACAAACGGTTCAACACATACACACGAAACAAGATTAAAGGACAAGTTGTCCACAACAGCAACTAGGCATCTTACAAGCACCAAAACAACACGCTACAAGTAGAAGATAAGCACAAGCATGGCATGAGCTCAAAGTACAGATAGCATGCTTCAAATAACATCAAGTATCAGGTCCATAGACATCAAGAATAATCCAACATGATCACGCCAACAAGCAAACTTATATCACAGTGTCACACCCTGATTTTCATGCCACATTTCTTAAGCTGGTAATCATGCTAAAAATGTGGATTGACAAAAACTTTTGAGTGTTTTGACTTTGCTTGATTGATTTTTGTCTGTTGTTTGCTAGTGCTCTAAAAATCAAATAAATCCTCCAACTCATATACTTCATCTCCTTGATCCAAAACCTTTTCCCAATGATCATGCCATGTGTATAGACCAGAATAGAATTTTCTTATAAAAATATTTTGGCCAAATAGTATTTTCTAAAATTAGTTTCCCAAAAACCCCTGAATTAAGGTTCGCACTACAAGTACCTTATTTAGGGTGTGAAAAATCTTTCAAAAAGTATATTTGAATCCTATTAGGTATAGGACTCCCAGAAACCACAAAATTATAATTTTAAAAGTTATTTTTATATTTTAATTAAAAGCTTTTCCTTAAGGCCAGAAATGGTCTTTAATAGGGAAAAATTATTTAATCATTTCAAAAATATTTGCCAAAATTCAGGGAAACTCATAGAACATATATTGTCCATATATAAGAGTTTCAACACATGGTCATGTTCAGAATATTGGACAAATCCTTCCAAAACCCTTTCTGGATATTTCAAGCTTTTGAAATATTTACAAAGGAAATATTCTCCAAAAATTCCGGGGAAATTCTATCATGTTAAATATGACATATTTGATGATCTTGCAAAGCCTCATGCCTTGAAGATCAAGGAATCATCATCTAATCCCCTCAAAACCATTTCTGTCCATTTTAAAGTTTGAGCAACTTTACATTGCCAAACTTGTCCAAATGCTCTCAAACTTGGTGCACATGCTAAAAAGATGTAATTATGCATCTATGCCAAATGGCACAAGTTTTGGAGAAGCATAACTTGATCTAAGTGCCCCAAAACCCTTTTTGACCAGATCCAAATTTGAACAACTCTACATTACCAACTTTTTACCTGGGGCTTCAAACTTTGTGGGCATGATCACAACCCCAAATGATGACACCACACCAAGTGGTGCATCAAGGGGAGATGATTTTCTTAACTTAATCTTGGAGGATCCATTTCTGTTGATTTCTAGGGTTTACAAGAGTTGCATTGGCAACTTTGCCCAAATGAGCTCAAATTTGGTGGAAGGGCCTAAATGTATGTGACATTTAATCCTGTTAAGTTTCATAGCCAGTGGAGATCATTTGCTTGCCCAAAACATGATCAAACACCTTCTGCCAATTTACCAAAACCATTGTTTTGACCCCTTTTACTATTCCCCTTTACCTCAAATCCTTACCACAGGTAAACCTGATCATCTACTACCTCCAGTAACTTCCCCATGTCCACAGCTCAATGATTGAGGGGTGAAAACCCCATTTTTACTCTTGTGGACAGCAACATTCTTCTCCTCTTTCACCTCCCTCCTCACTCCAGTGGCTCCCCAGAGCATCCAAGACCACCTCCCTATATTCTATTACTCCCTCTACCCCCTGGAGACCATTGGCCACGCCCTGGACGCCAGAGCAATGCCAATGGCAGCCATATGCCTGCTCTGGAGCGCACTACAGTGCTCTGGCGCACTGTAGCCGCCCCCCATCCCGATGCCCCGACAGCCTCGGGCCTCCCCAACATGTCCCCCGAGGTTGCCTCGACGTCTGGGACACGGCACGTCGCCGGCCCCTCTTAACCCTCTCTCCTCTCCCCTCTGTGAAGCTCGCCGGTGCGCGCCCTGGACCGCGCCCACGGTGCACCAATGTGCGCGCTATATATAGCCCCATTGGGCTCTCTCTCTCGACTCCTTTCGCTCTCCCACTACTCCAACAACCTCCCAAACACCCTCGAGCTCCCTCCCGTGGCCTCCTACCCCCTCCATGGCCGGAGTGCCGCCGCCGACCGCCGCTCGGATTCGGGCCACTCGGCCGCTCTTTCCTTCCCCTTCTTTGATTCCAGGTCCGAGCCCTCCTCAGGGAGTCCCCAGGGACGGACCCGTCCTCCCCTTGGCCGGGGAATTCTTCCTGGCATGACGCCGCCAAAGCCCCGCGGCCGCCACGGCCTCCCTGTGGTGGCGAGGCTGTGGGCTTCCTTGGGCGGGCTCGCAGCCACCCTCGGGTGCGGGGAGGAGAGCCGGAGCTCCTGGGCTCGTCGGCCGGCCCTCCCGCATCCCCAGGCGACGGCTGCGCCGGCGGCCGAAGTTCTCCCCTGCCCGGCGTCTGGCTGGAGAAGATGGCCAAGGGCGACGAGACGACCTGCGGCTGGGCCCCGTAGGTCAGCGACCAGCCGGCCGCCACATCGTTTAAGTGGAGGCGGGGCGGCAGGAAAGCGCTTACCCAGCACGAAAGCGTATTCCGCAAAAGGCGCCTCCGACGTCACCACCCCCCTATGCGCGCGGCCGAGCCGTTGGGCCGGCCCAATTCCTATTCGGCTATCTTCCGCTCAGTGTGCAGCATAAGGGTATAAGCCCTTTCTCTTTCCCTTTTCTTTTTCTGTAAACTTCAAAAATCCATAAACAATTAATTTGGACTCAAAATTGGATGATTCAAATTTCTTCAGGCTCCATAAATCATGCTCTATCACATGGTGCAACATGCACATTTTTTCAGAAACTTTTCCTTCACAAATAATTATCAAATGCCATTATTCCATTTTCTGTGATGAACTTTAGAAAATCACAGAGGGCTCAAATTTGATCCAAATATAGTGGTTCAAATTCCTATGTGCTTGTCATATCCAAACTTAGTTTTGGAACATTTTTATTAATACTTTCTGTACCCCACCAAATAATGAGCCATTTCTTCATATTTATCAACTTTGCAAAATCCTAGGAAATTCATTTGAATTCCAAATCCAGTGAAACCAACTCCTAGATGCTTCTAAAATCATGACTTGTTAAATGGGTGCCTTTGCTCATTGTTCAAAAACATATTTCTGTACACTTCTTACAAATCCATAAACCCCTTGATCCCATCATATTGAAATGTGCCAAACCATCCATTGATCATACTCCAATGAAACCACCTTGGTTATTTTTCATATGACCAGAGGTATCCTAGAAAAGTCCAACTCCTATTTTTAGAGCACTTTTATTTTTTGCTTTGTTGTGTTGCTTATTATGATTGTTTCCATCGATTAGTTGACGAAATAAACGGAGTACTCGGAGATGGACCAGAAGGTTCGAAGACTCGGAAGGACAAGGCAAGCAACCCTTTGACCATGATACACTTGTGTTCTTCGGAACCCATTTACTTTCGAATGCATGATGACAAGAGTGACGGTGGTGACCTAGTTAAGAACAACCACATGATGCATGCTTTACTCATAATCTTGCTATGTGCTAGATGCAATGCAAATGGTTAGTAGTGATGCTTAGTGATGCATGTGTGCCATGAAACCTTCGTGGTTGCATTCTTTTCATAAACCCCATCGGGTGCCCCTAATGCCCGAGGGTGATATTGAGTTAGGTCATCACTTGAGAAAGAAGTGATGTGTCGATAAAGATCTTGTGCATGGGTGAAATGATGGATTAGATTTATGTGTGACTACCGTCCCAACCAAACATGTGCAACCACTCTACCCCTTATGGGACGGGGCTTTATTGATTACTTAGGCCGATACTAGCATGGTGCCCGCATTACTAGTGACGGGAAGACTTGAGGTCTTTCCCGGGACGGGGTCGTGCTTGGATAGACGACCATGACTCTTTTTACAGGGCACCGGACACACCGTTGGTCCCTTCGGGTACGCGTGACATTGAAATTAGGGCAAGTCCCATGATCTATTGTTTGTACTCGAGGGCCGTGTACCAACGAGTGGACCCTATGTTAGTGTCATCTAAGGAAAGATAATGACCGGGTGCTTCCCCCGAGTACTTGAGGTACTGCGGGATCGTGGGTGACACGAAAGCTTCCCGAATCTTGTGGGTAAAGTGCGCAACCTCTGTAGAGTTTAAAACTATTCGAATAGCCGTGTCCACGGTCATGGACAGTTGGGTGGTGCTACTTAAACTATGTCCAGAATTTTACTACTTCGGTGAAAGTTTGTGTGTGATGAGTCAAGGTGGTGACTTGACTCGTGGAGTTGAATCCTATTCATGTTGATATCGGTAACCTGTTCTCGAGGTTACGTGAATTTATTGATGCATATACTTGATGGTAGAATATTTATTCTAGCTCGTTGCTAGATAGTTCATTGTTGTTCAATTGCATTGTTACTTGAACCAAATCATGGATTGCCTGCGAGTACATTCAAAGTACTCATTGGCTTGCCACTGGTTATTTTATTGGCCAGGCAGGAGAGAACAAGATATGATGAAGATTTCTTGGTGACGAGCATGCGAGCTAGGACGCTTCCCAGTCAGAATGCCTATAGGGTTAAGGCAGATGGCATGGGTCCAAGTTGTTATTGAAGATTTCCGCTGCGATGATATACTCAAGGCTTGACCGTTATGGTCCTATTTGTGTAATACGGTATGTAAGGATGTAAGACTCTTGTTATTCAGCTTCTATGTGTTCAGTGAGCATTGATCTCTGGGATCACTGTACACGTGCATTCGGTGACCACGACTTATGAGTCGGGGTCCCCACAGAGCTGGTATCAGAGCCATCCTGACTGTAGGAAGCCTTAGTTAGCATGGTCGTTAGTTAGGGTAAAACTAGTTTTCAAAACTATCTATATTTCTCTTCCCTTCTCAGTTTTTCGAAAACTAGGATATACTTAATCTCTTCCCCCTTCAAAATTGTTGGTCGCTAGAACCCTTATGCCCCAGACCACTGGATTTTCTGTAATCCTCGTGGAGTGCACCTTGCCAAACACTCACCCGCCACTTCTGCACACAAGATTGGCGACACCACGACAAGACGATACCAACAGAAAAATCCATCCTCGAGGAATGAGGACATGAAGACCCAGAAAATGGTGACACCCTTGACAGTGCCCCAGGATGATGCAACATTGGACTACGATGACCATGGTATGGGTTATGCAAGACCATGATATACCTAGCTAATAGAGTAACCTTGTCATTATCGTTGTTGTGTCGGCAACCACCGGTGGATGAGAACCTCGCCATTTGGTCCGCCTCACTATAGTGAGCAGGAAAACGGTTCTTTTCGTCCCCCGCTCTTGGTGTCGATGTTGTCACCAACGAAACCGACATGTTGGACCTCTATTATGCCTTATTATTGTCATTGTATACGGATTGCCTACCTGGTACCCTCGACGTCCCAGAAGGCACAAGGGGTCGTCATGATTAAAGAGACAAGAAAAGACCAAGTCAACGCCAGCTACAAGGAGGCACCTTCACCACATCACCACATCACGCGAGAAGTTGTTGAAGATTCTCCAGGCTCAACCCGGATCGTTTATCAAACAACTACAAGGGACATAGCAACACCGGAGGAAAACTCAGGAGACTGCACGAGGCACAAGTCACGACACTGAGTCCGAGAACCCCTAGGGTAGGATGAGTCGTGTACCCCCTATGCGCAGTCGAGTCCGTATGATGGTTCGAATAGAACCATGATTGTGTGTTGCTTGATTTTAGTTGTTTGTGTTTCGATGTAAGTCGCACTGTTGCCCTAGGCAATAAGTACACGACTATATCACCTTCCTTGCCTTGTTTCTTTTGTTTCAGCCTTTTTGCACCTGGTTGTTTGCACCTGCACTATAGAACCCCCCTTTAGGCATTTCCCTCCTCTACGCTACTTTTTCCCTCTCATCTCTCTCCCCAACTGAAGACCCGCGAGACAAGATGCACCAAGGATTCTACCTCGGCAACCAACTGGCACTGAAGACTCCTGCCACGACCTCCACGACCAAGTGCAACCCCGTAGAATTATGTTTAACCCTCCAGACTAGTAACCCATTCCTAGACCCTTTGAGACTTCACGAGACACTCCAGCACGAAGCCTTGACCATGTGCTTAACCCATAGAATTGCGAGAGAACCTGTTAAGCCTTTGTAACCTTGCACAACACTGGGTTCATAAAGGAACTAGTGGACACAGTGAGTGAGCACATTTCTATCATAATATAGCACAAGAACTGACGATGCCATAGATAGACCAATTTGAGGATATTAGACAGATGACTTGGTGGCTTTATATCAGTGACTTCGAGGAATTATTTGAGACCTTGATGGATTGTGAGATTTCATATTGGTGGGATCATGACTTTGGGGAAGCATGTGGGAATCCTCGTCGGGCATGAGATTTGGATTTAAGTAAGTGATTCTGATTGGGTATAGATGCTAGATATGTCTGCATGGTTCGGAGTAAATTGGATTTAGACCGATGATCCTGATCATGATACCGTGCTTCTCGGTGGACAATAAACTGGGAGATTGGATTATTTGTCAGAATTGATTTAGGGATCTATATAATCATGACCTTGGAGTTTACTTGACCCGGATGTTTGGAATTTGGTGGACTTACTATCGTAATGCATAGTCCTTCCAAGTATTTGGGTATTATAGGGACTTGAGATCTTGTGGAACACCGTAGACATCGGATTTGTAGAATTGTTGGATTATGTGGTGATTGATGGAAATTACCGGGCTATTGGAGTTGACCTATAGGAAGGAAACAAAATCTTGGAGTGGCATATGACGTGTTTCCTTAGAATAGAGATGCCTTATTGTGAGCCTTGCAAGAATAGGTTGAGTGCTTGGATTGTGGAGTTTAATTTAAGCTTAGTAGCATGTATGACCTACCCATGGATTTTAGGGGAAGGCATGCATATGGATTTGGGGATTGTAGGCAAGTACAATTTTGTTAGACCGCCTCTTGAGAGTCATGCGGATATGTATGGCATGAGTGGTGATTGAAGATGGTCTATGCGAGAGGATGCTTTTTCGTTCGGAGTACTAGATAGAGCTATTGGCATCTCAGAAACCGTGCTTAAGGATAAGATAATAAAAGTTCACTCACTCACTAGAATCCTTCAAACCCTTAAGCCCCACCAAGCCACAACCTGGTCAGATTCTGACCACGGGCCTTCGCTCTAAGTCGGGAAGACCTTGCAAATACTCAACGGAGACCACCACCAATACCCCAGCCTACCTTGTGTACCCCATAGACCTCATGGAGTAATTGGACAAGTTGGGTAACATCATTATTTGATGGCCTACTTGTCTGCCCGAAGACAAAAGAAGAGACGGACAGATGGATAGAAGACATTTGAAGACCGCCCTGTCAAGAAGGAAGAACTACACCGACCACCGTCAGCAAGAAGTGAACTCCTGCATCCAAGACCGGGCATATATGCAAACCACTCCTCTCGAAGGGACCGAGCATTTCCGTGTCGAAGGAACGCTCACACCAAGATTTATCGACCTTTCTTCAAGGCCACTGCAAGACAAATAGTACACGGCTCCCAGCTAACTTACCACCTGAGTTACCCTCCGTGCACCAAATTTTCCACGAGTCACCACCCTGGAAGTACTTCTTACTTCCTAACTAGCCCGATCCCCGCAAAGACATCGGTCACCGAGCCTTTGACAACTAACCCAACCTATCCTATGCAAGAGACCCCTCAGCAACCTGCATCAAAGGCAACAAGCAAGAAGCCACACCACCAAGTACTTCAAGATTCCATGGAGCACCACTCGGAAGCAGAACCAACAAGAAGAAGTGAAGACTACCCCGTATCCAAGGCTCCGTATTCCTTTCCACGCCTAGTCTGGGAATCTCGGGGACGAGATTCTTATAAGGGGGGTAGGTCTGTCACACCCTGATTTTCATGCCACATTGCTTAAGCTGGTAATCATGCTAAAAATGTGGATTGACAAAAACTTTTGAGTGTTTTGACTTTGCTTGATTGATTTTTGTCTGCTGTTTGCTAGTGCTCTAAAAATCAAATAAATCCTCCAACTCATATACTTAATCTCCTTGATCCAAAACCTTTTCCCAATGATCATGCCATGTGTATAGACCAGTATAGAATTTTCTTATAAAAATATTTTGGCCAAATAGTATTTTCTAAAATTAATTTTCCAAAAACCCCTGAATTAAGGTTTGCACTACAAGTACCTTATTTAGGGTGTGAAAAATCTTTCAAAAAGTATATTTGAATCCTATTAGGTATAGGACTCCCAGAAACCACAAAATTATAATTTTAAAAGTTATTTTTATATTTTAATTAAAAGCTTTTCCTTAAGGCCAGAAATGGTCTTTAATAGGGAAAAATTATTTAATCATTACAAAAATATTTGCCAAAATTCAGGGAAACTCATAGGACATATATTGTCCATAGATAAGAGTTTCAACACATGGTCATGTTCAGAATATTGGACAAATCCTTCCAAAACCCTTTCTGGATTTTTCAAGCTTTTGAAATATTTACAAAGGAAATATTCTCCAAAAATTCCAGGGAAATTCTATCATGTTAAATATGACATATTTGATGATCTTGCAAAGCCTCATGCCTTGAAGATCAAGGAATCATCATCTAATCCCCTCAAAACCATTTCTGTCCATTTTGAAGTTTGAGAAACTTTACATTGCCAAACTTGTCCAAATGATCTCAAACTTGGTGCACATGCTAAAAAGATGTAATTGTGCATCTATGCCAAATGGCACAAGTTTTGGAGAAGCATAACTTGATCTAAGTGCCCCAAAACCCTTTCTGACCAGATCCAAATTTGAACAACTCTACATTACCAACTTCTTACCTGGGGCTTCAAACTTTGTGGGCATGATCACAACCCCAAATGATGACACCACACCAAGTGGTGCATCAAGGGGAGATGATTTGCTTAACTTAAATCTTGGAGGATCCATTTCTGTTGATTTCTAGGGTTTACAAGAGTTGCATCGGCAACTTTGCCCAAATGAGCTCAAATTTGGTGGAAGGGCCTAAATGTATGTGACATTTAATCCTGTTAAGTGTCATAGCCAGTGGAGATCATTTGCTTGCCCAAAACATGATCAAACACCTTCTGCCAATTTACCAAAACCATTGTTTTGACCCCTTTTACTATTCCCCTTTACCTCAAATTCTTACCACAGGTAAACCTGATCATCTACTACCTCCAGTAACTTCCCCATGTCCATAGCTCAATGATTGAGGGGTGAAAACCCCATTTTTACTCTTGTGGACAGCAACATTCTTCTCCTCGTTCACCTCCCTCCTCACTCCAGTGGCTCCCCAGAGTATCCAAGACCACCTCCCTATATTCTATTACTCCCTCTACCCCCTGGACACCATTGGCCACGCCCTGTACGCCAGAGCAATGCCAATGGCAGCCATATGCATGCTCTGGAGCGCGCTACCGTGCTCTGGCGCACTGGAGCCGCCCCCATCCCTATGCCCCGACAGCCTCGGGCCTCCCTAGCATGTACCCCGAGGTTGCCTCGACGTCTGGGACACGGCACGTCGCCGGCCCCCGCCTAACCCTCTCTCCTCTCCCCTCTATGAAGCTCGCCCGTGCGCGCCCCGGACCGCGCCCACGGTGCACCAATGCGCGCGCTATATATAGCCCCATTGGGCTCCCTCTCTCGACTCCTTTCGCTCTCCCACTACTCCAACAATCTCCCAGACACCCTCGAGCTCTCTCCCGTGGCCTCCTACCCCCTCCATGGCTGGAGTGCCGCCGCCGACCGCCGCTCGGATTCGGGCACCTCGGCCGCTCTTTCCTTCCCCTTCTTTGATTCTAGGTCCGAGCCCTCCTCAGGGAGTCCCCAGGGACGGACCCGTCCTCCCCTTGGCCTGGGAATTCTTCCTGGCATGATGCCGCCGAAGCCCCGCGGCCGCCGCGGCCTCCCTGTGGTGGCGAGGCTGTGGGCTTCCTTGGGCGGGCTCGCAGCCACCCTCAGGTGCGGGGAGGAGAGCCGAAGCTCCTGGGCTCGTCGGCCGGCCCTCCCGCATCCCCAGGCGCCGGCTGCGCCAGCGGCCGAAGTTCACCCCTGCCCTGCGTCGGGCCGGAGAAGATGGCCAAGGGCTACGAGACGACCTGCGGCTGGGCCCCGCAGGTCAGCGACCAGCCGGCCGCCACGTCGTTTAAGTGGAGGCGGGCGGCAGGAAAGCGCTTACCCAGCATGAAAGCGTATTCCGCAAAAGGCGCCTCCGACGTCACCACCCCCCCTGTGCGCGCGGCCGAGCCGTTGGGCCGGCCCAATTCCTATTCGGCTATCTTCCGCTCAGTGTGCAGCATAAGGGTATAAGCCCTTTCTCTTTCCCTTTTCTTTTTCTGTAAACTTCAAAAATCCATAAACAATTAATTTGGACTCCAAATTGGATGATTCAAATTTCTTCTGGCTCCATAAATCATGCTCTATCACATGGTGCAACATGCACATTTTTCCAGGAACTTTTCCTTCACAAATAATTATCAAATGCCATTATTCCATTTTTTGTGATGAACTTTAGAAAATCACATAGGGCTCAAATTTGATCCAAATGCAGTGGTTCAAATTCCTATGTGCTTGTCATATCCAAACTTAGTTTTGGAACATTTTTATTAATACTTTCTGTATCCCACCAAATAATGAGCCATTTCTTCATATTTATCAACTTTGCAAAACCCTAGGATATTCATTTGAATTCCAAATCCAGAGAAACCAACTCCTAGATGATTCTAAAATCATGACTTGTTAAATGAGTGCCTTTGCTCATTGTTCAAAAACATATTTCTGTACACTTCTTACAAATCCATAAACCCCTTGATCCCATCATATTGAAATGTGCTAAACCATCCATTGATCATACTCCAATGAAACCACCTTGGTTATTTTTCATATGACCAGAGGTATCCTAGAAAAGTCCAACTCCTATTTTTAGAGCACTTTTATTTTTGCTTTGTTGTGTTGCTTATTATGATTGTTTCCATCGATTAGTTGACGAAATAAACAGAGTACTCGGAGATGGACCAGAAGGTTCGAAGACTCGGAAGGACAAGGCAAGCAACACTTTGACCATGATACACTTGTGTTCTTCGGAACCCATTTACTTTCGAATGCATGATGATAAGTGTGACGGTGGTGACCTAGTTAAGAACCACCACATGATGCATGCTTTACTCATAATCTTGCTATGTGCTAGATGCAATGCAAATGGTTAGTAGTGATGCTTAGTGATGCATGTGTGCCATGAAACCTTCGTGGTTGCATTCTTTTCATAAACCCCATCGGGTGCCCCTAATGCCCGAGGGTGATATTGAGTTAGGTCATCACTTGAGAAAGAAGTGATGTGCCGATAAAGATCTTGTGCATGGGTGAAATGATGGATTAGATTTATGTGTGACTACCGTCCCAACCAAACATGTGCAACCACTCTACCCCTTATGGGACGGGGCTTTATTGATTACTTAGGCCGATACTAGCATGGTGCCCGCATTACTAGTGACGGGAAGACTTGAGGTCTTTCTCGGGACGGGGTCGTGCTTGGATAGACGACCATGACTGTTTTTACAGGGCACCGGACACACCGTTGGTCCCTTCGGGTACGCGTGACATTGAAATTAGGGCAAGTCCCATGATCTATTGTTTGTACTCAAGGGCTGTGTACCAACGAGTGGACCCTATGTTAGTGTCGTCTAAGGAAAGATAATGACCGGGTGCTTCCCCCGAGTACTTGAGGTACTGCAGGATCGTGGGTGACACGAAAGCTTCCCAGATCTTGTGGGTAAAGTGTGCAACCTCTGCAGAGTGTAAAACTATTCGAATAGCCGTGTCCACGGTCATGGACAGTTGGGTGGTGCTACTTAAACTATGTCCAGAATTTTACTACTTCAGTGAAAGTTTGTGTGTGATGAGTCAAGGTGGTGACTTCACTCGTGGAGCTGAATCCTATTCATGTTGATATCGGTAACCTATTCTCGAGGTTACGTAAATTTATTGATGCATATACTTGATGGTAGAATATTTATTCTAGCTCGTTGCTAGATAGTTCATTGTTGTTCAATTGCATTGTTACTTGAACCAAATCATGGGTTGCCTGCGAGTACATTCAAAGTACTCATTGGCTTGCCACTGGTTATTTTATTGGCCAGGCAGGAGAGAACAAGATATGATGAAGATTTCTTGGTGACGAGCATGCAAGCTAGGACGTTTCCCAGTCAGAATGCATGTAGGGTTAAGGCAGATGGCATGGGTCCAAGTTGTTATTGAAGATTTCCGCTGCGATGATATACTCAAGGCTTGACCGTTATGGTCCTATTTGTGTAATACAGTATGTAAGGATGTAAGACTCTTGTTATTCAGCTTCTATGTGTTCAGTGAGCATTGATCTCTGGGATCACTGTACACGTGCATTCGGTGACCATGACTTATGAGTCGGGGTCCCCACACACAGATTATGACTTTGTGGAAAATAGAGCATGTACATGAGCAGAGTTAATATATTGACATGTTGAAGGCAAGAAATAAATAAGCTACATCACAAGAACATGGCAAGCAAAAGCATGGCATGCTAGTACACAACATGGATCTCAAGGAACACAAGATGGTATATACATGGGAGCAACAGATTCATGGCATTCATCAAAACAAGATGCAAACGTAATATAACAGATTCTCAGACTTAGTGAAATAAACTGAACATGGCAGCAACAACGACAAGTAGGCACGTTTGCAAACTTGTGAAACTCATCTCAAATTATATCATGGCATGTGAATATAACCAATAGCAAGAAGACATGTTTTGCAGCTACTCATGGCAAGAACACGGTCATAGGACGCATAGAACACTAGCTATTCACATGGCAAAACTGAACTTACTGATAGCAGGCTGACAGAAATATTATATAGCAATTTGAGAGCAAGAACGAGACAAGCTACAGCAACCTATAATTGCAAACAAGGGCATGGATGGATAGAGCATAACATGGACTTCAAGACATGGTCACTGGACATTCCAAAACATGCATGGATATGACTGTAGCTTCAAGCAAACATGGCATCACAATATAACAGTTTCAGACTTAGCAGTTTTCAACAAGTCTCAGAAAACAACCAACAACGAGTAGGCCACATTGCAAGCTTGTTCCACTCAACACAAGGCATATCATGAAAAGTGTATTGCACCACAGCAAAGATGACATGATTGTGCTCCCAACACATGTTGACATGATGCTCAAACAAAAATCACACAGAAAGATATGAATAGGACAAATCAGCAAGTTATAATAGTTCCAGCAGTTAACAACACTTAGCACTCTTACAATAGGGATTACAACACCTAGATGATTCCTAAGATGAATGCAAAGCACACCATCATGTAGAGCACAAAGACATGAACATTTCCATATATAATACATCATCATAGGGTAAACATGCACGAAGAAATGACCACCACAAAAATGCATCATGAGATGATAATTAGGGACTTAGTGAAATTAGACCTCACAGAAAACAGGACGGAGAGGTTCCGGGACGGGGAGATCCAAGATGGATTGGGCGTTTGGTTCAGTGTACGACAGGCTCCCGAGACGTGGACGTCCCGGCGGCGGTTGCGGGCGCCGGGTACGCGGGTCGGGTTGGCCCGGCCGACCCGGCGGGCGTCAGCGGTGTGGGCGACGGGTACTGGCCGGAGGCGACGATGGCGGGGCAAAGGGGTCAGGGAAGCGGGCGAGGGAGCCAGGCGACTCGGGCTGACGCGCGGGGAGTGGTGGCACAGGTGTCGGCGTCCTGGGAACGGGGGTGCCCAGACTTGCCTGCCTGCGGTCCAAGGCGTGGCTCACAAGGTGGCCTGATACGGCCCAGCATCTTCACCAACCACTCAAGACCCTCGCGAGGGTCCAAGCCTCGTGAGGGGGACAACGCCAGGCATCGCCTGGGGCGGCCTCCCTAGGCCGACTCGTAAGGATCATGGATATCGAGGCAAAGTGCACCTCGCGAGGTCCTCGTGACGTGAGCAGTGACGACCGATGCCAGGCGGGCGCCAGCGGGCGTAGAGTGCCAGTTTCCTCTTTGGTGCTAAAGGAGCAGGTGCAGACGAGGAGTCCCGAGGCGTCAGGCATAGGTTTCCATATCGGTGCAACGAGGCCAGGACCAGCAGGACGGCAGGATGGAGGTCATCGCGGATCCCACGGCGGCGTCACCACCAGAGCCTTTGGCAGGCGAAGACCACCTTTTGTCAGGATAGCTTGTACTAGTTGTCCCCCTTTAAATTTGGCTGTTGTGGGATTCCTTCCCGCTCAATATTGGGGAAGAGGAACTTGGCCACTATAAATAGGGCCTAGCCACCATCATAGAGGGGATTGGAGAATCAAGACCTCTTAGACACCACAAACTCATCCAAGCTCAAGAACACCTCTCCTCAAGAGGCAGTTCATCCATGTACTAGTTCTTCCTAAGCCTACAAGGCAATCCACCATACACACTGGATTAGGGTGTTACACCACAACGATGGCCCGAACTAGTATAAATCTTGTGTCTCTTGTTGATCAGATCTGACGGGCTAGGCCTAGGGCTGTTGAGTAGACGAGCTAGGGCGGAAGGAGAGATCTTCGTGCGCACCCCTGTGTTCGAACCTCAAGGTTTTTGCCGGAACCCCACATCCAACATTTGGCGCGCCAGGTAGGGGTGTGCCGAAGTTTTCTCCCCGTCCGTTCCAGTCTCCGCTCATCAAGTTCCCATGGCTGGCGTCCCTCCTCCCACGGGCTTGGCGGCCGCGCGCAGCGGCACTCTCCGCCGCCGGGCCTTCACCCCCGCCTTGCGGTGGGTATAGTGGCCTCCCAGGTTTAGGCCGAATCTACCATCGTGCTACGATGGGGCGGCCGACCCATTTGTCTTCCTCCAGGCCTACGAAGAGGCCATCTCAGCGGCCGGCAGCGGCGACAAGGTCATGGCCAGCTGGCTCCCCATGGCACTCAACGGCGTGCCACGTGCCTGGTTTTTCAGCTTGTCAGAATTGTCCGTGGCGTCCTGGGAAGAGCTACGCGGCCTCTTCCTCACGCGCTTCGGGGCGCCGACACCCCACGCTGTTGCGGCCCTCCTCGGCGGCTCCCAAGCACCACCCTCCAGCCGACACATCAAGCAGATCTTTTGCCACACAGGTGTCACATCCTTACATAAGGGGGCTCCTCCTGGGTGGGTGACTCCCAAGGCCGACCTCGCCTTTGCCTCGGGAGACCACCCCGCCTCCACCGCAGGCTCCGGCGCTCTCCCGATTCTTTGCACCCCCTCCATCTGCAATGTGGCAGTCACCAAGACCCTCATCAACGGCGTGGTTGGCCTCAACATGCTCTCTATGGAAGCTTTCACCTTGCTCCAAGTGCCACTCGAGCGGCTACGCCCCACCAAGCCCTTCTCTTGGGTCGGCAGCAGTTCTACCAGCCCCCTAGGGCAGATCCGCCTCCCGGACACCTTCGGCACCCGAGACAACTACCGCAACGAGCTGATCGACTTCGACATCGCCCGAATTAGTCTCCCGTACAACGCCATCCTCGGGTACCCGGCGCTGGCTCAGTTCATGGCCGCGACCCACCCGGCCTATAACCTCATGAAGATGCCAGGGAGCCACGGAGTCCTTACCGTGACGGGGGACACCAAAGAAGCCCTCGTGGCCCTTAAGCATGTCTTCCAGACCGCTGCGGCAGCGCACCATGCCAAGGAAGCCACCCTTGGGACCAAGGGGGCTGCCCTCGCCAAGAAGAAGCAACTTTTCTCCCAAGACCAAGCCGAGACAAAGCAGGTGCCGGTGGATGAAAATGAGTTGTCAGGCGTCGCCTTCACCATAGGAGCTGGCCTTCCCCCAACTCAGGAGGAGATGCTGGTTGAATTCCTGCGCACGAGCAGGGACATGTTCACATGGGAACCCAAGGATCTGGCAGGAGTCCCAAGAAAGGTGATCGAGCATCACCTAAACGTATGCCCTAACATGCGCCCCGTGAAGTAGAAGGCCAGGCACCAATCCACGAAGAAGCAGTCCTTCATCATGCAGGAGACTCATAAGCTAGAGGCGGCGGGTGTCATCCGCGAAGTCTGATACCCGGGGTGGCTGGCGAATCCCGTTGTCGTACCCAAGAAAGGAGGAAAAGATCGCATGTGCGTCGACTTCACCAACCTCAATAAAGCTTGGCCACAAGACCCGTTCCCTCTGCCACGCATCTATCAAATCGTCGACTCCACCGCCGACTGCGACTTGCTATGTTTCCTAGTTGCCTTATCAGGTTACCACCAGATCAAGATGGCACTTCAAGACGTCAAGAAGATTGCCTTCCGCGCCCCGTGTGGGGTGTACTGCTGCACCTGCATGCTGTTTGGGTTACGGAATACAGGAGCAACCTTCCAGCGGTTAATGCACATCACACTGGGAAAGCAGCTCGGGAGGAATGCTCATATGTGGACGACATCATGGTAAAATCTCAGGAGGCCTCAACCCTTATCACAGATCTGGAAGAGACTTTCGCCAACTTGTGCAAGGTAGACTTGCGGCTCAACCCGGAGAAGTGCGTGTTCGGAGTCCCTTCAGGCAAACTCTTGGGCTTCCTCATGTCGCACCGAGGAATCGAGGCAAACCCCGAGAAGGTCAAGGCCATAGAAAATATGAGTCCGCCCAAGAACCTCAAGGAGATGCAGAAGCTGGCTGGCTGTGTAACGTCGCTTGGGCGTTTCATCTCCAAGCTAGGGGAGAGATCCCTCCCCTTCTTCAAGCTGATGAAAAGGAAGGGCCCGTTCGAATGGACCCCTGAGGCTGATGCGGCGTTCGCAGACCTCAAGAGATACCTCACCAGCCTGCCAGTGATGGTGGCACCCAAGCCTCAACTGCAGGAGAGTCCGGACTCCACCCTGAAGTCGCGGCTGCCCCAACTCACGACCAACCTCCTGGGGCACCTTTCCAGACCACGCAGCTGCAGGAGAGTCCGGACTCACCCTCGTCGACCACCCGGTATACTTCGTCAGTACAATGCTCCGTGATGCCCGAGCACGCTACCCCATGCCACAGAAGCTCTTGCTTGCGCTCATCGTCGCTTCACGCAAGCTGCGCCACTACTTCCAAGGCCACCCCATCAAGGTTGTCTCAGCTTACCCCCTAGAAAGGGTACTCCGGAGCCCAAACACGGCAGGAAGGGTCGCGGAATGGAACATAGAGCTACAAGCATTCTAGCTAGAGTTAAGCACCACCAGAGTCATCAAGAGGGGCGCGCTTGCTGACTTCGTGTATGAATGGACTGACGCCCCAGGACCTCAAGCAAGCCCGAACAAGTCCGTCTTACCAGGGAGCGAAGCACCTGATGGCTGGGTCATGTACTTTGACGGCGCATTCGCCCGCCAGGGCGCTGGGGCAGGGGTTGTGCTCATCTCGCCCGCTCAAGACAAGCTCTACTACGCCCTGCAACTCTGCTTTCAGCTAGGTGATAAGGTCTCCAACAACATCGCGGAATACGAGGGCCTCATCGCCGGCCTCAAGGTGGCGATAGCCCTAGGGGTGAAACGCCTCGTCATCAGGGGTGACTCCCAGCTCCTCGTCAACTTCTCCAACAAGGTGTACGAGCCTAGGGACGAGCATATGGAGTCATACCTCGCAGAGGTACGCAAGATGGAGAAGCGGTTCTTAGGCCTGGAGCTGGAGCACGTGCCCCGCGGCACCAACAAGGAGGCCGACGACATCGCCAAGAAAGCATCCAGGCGACTGCCCCAGGCAGCCGGCGTCTTTGAGGAAAGGCTCCTCAGGCCCTCTGCGTCACGCCCGCGAGAAGGACCAGCAAAGCCTCAGGAAGGACTCCCCCGGCCGCCAACCATAGGAGCACCGGCCTGTGGCCCGGCTTCAGGAGCTCTCTTGCTCCTGGCGCTTGAGCCTCAGGAGGGATGCTGGACCGAGGAATTCAAGTCATACCTGGTGCGAGGGGTGTTGCGGGAAAGGAGGAAGACACCGAGCGCGTAGCCCGACAGGCTACGGCATACTGCATCCAGGACGGTGAGCTTTACACGAGATGGCCAAATGACGTTTCTTTGCGATGCATCTCCAGGAAGCAGGGAGGCGAGCTGCTAGCCGACATCCACGCCGGGGACTGCGGGCATCACTCATCATCGCGCACCTTGGTCGGCAAGGTGTTCTGCAGTGGTTTTTACTGGCCCACGGCACTTAACAACGCCGCCGAGCTGGTAAAGTCTTGCGAGGCTTGCCAGTTTCATGCCAAGCAGATCCACCAACCGGCCCAGGGCTTGCAAACCATCCCGCTCTCTGGGGGCTGGACATCCTGGGCCCCTTCCCCCGAGCACCCGGGGGCTACCGGTACCTCTACGTCACCGTCGACAAGTTTACCAAGTGGGCAGAGGTGGAAGCAGTCCGAACCATCCCGGTCGGCTCTACAGTCAAGTTCATCAAGGGTCTCGTAAACCGGTTCAGGGTCCCTAACCGCATCAACACCGACAATGGCTCACAATTTACGAGTAACCTCTTCAAGACATACTGTGCTAACCTTGGAACACAGATTTGCTACGCCTCTGTAGCGCACCCCAGGAGCAATGGCCAGGCCGAGCGCGCCAACGCGGAGGTCCTGAGGGGCCTCAAGACCAGGACCTTCCAGAAGAAGCTCGAAGTCTGCGTAAGAGGCTGGCACGACGAGCTCCCGTCTGTGTTGTGGTCCATCCGCACCACTGCCACCAAGCCGACGGGCGAGACCCCATTCTTCCTCGTCTACGGCGCTGAGGCGGTCCTCCCCCACGAGGTCAGGCACCGGTGGCCGTGAGATGTAGCATTTGACGAGGTGCAACAAGGCGCTGTGCGGGGAACTGACCACATGTTGGGGGAGGAACGTTGGCGCGATGCTTCACTCCGAGCAGCAATATACCAGGAGGCGTTGCGGTGGTACCATTGCCGCAATATTGGCCCCAGGACGCTTGAGGTAGGTGACCTCGTTTTAAGGAGAGTCCTCTCCAGAGAAGGACTGCACAAGCTCTCACCCATGTGGGAAGGGCCATTCAAGATCACCCACGTCTCTAGACCCGGCGTTGTGCACTTGGAAACAGGAGACAGCATCCCCGTCCCGAACGCATGGAATATCCGGCACCTCCGGAGGTTCTACCCATGAAACAAGGCCCTTGTGCCTGAGAAGACTAGGCTCCATGCCTGCGAGGAACAAGGCACTTGTGCCTGAGAAGACTAGGCTCCGTGCCTGCGAGGAACAAGGCCCTTGCGCCTGAGAAGACTAGGCTCCGTGCCTGCGAGGAACAAGGCCCTTGCGCCAGAGAAGACCAGGCTCCCTGCCTGCGAGGAACAAGGCCCTTGCGCCTGAGAAGATTAGGCTCCGTGCCTACGAGGAACAAGGCCCCCGCGCCTGAGAAGCCAAGGCCCGGTGCCTGTGAAGCAAGGTTCCGGCCTGTGAAGATCTCCGCTCATGACACTCCCACGTAATAATGAGTGGGGATGTACATGCCCTAGAGTCTCCGGAGAGCCACCCTCGGGCCTTGGGGGCTCCCTCCCACATCCTAGTGGCAGCACTTAGCTCTGCACTGGTGAGAACACTAGATTAGGTGCCGGACGCAGTCGTTCATTTGCTTTCTGGAGTTGGCTTGTGCTACCTCTTGAGCTTGCGTTGTATTCCCTCGAAAAGGAAAGGGAGATGCAGCACAGTAGCGTAAGTATTTCCCTCAGTTTTTGAGAACCAAGGTATCAATCCAGTAGGAGACACGCGCGAGTCCCTCGCACCTGCACAAACAAATAAGAACTTCGCAACCAACACGATAAGGGGTTGTCAATCCCTTTACGGTCACTTACGAAAGTGATATCTGATAGAGATGATAATTTATGGTAACATCCCAAATTTTCAATTTGGAATGTTATACATAGATCATACTGCATTGCATGTTTATTTGCATTTTTGTTCGTGGGGATCCTCGAAATTCTAAACAACTCAAGGACCTTTGGATAGAGTTGGGAATTCTACCGTTTTGTATTTGAGTTCACTCGAATACCAATACGAGGACGGTGTTGGTTTTAATTATTTTTCTCTCCTAAAAATATTTCTAAATAAAATATATGAGCGGAGATAATATGACTTCTCCAAAATAATAGAAATATTGGAGGAAAAATGTTAAAATCACTTTTGGTATTTTTCTGGATTTATTTGCGATTTTATTTGCATAGGGAAAATGCGCGTTTTTCAAAATTGCATTTAGGTTCGGGAAAAATGTTCACTTTGTCCTAAATATTATTAGAGGACGGTGAAAATTTATTTCGGGAATTTTGGAGTCCGTTTAGTATTTCTTTCGTTAGTTTTGCTACGTCAGGAGTCTTTTAGAAAAGAAAAAAAAAGAGGGAAAACCGACTCTGGGCCGTAAGAGGCCAGGACTCTGGCCTTTATATAGCGCAGGCCCGCTAGCGCCGAACCCCAACCACCAGCCCCGCCCGAACCCTAAGCCGCGCCGCCGCCCGCCTCCTGCCGCCGCCACCGCACGCCGCCGCCACCGCCGCCGCACGCCGCCCACTGCCGCCGACCCCGCCGCCGCCGTCGAGGTAGTTATCCGCCGCGTCGGTTTTTGTTAGAAACCGATCGGTTTTTTTAGGAAAACCCTAGGTCTGTTTTTTTAGGTTTAGATCGGTTTTCTTCGGTTTAGTTATTTAGCGGGCGTTCGTCCGTACGTTCGTTTTAACGAACGTTGTTCGTCCGTTAGCCACAGATAGCGAACGTTCGTTCGTTAGCCTATTCGTCAGTTTTCTTTTTCGGGGTATTTATCCACGATTCTTTCGATCGCGATTTCTGCCCTGATCTTATTTTTCGTTTTTCTTTTCGCTCGAGAGTCGGAATCAGGTGATTCAAAATCCCAGATCTTTGTTTCGACGCCCTCTTTCCGTTTAACCAACTTGAACAAAGTTTTGGCTACTGTAAATTTTGACTCTATACCAATTAGTAACCGGAGCTCGTTTCTTTCGCAGTTTGAGTTTCATTGCTTCTTTCGATTTGATTCTTTTTGCAAACCGGAGTCCTTAAGTTGAACTTTCTGGTTAGATCTTATCTTTTGGAGTTTTGTTTGTGCATCTTTGCTTGTTTGCTTATGTATGCTATTGTTTGCTTGCGATGGAATACATGGACTGTGAAGCGTGCTACTACGAGTCTCTAGGTTTTGCGAATCGTCGGCAAGGCAAGTAACACTTTGATCATACTTTTGTTACCCAGTTTTTATGCATTAGATCAAACCCTCACACATTGCATGAGTAGGATCTCTTAACTTGTGGGACTGGGAAATATATTGTGGTAGAACCTATTACCTGCATTATTTTCAAACCCTTGGGAGTAACTTCTACGTTTGCTTAGGTTGCTATGCTATGCTCGTAGACGTGGTTTGGGTTTGAGTGAAATCCATGACAGATGTGAGTTGTTAATTAAGGATTCAACTTAAGGTGGCTACTTGAATACACATCTGGGTGGATTGGTTCTAGGGCACCTGGAGAATCCAGTGTTGTCCTAGGAAATCCCGGGGTTCCGTGTGATTTTTCCTATGGAATGCCACCCAGGCTCAAAGGGATCATAAAACTATTCATGCTAGAAACTTCCGTGTGCAGCCACATGCCAATATGGGCTCTGGCATAGTTGAGTAAGTTGTGGGAAACCTTTCCATGATGGGCTAGCAGATGTAGAGGGATTGTAGGTGTACCGGCCTATCTATCTGGTTAAGGGGGCCTCTTCGGAAAGACTGTGTCTCGGTCATCCGTTTCTCAAACACTATGCAGTGCGAGAAACCAAATGGAGGCAACCGAGTCTTGTGGGAAAAGTGCACAAACCTCTGTAGAGTGTACAAACTGATCATGATTAGCTGTGTCCCCGGTTATGGACATCTTGAGTATCTGGTACATGAATTATTGGTTGATCTCATCACTCTATAAAACTTTAATTTGTTGGGTTAATGATTACTTTAATTTGGGATTGAGTTGGAGGTACCTTCTCAATGATTTTCAACTTACATGATAGATAAAAATAAAATTCATTCCTTTGTTGTAGGGAAAAATTGGCTTTACGCAAGAACTTTTACCTTAGAGCCTCCACCAGCCAAATATGCATATAGTATAGCCTTTATTCTGTTACTTGCATCTTCTGTGTTATCTTGACAGCATATTCCATGTGCTGACCCGTTTTTGGGGTGCAACATATTACATTGCAGACTTTTCAGACGAGGAATAAGACGTTCTAGGTCGTTTGTCATGCACTAAGCTATGCCGTTGGAGTTGACGGACTCACTTATCTTCTAAGCCTTCCGCTGTTATTTTGTTAGATGGCCTTAAGCCATAGATTTTTGTAATATGTTCTCATTGGAGACATTCGATGTAATAAGTGTGTGATTGCCACTCTGTTATAATTCCTTCAAGTATTGTGTGTGTCAGCATTACCGATCCAGGGATGACACAGAACATGGAGACTTAGGTCCATTCGGATCGTGGTCGCTACAAAGATGGTATCAGAGCACACGTTGAATGTAGGACACGACCACTAAGACAGACCCTAGATCACTCTTCTCTACTCATTTCTGACTTCTCTCCATTTTCAACTTCTTTAGGATGGTGGACCCAAGGAACAAGTTCACTCAACCGGATGAAGACACACCATTTGGACGACACTTGAAGGAAGTCACTAGGTACCTGAACATAGGAATACCAAGCTTTACCGGGACCTACACCGCCACTTTACCGGAGGAGGAGCGATGGAGCACTCAAGTTCAAATTCCCGGAAGAACCTTTGCACCATCCACCGAGTCAATAGAGTTTTCTTTTGATGCGCCAACCTGGAGCCTAGGAAAGAGCATGGCCGCCCACATCACCATGGGAAGGATCGGAGAAGTCTACAAGCAGGAGCTGAAGGACACCATCTACCAGATTTGTGGACGCCGAGATGAGCGTTGGGATATGATCAGCACCCGGAAGGATAGGTCCATTGCAGTGTTCATCCTGGAGTTGAACCAGCACATTCGACAACAGGAGCACCAGATGTGCACTGGGATGATAGAATTGAAGAAGGCACTAAATAGGAATTTGGAGCTAGAAGAAGAACTTAAGTCTACTCGTGACGGATACAAGGAGGAGATGTTGATACTAGTGGAGAAGAATGATGATTTGACAAGGAAGCTAGGAGTATTCATGGGAGATCCAGCACCAGGAGGTGAAGAAGAGGAAGAAGAACCCAAGCAGATTTGTCCTGAAGATTACATTATCATCGACGACACAGATTCAGAACCCGATGATAGTAAAGACGGAGACTATGAAGATGAAGCTGGAGCAGACATCATGGAATCTTCTGCCGATCAATATTTTTAGATGACCACCCTATGACTAGTAGTTTACCCCCACACAGTAGCATTTAGAGCACTCTTTGTAACGGTAGTTAGATTTGTAAGATCTTGCTTGAAATTGATTGGTGTGATATGATTGTGTTTGACTCATGTGCAAATGGGTAGTGATTTTTCCTTAGACCTCAATTTTGTTCTAATCTCTTCCCCCTACACCCATCAGATGCCTCCAAGACGTGAGCCTGTATTTGAGTTTCCCCCTAAGCTCACTCAGTTGATCCAGCAGCAGAACACCTTGATGCAACTTCTTGTCAAGAACACTCAGAACAACCAGAACAACAACAACAACCCTCCACCACCACCACCCGAGGACAACCTGACACGTTTCTTAAGGTTGCAACCACCAGTGTTTGCTAGCAGCATCGAACCAATAGTGGTTGATGACTGGCTACGCAAGATTGGAAGGGATTTGACCACCGCCAATTGCTCGGATGCTAAGAAGGTGCAATTTGACGTACACTAGTTGTTTGGACCAGCCGTAGCATGGTGGGAGAATTACACAACCACTTTCCCCATAGCCAATGTCACTTGGGAGCAGTTTCAGCAAGCTTTCCGTACTGCCCATGTCTCAACTGGAGCTATGAGCATGAAGAAGCGAGAGTTTCGCAACTTGCGCCAAGGAAACCGTACTATAGCCCAGTACGTGGATGAGTTTAGTACCCTATCTCGTTATGCCCCAGATGATGTGGCCACAGATGCCGCTAAGCAGGAGAGATTTATGGAAGGGCTGAATGATGAGATGAGCGTACAGTTGATGGTGGCAACTTTCAACAACTACCAGGAGTTGGTAGATAAAGCTCTTATGATTGAAGGGAAGTAGCAGCAGATTGAAAGCCACAAGAGGAAGTATGGACAAGGAAGGAATAATTCTGGAGCCCAGCAGAAGCCCCGATTCACTCCGAATTCGGGAGGATATACCCATAACCATGGAATTCCCCACAACCACAATGGCCCAAAGAATGGAAATGGGAATGGAGCAAGTAATAACCTGAGCCGCTCTACCCCGTCCACACCCGCTAAGAAGGATTTCAGCAATATCACCTGTTTCTAGTGCGGGAAGAATGGACATTATGCCACGGTCTGCCCTGAAGCTAAGAATGGGAACGGCAATGGAAGCGCCGGGAAGAAGCCTAACCCGTTCAACAAAGGACAAGTGAACCACGTGACTGTGGAGGAGATAGAAGAGCAACCAGATGCTGTTGTCGGTAAGTTTTTGGTTAAGACATTTACCGCAATAGTTCTTTTCGATACTGGTGCATCGCATTCATACATTTCAAGGGGATTCGTAAATAGACATAGGATGTCCACCCGAGTTCTTAAGACCCCCATGTTAGTAAGTTCACCAGGAGCAGAGTATATGGCACACCAAGGATGTTTTCAGACGCCATTGATCATAGGACGCCATACTTTCCCCTCCGACCTAATAGTTTTGGAGTCACAAGGATTGGATGTGATATTAAGTATGGATTGGCTATCGAAGTATGGAGGTAATACTGATTGTGCCGGTAAGTCTATTTTGCTCACCACCCCGGAGGGAAAAAGGATTAGGTATGTATCTAGGCATTCGCCTATACCCAAGTACATTCTCTCACGGGAGTAGTTCAGGAGGAAGTGCCAGTAGTAAAGGATTATCCGGATGTGTTCCCAGAGGAGTTACCTGGCATGGCACCAGATAGAGATATTGAGTTTTTTATAGAGTTGTTGCCTGGCGCCGGACCAATATCTAAGAGACCTTATCGGATTCCAGCGAATGATCTGGAGGAGATCAATAAGCAGATTAAGGAGTTGTTGGAGAAAGGATTTATTCGCCGAAGTTCATCACCTTGGGGAGCCCCAGTGCTGTTGGTCGAGAAGAAGGATGGATCATTAAGAATGGTCATTGATTATCGTGCGCTAAATGAAGTGACTATTAAGAATAAGTACCCGCTGCCGATGATCAATGATTTGTTTGACCAACTCCAAGGAGCGAAAGTATTCTCCAAGATAGATCTACGATCTGGATACCACCAATTGAAGATCCGAGAGAAGGATATACCTAAGACAACCTTCACCACACGGTACGGGCTATATGAGTATACGGTTATGTCATTTGGATTGACTAACGCCCCTGCCTACTTCATGAGTATGATGAACAAGGTGTTCATGGAGTTCTTGGATAAGTTCGTCATGGTATTCATAGATGACATTCTGGTGTACTCGAAGGATGAAGAGGAACATGCGGAGCATTTGCATTTGGTTTAGGAGAAGCTCAGAGAACATTAGTTGTATGACAAGTTTAGCAAATGCGAGTTTTGGTTGAAGGAAGTCGGATTCCTAGGGCATGTTATATCGGGAGAAGGTATAGCAGTGGACCCCGTCAAATTGCAGGCAGTCACTGAGTGGTTGGCACCCACTTCAGTTGGAGAGATCCGCAGTTTTCTTGGACTCGCGGGATACTACCGGAGATTCATAGAAAATTTCTCCAAGATTGCAAAGCCAATGACGAGATTGTTGAAGAAGGAGACGAAGTTCGATTGGATTGAAGAGTGTGAAGAAAGTTTCCAGGAGTTGAAGAAACAGTTGACGACAGCCCCAGTGCTGATATTGCCAGATATACGCAAGGATTTCCAAGTGTACTACGACGCTTCACGCTTAGGACTTGGAGGAGTACTCATGCAGGATGGAAGAGTTGTTTCCTATGCATCCCGTCAACTGCGACCGCACGACTTGAATTACGCGACGCACGATCTGGAGTTAGCAGCTGTAGTGCACGCACTGAAAACCTGGAGACATTTCCTTATTGGAAATCGTTGTGGTGTGTACACGGATCACAAGAGTTTGAATTACATTTTCACACAGAAGGAGCTGAACCTCAGACAAAGGAGATGGTTGGAGCTTATAAAGGATTATGATATGAAGCTGCACTATCACCCAGGAAAGGCCAATGTCGTGGCAGATGCTTTGAGCCGGAAGAGTTATGCACATACCCTAGTAAAAGGGGGATTGCCACAGGAGCTAGCGGAACAACTCAAGGAGCTTCGTTTGGAGATAGTTCCTAGAGGTTTCATTGCAACGTTGGAGGTTCAGTCGACATTGCTGGGAAAGATACGTGAAGCCCAGAAGGATGATAAGGAGATTGCCGAGATAAGGAAAAGGATGAGTGAAGGAAAAGCCAAGGGATTTCATGAGGATGAGCACGACACGTTTTGGTTTGAGGATCGAATCTATGTGCCCAACGACCCGGAGATCAGAAAGTTCATACTGCAGGAAGCACATGATTCGCCATACTCGATACACCCCGGAAACACCAAGATGTATTTGTATTTGAAGGAACGTTTCTGGTGGACGGGAATGAAGAAGGATATTGCCGAGTATGTAGCCGTATGCGATGTATGCCAGAGAGTGAAGGCAGAGCATCAGAAGCCAGCAGGATTGTTGCAGCCTATACCGTGTTTTGGAACGCATGGGAGAGGTTGCCTATAAGTTGGAATTGCCCGAAGGACTGTCAGGAGTGCACGACGTGTTTCACATTTCGCAACTTAAGAAGTGCCACGCGGAGATGGCCGATATTCCGCTTAGAGACACAGTACCCCTGGAAGCAATTCAGTTGGATAGTGATCTGACTTACGAGGAGAAGCCTCTTAAGATCCTCGAATTTTCGAGCAGAGTCACCCGCAGTAAGGTCATCAAGTTTTGCAAAGTTCAGTGGAGTCACCACACCGAGGAAGAAGCCACCTGGGAACGAGAAGATGATTTACGCAAGGACCACCCACACCTATTCTCTAGCCAAGTCGAATCTCGAGGGCGAGATTCATTCTAAGGGGGGTAGGTTTGTAACATCCCAAATTTTCAATTTGGAATGTTATACATAGATCATACTACATTGCATGTTTATTTGCATTTTTGTTCGTGGCGATCCTTGAAATTCTAAACAACTCAAGGACCTTCGGAGAGAGTTGGGAATTCTACCGTTTTGTATTTGAGTTCACTCGAATACCGGTACGAGGACGGTGTTGGTTTTAATTTTTTTTTTCTCTCATAAAAATATTTCTAAATAAAATATATGAGCGGAGATAATATGACTTCTCCAAAATAACAGAAATATTGGAGGAAAATGTTAAAATCACTTTTGGTATTTTTCTGGATTTATTTGCGATATTATTTGCATGGGAAAAATGCGCGTTTTTCAAAATTGCATTTAGGTCTGGCAAAAATGTTCACTTTGTCCTAAATATTATTAGAGG
This sequence comes from Secale cereale, assembly GCA_902687465.1. Taxonomy (NCBI): domain Eukaryota; kingdom Viridiplantae; phylum Streptophyta; class Magnoliopsida; order Poales; family Poaceae; genus Secale; species Secale cereale. The sequence goes on along the minus strand of LR738713.1, from coordinate 96,730,734 downwards.
ACAGTGAAAATTTATTTTGGGATTTTTGGAGTCCGTTTAGTATTTCTTTCGTTAGTTTTGCTACGTAGGACTCTTTTAGGAAAAAAAAAAAGGACAAACCGACTCCGGGCCGTAAGAGGCCAGGACTCTGGCCTTTATATAGCATCGGCCCGCTAGCGCCGAACCCCAGCCGCCAGCCCCGCCCGAATCCTAAGCCGCGTCGCCGCCCGCCTCCCGTCGCCGCACGCCGCCCGCTGCTGCCGACCCCGCCGCCGCAGTTCGCCGGAGCCGCCGCAGCCGTCGAGGTAGTTATCCGCCGTGTCGGTTTTTCGTTAGAAACCGATCGGTTTTTTTTTTAGGAAAACCCTAGATCCATTTTTTTAGGTTTAGATCGGTTTTCCTCGGTTTAGCTATTTAGCGGACGTTCGTCCGTACATTCGTTTTAACGAACGTTGTACGTCCGTTAGCCACAGACATCGAACGCTCGTTCGTTAACCTGTTCGTCAGTTTTCTTTTTCGGGGTATTTATCCGCGACTATTTCGATTGTGATTTCTGCCCTGATCTTGTTTTTCGTTTTTCCTTTCGCTCGAGAGTCAGAATCAGGTGATTCAAAATCCCAGATATTCGTCTCGACGCCCTCTTTCTGTTTTATCCAACTTGAACAAAGTTCTGGCTATTGTAAAATTTGAGTTTATACCAATTAGTAACCGGAGCTCGTTTCTTTCGTAGTTTGAGTTTCATTGCTTCTTTTGATTTGATTCTTTTTGCAAACCGGAGTTCTTAAGTTGAACTTTCTGGATAGATCTTATCTTTTGGAGTTTTGTTTTTGCATCTTTGCTTGTTTGCTTATGTATGCTATTGTTTGCTTGCGATGGAATACCCGGACTGTGAAGCGTGCTACTACGAGTCTCTAGGTTTTGCGAATTGTCGGCAAGGCAAGTAACACTTTGATCATACTTTTATTACCCAGTTTTTATGCATTAGATTAAACCCTCACAAAATTGCATGAGTAGGACCTCTTAACTTGTGGGACTGGGAAGTAGATTGTGGTAGAACCTATTACCTGCATTATTTTCAAACCCTTGGGAGTTACTTCTACGTTTGCTTAGGCTGTTATGCTATGCTCGTAGACGTGGTTTGGGTTTGAGTGAAATCCATGACAGATGTGAGTTGTTAATTAAGGATTCAACTTAAGGTGGCTACTTGAATACACATCTGGGTGGATTGGTTGCAGGGCACCTGGAGAATCCAGTGTTGTCCTCCCGGGGTTCCGTGTGATTTTTCCTATGGAATGACACCCAGGCTCAAAGGGACCATAAAACTATTCATGCTAGAAACTTCCGTGTGCAGCCACATGCTAATATGGGCTTTGGCATAGTTGAGTAAGTTGTGGGAAACCTTTCCATGATGGGCTAGCAGATGTAGAGGGATTGTAGGTGTACCGGCCTATCTATCTGGTTAAGGGGACCTCTTCGGAAAGACTGTGTCTCGGTCATCCGTTTCTCAAACACCATGCAGTGCGAGAAACCAAACGGAGGCGATCGAGTCTTGTGGGAAAAGTGCACAAACCTCTGCAGAGTGTACAAACTGATCATGATTAGCCGTGTCCCCGGTTATGGACATCTTGAGTATCTGGTACTTGAATTATTGGTTGATCTCATCACTCTATAAAACTTTAATTTGTTGGGTTAATGATTACTCTAATTTGGGATTGAGTTGGAGGTACCTTCTCAATGATTTTCAACCTACATGATAGATAAAAATAAAATTCATTCCTTTGTTGTAGGGAAAAATTGTCTTTACGCAAAAACTTTAACCTTAGAGCCTCCACCAGCCAAATATGCATTTAGTATAGCCTTTATTCTGTTACTTGCATCTTCTGTGTTATCTTGCCAGCATATTCCATGTGCTGACCCGTTTTCGGGGTGCAACATATTATGTTGCAGACTTTTTAGACGAGGAATAAGACGTTCTAGGTCGTTTGTCATGCACTCAGCCAGGCCAATGGAGTTGATGGACTCACTTATCTTCGAGGACTTTCGCTGTTATTTTGTTAGATGGCCTTAAGCCATAGATTTTTGTAATAAGTTCTCATTGGAGACATTCGATGTAATACGTGTGTGATTGCCACTCTGTTATAAATCCTTCAAGTACTGTGTGTGTCAGCATTACCGATCCAGGGATGACACAGAACACAGAGACTTCGGTCCATTCGGATCGTGGTCGCTACATTTATATTTTTGGTATTTTTAGTTTAATAAAACAGCAAATAAAAGCGGTAAAAGTAAAGTAGATGTAGATTGATATGTTGAGAATAGACCCGGGGGCCATAGTTTTCTCTAGTGGCTTCTCTCATGATAGCGATATTCTACGGCGAGTAAAAAAATTACTGTCGAGCAATTGATAGAAAAGCGAATAATTATGAGACTATCTAGGCATGATCATTGTATATGGGCATCACGTCCGAGACAAGTAGACCAAAATGATTATGCATCTACTACTATTACTCCACACATCGACCGCTACCCAGCATGCATCTAGTGTATTGAGTTCATAAGAACAGAGTAACGCCTTAAGCAAGATGCCATGATGTAGAGGGATAAACTCAAGCAATATGATATAAACCCCATATTTTCATCCTCGATGGCAACAATACACTACGTGCCTTGCTGTCCCTACTATCACTAGGAAAGGACACCACAAGATTGAACCCAAAGCCAAGCATTTCTCACTTTGCAAGAACTATAGATCTAGTAGGCCAAACCAAACTAATAATTCGAGAAGACTTGCAAGGATATTATGAGCACACATAAAAAGTTCAGAGAATAACCTTATATATTTCATAGATAACCTTGATCATAAACTCACAATTCATCGGATCTCGACAGACACACCGCAAAAAGAGATTACATCGAATAGATCTCCTCGAAGACCGAGGAGAACTTTGTATTGAGATCCAGAGAGAGAAGAAGCCATCTAGATACTAGCTATGGACCCGAAGGTCTGTGGTAAGCTACTCACAACTCATGGTGAGGGCGATGATGATGATGATGAAGGCCTCCATGATGGATCCCCCTCCGGTGGAGCTCCGGAACAGGCTCCAAGATGGGATCTCCATGGGAACAGAAGGTACGGCGGTGGAATTATGGTATTGTCTCTGTCCACGGAGTTTCTGGGGTATGTAGACTTATATAATAAGAAGGAGGGCACCGGGGGACGCTCGAGGGGCCCACGAGGTAGGGGGCACGCCCTAGGAAGGGGGGCGCGCCCCCCCACCCTCGTGGCCGCCTCGACGCTCCCCTGACGTGGTTCTCAATTTACTCTGGCGTGATTTTCTCCAAAAATATCTCTCGCGAAGGTTTCATTCCGTTTGGACCCGTTTTATATTCTTTTTCTGCGAAACCCTGAAATAGGCAAAAACAACAATCTGGACTGGGCCTTTGGGTTAGTAGGTTAGTCCCAAAAATGATATAAAAGTGAATGATAAAGCCCATTAAACATCCAAGACTTCATAAATAATAGCATGGAACAATCAAAAATTATAGATACGTCGGAGACGTATCAAGCATCCCTCAGCTTAATTCATGCTCGTCCTCGAGTAGGTAAATGATAAAGAAAGAATTTTTGATGTGGAATGCTAACCAATATAGTTTTTCAATGTAATTCTCTTAATTGTGGCACGAATGTTCAGATCTGAAAGATTCAAGATAAAAGTCTATATTGACATAAGAAATAATAATACTTCAAGTAATACTAACAAAGCAATCATGTCTTCTCAAAATACTATGGCTAAAGAAAGTTATCCCTACAAAATAATATAGTGTTGGCTATGCTCCCTCGTTATCAGGGGCGGAGACAGGGGGCGAGCAGGGGCCAGAACCCCCCCCCCCCCAACGATCGCCCCCCTCAATGTCCTACGGGCCATACTAGTACTACTAGATGCTAATACATTTGCTAATTGGCCGGAGCTAATAGCAACTTAATTATAGTAAGTCAGTCCAAATTTAGTACCAATCCGTCTACTACAGAAGCCAAAGCCCAGATAGCATGTAGCCCATGTACCCACATCGATAGGTTGTGAAAGGCACGAAGCCAACATGCACGTTTGCTCTTTCTCCCTTTGGGAGGACCATCTGTACGGTTGTCATCTAGGGTTCGCGCCGCCGCTCGTGGCTCGCTGCTCCCGCAGTCCCGCTCGCCAAAAACGCAGGGCCCTGCTCCAATTTTCTGGCGGCCGGCAGGTAGCAAACTACTCCGATCACTATTGGTGCATGTGCTTCGATGGTACTGTTAGCCGCTCAGTTGATTCAGCGATGGAGCCTCGTCACTGCGTCTGTTATAAAGCATATGTGCGTGATCGCTCAGTTTCAAAGGTACACCAACATACACTCTCCCTGTTGCTAGTACTTCTTATGGATTGCAACATAGCAGTCTAATTAATCTAGCACGTAAGATAACAGATGAATTTCCTATTAGATGTTTCTTGGAAAATTTTAGAAAATATTGCTACTAATTGATATCCTTCTGTTCATAATTAAATTTCTTAGTTGTATGTTCAATATATCTTCCGAGCAATATTTACAAGCTAAGTATTATATTACGTACACATAGATAATTGTTACAGACGGTTATTTACGATGGTAAGCAGAAAAAGAAGTCTATTTACAACGCGTTCTAGGGCGCGAAATTTTTAGTTTTCGGCTCGCCCCCCTATATCCAATTTCTGGCTCCGCCCCTGCTCGTTATCACACAAAAATATTCAAATCATGCACAACCCCGATTTCAGCCAAGCGTTTGTTTTCATACTCTATATTTTCAAACCTTTCAACTTTCACGCAATACATGAGCGTGAGCCGTGGACATAGCACTATGGGTGGAATAGAGGTGGTTGTGGAGAAGATAAAAAGGAGGGAGATAGTCTCACATCGACTAGGCGTATCAATGGGCTATGGAGATGCCCATCAATAGATATTACTATGAGTGAGTAGGGATTTCCATGCAACGGATGCACTAGAGCTAAATGTGAATGAAAGCTCAACAAAAGGAACTAGTGGGTGTGCATCCAACTTGCTTGCTCACGAAGACCTAGGGCATTTGAGGAAGCCCATAGTTGGAATATACAAGCCAAGTTCTATAATGAAAATTCCCACTAGTATACAGAAGTGACTAAACATGAGACTCTCTACAATGAAGAACATGGTGCTAATTTGAAGCACAAGTGTGGAAAAAGATAGTAGCAATTGTCCCTTTTTTTCTTTTTTCTTTTTTTTGGCCATTATTTTTTTTCTTTTCTTTGGCCTTTCTTTTTTTTTCTCCCCTTTTTTTGCGGAGGGGCTTTATAGATTTAGCATTTCCTCCCATGGGACAATGCTCTAATAATTATGATCATCACACTTTCATTACAACTCGATACTACAACAACAAAGTATGACTATATATGAATGCCTCCGGCGGTGTACCGGTATGTGCAATGAAACAAGAGTGACATGTATAAAAATCATGCATGGTGGCCTTGCCATAAATATGATGTCAACTACATGATCATGCAATGTCAATATGACAATATGATGTGTGTCATATGAATGGAACGGTGGAAAGTTTCATGGCAATATATCTCGGAATGGCTATGGAAATGCCATGATAGGTAGGTATGGTGGCTGTTTTGAGGAACAATATGGTGGCTGTTTTGAGGAACAATATGGTGGCTGTTTTGAGGAAGGATATATAGCGGGTTTATGGTACCGGCGAAAATTGCGCGGTGCAAGAGAGGCTAGCAATGGTGGAAGGGTGAGAGTGCGTATAATCCATGGACTCAACATTAGTCATAAGAACTCATATACTTATTGCAAAAATCTACGAGTCATCAAAACAAAGCAATCAACGCATGCTCCTAGGGGGGGGGGAGGTTGGTAGGAGTTAACCATCGCGCGCCCCCGACCTCCACACAAAGGTTGGCACTCGACAAATACATCATGCTTTAACTTAGTCACACAACGGTTCACCATACGTGCATGCTACGGGAATCACTAACCTTAACACAAATATTTCTAAATTTCATAATAACTCCACTAGCATGACTCTAACATCACTATCCTCATATCTCAAAACAATTATCAAGCATCCAACATCTCATTCTATTCAATGTACTTAGTGTGAAAAAAAAATTACTACATTGACATTGGATATCTATCATGTGAAGACTAGTTTCTTTAGCCTAAACACATTACCATGCTGTTTAAATAGACTCTCAAATAGATATAAGTGAAGCATGAGAGTTCAACAATTTCTACAAAATATTATCACCACCGTGCTCTAAAAGGTATAAGTGAAGCACTAGAGCAAAAACTATTCAACTCAAAAGATATAAGTAAAGCACATAGAGTGTTCTAATAATTTCTAGGCCATATTTAACTCTCTCAAATAGGTGTGTCCAGCAAGGATGATTGTGGCAAACTAACAAGCAAAGACTCAAATTATACAAGACGCTCCAAGCAAAACACATAACATGTTGCGAATAAAAATATAGCTCCAAGTGTAGTTACCAATGGATGATGACGAAAGAGGGGATGCCTTCCAAGGCATCCCCAAGCTTAGGCTTTTGATTATCTTGAATTTACTTGGGGTGCCATCGGAATCACCAAGCTTAGGCCTTTGCTACTCCTTGTTCCATAGTCCATGAAAGCAATACTCAAAACTTGAAAACTTCACAACACAAAACTTAGACAGAAATTCTCGTGAGCTCCGTTAGTATAAGAAAGCAAACCACTACTCAAAGTGCAACAATGAATTCATTCTTTGTTTATATTGGTGTTAAAACTACTGTATACCAACTTCTCTATGGTTCATATCCTCCAATACTACTCATAGATGCATCGGAATAAGAAAACAACACACGAAAAAACAGAATCTGTCAAAAACAGAACATTCTATAGTAATCTGCAGCTTTCGCCTACTTCTGGAACTCCAAAAAATACAAACTAAATTTTTAAATTTGCGTAATTTGTCTACCAATCAGCTGCAAAAAGAATCAACTAAAAACACGCTCCAGTAAAATCCCACGACTACTTTAGCAAGCGCTAACGATTCTGTTTCTCACAGTAAGATCACATAAACTTCACACAAGTCTTCCCAAAGGTTCTACTGGGTACAAACACTAAACAAAACATGAAACCACATCTAATGAGAGGCTAGATGCAATATTTATTCCCTAACATCAACAAAAACAAAAAACATAAAATTGGGTTGCCTCCCAACAAACGCTATCGTTTTACGCCCCTAGCTAGGAACGGTACAAGATAGATCTAAGTATTGCCATCCTTGGAAGGCAATCCATAAGTGGCTCTCATGATAGATTCATATGGTAATTTGATTTTATTTCTAGGAAAGTGTTCCATGCCTTTCCTTAACGGAAATTGGAATCTAATATTTCATTCCTTCATATCAATAATTGCACCAATAGTTCTAAGGAAAGGTCTACCAAGAATAATAGGACATGAAGGATTGCAATCTATGTCAAGAACAATGAAATCTATAGGCACATAATTCCTATTGGCAACAATAAGAACATCATTAATTCTTTCCATAGGTTTCTTAATAGTGGAATCCGCAAGATGCAAACTTAAAGTACAATCATCAAGCTCATGGAACCCTAGCAAATCACACAAAGTTTTTGGGATAGTGGAGACACTAGCACCCAAATCACACAAAGCATAGCATTCATGATCTTTTATCTTTATTTTGATAGTAGGTTCCCACTCATCATAAAGCTTTCTAGGGATAGAAACTTCCAACTCAAGTTTTTCTTCATAAGATTGTATCAAAGCATCAACTATGTGTTTAGTGAAAGCTTTATTTTGACTATAAGCATGCGGAGAATTTAGCATGGATTGCAACAAGGAAATACAATCAATCAAAGAGCAATTATCATAATTGAATTCCTTGAAATCCAAGGTAGTGGGTTCATCACTATGCAAAGTTTTAATCTCTTCACTCCCACTTTTAGCAATTTTAGCATCAAGATCTAAAAACTCCGAATCATTGGGACACCTTAAAGCAGAATCATCTCCAATCCTATCTTCATCAAGATTAATACTAGAAAACAAGGATATAATAGGAGACACATCAATAACTTTCAGATCTTCATCTTTATTTTCATGATAACTAGAAGAACATGATTTAATATAATCTTCTCTTTTAGCACGCACTCTAGCGGTTCTTTCTTTGCATTCATCAATGGAAATTCTCATGGCTTTGAGAGACTCATTGATGTCATGCTTAGGTGGGATAGATCTAAGTTTCAAAGAATCAACATCAAGAGTAATTCTATCCACACTTCTAGCCAACTCATCAACCTTAAGCAATTTCTCTTCAAGCAAAGCACTGAAATTCTTTTGCGAGATCATAAACTCCTTAACACTAGTTTCAAATTTAGAAGGCGTCTTTCCATAAGAGTTGTTGTAGGAATTACCATAATTATTAGAGGAATTACTAGGAAAAGGCCTAGGATTAAAATTACCTCTATAAGCATTTTTACCAAAATTATTCCTACCAACAAAATTCACATCCAAAGATTCATTGTTATTCTCAATCAAAGTGGACAAAGGCATATCATTAGGATCAGAAGAAGCACTCTTAGCAGCAAACAATTTCATAAGTTCATCCATCTTTCCACTCAAAACACTAATTTCTTCGATAGCATGCACTTTTTTACTAGTAGATCTTTCGGTGTGCCATTGAGAATAATTAACCATAATATTATCTAGGAGTTTGGTAACTTCTCCTAAGGTGGTTTACATGAAAGTGCCTCCGGCGGCTGAATCAAAAAGATTTCTAGAAGCAAAATTCAAGCCAGCATAAAAGTTTTGAATAAGTATCCATTGATTCAAACCATGTGTAGGGCAATTACGTATCACTAATTTCATTCTCTACCAAGCTTGTGCAACATGCTCATGATCTAGTTGCTTAAAATTCATAATATCGTTTCTAAGAGAGATGATCTTAGCAGGAGGGAAATACTTAGAGATAAAAGCATCTTTGCACTTACTCCACGAATCAATACTATTTCTAGGCAAACAGGAAAACCAAGTTTTAGCATGATCTCTAAGTGAAAACGGAAATAACTTCAATTTAATAATATCGTTATTCGTATCCCTTTTCTTTTGCATATCACACAAATCAACAAAGTTGTTTAGATGGGTAGTGGCATCCTCACTAGGAAGGCCGGAGAATTGATCTTTCATGACAAGATTCAACAAAGCAGCATTGATCTCACAAGATTCAGCATCGGTAATAGGAGCAATCCGAGTGCTAATAAAATCATTGTTGTTGGTATTGGAGAAGTCACACAATTTGGTATTGTTCTGAGCCATAGTGACAAGCAAGCAATCCAACACACACAAGGAAACAAGAAGCAAGCGAACAATAAACACACGGCGGAAGAAGGGCAAATAAAACGGCAAGGGTGAAGTGGGGGAGAGGAAAACGAGAGGCGAAAATGTAATGCGAAGGATAAGGGTTTGTGATAGGTACTTGGTTTATGAATTTTGCGTAAGCCTCCCCGGCAACGGCGCCAGAAATTCTTCTTGCTACCTTTTGAGCTTGCGTTGTATTCCCTCGAAGAGGAAAGGGAGATGCAGCACAGTAGCGTAAGTATTTCCCTCAGTTTTTGAGAACCAAGGTATCAATCCAGTAGGAGACCACGCGCGAGTCCCTCGCACCTGCACAAACAAATAAGAACTTCGCAGCCAACGCGATAAGGGGTTGTCAATCCCTTTACGGTCACTTACGAAAGTGAGATCTGATAGAGATGATAGTTTATATTTTTGGTATTTTTAGTTTAATAAAACAGCAAATAAAAGCGGTAAAAGTAAAGTAGATGTAGATTGATATGTTGAGAATAGACCCGGGGCCATAGTTTTCTCTAGTGGCTTCTCTCATGATAGCGACATTCTACGGCGGGTAAACAAATTACTGTCGAGCAATTGATAGAAAAGCGAATAACTATGAGACTATCTAGGCATGATCATTGTACATAGGCATCATGTCCGAGACAACTAAACCGAAACGATTCTGCATCTACTACTATTACTCCACACATCGACTGCTATCCAGCATGCATCTAGTGTATTGAGTTCATAAGAACAGAGTAACGCCTTAAGCAAGATGACATGATGTAGAGGGATAAACTCAAGCAATATGATATAAACCCCATATTTTTATCCTCGATGGCAACAATACAATACGTGCCTTGCTGCCCCTACTGTCACTGGCAAAGGACACCGCAAGATTGAACACAAATCCAAGCACTTCTCCCATTGCAAGAACTATAGATCTAGTAGGCCAAACCAAACCAATAATTCGAAGAGACTTGCAAGGATATTATGAGCACACATAAAAAGTTCACAGAAGGACCAAATATCTTTCATAGATAACCTTGATCATAAACTCACAATTCATCGGATCTCGACAAACACACCGCAAAAAGAGATTACATCGAATAGATCTCCTCGAAGACCAAGGAGAACTTTGTATTGAGATCCAGAGAGAGAGAAGAAGCCATCTAGATACTAGCTATGGAGCCGAAGGTCTATGGTAAACTACTCACAACTCATGGTGAGGGCGATGATGATGATGATGATGAAGGCCTCCGTGATGGATCCCCCTCCGGTGGAGCTCCGGAACAGGCTCCAAGATGGGATCTCCACGGGAACAGAAGGTACGGCGGTGGAATTAGGGTTTTCTCTTTGTCCACGGAGTTTCTGGGGTATGTAGACTTATATAGGAAGAAGGAGGGCACCGGGGGACGCTCGAAGGGCCCACGAGGTAGGGGGTGCGCCCTGTGAAGGGGGGCACGCCCCCCACCCTCGTGGTCGCCTCGACGCTCCCCAGACATGGTTCTCAAGTTCCTCTCGCGTGATTTTCTCCAAAAATATCTCTCGTGAAGGTTTCATTCCGTTTGGACTCCGTTTGATATTCTTTTTCTGTGAAACCCTGAAATAGGCAAAAAACAGCAATCTGGACTGGGTGTTTGGGTTAGTAGGTTAGTCCAAAAAATGATATAAAAGTGAATGATAAAGCCCATTTAACATCCAAGACTTCATAAATAATATCATGGAACAATCAGAAATTATAGATACGTTGGAGACGTATCAGCTTGTTCATGTCTTCTCTTCTTTAATGGATACTAAAGGTTCTAGTGTTCCTCGATTGCTTGGTTTTGATTCCCCTCTGTGGTTCTCCTCTCAGATTCCCTGTGGTTCTTCCCCCAGCTTTTGGGCTAGCCCGGGGAGAGCGGTAGTTGCACGGCGCTCTCCCCGGCGCGCCCTCCTCTTTAGCCTTCTCGAGGCGCCCGAACAGGAGCTCGTAACTGACGCGCCCCCCATTCTTACGTATGTGCCCCATGGGTACCGCGAGAAGGGGCGGCCGATCACGCTCGACCCACGTCAAAGGCCTCGAGCAGTAAAGGATAATAACCTAATGAGTTTTTACAGCCTCACGAGGGGTTAAAGGACACGGGATGAGAGCAATCCCGAATGCATCAAGATAAGTCTCCTCAACCTAAGGACATGTAAAACACAGATCGCACAGCAATAGGCAGGAACACTATGCATGGTGCTAAATTTCATGAAGCCACAGTTCGTTACATGCCCCCTAGGGCTCCATGCTTGTTTGATCAAACGATGCAAGACAAAATAAGAGAGACTAAGGATGGCTGATAGCGACCCTCGGGGAACGGTTTCTCGCGAGGACATACGCCCCTGGCTCAGGCAAAGCCCTCTTCACGCTTCACCCGAGCGTGACGACGAGACGACCCAACGGTGCCCTCCGGGTGGGCGCAGAGGCGTGGCGGCTGGTCATAGCCACCGTTGCTGGAGCTGCCGCTGAAGGAGGAGCCGTCGTAGCTGGACGAGCTGCGGCCATCGCCCAGGCCAAGCACCTCGCCGCCACCGTTGTCCTCGGGGCAGCACTCGGCGCGGCACCCGTCTTCCCCAAACACCCTCACGAAGAGGGTTGAGTCCTCGCCGTACTTGAAGTGAAGGGTGCATCGGCCGCCCAAACCGCACGCGCGGACGAACGTCTGCCAGCCTCGGGCCAAAGCCACGGCGCCCGAGGCGGAGACCTCCACCACGATCCACGACGCCCTGCTGCAACAACCACCCGCCTACAGCCAAAAGTTGTCGGAGCTCGCATCAAGGAGTTCGCCAGCCAAGGAGCGCAGGAGGTGGAGCCTGGTGCCTGCTGGGCTCTCCGACCACACGATGAACTCCAGCGACGCCTCCGCCAGGTGGGAATGCAGCTGGGGAGGTCTGACAACCCCAGAGCGCCTCCCTCCGTTCACCGGATCGCCAGCGCCACGACGGCACCCGCCACTCAAGGAACCGCCGCCACGACTACCAAGGGCGGCTACGGGCGTTGTGGGGGTCCGCCCACGCCCGCTCGCAGCCCTCATATGTCTCCAACGTATCTATAATTTCCGATTGTTCCATGCTATTATATTATCCTTCTAGGATGTTTTATGGGCTTTTATGTACACTTTTATATAATTATCAGGACTAACCTATTAACCCAGTGCCAGTTTCTGTTTTTCTCCTGTTTTAGGGTTTCGCAGAAAGGAATATCAAACGGAGCCCAATTGACCTGAAATTCAACGGAGGTGATTTTTGGACAAGAAGAAGCCCACGGAGTACCGGAGGAGGACGAGAAGACCCACGGGCTGCCCACG
>LR738713.1:96639702-96717920 GCA_902687465.1 Secale cereale | reverse complement strand
GCCTCGTGGACAGCCCGTAGACCCCCTTTGCTTGGCCCCGACTCCAACACCTCCTATATATACTGAAACCTCCGGAAAATAACCTAGATCGGGAGTTCCGCCGCCGAAAGCCTCTGTTGCCACCAAAAAACAATCTAGACCCGTTCTGGCACCATGCCGGAGGGGGGAATCCCTCTCCGGTGGCTATCTTCATCATCCCGGCGCTCTCCATGACTAGGGGGATAGTTCACCCTCGGGGCTGAGGGTATGTATCAGTAGATATGTATTTGATCTCTCTCTCTCTCTCTCTCTCTCTCTCTCTCTCGTGTTCTTGAAATGGCACAATCTTGATGTATCGCGAGCTTTGCTATTATAGTTGGATCTTATGATGTTTCTCCCCCTCTATTCTCTTGTAATAGATTGAGTTTTCCCTATGAAGTTATCTTATTGGATTGAATCTTTAAGGATTTGAGAACACTTGATCTATGTCTTGCGTGGGATACCCGTGGTGAAAATGGGGTATTCTATTGACTCACTTGATGTATGTTTTGGTGATCAACTTGCGGGTTCCGTGACCTTGGGAATCTATGCATAGGGGTTGGCACAGGTTTTCGTCTAGACTCTCCGGTAGAAACTTTTGGGCACTCTTTGAAGTACTTTGTGTTGGTTGAATAGATGAATCTGAGATTGTGTGATGCATATCGTATAATCATACCCACGGATACTTGAGGTGACAATGGAGTATCTAGGTGACATTAGGGTTTTGGTTGATTTGTGTCTTAAGGTGTTATTCTAGTACGAACTCTATGATAGATTGAACGGAAGGAATAGCTTCGTGTTATTTTACTACGGACTCTTGAATAGATTGATCAGAAAGAATAACTTTGAGGTGGTTTTGTACCCTACCATATTATCTTCGTTTGTTCTCTGCTATTAGTGACTTTGGAGTGACTCTTTGTTGCGTGTTGAGAGATAGTTATGTGATCCAGTTATGTTATTATTGTTGTGAGAACTTGCACTAGTGAAAGTATGAACCCTAGGCCTTGTTTCCTATCATTGCAACACCGTTTATGCTCACTTTTACCACTTGCTACCTTGTTGTTTTTATATTTTCTTATTACAAAAACCTATATCTACCATCCATATTGCACTTGTATCACCATCTCTTCGCCAAACTAGTACACCTATACAATTTACCATTGTATTGGGTGTGTTGGGGACACAAGAGACTCTTCGTTATTTGGTTGCAGGGTTGCTTGAGAGAGACCATCTTCATCCTATGCATCCCACAGATTGATAAACGTTAGGTCATCCACTTGAGGGAAATTTGCTACGGTCCTACAAACCTCTGCACTTGGAGGCCCAACAACGTCTACAAGAAGAAGGTTGTGTAGTAGACATGAAGCTCTTTTTTGGCGCCGTTGTTGGGGAGGTTAGTGCTTGAAGGTATATCTTTAGATCTTGCAATCGAATCTTCTACTTTCTTGTTTTTTCACTAGTTTAGTTTATAAGAGAAAACTACAAAAAATGGAATTAAGGTTATCTCATATGCTTCATCTTTTTAATACCTTTCGTGAAAATGATGGGAAGGAAAATTGTGCTCAAGTACTAGAAGAAGAATTACATAGAATGCTTGGCATAAAATATGTGAATGATGAGCATGATTGCAATGTTGTTAGTATGAATTCTTTGAATACCCATGATGCTAACGATATGCAAATCCATAAGCTTGGGGAAGCTATGTTTGATGAAGATAATATTTTTAGTCCCCCAAGTTTTGATGAGAAAAATTATTATGATGAAATCATGCCTCCTATTTATGATGATTATATTTATGAAAGTGCATTTGGAGAGGTGATGACTTTATTGAGTGATGAATCCACTATTTCGGAAGATGTTCCAATTGATTATTAGAACAAAGTTGCTATCTATGATGATTATTGTGATGACTTGTATGCTATTAAGAATAATAATAACCATGAAACTTGTCATCATGATTTTAGTTTCAATTGGATTATGCTTCACATGATAGTTATTTTGTTGAGTTTGCTCCCACTATTATTCTTGAGAAGAATGTTGCTTATGTGGAGAGTAGCAAAATTTCTATGCAAGTAGATCATGACAAGAATGCTTTATGTGATAGTTATATTGTTGAATTCATTCATGATGCCTCTTAAAATTATTATGAGAGAGGATCATATGCCTGTAGGAATTGCAATAGTATCAAGTTTCCTCTCTATGTGCTTAAAGTTTTGAAGTTATGCTTGTTTTGCTTTCCTATGCTAGTTGATTATTGCTCCCATAAGTTGTTTGCTCACGAAATCCCTATGCATAGGAAGTGGGTTAGACTTAAATGTGCTAGTCATATTCTTCATGATGCTCCCTTTATGTTTCAATTCTTATCTTTTATGCGAGCATCATTGAAATCATTGTGCTAGCTAGGGGCATTAAACCATAGCGCTTGTTGGGAGGCAACCCAATTTTATTTTATTTGCTTTTTCTTATGTTTAGTAATAAATATTGCTTATAGCTTCTGTTTAGATGTGGTTTTGATTTTTAATTAATGTTTATGCCAAGTAGAACCTTTGGGAAGACATGTGCGAAGTTTATATGATCTTGCTGTGAAAAACAGATTCGTTAGAGCTCACTAGAATAGTCACCAGATTTTACTAGAGTGTGCTATTTAGTTGATTCTTTTTGCAGATGATTAATAGACAAATTCATCAGGTTTACCAATTTATTTGAGAATTTTTAGAGCTACATAAGTATTCGAAAGTTACAGATTGCTACAGACAATTCTGTTTTTGATAGATTCTGTCTTCTATGTGTTGTTTGCTTATTTTGATGAATCTATGAGTAGTACCTTAGGGTATGAACCATAGAGAAGTTGGAATACAGTAGATATTACACAAATATGAATTTAGAATGAGTTCATAACAGTACCTAAGTGGTGGTTTTATTTTCTTATACTAACGGAGCTTATGAGTTTTCTGTTGAGTTTTGTGTCGTGAAGTTTTCAAGTTTTGGGTAAAGATTTGATGGACTATGGAATAAGGAGTGACAAGAGACTAAGCTTCGGGATGCCCAAGGCACCCGAAGGTAAAATTCAAGGACAACCAAAAGCCTAAGCTTGGGGATGCCCCGGTAAGGCATCCCCTCTTTCGTCTTCATCCATCGGTAACTATACTCGGGACTATATTTTTATTCACCACATGATATGTGTTCTACTTGGAGCATCATTTTTTTTTTTTTGCTTTCTGTTTGAATAATATCTCAAGATCTTAATTTATTAAATGTTAGAGAGTCTTCACATAGTTACATAATTATTCAACTACTCATTGATCTTCACTTATATCTTTCAGAGTAGTTTGTCATTTGCTCTAGTGCTTCACTTATATCTTTTTAGAGCACGGCGGTGGTTTTATTTTGAAGAAATAAATGAACTCTCATGCTTCACTTATATCCTTTTGAGAATCTTTTTAGAACAGCGTGGTATCTGCTTTGGCTATAAAACTAGCCTTTAGATGATAGGCATCCAAAATGAATGTAGTAAAAACTTTCATACTAAGTGCATTGAATATGATGAGAAGTTGGATGCTTGATAATTGTTTTGAGATATGAGGATAGTGATATTAGAGTCATGCTAGTGGAGTTATTATGAAATTGAGAAATACTTGTGTTATGGTTAGTGATTCCCATAGCATGCATGTATGGTGAACCGCTATGTGACGAAGTTAGAGCATGAGGTATTTGTAGAGTGTCAACCTTTTGTGTGGAGGTCGGGGGCGCGCGATGGTTAACTCCTACCAACCTCCCCCCTAGGAGCATGCGTTGATTGCTTTGTTTTGATGACTCGGATATTTTTGCAATAAGTATATGAGTTCTTATGACTAATGTTGAGTCCATGGATTATACGCACTCTCACCCTTCAACCATTGCTAGCCTCTCTTGTACCGCACAACTTTCGCCGGTGCCCTACACCCACTATATACCTTCCTCAAAACAGCCACCATATCTACCTATCATGCCCTTTTCATGGCCATTCCGAGATATATTGCCATGCAACTTTCGACCGTTCCGTTCATATGAATTGTCATAATGCCTTGCATGATCATGTAGTTGACATCGTATTTGTGGCAAAGCGACCATGCATAATTTTTCATACATGTCGCTCTTGATTCATTGCATATCCCGGTACACCGCCGGAGGCATTCATATAGAGTCATACTTTGTTCTAGTATCGAGTTGTAATATCGAGTTGTAAATCAATAGAAGTGTGATGATCATCATTATTAGAGCATTGTCCCATGTGAGGAAAGGGCAAACAAAAGAAAAGGCCCCTCCAAAAAAAGAAAAAAAAAAGAAAAAAAGGGGACAATTGCTACTATCTTTTTCCACACTTTGGCTTCAAAGTAGCACCATGTTCTTCATGATAGAGAGTCTCATGTTTAGTCACTTTTATATACTACTGGGAATTTTCAATGTTGAAATTGGCTTGTATATTCCAACGATGGGCTTCCTCAAATGCCCTAGGTCTTCATGAGCAAGCAAGTTGGATGCACACCCACTTAGTTTCTTTGGTTGAGCTTTCATATATTTATAGCTCTAGTGCATCCGTTGCATGTCAATTCCTACTCACTCACATTGATATCTATTGATGGGCATCTCCATAGCCCATTGATACGCCTAGTTGATGTGAGACTATCTTCCTCCTTTTTGTCTTCTCCACAACCACCACTCTATTCCACCTATAGTGCTATATCCATGGCTCATGCTCATGTATTGCGTGAAAGTTGAAGGTTTGAAAAAATTTGAGTATGAAAACAATTGCTTGGCTGAAACCGGGGTTGTGCATGATATGAATATTTTGTGTGATGAAGAGGGAGCATAGCCAGACTCTATGATTTTGTAGGGATAACTTTCTTTGGCCATGTTATTTTGAGAAGACATAATTTCTTTGTTAGTATGCTTGAAGTATTATTATTCTTATGTCAATATATACTTTTGTCTTGAATCTTTCGGATCTGAACATTCATGCCACAATAAAAAAATGCATTGAGAATTATGTTAGGTAGCATTCCACATCAAAAATTCTATTTTTATCATTTACCTACTCGAGGACGAGCGGGAATTAAGCTTGGGGATGCTTGATACGTCTCCAATGTATCTATAATTTTTGATTGTTCCATGCTATTATATTATCCTTCTAGGATGTTTTATGGGCTTTTATATACACTTATATATAATTTTTGGGACTAACCTATTAACCCAGTGCCAGTTTCTATTTCTCTCCTGTTTTAGGGTTTCGCGGAAAAGGATTATCAAACGGAGCCCAATTGACCTGAAAATCAACAGAGGTAATTTTTGGACAAGAAAAAGCCCCCGGAGTACCGGAGGAGGACAAGAAGACCCACGGGCTGACCACGAGGGTGGGGGAGCGCCCCCCGCCTCGTGGACAGCCCGTAGACCCCCTTTGCTTGGCCTCGACTCCAAGACCTCCTATATATACTAAAACCTCCGGAAAATAACCTAGATCGAGAGTTCCGCCGCCGAAAGCCTCTGTTGCCACCAAAAACCAATCTAGACCCGTTCTGACACCCTGCCGGAGGGGTGAATCCCTCTCCGGTGGCTATCTTCATCATCCCGGCGCTTTCCATGTCGAGGGGGGAGTAGTTCACCCTCGGGGCTGAGGGTATGTATCAGTAGATATGTGTTTGATCTCTCTCTCTCTCTCTCTCTCTCTCTCTCTCTCTCTCTCTCTATCGTGTTCTTGAGATGGCATGATTTTGATGTATCGCGAGCTTTGCCATTATAGTTGGATCTTATGATATTTCTCCCCCTCTACTCTCTTGTAATGGATTGAGTTTTCCCTTTGAAGTTATCTTATCGGATTGAGTCTTTAAGGATTTGAGAACACTTGATGTATGTCTTGCGTGCGATACGCGTGCTGACAATGGGGTATTCTATTGATTCACTTGATGTATGTTTTAGCGATCAACTTGCGGATTCCATGACCTTGGGAATATATGCATAGGGGTTGGCACAGGTTTTCATCTTGACTCTCCGGTAGAAACTTTTGGGCACTCTTTGAAGTACTTTGTGTTGGTTGAATAGATGAATCTGAGATTGTGTGATGCATACTGTATAATCATACCCACGAATACTTGAGGTGACAATGGAGTATCTAGGTGACATTAGGGTTTTGGTTCATTTGTGTCTTAAGGTGTTATTCTAGTACGAACTCTATGATAGACTAAACGGAAAGAATAGCTTCGTGTTATTTTACTACGGACTCTTGAATAGATCGATCAGAAAGAATATCTTTGAGGTGGTTTCGTACTCTACCATAATCTCTTCGTTTGTTCTCCGCTATTAGCGACTTTGGAGTTACTCTTTGTTGCATGTTGAGGGATAGCTATGTGATCCAGTTATGTTATTATTGTTGAGAGAACTTGCACTAGTGAAAGTATGAACCCTAGGCCTTGTTTCCTATCATTGCAACACCATTTATGCTCACTTTTACCACTTGCTACCTTGCTGTTTTTATATTTTCTTATTACAAAAACCTATATCTACCATCCATATTGCACTTGTATCACCATCTCTTCACCGAACTAGTGCACCTATACAATTTGCCATTGTATTGGGTGTGTTGGGGACACAAGAGACTCCTTGTTATTTGGTTCCAGGGTTGTTTGAGAGAGACCATCTTCATCCTATGCCTCCCACGGATTGATAAACCTTAGGTCATCCACTTGAGGGAATTTTGCTATTGTCCTACAAACCTCTGCACTTGGAGGTCCAACAACGTCTACAAGAAGAAGGTTGTGTAGTAGACACCAGGCCTCGACGGGGGTCGCAGCACACTTACGAGGATGGCCTCGCCCTCTCTTAGCTGGTGGTGAGTCAAGCCCCTCCTGCTGAGCCTTCTGTTGGGGAACGTAGCAGAATTCAAAAAATTTCCTACGCTTCACCAAGATCAATCTAAGGAGTCATCTAACAACGAGCATAAAATAGTGCATCTACATACCCTTTGTTGATCGCGCGCGGAAGCGTTCGAAGGAACGTGGATGATGGAGTCGTACTCGTCGTGATCCTCGTCACCGATGATCCCAGCGCCGAACGGACGGCACCTCCGCGTTCAACACATGTACGGTACAGCGACGTCTCCTCCTTCTTGATCCAGGAAGGGGGGAGGATAGGTTGACGGAGATCCAGCAGCACGACGGCGTGGTGGTGGATGCAACGGGAAAAGCTGCAGGGCTTCGCCGAGACCCTGCAGGAGGAGTTGGAGGTGTGACGGGGGGGAGAGGCGCCAGAGGCTTGGGGTCCGGCTGCCCTCTCTCCCCCCCCCACTATATATAGGGAGCCAGGGGGGCACCGGCCCTAGGAGATCCAATATCCTAGGGGGGCGGCGGCCAGGGGGGTATCTTGCCCCCCAAGGCAAAGGGAGGCGCCCCCACCCCTAGGGTTTCAACCCTAGGCGCATGGGGGGTGGCCCATGTGGGGTGCGCCAGCCCACTAGGGGCTGCCCCCCTTCCCCTATGGCCCACGGGGCCCTCCAGGATGGGTGGCCCCACCCGGTGGACCCCCGAGACCCTTCTGGTGGTCCCGGGACACTCCCGGTGACCCCCTGAACTCTCCCGATGGCCGAAACTGGACTTCCTATATATCATTCTTCACCTCCGAACCATTCCGAAACTCCTCGTGATGTTCGGGATCTCATCCGGGACTCCGAACAACATTCGGGTTTCCGTGTGCATATATCTCAACAACCCTAGTGTCACTGAACCTTAAGTGTGTAGACCCTACGGGTTCGGGAGACACGCAGACATGACCGAGACGACTCTCCGGTCAATAACCAACAGTGGGATCTGGATACCCATGTTGGTTCCCACGTGTTCCTCGATGATCTCATCGGATGAACCACTATGTCAAGGATTCACTTAATCCCGTATGTTATTCCCTTTGTCTATCGGTACGGTACTTGCCCGAGATTCGATCGTCGGTATACCGATACCTTGTTCAATCTCGTCATGGCAAGTCTCTTTACTCGTTCAGTAATCCATCATCCCATGACTAACTCCTTAGTCACTTTGAGCTCATTATGATGATGTCTTACCGAGTGGGCCCAGAGATACCTCTCCGTCATACGGAGTGACAATATCCCAGTCTCGGTTCGTACCAACTCAACAGACACTTTCGGAGATACCCGTTGCGTACCTTTATAGCCACCCAGTTACGTTGTGACGTTTGGCACACCCAAAGTATTCCTACGGTATCCGGGAGTTGCACAACCTCATGGTCTAAGGAACAGATACTTGACACTGGAAAAGTTTAAGCATTACGAACTATACGATCTTGTGCTAGGCTTAAGATTGGGTCTTGTCCATCACATCATTCTCCTAATGATGTGATCCCGTTATCAATGACATCCAATGTTCATGGTCAGGAAACCGTGACCATCTGCTGATCAACGAGCTAGTAACTAGAGGCTTACCAGGGACACGTTGTGGTCTATGTATTCACACATGTATCACTGTTTCCGTACAATACAATTCAAGCATGAATAACAGACAATTATCATGAACAAGGAAATATAATAATAATCCTTTTATTATTGCCTCTAGGGCATATTTCCAACAGTCTCCCACTTGCACTAGAGTCAATAATCTAGTTACATTGTGATGAATGGAACACCCATAGAGTTCTGGTGTTGATCATGTTTTGCCCGTGGAAGAGGTTTAGTCAACGGGTCTGCGACATTCAGATCCGTATGCACTTTACAAATATCTATGTCTCCATCTTGAACATAATTCCGGATAGAGTTGAAACGGCGCTTGATGTGCTTGGTCTTCTTGTGAAACCTGGGCTCCTTGGCAATGGCAATAGCTCCAGTGTTGTCACAAAAGAGAGTCATCGGGCTCGACGCGCTTGGAATGACTCCTAGGTCGGTGATGAACTCCTTCATCCAGACTCCTTCTTGCACTGCTTTGCAAGCAGCTATGTACTCCACTTCACATGTAGAATGCGCCACGACGCTCTACTTGCAACTGCACCAGCTGACTGCTCCACCATTCAAAATATACACGTATCCGGTGTGTGACTTGGAGTCATCCAGATCTGTGTCGAAGCTAGCATCGACGTAACCCTTTACGACGAGCTCTTCGTCACCTCCATTAACGAGAAACATGTCCTTAGTCCTCTTCAGGTACTTTAGGATGTTCTTGACCGCTGTCCAGTGTTCCATACCGGGATCACTTTGGTACCTCCCTACCAAACTTATGGCAAGGTTCACATCAGGTTTGGTACACAGCATGGCATACATGATAGAACCTATGGCTGAGGCATAGGGAATGACACTCATCTTTTCTCTATCTTCTGTCGTGGTCGGGGATTGAGCCGTGCTCAATCTCATACCTTGCAAAACAGGCAAGAACCCCTTCTTGGACTGATCCATATTGAACTTCTTCAATATCTTGTCAAGGTATGTTCTTTGTGAAAGACCAATGAGGCGTCTTGATCTATCTCTATAGATTTTGATGCCTAATATGTAAGCAGCTTCTCCAAGGTCCTTCATTGAAAAACTCTTATTCAAGTAGGCCTTTATGCTCTCCAAGAATTCTATATCATTCCCATTAGCAATATGTCATCCACATATAATATGAGAAATGCTACAAAGCTCCCACTCACTTTCTTGTAGATACAGGCTTCTCCCCAAGTCTGTATAAAACCAAACGCTTTGATCACATCATTAAAGCGAATATTCCAACTCCGAGATGCTTGCACCAGCCCGTAGATCGAGCGCTGGAGCTTGCATACCTTGTTAGCATTCTCCGGATCGACAAAACCTTCCGGCTGCATCATATACAGCTCTTCCTTGAGGAAGCCATTAAGGAATGTCGTTTTGACGTCCATTTGCCATATCTCATAATCATAGAATGCGGCAATTGCTAACATGATTCGGACGGACTTCAGCATCACTACGGGAGAGAAAGTCTCGTCGTAGTCAATCCCTTGAACTTGTCGATAACCCTTAGCAACAAGCCGAGCCTTATAGATGCTCACATTACCATCCGCGTCTGTCTTCTTCTTAAATATCCATTTATTTTCTATGGCGTGCCTATCATCGGGCAAGTCCACCAAAGTCCATACTTTGTTTTCATACATGGATTCTATCTCAGATTTCATGGATCCGAGCCATTTATTGGAATCCGGGCCCGCCATCGCTTCTTCATAGTTTGAAGGTTCACCGTTGTCTAACAACATGATTTCCATGACAGGGTTGCCGTACCACTCTGGTGCGGAACGTGTCCTTGTGGACCTTCGAAGTTCAGTAATAACTTGATCTGTATCTTCATGATCATCATCATTAACTTCCTCCCTTGTCAGTGCAGGCACCTCAGGAACAATTTCCTGCGTTGCGCTACTTTCCGGTTCGGGAGGGGTGACTGTCACCTCATCGAGTTCTACTTTCCTCCCACTTACTTCTTTCGAGAGAAACTCTTTCTCCAGAAAGGATCCATTCTTGGCAACAAAGACCTTGCCTTAGGATCTGAGGTAGAAGGTGTACCCAATCGTTTCCTTTGGGTATCCTATGAAGACGCATTTTTCCGATTTGGGTTCGAGCTTTTCAGGTTGAAGTTTCTTGACATAAGCATCGCAGCCCCAAACTTTCAGAAACGACAGCTTAGGTTTATTGCCAAACCAAAGTTCATACGGTGTCGTCTCAAAGGATTTCGACGGAGCCCTATTTAAAGTGAATGCGGCAGTCTCTAAAGCATAACCCCAAAAAGATAGCGGTAAGTCGGTGAGAGACATCATAGATCGCACCATGTCCAACAGGGTACGATTTCGACGTTCGGACACACCATTACGCTGAGGTGTTCTCGGCGGTGTCAATTGTGAAACAATTCCACAGTTCCTTAGGTGCGTGACAAATTCATGACTTAAATATTCACCCCCACGATCCGATCGTAAGAACTTTATTTTTCTGTCACGTTGATTCTCAACCTCATTCTGAAATTCCTTGAACTTTTCAAAGGTCTCATACTTGTGTTTCATCAAGTAGACATAACCATATCTACTCAAGTCATCTGTGAGGGTGAGAACATAACAATAGCCTCCGCGAGCCTCAACACTCATTGGACCACACACATCGGTATGTGTGATTTCCAACAAGTTGGTTGCTCGCTCCATTGTTCCGGAGAACGGAGTCTTGGTCATCTTTCCCAAGAGGCATGGTTCGCACGTGTCAAATGATTCATAATCAAGAGACTCCAGAAGTCCATCTGCATGGAGCTTCTTCATACGTTTGACACCAATATGACCAAGGCGGCAATGCCACAAGTATGTGGGACTATCATTGTCAACTTTACATCTTTTGGCATTCACACTATGAATATGTGTATCATCACGTTCGAGATTCATCAAAAATAAACCATTGACCAGTGGGGCATGACCATAAAACATATCTCTCAAATAAATAGAACAACCATTATTCTCGGATTTAAATGAGTAGCCATCTCGCATCAAACGAGATCTAGATACAATGTCCATGCTTAAAGCTGGTACTAAATAACAATTATTAAGGTTTAAAACTAATCCCGAGGGTAGATGTAGAGGCAGTGTGCCGACAGAGATCACATCGACCTTGGAACCATTCCCGACGTGCATCATCACCTCATCCTTCGCCAGTCTTCGCTTATTCCGTAGCTCCTGCTTTGAGTTACAAATGTGAGAAACTGCACCGATATCAAATACCCAGGAGCTACTACGAGCGCTGGTAAGGTACACATCAATAACATGTATATCACATATACCTTTGACGTTGCCGGCCTTCTTGTCTACTAAGTATTTGGGGCAGTTCCGCTTCCAGTGACCCGTTCCCTTACAATAAAAGCACTATGTCTCAGACTTGGGTACATTCTTTGGCTTCTTCCCGGCAACTGGTTTACCGGGCGCGGCAACTCCTTTGCCGTCCTTCTTGAAGTTCTTCTTACCCTTGCCCTTCTAGAACTTAGTGGTTTTATTGACCATCAACACTTGATGCTCTTTCTTGATCTCCACCTCCGCTGATTTCAGCATTGAATACACCTCGGGAATGGACTTCTCCATCCCATGCATATTGAAGTTCAACACGAAGCTCTTGTAGCTAGGTGGGAGCGACTCAAGGATTCTGTCAATGACCGCTTCGTCTGGGAGATTCATTCCCAACTAAGACAAGCGGTTGTGCAACCCAGACAACTTGAGTATGTGCTCACTGACAGAACTATTTTCCTCCATCTTACAGTTGTAGAATGCGTCTCGGTCATCCGTTTAAGGGGACCTCTTTGGAAAGACTGTGTCTCGGTCATCCGTTTCTCAAACACCATGCAGTGCGAGAAACCAAACGGAGGCGATCGAGTCTTGTGGGAAAAGTGCACAAATCTCTGCAGAGTGTACAAACTGATCATGATTAGCCGTGTCCCCGGTTATGGACATCTTGAGTATCTGGTACTTGAATTATTGGTTGATCTCATCACTCTATAATTTAATTTGTTGGGTTAATGATGAACTTTTAATTTGGGATTGAGTTGGAGGTACCTTCTCAATGATTTTCAACCAACATGATAGTTAAAATAAAATTTATTCCTTTGTTGTAGGGAAAAATTGGCTTTACGCAAAAACTTTAACCTTAGAGCATCCACCAGCCAAATATGCATATAGTATAGCCTTTATTCTGTTACTTGCATCTTCTGTGTTATCTTGCCAGCATATTCCATGTCCTGACCCATTTTTGGGCTGCAACATATTACGTTGCAGATTTTTCAGACGAGGAATAAGACGTGCTAAGTCGTTTGTCATGCACTCAGCTATGCCGTTGGTGTTGATGGACTCACTTATCTTCCAAGCCTTCCGCTGTTATTTTGTTAGATGGCCTTAAGCCATAGATTTTTGTAATAAGTTCTCATTGGAGACCTTCGATGTAATAAGTGTGTGATTGCCACTCTGTTATAAATCCTTCAAGTACTGTGTGTGTCAGCATTGCCGATCCAGGGATGACACAGAACACAGAGACTTCGGTCCATTCGGATTGTGGTCGCTACAAAGATGGTATCAGAGCACACGCTGAATGTAGGACACGACCACTAAGACAGACCCTAGATCACTCTTCTCTACTCATTTCTGACTTCTCTCCATTTTCTACTTCTTTAGGATGGTGGACCCAAGGAACAAGTTCACTCAACCGGATGAAGACACACCATTTGTACGACACCTGAAGGAAGTCACTAGGTACCTACACATAGGAATACCAAGTTTTACCGGGACCTACACCGCCACTTTACCGGAAGAGGAGCGATGGAGTATACAAGTTCAAATTCTCGGAAGAACCTTCACATCCTCCACCGAGTCAATAGAGTTTTCTTTTGATGCGCCAACCTGGAGCCTAGGCAAGAGCATGGCCGCCCACATCACAATGGGAAGGATCGGAGAAGTCTACAAGCAAGAGCTGAAGGACACCATCTACCAGATTTGTGGACGCCGAGATGAGCATTGGGATATGATCAGCACCCGGAAGGATAGGTCCATTGCAGCATTCATCCAGGAACTGAACCAGCACATTCGACAACAGGAGCACCAGATGTGCGCTGGGATGATAGAATTGAAGAAGGCACTAAACAGGAATTTGGAGCTAGAAGAAGAACTTAAGTCTACTCGTGACGGATACGAGGAGGAGATGTTGAGACTAGTGGAGAAGAATGATGATTTGACAAGGAAGCTATTAGTATTCATGGGAGATCCAGCACCAGGAGGCGAAGAAGAGGAAGAAGAACCCAAGGAGATTCCTCCCGAGGATTACATTATCATCGACGACACGATTCAGAACCCGATGATAGTAAAGACGAAGACTATGTAAATGAAGCTGGAGCAGACATCATGGAATCGTCCGCCGATCAATATTTTTAGATGACCACCCTGTGACTAGTAGTCTACCCCATATATTAGTTTTAGAGCACTTTTGTAACGGTAGTTAGATTTGTAAGATCTTGCTTGAAATTGATTGGTGTGATATGATTGTGTTTGTATCATGTGCATATGGGTAGTGATTTTCCCTTAGACCTCAATTCTGTTCTAATATCTTCCCTCTACACCCATCAAATGCCTCCAAGGCGTGAGCCCGGATTTGAGTTTCCCCCTAAGCTCACTCAGTTGATCCAGTAGCAGAACACCTTGATGCAACTTCTTGTCCAGAACACTTAGAACAACCAGAACAACAACAACAACCCTCCACCACCACCACCCGTGGACAACCTAACACATTTCTTAAGGTTGCAACCACCCGTGTTTGCTAGCAGCATCGAACCAATA
This sequence comes from Secale cereale, assembly GCA_902687465.1. Taxonomy (NCBI): domain Eukaryota; kingdom Viridiplantae; phylum Streptophyta; class Magnoliopsida; order Poales; family Poaceae; genus Secale; species Secale cereale. Next base: position 96,703,589 of record LR738713.1, on the reverse strand, counting down.
GTGGCTGATGACTGACTACGCAAGATTGGAAGGTATTTGACCACCGCCAATTGCTCGGACGCTGAGAAGGTGCGATTTGCCGCACACCAGTTGTCTGGACCAACCGCAACATGGTGGGAGAACTACACAGCCACTTTCCCCATAGCCAATGTCACTTGGGAGCAGTTTCAGTAAGCTTTCCGTACTGCCCATGTCTCAACTGGAGCTATGAGCATGAAGAAGCGGGAGTTTCGCAACTTACGCCAAGGAAACCGTACTATGGCACAGTACGTGGATGAGTTTAGTACCCTATCTCGTTATGCCCCAGATGATGTGGCCACAGACGCCGCTAAGCAGGAGAGATTTATGAAAGGGCTGAATGATGAGATGAGCTTACAGTTGATGGTGGCAACTTTCAACAACTACCAGGAGTTGGTAGATAAAGCTCTTATCATTGAAGGGAAGCACCAGCAGATTGAAAGCCGCAAGAGAAAGTATGGACAAGGAATGAATAATTTTGGAGCCCAGCAGAAGCCCCGATTCACTCCGAATTCTGGAGGATATACCCATAACTAGCCCTGGGCATTCGGTCTTTTCGGTTTGTTCGGTCCGGTCTTTTCGGTCTTCCATAATTGAAGACCAATATAATTTCGATCTTTTTGGTTATTCACTATTCGGTCTAAGGTCTTTGCTATTCGGTCTTCGGTCCTGACCAAACAGACCAAAGTAATTGCAAGAACTCACATTTATGTTACTTCCAGTACGAGTTGTATACAAACTTGAGGTACATTACATATCAGTATGTCACATATGTGTACAAAGGTGTGTGTACAGAGGCAATATATGTTGGTATAGTGGCGCATGTGTATATAAGAAAAATTCAAACAAGCAATCTATATGGAATACAGTACACCAACTGACAATATTAAATAGAAAATCAGCACTATATATAATCACCACTTCACTCGCAACAAGATTCATGAATGCATACCTATTTATATTTGACAGAACAAAGTAAGAAGATCAAGTAATATCAGCCCATGACATTGACAAGCAGAAAACACCAACAGCACTTAGTACTTGACAACATTGCACTTGACATGAAATAAATCAAGGTCAATACATGATTTCAATTCAACAACAAATAACAAACATTAAGCTCTCACACTCTCACTCTCAGTTCTCAATTCTCAAGTCTCTAAAGTCACAAGTCACGAGCACAAGATGATAAATAAAACATCATACATTCAACATGATTTTAATTCAGCCTTGAGTAGACGTGGACATCACTTTGTTGGGCGGCTTGCACATGGAAGAAGCAACAACACCACCATTGACCTTGCACTTTCCCCTCACCTTGTTCAGATTCTAATATAGAAAGCATCTGCAAAAAAAAGTTACTCATTACTGAACAATTTCTTCATCTAACAGTACACTTGACATACAAACTAACAAAAAGATACTGGATCAACCTTAATATACAAGCCAACACGAATCTGCCATTATTGAACCATTACTGAGCAATTTCTTCATCTAGCAGTACACGAATCTGCCATGAATATACAAGCCTAACCACTACATCAACCTTAATTTGGACATCACAGAACTTGCACAATAATTGATTCATAGACATGAATAACACGGGCAGAGGACATCACACAACATGCACATAGAGAGATGAAGTATCTGCAGACTTTACCTTCACCTTCAGGAGCTGGAGCACCGGCGGCGGATGGCTCCGTCACAGGCAGAGGAGCGACGGAAGAGGGTCGGGCTTGGGGGCGCTGGTCAAGGCAGCAGCTCCCTCGGTGTGGTCCTTGTCGTCGTCAGGGCAGCAGCTCAAGGTGCTGGTCCTCATCGTCGTCGACTCGTCGGTCAGGGGCGCGCGACGCGTCTCGGTGCGGTGGTCACCAATTCACCATGGCTGACGGCTCAGCACCACGGCACAGCAAGGGACAACGGCTAGGGTTCGTGGTGGTGGTGGGGGGAGGAGATCACCGGTCAGCACGGCTGACGGCACAGCAAGGGACCGCAGCTAGGGTTCGTGGTGGGGAAGAACAGAGGACGTGGGGAAGAAAAGTGGGGGGCGGCGGCTAGGTTTCTGTGAGGAGGACTGGAGACGAGGTCGTGGTGGTGGACTGGTGGTGTCCGACTACGGCTGGTGTGTAGGTAGGCTGGGCTGGGCCGCCTGGCCAGATGGGCCGTAGGTAGGCTTTTCTAATTTCGGTCAATTCGGGCTATTCGGTCCACAACATCAGATGACCGAACAGACCGTAATAAATTCGGTCTTACAGTAGTGCAGATCGTTTTTTATTCGGTCTTATTTAGTTCGGTCTTTTCGGGTTCGGTCTCGGTCTTTTTGGGTTCGGTCTTCGGTCTTCGGTTTTTATGCCCAGGACTACCCATAACCATGGAATTCCCCACAACCACAATGGCCCTAAGAATGGAAATGTGAATGGAGCAAGTAATAACCAGAGCCGCTCTACACCGTCCACACCCGCTAAGAAGGATTTCAGCCATATCACCTGTTTCAAGTGCGGGAAGAATGGACATTATGCCACGGACTGCCCTGAAGCTAAGAATGGGAACGGCAATGGAAGCGCCGGGAAGAAGCCTAACCCGTTCAACAAAGGACAAGTGAACCACGTGACTGTGGAGGAGATAGAAGAGCAACCAGATGCTGTTGTCGGTAAGTTTTTGGTTAAGACATTTACCGCAATAGTTCTTTTCGATACAGGTGCATCGCATTCATACATTTCAAGGGGATTCGTAAATAGACATAGGATGTCCACCCGAGTTCTTAAGACCCCCATGTTAGTAAGTTCACCAGGAGCAGAGTATATGGCACACCAAGGATGCTTTCAGACGCCATTGACCATAGGACGCCACACCTTTCCCTCTGACCTAATAGTCATGGAGTCACAAGGATTGGATGTGATATTAGGTATGGATTGGCTATCGAAGTATGGAGGTAACATCGATTGTGCCAGCAAGTCTATTTTGCTTACCACCCCGGAGGAAAAAAGGATTAAGTATGTATCTAGGCATTCGCCTATAAGGATGCAAGTACATTCTCTCACGGGAGTTGTTCAGGAGGAAGTGCCAGTAGTAAAGGATTATCCAGATGTGTTTCCAGAGGAGTTACCTGGCATGCCACCGGATAGAGATATTGAGTTTTTGATTGAGTTGTTGCCTGGCACCGGACCAATATCTAAGAGACCGTATCGGATGCCAGCGAATGATCTGGAGGAGATCAAGAAGCAGATTAAGGAGTTATTGGAGAAAGGTTTTATTCGCCCAAGTTCATCACCTTGGGGAGCCCCAGTGCTTTTGGTCGAGAAGAAGGATGGATCTTTAAGAATGGTCGTTGATTATCGTGCGCTGAATGAAGTGACAATTAAGAATAAGTACCTGCTGCCGATGATCAATGATTTGTTTGACCAACTCCAGGGAGCGAAAGTATTCCCCAAGATAGATCTACGATCTGGATACCACCAATTGAAGATCCGAGAGAAGGATATACCTAAGACGGCCTTCACCACACGGTACGGGCTATATGAGTATACGGTTATGTAATTTGGATTGACTAACGCGCCTGCCTATTTCATGAGTATGATGAACAAGGTGTTCATGGAGTTCTTGGATAAGTTCGTCGTGGTATTCATAGATGATATTCTGGTGTACTCGAAGGATGAGGAAGAACATGCAGAGCATTTGCGTTTGGTATTGGAGAAGCTCAGAGAACACTAGTTGTATGCCAAATTTAGCAAATGCGAGTTTTGGTTGAAGGAAGTGGGATTCCTAGGGCATGTTATATTAGGAGAAGGTATAGCAGTAGACCCCGTCAAAGTGCAGGAAGTCACTGATTGGTTGGCACCCACTTCAGTTGGAGAGATTCGCAGTTTTCTTGGACTCGCGGGATACTACCGGAGGTTCATAGAAAATTTCTCCAAGATTGCAAAGCCAATGACGACATTGTTGAAGAAGGAGACAAAGTTCGATTGGACTGAAGAATGTGAAGAAAGTTTCTAGGAGTTGAAGAAACGGTTGACGACAGCCCCAGTGCTGATATTGCCAGATATACGCAAGGATTTCCAAGTGTACTGCGACGCTTCACGCTTAGGACTTGGAGGAGTACTTATGCAGGATGGAAGAGTTGTTTCCTATGCATCCCGTCAACTGCGACCGCACGAGTTGAATTACGCGACGCACGATCTGGAGTTAGCAGCTGTAGTGCACGCACTGAAAACCTGGAGACATTACCTTATTGGAAATCGTTGTGATGTGTACACAGATCACAAGAGTTTGAAGTACATTTTCGCACAAAAGGAGCTGAACCTCAGACAGAGGAGATGGTTGGAGCTTATAAAGGATTATGATATGAAGCTGCACTATCATCCCGGAAAGGCCAACGTCGTGGCAGACGCTTTGATCCAGAAGAGTTATGCCAATACCCTAGTAAAAGGGGGATTGCCACAGGAGTTAGCAGAAGATCTCAGGGAGCTTCGTTTGGAGATAGTCCCTAGAGGTTTCGTGGCAACGTTGGAAGTTTAGTCGACATTGCTGGGAAAGATACGCGAAGCCCAGAAGGATGATAAGGAAATCACAGAGATAAGGAAACGGATGAGTGAAGGAAAAGCCAAGGGATTTCGTGAGGACGAACACGACACCTTGTGGTTTGAGGATCGAATCTATGTGCCCAACGACCCGGAGATCAGGAAGTTGATACTGCAGGAAGCACATGATTCACCATACTCGATACACCCCGGAAACACCAAGATGTATTTGGATTTGAAGGAACGTTTCTGGTGGACGGGAATGAAGAAGGATATTGCCGAGTATGTAGCAGTATGCAATGTATGCCAAAGAGTAAAGGCAGAACATAAGAAGCCAGCAGGATTGTTGCAGCCTATGCAGATACCCGAATGGAAGTGGGAGAAGCTTGGCATGGATTTTATCACCGGATTGCCGAGGACCAAAGCAGGATATGATTCAATCTGGGTAGTAGTGGACCATTTGACCAAAGTAGCCCACTTTATCCCCGTGAAAACCACATACACCAGTGCGACGTTGGCCAAGATATACATGACCAGGATCGTATGTCTGCACGGAGTTCCGAGGACCATTGTATCTGATAGAGGAACAAAGTTCACCTCAAAGTTTTGGCATCAGCTACACCAAACTTTGGGAATGAGGCTGGAATTCAGCACCGCTTTTCATCCGCAGACCGATGGACAGACGGAGAGAGTCAACCAGATCCTGGAGGACATGTTGAGAGCATGTGCGTTGGATTATGGATCTAGTTGGGATGATAATTTGCCCTACGCGGAGTTCTGTATAACAACAGTTACCAGGCCAGTTTGAAGATGGCACCGTTCGAAGCATTGTATGGAAGGAGATGCCGAACACCGCTAATGTGGGATGAAGTTGGAGACCGACAGTTGTTTGGACCAGACTTGATCAAAGAGTCTGAGGAGAAGGTGAAGTTGATTCGGGATAGACTGAAGGTAGCTCAGTCCAGGCAGAAGAGTTATGCAGACTCGAAACGCAAGGAGATAGCCTATGAGATTGGAGATAGAGCGTACTTGAGAGTATCGCCTCTACGAGGAGTTAAACGTTTCGGAGTTAAGGGGAAGCTATCCCCGAGATTTGTGGGACCCTACCGTGTCTTGGAACGCATGGGAGAGGTTGCCTATAAGTTGGAATTGCCCGAAGGACTGTCAAGAGTGCACGACGTGTTTCACGTTTCGCAGCTTAAGAAGTGCCATGCGGAGATGGCCGATATCCCGCTTAGAGACACAGTACCCCTGGAAGCAATTCAGTTGGATAGTGATCTGACCTACGAGGAGAAGCCTGTCAAGATTCTCGAATTTTCGAGCAGAGTCACCCGCAGTAAGGTTATCAAGTTTTGCAAAGTTCAGTGGAGTCACCACACCAAGGAAGAAGCCACCTAGGAATGAGAAGATGATCTAGGCAAGGACCACCCACACGTATTCTCTAGCCAAGTCGAATCTCGAGGGCGAGATTCATTCTAAGGGGGGTAGGTTTGTAACATCCCAAATTTTCAATTTGGAATGTTATAAATAGATCATACTGCATTGCATACTCTTTGCATTTTTGTTGTGGCGTTCCTCGAAATTCTAAGCAACTCAAGGACCTACGGATAGAGTTGGGAATTTTACTGTTTTCGTATTTGAGTTCGCTCGAATACCGGTACGAGGACAGTGTGATTTTAATTATTTTTCTCTCCTAAAAATATTTCTAAATACCATATGTGAGCGGAGATAATATGACTTCTCCAAATAACAGAAATATTGGAGGAAAAATGTTAAAATCACTTTTGGTATTTTTTTTCTCGGTTTATTTGCGATTTTATTTGCATAGGGAAAATGCGCGTTTTTCAAAATTGCATTTAGGTCCGGGAAAAATGTTCACTTTGTCCTAAATATTATTAGAGGACGGTGAAAATTTATTTCGGGATTTTTGGAGTCCGTTTAGTATTTCTTTCATTAGTTTTGCTACGTCAGGACTCTTTTAGGAAAAAAAACGAGCGAACCGACTCCCGGCTGTGTTAGCCCAGGACTCTGGGCTTTATAAGCCGCCACCCCGGCCCGAGGCAGCCCAGCCGCCGCCCACCCCGCCTAACCCTAGCCGCCGCGCCGCTCCGACGCCGCGCCCCGCCGCCGCCCACACGCCGCCGCCGCCGCCGGACCCGCCGCCCGCCACCGCGCCGCCGCTCCACCAGACCCGCCGCCCGCCACCGCCGGATCTTCGCTGGAGTACGCCGACTTCGAGGTAGCCATCGGTTTTTTTTAAACCGATCGTTTTTTTGTAAAACCGTAGATTCGTTTTTTAGGTTTAGATCGGTTCGGTTTTTCTTCGGTTTAGCTATTTAGCGGACGTTCGTCCGTACGTTCATTTTAACGAACGCTTTTCGTCCGTTAGCCGCAGACAGCGAACGTTTGTTCGTTAGTCCGTTCGTCAGTTTTCTTTTTTTCGGGGTATTTATCCGCGATTATTCCGATCGTGATTTCTGCCCTCATCTTGTTTTTCGTTTTTGTTTTCGCTCGAGAGTCGAAATCAGGTGATTTAAAATCCCAGATCTTCGTCTCGACGCCCTCTTTCCGTTTAACCAACTTGAACAAAGTTTTTGCTATTGTAAAATTTGACTTTAGATCAATTAGTAACCGGAGCTCGTTTCTTTCGCAGTTTGAGTTTCGTTGCTTCTTTCGATTTGATTCTTTTTGCAAACCGGAGTTCTTAAGTTGAACTTTCTGGTTAGATCTTGTCTTTTGGAGTTTTGTTTGTGCATCATTGCTTGTTTGCTTACGTATGATATTGTTTGCTTGCGATAGAATACCCGGACTGTGAAGCGTGCTACTACGCGTCTCTAGGTTTTGCAAATCGTCAGCAAGGCAAGTAACACTTTGATCATACTTTATTACCCAGTTTTTATGCATTAGATCAAACCCTCACACATTGCATGAGTAGGATCTATTAACTTGTGGGACTGGGAAGTAGATTGAGGTAGAACCTATTACCTGCATTATTTTCAAACCCCTAGGAGTTACTTCTATGTTTGCTTAGGTTGCTATGCTATGCTCGTAGACGTGGTTTGGGTTTGAGTGAAATCCATGACAGATGTGAGTTTTAATTAAGGATTCAACTTAAGGTGGCAACTTGAATACACATCTGGGTGGATTGGTTGCAGGGCACCTGGGGAACCCAGTGTTGTCCTAGGAAATCCCGGGGTTCCGTGTGATTTTTCCTATGGAATGCCACCCAGGCTCAAAGGGATCACAAAACTATTCATGCTAGAAACTTCCGTGTGCAGCCACATGCCAATATGGGCTCTGGCATAGTTGAGTAAGTTGTGGGAAACCTTTCAGTGATGGGCTAGCAGATATAGAGGGATTGTAGGTGTACCGGCCTATCTATCTGGTTAACGGGACCTCTTCGGAAAGACTGTGTCTCGGTCATCCGTTTCTCAAACACCATGCAGTGCGAGAAACCAAATGGAGGCGATCGAGTCTTGTGGGAAAAGTGCACAAACCTCTGTAGAGTGTACAAACTGATCATGATTAGCCGTGTCCCCGGTTATGGACATCTTGAGTATCTGGTACTTGAATTATTGGTTGATCTCATCACTCTATAATTTAATTTGTTGGGTTAATGATGAACTTTTAATTTGGGATTGAGTTGGAGGTACCTTCTCAATGATTTTCAACCAACATGATAGTTAAAATAAAATTTATTCCTTTGTTGTAGGGAAAAATTGGCTTTACGCAAAAACTTTAACCTTAGAGCCTCCACCAGCCAAATATGCATATAGTATAGCCTTTATTCTGTTACTTGCATCTTCTGTGTTATCTTGCCAGCATATTCCATGTGCTGACCCGTTTTCGGGCTGCAACATATTACGTTGCAGACTTTTTTGACGAGGAATAAGACGTGCCAGGTTGTTTGTCATGCACTCAGCTATGTCGTTGGAGTTGATGGACTCACTTATCTTCCAAGCCTTCCGCTGTTATTTTGTTAGATGGCCTTAAGCCATAGATTTTTGTAATAATTTCTCATTGGAGACCTTCGATGTAATAAGTGTGTGATTGCCACTCTGTTATAAATCCTTCAAGTATTGTGTGTGTCAGCATTATCGATCCAGGGATGACACAGAACACGGAGACTTCGGTCCATTCGGATCGTGGTCGCTATAATATTGGGGAAGAGGACCCTGGCCACTATAAATAGGGCCTAGCCACCATCATAGAGGGGATCAGAGAATCAAGACCTCTTAGACACCACAAGCTCACCCAAGCTCAAGAACACCTCTCCTCAGGAGGCAGTTCATCCATGTATTAGTTCCTCCTAAGCCTACAAGGCAATCCACCATACACACTGGATTAGGGTGTTACACCACAACGGTGGCCCGAACCAGTATAAATCTTGTGTCTCTTGTTCATCAGATCTCACGGTCTAGGCCTAGGGTTGTTGAGTAGATGAGCTAGGGCGGAAGGAGAGATCTTCATGCGCACCCCTGTGTTCAAACCTCAAGGGTTTTGCCGGAACCCCACATCCGACAACGGGATCCAGGCCTGGGCGGGCCGGCTGCGGGCTTCCGTGGGCTCGGTAGAGAAGTGGGCGCGGGGATGACATGGCGCTCTCTGGTTGGCTGGAGGCGGCGGCGGGATGGGCATGTCCGGCGTGCGGAGAAGGAAAAATGCTAGGGTTTCGCCCGTGATTTCGAACGGGGAGGCTAATTTATAGGTAGAGGAACCTAGGAGTGTCCAAATGAGGTGCGGTTTTCGCCTACACGATCGTGGTCCGACGACGTAGAGCATGGAGGGGGTTTAGATGGGCTAGTGGGCTGTTGTGGAGGGGTGATGGGCTGCAAAGGGATGGTGGGTTCTGGCGGTTAACACGGTTAACCGTTGGGGCATCAAACAGACTCTGAATGCGACGAAATTTGACATGGGTCTACCTACACTATAACAAGACTGCACGTCAACTTTCACCCCATTCCGAGAACGTTTTTCTGGCCACTTATAAAATAAATATTTGAAGGTGCCGCGGGCGCGTGTGAGTGTGTCTGGGCTCAGAACGAACAACGGAAAGTACGAGGGGGCTCGGAAACTACAGTCGGATGCAAGTTTTGAAAACGATGCCGATGACATGCACATGATGACATGGCAAAATTCAACACGCAAGCAAATGACATGGTAACGGCAGCGAATAACTAGAAGACACCTGGCGCATCGGTCTCGGGGTGTCACACCAGCGTTTAGCATGAACATTATATCTGGATCCTTTTTATTGCGAGACGGTTATTCATTTAAATCAGAGAATAATGGTTGTTCTATTTATATGAATAATATCTTTTATGGTCATGCACCCTTGATGAATGGTCTATTTTTATTGGATCTCCATCGTAGTGATACACATATTCATAATATTGAAGCCAAAAGATGCAAAGTTGGTAATGATAGTGCAACTTATTTGTGGCACAGCCGTTTAGGTCATATTGGTTTAAAGTGCATGAAGAAACTCCATGCTAATGGACTTTTGGAATCACTTGATTATGAATCACTTGGTGCTTATGAACCATGCCTCATGGGCAAGATGACTAAAACTCCGTTCTCCGGAACAATGGAGCGAGCAACTGACTTATTAGAAATCATACATATTGATGTATGCGGTCCAATGAGTGTTGAGGCTCGCGGCGGGTATCATTATTTTCTGACCTTCACAGATGATTTGAGTAGATATGGGTATATCTACTTAATGAAGCACAAGTCTGAAACATTTGAAAAGTTCAAAGAATTTCAGAGTGAAGTAGAGAATCATCGTATCAAGAAAATAAAGTTTCTACGATCTGATCACGGAGGCGAATATTTGAGTTATGAGTTTGGTCTTCATTTGAAACAATGTGGAATAGTTTCACAACTCACGCCACCTAGAGCACCCCAGCGTAATGGTGTGTCCGAACATTGTAACCGTACTTTATTAGATATGGTGCGATCTATGATGTCTCTTACCGATTTACCACTATTCTTTTGGGGTTATGCTTTCGAGATAGCTGCATTCACGTTAAATAGGGCACCATATAAATCCGTTGAGACGACACCTTATGAACTATGGTTTGGCAAGAAACCCAAGTTGTCATTTCTTAATGTTTGGGGCTGCGATGCTTATGTGAAAAAGCTTCAACCTGATAAGCTCAAACCCAAGTCAGAGAAATGTGTCTTCATAGGATACCCAAAGGAAACTGTTGGTACACCTTCTATCACAGATCCGAAGGCAAGATATTCGTTCCTAAGAATGGATCCTTTCTAGAGAATGAGTTTCTCTCGAAAGAAGTGAGTGGGAGGAAAGTAGAACTTTATGAGGTAATTGTACCTCCTCCCGAATTGGAAAGTAGTTCATCACATAAATCAGTTCGAGTGATTCCTACACCAATTAGTGAGGAAGCTAATGATGATGATCATGAAACTTCAGATCAAGTTACTACTGAACCTCGTAGGTCAACCAGAGTACGTTCCGCGCCAGAGTGGTATGGTAACACTGTTCTGGAGGTCATGTTACTAGACCATGATGAACCTATGAACTATGAGGAAGCGATGATGAGCCCAGATTCCGCAAAATGGCTAGAGGCCATGAAATCTGAGATGGGATCCATGTATGAGAACAAAGTGTGGACTTTGGTTAACTTGCCCGATGATCAGCAAGTCATTGAAAATAAATGGATCTTTAAGAGGAAGACTGACGTCAATGGTAATGTTACTGTCTACAAAGATCGACTTGTTGCGAAAGGTTTTCGACAAGTTCAAGGAGTTGACTACGATGAGACTTTCTCACCCGTAGCGATGCTTAAGTCTGTCCGAATCATGTTAGCAATTGCCGCATTTTATGATTATGAAATCTGGCAAATGGATGTCAAAATTGCATTCCTTAATGGATATCTCAAAGAAGAGTTCTATATGATGCAACCAGAAGGTTTTTATAATCCTAAAGGTGCTAACAAAGTGTGCAAGCTCTAGAGATCCATCTATGGACTAGTGCAAGCATCTCGAAGTTGGAATATACGCTTTGATGAGGTGATCAAAGCATATGGTTTTATACAGACTTTTAGAGAAGCCTGTATTTACAAGAAAATGAGTGGGAGCTCTGTAGCATTTATGATATTATATGTGGATGACATATTGTTGATTGGAAATGATGTAGAATTTCTGGATGGCATAAAAGGATACTTGAATAAGAATTTTTCAATGAAAGACCTCGATGAAGCTGCTTATATATTGGGTATCAAGATCTATAGAGATAGATCAAGACACTTAATTGGACTTTCACAAAGCACATACCTTGATAAAGTTTTGAAGAAGTTCAAAATGGATCAGTCAAAGAAAGGGTTTTTGCCTGTATTACAATGTGTGAAGTTGAGTAAGACTCAGTGCCCGACCACTGCAGAAGATAGAGAGAAAATGAAAGTCATTCCCTATGCTTCAGCCATAGGTTCTATCATGTATGAAATGTTGTGTACCAGACCTGATGTGTACCTTGCTATAAGTCTAGTGGGGAGGTACCAAAGTAATCCAGGAATGGATCACTGGACAGCGGTCGAGAACATCCTGAAGTACCTGAAAATGACAAAGGACATGTTTCTTGTTTATGGAGGTGACAAAGAGCTCATCGTAAATGGTTAAGTCGATTCAAGCTTTGACACTGATCCGGATGACTCTAAGTCACAAACCGGATACGTATTTTTGTTGAATGGTGGAGCTATCAGATGGTGCAGTTCCAAGCATCAGAGCGTCGTGGCAGGATCTAGGTGTGAAGCGGAGTACATAGCTGCTTCGGAAGCAGCAATTGAAGGAGTCTGGATGAAGGAGTTCATATCGGATCTAGGTGTAATACCTAGTGCATCGGGTCCAATGAAAATCTTTTGTGACAACACTGGAGAAATAGCCTTGGTGAAGGAATCCAGGTTTCACAAGAGAACCAAGCACATCAAGAGACGCTTCAACTCCATCCGCGATCAAGTCAAGGAGGGAGACATAGAGATTTGCAAAATACATACGGATCTGAATGTCGCAGGCCCATTGACTAAGCCTCTTCCACGAGGAAAACATGATCAACACCAAGACTCCATTGGTGTTAGAATCGTTACTATGTAATCTAGATTATTGACTCTAATGCAAGAGGGAGACTGAAGGAAATATGCCCTAGAGGCAATAGTAAAGTTGTTATTTATATTTCCTTGTATATCATGATAAATGTCATTTATTCATGCTAGAATTGTATTAACTGGAAACTTGATACTTGTGTGAGTACATACACGAAACAGAGTGTCCCTAGTATGACTCTACTAGACTAGCTCGTTAATCAAAGCTGGTTATGTTTCCTAACCATAGACATGTGCTATCATTTGATCAATGCGATCACATCATTAGGAGAATGATGTGATGGACAAGACCCATCCGTTAGCTAAGCACTATAATCGTTTAGTTTTATTGCTATTGCTTTCTTCATGACTTATACATGTTCCTCTGACTATGAGATTATGCAACTCCCGAATACCGGAGGAACTCCTTGTGTGCTATCAAATGTCACAACATAACTGGGTGATTATAAAGATGCTCTACAGGTGTTTCCAAAAGTGTTTGTTGTGTTGGCATAGATCAAGATTAGAATTTGTCACTCTAAATGTCGTAGAGGTATCTCTGGGCCCACTTGGTAATACACATCATAATAAGCCTTGAAAGCAAATGACTAATGAGTTAGTCACGATATGATGTATTACGGAACGAGTAAAGAGAATTGTCGGTAATGATATTGAACTAGGTATGATGATACCGACGATCGAATCTTGGGCAAGTAACATACCGATGACAAAGGGAACAACGTATGTTATTATGCGCTTTGACCGATAAAGATCTTCGTAGAATATGTAGGAGCCAATATGAACATCCAGGTTCCGCTATTGGTTATTGACCGGAGATGTGTCTCGGTCATGTCTACATAGTTCTTGAACCTATAGGGTCCACACGCTTAACGTTCGATGAAGATCGGTATTATGAGTTTATGTGTTTTGATGTACCGAAGGTTGTTCAGAGTCCCGTATGAGATCACGGACATGACGAGGAGTCTCTAAATGGTCGAGACATAAAGATTGATATATTGGAAGGTTATATTCGGACACCAGAAGGGTTTTGAAGTCTATCGGGTAATTTTCGGAGTACCGGGAGGTTACCGGAACCCCCCGGGGAGTCTATGGGTGTGATGGCGTGGCTTATTAGGGATGATAGACTACTCATATCAATAAGGAATTCCTTCTTTTTCAGGATAGAACTCCAAAGTTAAGCATGCTCAGCTTGGAGTAGTTTCGGGATGGGTGACCGACCAGGAAGTTGCTCCCGGGTGCGCACGAGTGAGGACAAAGTGCAGAGAAAAGACTAGTATTGATATGTGGGACCAGTCTAGATCCCGCCAGGAGTATCGACCACCGGCGGGTGTGTTCGGGGCGTTACAAGTTGGTATCAGAGCCGACCCTCGCAGTTACACGGATGTTTGCGGACAGCTTCGCGGTCATGTTGTTCATGACGTTTGTGACCCATCGTGGCACACGGCATGGCACATGTATCGGACTAGATGCACAGACGTTTGTGCCAAGAGGGAACGTTCCTGTGGCCCGACGAGGACGTTGGTTCCTCTGAGTTAGGGTGTATGTGATGTCCTGGCTTATTAGGGATGATAGACTACTCATATAAATAAAGAATTCCTTCTTTTCCGGGAGCCCATTCGGATAGAACTCCAAAGTTAAGCGTGCTCAGCTTGGAGTAGTTTCGGGATGGGTGACCGACCGCGAAGTTGCTCCCGGGTGCGCACGAGTGAGCAATGATACGTCTCCAACGTATCTACTTTTCCAAACCCTTCTGCCCTTGTTTTGGACTCTAACTTGCATGATTTGAATGGAACTAACCCGGACTGGCGTTGTTTTCAGCAGAACTGCCATGGTGTTGTTTTTGTGCAGAAATAAAAAAGTTCTCGGAATCGCCTGAAAATCAACGGAGAATTATTTCAGAAAATATAAAAAATATCTACAAGAAGATCTGCACCGGGAGACCCACACCCAGTCCTCGAGGGTGGGGGCGCGCCCCCTGCCTCGAGGGCCCCCCGATGCTCCACCGATGTATCCCCAGGTCATATATATTCCGTTTTGTGGAGAAAAAATCAAGGAGAAAGAATTATCGCATTTTACGAGATGGAGCCGCCGCCAAGCCCTAATCTCTCTCGGGATGGCTGATCTGGAGTCCGTTCGGGGCTCCGGAGAGTGGAGATCGTCGCCATCGTCATCATCAACCTTCCTCCATCACCAATTCCATGATGCTCACCGCCGTGTGTGAGTAATTCCATCATAGGCTTGTTGGACGGTGATGGGTTGGATGGGATCTATCATGTAATCGAGTTTGTTTTGTTAGGTTTTGATCCCTGGTATCCACTATGTTCTGAGATTGATGTTGCTATGACTTTGCTATGCTTAATGCTTGTCACTAGGGCCCGAGTGCCATGATTTCAGATCTGAACCTATTATGTTTTCATGAATATATGTGTGTTCTTGATCCTATCTTGCAAGTCTATAGTCACCTACTATGTGTTATGATCCGGCAACCCCGAAGTGACAATAATCGGGACCACTCTCGGTGATGACCATAGTTTGAGGAGTTCATGTATTCACTATGTGTTAATGCTTTGGTCTGGTACTCTATTAAAAGGAGGCCTTAATATCCCTTAGTTTCCAATAGGACCCCGCTGCCACGGGAGGGCAGGACAAAAGATGTCATGCAAGTTCTTTTCCATAAGCACGTATGACTATATTCGAAATACATGCCTACATTGCATTGATGAACTGGAGCTAGTTCGGTGACACCCTAGGTTATAATTTCTACATGATGAATTGCATCCGGCGTAATTTCCCATCATCGATCCAATGCCTACGAGTTTTACCTATATTGCTAGTTGCTATTTACTTTTCCGTTGCTATTATCACAAAACCTACAAAAACACTATCTTTACTTTTATTGCTGCTACCGCCATTATCATATTATTGTGCTACTAAACTATCTTGCTGCAGATACTAAGTGTCCAGGTGTGGTTGAATTGACAACTCAGCTGCTAATACTTAAGAGTATTCTTTGGCTCCCCTTGTGAATCAACAAATTTGGGTTTAATACTTTACCCTTGAAAACTGTTGCGATCCCCTACACTTGTGGGTTATCAAGACTATTTTCTGGCGCCGTTGCCGGGGAGCATAGCTCTATTCTTTAAGTCAATTGGGATTTATATCTGTTTAGCACTATGAAGAATTTGAAGGACTCAGAAACCAAGATCTTACCCTCAACTACGAGGGGAGGTAAGGAACTTCCATCTAGATCTGCACTTGATTCTCCTTCTGTTATGAGTAAACTTGTGACACCTACTCCTGCTATTGAATCTGATATGTCGTATGTTCTTGATGATGCTACTTCTGCTATGTATGATGAAACTATCTCTATGCCTAATACTGTGCCACTAGGTGAATTTCTAGATGAACAAATTGCTAAGGTTAGGGAGAGTGCAGATGTTGATGATATTTATGAAAGTGATGGTGAAACTACTCCCAATAGATATGAATTGCCTGTTGTGCCTGAGGGTTATGTTATGGATGAAGAAACTGCTAGAGACTTTCTTGCTTGCAATGATAGATATGATCTTAAGAAGTTATTAGCTAAGTTGAAAGAAAAGTCCTTAAATGCTAGAATGAAACATGACCCTGCTTTTGCTACTTCACCTATATGTGTTACTGATAAGGATTATGAATTTTCTATTGATCCTGAGTTAATTACTTTGGTTGAATCTGATCCTTTTCATGGCTATGAGTCTGAAACTGTTGTGGCACATCTTACCAAGTTGAATGATATAGCCATCCTGTTTACCAATGATGAAAAGGTTCGCTACTATTATATCCTTAAGTTGTTTCAGTTCTCTATAAAGGGTGATGCTAAGACTTGGTTTAATTCTCTTGATCCTGGTTGTGTGCGTAGTCCCCAGGATATGATGTATTACTTTTCTGCTAAATATTTTCCCGCTCATAAGAAACAAGTTGCCTTATGGAAAATATATAACTTTGCTCAAACTGAAGAAGAGAGTCTCCCACAAGCTTGGGGGAGGATTCTCCGATTACTTAATGCTTTGCCTGATCATCCTCTTGAGATGCACGATATACTTTATGTCTTTTATAATGGACTAACTGATGCTTCTAGAAACCACCTGGATAGTTGTGCTGGTTGTGTTTTCAGGAAAAGAACAGTTGAACAAGCTGAACTACTATTGAATAATATGCTAGCCAATGAAAATAATTGGACACTTCCCGAACCAGCCCCTAAGCCAACTCCGAAGAAAAGAGGTGTTCTATTTCTCAGTCCTGAAGACATGCAAGAGGCAAAGAAATCTATGAAAGAAAAAGGTATTAAAGCTGAAGATGTTAAGAATTTACCGCCTATTGAAGAAATACATGGTCTTGATAACCTGACACAGGTAGTAAAGGTAAATTATCTTCATAGATTTGATGAAGGTGATATTCCTCGTTATAAGTCTGCTAGCCAATGTTTAGACGAGTTTGACAATTTCATTGTCAAACAAGAAAACTTCAATGCTTATGTTGGTAGACAATTGCAACACAATGCTTATATGATTGAACGCTTGAGTGATTATCTGTCTAGTGCTAAAGATGAACTGAAACTTATTAGTATACATGCTTCTATGGTTACCACTGAAGTAGAACAAGTACTTAAGGCTCAGAATGATTTGCTCAATGAATTAAATAGTAAGAATAATGACTATGCTGTTAGAGTTGCTACTAGAGGTGGTAAAATGACTCAGGAACCTCTATATCCTAAAGGCCACCCCAAGAGAATTGAGCAAGATTCTCAGAGAGCTAATTTAGATGCACCTAGTTCCTCTAAGAAAAAGAAAAAGAAAAATGATAGGACTTTGCATGCTTCTAGTGAACCTGTAGCTCACCCACCTGAGAATCCCAATGATATATCTGTTTCTGATGCTGAGACACTATCTGGTAATGAACATGAACCTAGTGATAATATTAATAAAGATGTTCATGATGATGCTCAACCTAGCAATGATAACGATGTAGATATGGAACCTGCTGTTGATCTTGATAACCCACAATCAAAGAATCAACGTTATGATAAGAGAGACTTTGTTGCTAGGAAGCACGGTAGGGAAAGAGAACCATGGGTTCAGAAACCCATGCCTTTTCCTCCGAAACCATCCAAGAAAAAGGATGATGAGGATTTTGAGCGCTTCGCTGAAATGATTAGACCTATCTTTTTGCGTATGCATTTGACTGATGTGCTTAAAACAAATCCTTATGCTAAGTATATGAAAGATATCATTACCAACAAAACAATGATACCTGATGTAGAAATCTCCACCATGCTTGCCAATTACACTTTTGAGGGTGGAATGCCTACGAAATTAGGAGATCCAGGAGTACCGACTATACCTTGCTCCATTAAGAGAAACTATGTTAAAACTGCTTTGTGTGATCTTGGAGTTGGTGTTAGTGTTATGCCTCTCTCTTTATATCGTAGACTTGACTTGAGTAAGTTGACACCTACTAAAATATCTTTGCAAATGGCCGATAAATCAACTACTATACATGTCGGTATTTGTGAGGATGTGCCTGTTGTGGTTGCAAATGTTACTATTCTAACGGACTTTGTTATACTTGATATTCCCGAGGATGATAGTATGTCTATTATTCTTGGAAGACCTTTTTTGAATACTGCAGGGGCTGTTATTGATTGCAACAAAGGCAATGTCACTTTTCATGTCAATGGTAATGAGCATACGGTACACTTTCCGAGGAAACAACCTCAGGTTCATAGTATCAATTATATTGGAAAAACTTCAACTATCACTATTGGAGGTTTTGATTTTCCTATTCCTACTATCAAGAAAGCTTATGACATACTTATTGTTGGGGACATACATATCCCCATTGAGATAACATAGTGTTATTCGAAAATTCTCCGGTTTCATGTTACTCAGAAAGAGTTTATTAACAAGACCTGATCAACCTTGTTAATGGATTCCTTTTGATGAACATGGGATAGGTGAATCTAGATAGCACAAACCTTCTGTACCCTCCTTTTACTTTCTGTTAATTAGGTTAAATAAAACAAAATTAGCATTAGCTGTCTGTTTCTAGACTTATCCGTGCAAAAAAAATATCCCGAAAATAAAAATTCTCCGGATGCCATGAAAATGAAATATGATTTTTTCTAGAATATTTAAGAAAATATGGCACTGAACACACGGCGAGGGGAGCCAGCACGTGGCCTCGAGGGTACAGGGCGCGCCCCCCTGCCTCGAGGGCCCCACGTGGCCCCCTCCACTTATCCTTTCACCCATGCTCTTCTTCTTCCTCCCAAAAAAAATCTCCAACCAGCTCAAACCCGAGTTCTAACTCATTTTGCTGCCATTTTCGATCTCTTTGCTCAAAGCACCACTCACCAAACTGTTTGGGGAGATTGTTCCTTGGTATGTGACTCCTCCATTAGTCCAATTAGTTTTTGTTCTAGTGCTTTATTTGTTGCAAATTTGTGCTGCTGTGGTGACCTTGTTCTTGAGCTTGCATGTCAAATTTTCTTGGTCCCAAGTAGTTCTAATGCATGATATAGCTTCTAGGCACTTATAGGAGTTGTTACTATCAATCTTGTTGAGTTTGGTTAACTTTTATTGTGAGTTACTAAAAATTTCAGAAAATTTCAGAAAAATGTCTAGGAAAAACTTCCAAGGTGGTCCTTCAAGGAAGCAAGAACCAAGGCTCGCGTTCCGTGAGCCGGACGATGAACCACCGATGGATGCTGATGTACGGCCTTGTGAATGGCCGTCGGATGAATTTATGAGTCAAGCGGGCATCAAAGATGAATTTTACGCATATGTGCGTAATGATGACCTCGAGGACTTCATGCAAGATAAGTGCCTCCAATACCGTGGCTTAACTGATAGCTTTGTGAGAAGGTTTAAATTTTCATCTTCACGTAATTCTCGCACTGTCCTATTTGATCTTTATGATAAATCTTATACCATGGACTTAGAGGATTTTAATGTTGCCTGCAAGCCCCCACGGTGGGGCAGTATGAGTGATCCTCGTAAATCTGAATTTAGAGAATTCCTTGCTAGTATTATAGTGGGAGAATCCAGGGACATCACACAAGCCACCATGGGGAGCATACATTTTCCTGCTATTCATTACTTTGCTCTCTTTAATGGTAGATGCATAAATGGTAAAGATGAAGCTTGTCACATGTGTGTCCCTGATCTCAGCATTCTCAGGAGTGATGTACTAGGTGATAGGCAATATAACTTAGGAGCAATTGTTGCACATAGACTACACCATAATGGTTTGTATGGAGATTTATTTGGTGGGATCTATGCTACTCGCATAGCCCGCTATCTTGGTGTGTCTGTGCATCCGTATGATGAACCTTTACCCGCTGCTTATTTAAACTGTAATGCTATGGCTAGTCACCGGTTTATAGAGTGGGATAATCAGACTCTCAACTATTGACTAATCTTTAACCGGCAGCATGCCATTCCTATTGTTCTTCCTACCCCTACTTTGTTTAACTTTCAGGAAAAAGGAAGACACACTATAACTATGGAGGAGGCAAATGCCCATTATAACATGACGGAGGGAGCCCGTCTTCGAGCTGCAGCTCAGCAGGCACCATCTGCTGCATCTCAGTACGACCCCTACTACAACTTTGGATATCCGTCTGGCCAGTACTGGCCATAGACCAACTTAGGCCAAAAGCCTAAGCTTGGGGAGTACGTGTTTCTCACCGACTTACTTTCATGTTCACACTTATTCTAGCTGTCGGTGCACACGCTCTTTCACTGTACCATCCATGCTTAGTTTCAATTTATTTTTCTTAGTCTTGTTCTTATGACCTAGAAAAACCCAGATAAACAAAAAAAAATTAGTTGTAGCTTCTAGCTAGTTTGCTTTCTTTGCTCGTAGTAGTAACTAAAAATGAAAACCCAAAAAGATTTACCGTTCTTCTTTTGCTTGTTGGGAGCTTTCCCGTGTAAATAGTTTCTTTTCTTTTCTTTTCTTTAGGGGTTAAGAGTAGAAGACCATGATTAAAATGCTTAGTGGCTCTCACATATGCTCTATTGTTGACTTAATATTGAGCCATATTACCTTGTCTTCTCTCTTGTATCAAATGTCTGCAGATTACAGCTTAGTCCAATGCACGTGCACTATTATTATTTTCCACACCGTTCGGTTGTGCGAGTGAAAGGCAATAAGGATGATATATGATGAACTAATTGAGATAAGAAAAGCTGGTATGAACTCGACCTCTCTTGTTTTGTAAATATGATTGCTCGTCGTTCTTGATTCAGCTTGTTATGAATGAAACATGTTTGAAATGACAATTAGAGATCATAGCTGCTTATGCCATGCTTAATTAGCTGAGAGTTTATAATGGTCTATCTTGCGTGCTAACATGATATTAAAATGGTTGCGATGTGGTATGATGGGTGGTATCCTCCTTTGAACAATTTAAGTGATCTGACTTGGCACATGTTCACGCATGTAGTTGAAACAAATCAACATAGCCTTCACGATATTTATGTTCATGGTGATTTATATCCTACTCATGCTTGCATTCATTGTTGATTAATTTTAATGCATGTTCATGACCGTTGTTGCTCTCTAGCTGGTCGCTTCCCAGTCTCCTTATAGCCTTCACCTGTACTAAGTGGGAATACTGCTTGTGCATCCACTTCCATAAACCCCAAATTTATCCATATGAGTCCACCATACCTTCCTATATGCGGTATTTACCTGCCGTTCCAAGTAAATTTGTATGTGCCAAACTCTAAACCTTCAAATGAAATTATGTTTTGTATGCTAGAACAGCTCATGTATCAACTAGGGTTGTCTATATCTTCCATGCTAGGTGGGTTATTCTCACGATGAGTGGACTCTGCTCATCATTCACGAGAAAATGGCTGGTAACCGGGATGCCCAGTCCCATGCTCAAAATCATAATAATTAAACAAAACTCCCCCAGGGTTGTTGCTTGTTTGGACGGTAACCCGTGGGTTCGGCTGGCCGTGGAGTGTGCTTGTTGGTGGTTGGGGGAGTATAAACTTTACCATTCTGTTTGGGAACCGCCTATAATGTGCGTAGCATGGGAGATATCGAGATTCTTGGTTGTTATGTTGACAATGAAAGTATAGCGCTCAAAATTTTATTCACCGCTATTTAAAAATCGAGCTCTGGCACCTCTACAAATCCCTGATTCCCTCTGCGAAGGGCCTATCTATTTACTTGTATGCAGAGTCATCATCCTCTTATCAAAGAGCACCTCTGTCATTGCATGCATTACTATTAATTCGCATTGAGTATGATCATGACTGGATCTCTTTTACCATGAATTACAATGTCTAGTCAGTCCTTAATCTTTAAAGGTGCTCTGCATTTATTTTTTGCGGTCTCGGAAAGGGCTAGCGAGATACCATCCTGTTATATCATATCATGATTGTTGTGTTGTCATCCGAGGTTTATTATTATTGCTCGTTAGTTGATTATGCCATTGATGTGAGTAGTCTTGAGACCTGGAAGTTATTGTGAATGCGGTTAGTTCATGATCTTGCTGAAAACCTGAATGCTAGCTTACATATTTACAACAACAAGAGCAAATAGAGTTTGTCAAAGTTTTTCTTTATCGCTTTCAGTTTATCAACTGAATTGCTTGAGGACAAGCAAATATTTAAGCTTGGGGGAGTTGATACGTCTCCAACGTATCTACTTTTCCAAACCCTTTTGCCCTTGTTTTGGACTCTAACTTGCATGATTTGAATGGAACTAACCTGGATTGACGCTGTTTTGAGCAGAACTGCCATGGTGTTGTTTATGTGCAGAAATAAAAAGTTCTCGGAATCGCCTGAAAATCAACGGAGAATTATTTCAGAAAATATAAAAAATACCTGCTAGAAGATCTACACCGGGGGGGCACACCCTGTCCTCGAGGGTGGGGGGCGCGCCCCCCCTTTCCAGGGCACGCCCCCTGCCTCGAGGGCCCCCCGATGCTCCACCGACGTATCCCCAGGTCCTATATATTCCGTTTCGTGGAGAAAAAAATCAAGGAGAAAGAATTATCGCGTTTTACGAGATGGAGCCGCCGCCAATCCCTAATCTCTCTCGGGAGGGCTGATCTGGAGTCCGTTCGGGGCTCCGGAGAGTGGAGATCATCGCCATCGTCATCATCAACCTTCCTCCATCACCAATTCCATGATGATCACCGCCGTGTGTGAGTAATTCCATCGTAGGCTTGCTGGACGGTGATGGGTTGGATGGGATCTATCATGTAATCGAGTTATTTTTGTTAGGGTTTGATCCCTAGTATCCACTATGTTCTGAGATTGATGTTGCTATGACTTTGCTATGCTTAATGCTGGTCACTAGGGCCCGAGTGCCATGATTTCATATCTGAACCTATTATGTTTTCATGAATATATGTGTGTTCTTGATCCTATCTTGCAAGTCTATAGTCACCTACTATGTGTTATGATCCGGCAACCCCGAAGTGACAATAATCGGGACCACTCCCGGTGATGACCATAGTTTGAGGAGTTCATGTATTCACTATGTGTTAATGCTTTGGTCCGGTACTCTATTAAAAGGAGGCCTTAATATCCCTTAGTTTCCAATAGGACCCCGCTGCCACGGAAGGGTAGGACAAAAGATGTCATGCAAGTTCTTTTCCATAAGCACGTATGACTATATTCGAAATACATGCCTACATTGCATTGATGAACTGGAGCTAGTTCTGTGTCACCCTAGGTTATAACTTCTACATGATGAATTGCATCCGACGTAATTTCCCATCACCGATCCAATGCCTACGAGCTTTACCTATATTGCTAGTTGCTATTTACTTTTCCATTGCTATTATCACAAAACCTACAAAAACACTATCATTACTTTTATTGCTGCTACCGCCACTATCATATTACTGTGCTACTAAACTATCTTGCTGCAGATACTAAGTTTCCAGGTGTGGTTGAATTGACAACTCAGCTGCTAATACTTAAGAGTATTCTTTGGCTCCCCTTGTGTCGAATCAACAAATTTGGGTTTAATACTTTACCCACAAAAACTGTTGCGATCCCCTACACTTGTGGGTTATCAAGCACAAAGTGCACAGAAAAGACTAGCATTGATATGTGGGGCCAGTCTAGATCCCGCCAGGAGTAACGACCACCGGCGGGTGTGTCCGGGGCGTTACAATGGGCCTTATTGGGCCCTAGTGGAGAAAGAGGGCAGTAAGCATGTGATGGGGCGCACCCCCCTAGACCCAAACCGAATTGGTTTAGGGTTTGGGGGGCCGGCCCCCCTTTCCTTCTCCTCTCCTCCTCTTTCATCCTTCTCCTAGTAGGACTAGGAACAGGACTCCACCCCTTGTGGCGGGCCCTCCTCCGCCCTCCCTCCTTTATATACGTGGGGAGGGGGCACCCCATAGACACACAAGTTGATTTATTAGCCATGTGCGGTGCCCCCCCTCCACAGTTACACACCTTAGTCATATTGACGTGGTGCTTAGGCGAAGCCTTGCGTCGGTAACTTCATCACCACCGTCACCATGTCGTCGTGCTGACGAAACTCTCCCTCGGCCTCAACTGGATCAAGAGTACGAGGGGCGTCACCGAGCTGAACGTGTGCAGATCGCGGAGGTGTCGTGCGTTCGGTACTTGATCGGTTGGATCGCGAAGATGTTCGACTACATCAACCACATTCCTAAACGCTTCCGCTTTCGATCTACGAGGGTACGTGGACACACTCTCCCTGCTCGTTGCTATGCTTCTCCTAGATAGATCTTGCGTGATCGTAGGTTTTTTTTTGAAATACTATGTTCCCCAATAGATCGGCCTGGTCGTACTTCGGCGGAATTAGCGCAAGGGCCTCGTCATCCAGTTGGGGCAGCAGTTTGCGCTTGGGATAGCTCTTTGTTTGACGCTCGAGGCCGTATCTCTCCTTGGCATCTAACACTTCATTCCATCTGTCGTTGAGCGTATCATGTTCGGCTTTAAGCCGCTGCTGCTGATTTTTTCAGGCTCCTTGTTATGGCAATAAGTCGTTGCTGAAAGCGTTTTTGTTCGAGGGGTTCCACTGGGACTATGAATTCTTCATCTTCTAGGCTGACGTCCTCTTCGAAGACAGGTAGATAGTTCTTGTCTTCAGAATCGTCGTGATCAGCGAGTTGTTCCGGGCTGTGTTCTCCATCTTACCGTTCGTCCTACTCCACCGCTAGCTCTATGGGGTCTTCGGCTTCCTTCGGATCTTCATTGTCTTTGGTGCCGGTGTTACTTTCCTTTCCTCGACGTAATCGTGAGCAGTGTTTCTATCGTCGGCGTTTAGGAGGTTCATCAACGGGCTTATCCTGCTCTGGATCTTTATCGCCGTCGTCTTCCTTCTCGTTGGATGTATCCACCATGTACACATCATAGGTAGAAGTGGCCGTCCATCACCCGGTTACGGGCGGGTTTGTACCTAGATCAGCTTCGACGTCGTGGTCCATCCCATCGACATCTTCGGAAGCATAGTCTAGTAGGTCGGTTAAGTCATTGACCGTGGCTACCAAGTGGGTGGTGGGTGGGAAGAAAAATTCCCTATCGTCAACCCCCAGTTCCAACAGGGTATAGTTTAGCTGGGAATCCTCTGTTAAGGTGAGAGATTGTAGCAATTCCAATGCCTCATTTAAGAGCAAGAGTTGGATAGGCGTTTGGGAGTCTGCGGGGCCAGGCTCGGTGAAAACTACTCCATTGAGCCCGGAGAGTGCGGATCCCATGAGTCCGGAGCTTGTGATTTGAGACAAGTTCGGCATTCCAGCGGCGGGGAGGATCCCGCTCAATTCTGGATCTGTGAGCGGCTCAACTGTTGCTAAGTCTGCGGTTTCTATGGCGGGGTTGATCTTCCCGTCTTTTGACAAAGCAATGTGCTCTGGATCTAGGGCCAGAGCCGTCACAGGTGTTGACCCCTGGATGGGATCCGATGAAAGATCTAAGGCGTCTTCATCGTGTAGGCAGGGGGCGGCAGCCATGGGTGTGAATCCGTCAAAGATCAAGTCTCCACGGACGTCAACAACATAGTTCAACCTTCCAAACCTGATCTGATGACCAGGGGCATAGTTGTCGACCTGCTCGAGGTGGCCATCCGTGTTGGCACGAAGCACGAAGACGCCGAACACAAAAGGCTGGCCAGGGAGAAAAATTCCTCCGAGGGTGGCGCCGTCATTGACGACGAAGCGAGCCATTGATCCTTCTGTTGACGACACAGTGTAACTCTCAGTGAAAGCACCAATGTCGGTGTCAAAACCGGCAGATCTCGGGTAGGGGTCCCGAACTATGCGTCTGAGGATCGATGTTAACAGGAGACTGGGGACACGATGTTTACTCGGGTTCGGGCCCTCTCGATCGCAGTAATACCCTACTTCTTGCTTGATTGATCTTGATGAATACAGGGTTACAAGAGTTGTTCTACCTCGAGATCGTAATGGCTAAACCCTAGAAGTTTAGCCTAAGATGTTGTGATTCTATCCCTACGGACTAAACCCTCCGGCTAATATATGCACCGGAGGGACCTAGGGTTGTACATGATCATCTTGTAGAGGAAGGAAAATACTACACCGGACTCTAAATTTTCTATTTTACACATATGGGAGTCCTATACTGATACGGGGGATAGTCTTCAGCGATAATCTTCATGGCCCACCAGTCCGGCCCATAACGAGTAATCCGGCCACCCGAGGACCCCTTAGTCCAGGACTCCCTCACTCAAGCTAGATGATTTGCCATGTATTGGGTGCAAAAATGCTTTTACTCTTGCTAACGAGATTGCCCCCATAGCATTCTCACACTTATTTGGAGATTTTGACATATTTATTGCGAAGCATGTTGTCTTCCTTCTTTGCACCATATACCTAGTGCCATGAATATATCCATTGTTACATCATATTATTCATGCACTTGTGCTTCTAATGGTTATGTGGAAGAGAAGAGAACCATCATGATGGATGATGTGTTTATCTACCATGCGTATACATTCTTTGCTTTGTTTTGTGCATGTATAGGATACTTGGACATTGTGTCAACTTCTACTTCACGTGAGTTGACAATTCGAGCTCTTGAGAGTGAGCCACATTTGACCAATGCACTTCTACATCATACTTGGTTGTGCTTCGGCATTGTGAAGGACGCACAAGGACACACTGTCATGGTGACATCCTTCTCTTTCGAGAACCCCAAAACCATGAGCAGGAATATTGTGGATCATACTACGTGTGTTGCTTGCACCATGAACCTTATTGGTCATCTTGGACCACTCGATTGCGCACATATTAGAGATCTTGCTTGGACTTTCCATTTCCACATTTCCATGCATCATGTTATATATGCCTTGTGTGTTGCATCCAATTCTTGGATTACTTGTTCCTCTCATATGCTTGGTTGCAACAATGTCATTTCTTCACATATGCCATGTCCCTTTGATTACTACATGCTTGACATGATTGCCTCACACATGATGAACAATTGCTCTTTCTATTGTGTTGAGTGCCACTAGGTTTTCACAACACCCTATGCACGTTATGCTTGGATTATCTTGCACTTTGGATTGCCCCATGTGTTTAGACATCTCATATTCTTTTGTGTTGTGAATGATTCATATGCCTACCATAGAGCATTTGCTGAGTGCCGTATGCATGCTTGCTATGACTTTGAGGTAGATGCTTCTTCTCTTGTCACACATTTGTGCATCTCTACCTCATAATTACATGCTTGTTTCCATGATGTCCTTGATTGTACTCAATTTATGTGCTTACGTGCCATGTCACAATCCTTTGTCAAACCATATGATTTGCTTGATGATGACACTTGTTTGGTGAATCACCTCTTGAATGCTTGGTTGTGCACTCACGCTAACCACATTTGTTTTTCCAAGTGTTTGTTGACATTACTCCTTTTGAAGGAAACACTAGTAACCATTTAGAACTTGAAGATGACGAGTACTTGGCGATCGTCCACTCCTACACGGCGATGCCATCTCTTTCCCATGGTGATTTGGTTTTCGGTCCGAGGTCGGATCTTTTCCAAGGGGGAGGGGATGATGCGGAGCATCCTACGGACATCACCATGTCAAGAGTTCATTTGTCAACTGACACATGCGACATCTACTTCACATACACAAAGGTAAATATTCTCCTTTACACGTGTTCGCTTGACCCCTTCGAGGATGGTATACTACTTGACACTCCTCTCGTGTGCATACATAGGTATTGTTGGAGCTTCATGGATGATAAGGAGGAGTGCAAGCGCCAAGGAACAACTACACCATCCGCAAGGGAAGCATGGAAAAGGAAGAAAAGGTATCTTCCCGACGCAGAGATAGAGGTAGAACCGCCCAACTACCACTGGTGCGCGTCGGTCCTAAAAAAACGGTTTTTAACCCCTTTCCGCGACGGCATTTGGAACCATCACCAAGTGAGTGTGGGTGATAGGGGGGTCCTTCCCACACGACCCAGAAACCGCCGGGGATAGGGAGCCTTGATGCATACAGTTGTCCCTATATAACCATTTCTGATATCTCGAATATCCCAAACGCTTCATCCTTGCTACTTGTTTGTGCTCGCATTGCCATCGCAGTCGGAGTTTTGTGGTTCTGCCTAAAACCAGGCAGATTCTAGGTACTGGAGCTTTCCAGGCAGATTCTAGGCAGATTCCAGGCACGGAAGATTTACGATGCCTGGCACATCACAAACAGTTCATGATTATAAACCGTGTACGATAGGTAGACAATCACACACATTTAGTTTTCCCGCATCGTATGTGATAGTGTCTGACATCACACACGCTTTGCGAACGGCAACTGTGTGCATGCTTCCACACGTTTCCTCTCTGTGAACCGTCTCGGATTATGGTGTATATCGCAAATGTTTGTGTTTTACCAACCGTGTGTGCCGTAATGACCTGCACAACGTAATTTCTCCCTAATTTAATTGCTGCTATTTAAAATTGTACCCAATTTAAACTTGAAAGTAGGCTATATCTTTATTCATATCCATTAGGTTCAAACAACCAATGCATTATTCGATTCACAAGTACGTATGTTTAAGAATTACAGAAGCACCAAATAAAGAATGAGGTACCAGGGTTCTATACTTGTACTATTACACATGGTATAGAAAGAGGCGATAGACATTCCAGTTGATGAACAAGGTGAAGCGGAATGGCCCTATTGTGCTCTCTTGGATGCAGAAGGCATGCAGGACTCCAGTCCAACCCCTTGTGATGGTCGGACGCCAATCATGTAGTTTGAGAGGTAATATTGAGTAAACTGCTTCAAGATCCACTGCAAAAGAAAAAAGATTCAGATATTGTCATCTAACACAACTCATTACGGGCAGTAAAAAGAAGGCTACACGGTTCTTACTTACCATCCCGCAGTTCACTATTGTCTTGCATAAAGTGTAAACAAATAGTTCAATTGACATCTTTTGACCCATTTTAGTAACAATCTTTATCAGTTTTCTCACTTGATGTTGGTTCATGAATATCTCATTGCCCCATACGCAAAAAGGGTCGAAGTGTGGATCTTTGGCAATGATATATGTACCTAAAAGCACCAAGTTAATATTAGAAGCTAAACAACAATTGAAAAATGATGTAGTACAACACTCCATCCATCCCATTATATAATATTTTATTACATGTATATCTAGACATCATCAGAACATTAAGGTAACACTCTTCCTTGTTGCTATGTAGCCTGGGATTGCATATTTAGTCATTCAGCACAATGCATGTTGCTAAACAACAATTGAAAAATGAAAAGGCATGTTAATTGCAATATCCTTAACAGCAACCAAATATCGTAATTTATAGTGGTATTGTTAAAACTGTTATTGATGAAATTGAACTGCATAGAAAAATAGTTGCACATATAGAGCATCACATTGTGAAGAACTGAAATAAACAAGTCATAAGGACATCTCTAGGCGATCCTTAAAAAGTTAAAGGACTAAAACCCTTAGTGGATATATATATACTCCAGCAATTTTTGGCCTTTTCTAGTCGATCCCCTAAACTTAAGGTTGTAAACTTCAATTTGATCAAGTTCAAAGCAGTTTTAACCTAAAGTAGCATGCATTCAAACATAAACATAGATAGTTTTGCATAACCGAACATAAAACATAAATTTAAACTAAGCTAAACTACTTTCGGTCGAAGTAGAGGTCGAGCCAATCCTTCCTCGTCATGTACGGTGTGCCGCGAGCCGAGTCCGGGCCAGTACCGTCGTTGGGGAAGACACTCCTCCACTCGTCGACGTCGATATCCTCGTCCTCGGGACCCACCTCGACGCCCTCCGTGCCGCCGTCACCGCCGCCTTCGACCTCGTCATCAGAGGAGAGCGCAATAACCTCATTGCCCTCTGCGCCGCCGTCCTCGCCGCCTTCAACCTCGTCATCAGAGGAGAGTGCGATAACCTTGCCGCCCTCCGCGCCGGCAAAGATCGCCCGCTTCACCTCCACGAGCTCCGGCTGCTAGCGGCGGAGTTCTTGCATGTAAGCCTCGTCGGCGGCCTCGGCCTCGAGGCGCTCCCACACCTCGCGGTCCTCCCGCGCCGTAGCTGAGCTCACCACCCCTGGATCCGGCGGAACGAGGTCGACCGGACGTGTGCCGAAGGGGAAATTGAGCCTAGTCACCGCGTCGTAGTAGCGGACCTGCCAGCGGTCGTACTCCATGGTCGCGAGCTCGGCCGTGTGGAAGCTACCGAGCCACCGGCGGGTGTGGGTCTCTCGATTTGTAATCTCGGCGACCCACGTCCCCTACCGCCGCTGCTGAACCCTGAGGTAGGACTTCATCGGCTGCCGGGTCCGAGGGAGGATGGGGAAGTCCTCAAACCGGCGTAGGGGCGCGGCAGCGGGTGAATCAGGCGACCGGTGACAGCAGATCAGGCCCGCAGAGGACGACGGAGACACCTCGGCGGCCACCTCGCCGGCGTCGAGCGAAAAGGCAGCGATAAACCTCTTTTTGGCCATTGGCTCCTCGAGCTTCCCGGCACACAGGCAGAGGTTCGGGATGGAGGCACCGGCGATGGCGGCGACCTACCAATGGTTTCAAGGGTTGTGTGTGTCTGTGTGGGCGGAGGTTTTGGGGTGTGTGTGGAGGGAGGGGGCAAGGTTGTGTTTGAGGAAATACTGCGGCAACTGAAAATTTTACTAGGCGGGAGTAACAAGGCGGGGCTACTGAAAATTTGGATCAAGGGTGAGTAGATATTTTTGAGATTGTGAGGGATGCAGAGGCGGGAGTAAAATGCCGGGGCTACTGAAAATTTGAATCAAGGGACTGAAGCAGAGCGGGAGTAACAGACATCGCACACGGACCGCACATACTAATCATGTGATATCAAACATTAAAACCATCCAGGCGATAGATATTTTCGAGATTGCAAGGGATGCAGAGGCGGGACTTTTTGGGGAGTGAGCTAGTGTGCTTGACACGCCAGCTGTGGATTGTAGCCGACGCACCTTCTCGCGTACTATACACCAACGGTGCTCCAAGATATTTTGTACTACATCTCAGACGATTGGTGATAATAAACTGTGTGTGATCTACTTGATTTGAATTACAAAATGGGGTCACAGCGGCAATGGACGTTGTTTGAATTGCTAGACCATTTATTTGCAGTGAACATCCAACTATATGTGTGTCATAAAAGAATTAGAATTATTCAGGGTTCGTTTGGACATTTTATACATTAAACTGGTTTTCTAGCCATTTCACGTGCACACTTCAAAATTAAACTACATGCACATGCTTCGGTGCATACAAATTGGTTGAAAATCAAATATGTGTCCTTCAGTGCATGCTTAGGTCCCATGCAATAAATGGGAATGAATTTTTCGGGTTTCGTTTGGCCTTTTTTTTATACATTAACTATGTTTTCTAGGAATTTTGTGTGCATAATTCAAATTTGAACTGCAAGCACATGCTCCAATGCACCAAAGTTGGTTGAAAAATCACATGTGTGTCCTTGGGTGAATTTCTAGGTCACATGCAAGAGATGGGAATGAATTTCAAACACCGGGGCATTGTTGATTGCCGGAAAAACGTTGAGATGTCTGGTTTTTAAATTATAGTAAATCCAAAACTCGTTTGAAATTCATGAAACTTGGCATGCTATCATGGAGCGGCATCAACATGTCGTGGTGAAAATTTTGTCCCATTTGGGGTAGGTTTGGGTATAAGCTTATCACAACAAGCATGATGGTTTCGATAGGGAACGTACCATCTTTGGGGGCAGGACGATAACCGTTCCCCTTATCGCTTTCAAAAAAATTCTAGTGTCAACATAGAACAACAGGAGTTTTGTGTTTAATCTTGGAATTTTTCAGGGTTCGTTTGGCCTTTTTTATACATTAACTGGGTTTTCTAGGCATTTTATGTGCATAATTCAAATTTGAACTACAAGCACATGCTCCAATGCACCAAAGTTGGTTGAAAAATCACACGTGTGTCCTTGGGTGAATTTATAGGTCCCATGCAAGAGATGGGAATGAAATTCAAACACTAGGGCACTGTTGATTGCCGGCAAAACGTTGAGATGCCTGGGTTTTAAATTCTAGTAAATCGAAAACTCGTCTGAAATTCATGAAACTTGGCATGCTATCATGGAGCGGCACCAATAGAGTTTTCAATTTCAGGGTCATTTAGCTCTAAACAAATTCAGTAAATGCATGAAAAATACCAAATGAACTCAAAAAGGGTTGATAATTGATGATGTGGATTTGAATGGTGCATTTTGAACACACAAAAAGTCTGGACTTCAAATAAGTTCAAAAAATGAAATGCCTTTGTAACAGATGAGTTTTTGTCCGAAACCTTGATACTTCGAAAGAGATTGTCCATTTTGTACACGAAGTGCATCCAGTTTTTGTCGTAACCCTCTCTACTTTTTTGCACATGCTATGTGGGTGAAATGATGATACCATGCTAACTTTCAACCTTTTCAGAGTTCATTTGAAGTGTTTTTCAATTTCAGGGTCATTTAGCTCTAAAAAATTATGTAAATGCATGAAAAATACCAAATGAATTTAGAAAGGGTTGATAATTGATGATGGGATTTGAATGGTGCATTTTGAACACACCAAAAGTCTGAACTTCAAATAAGTTCAAAAATATGAACCCTTTAAATTCAATTGGGAAGTCATATTTTGGGTTCCGGGAAAAGTTTTTTTTTGGTATTGTACCAGGAAGGTTCTAGAAGGTTCTAGTGGTTCCACCGTGGAGCCCAGCAACCTAGGAAGGGGCACATGGACCGAGGGGTGGGGCTACAGCCCACATGGGCTGTCCACCCCATTCCCCAAGGCAGAAGTTGCTTAAATCTAGAGATAAGGTCTTATCTCTAAATTTGAAGGGTCGAATCTAGAGATGAGATGTTATCTCAAGGTTTAAAGGGATTTCAACCTTGTAGCCGGTCCTGGATGAGGTTCGGACGCCCTGCCCGGCCCCCTAGCCTATATATAGATGGGGGTGCATGGGGGCGGCCACGCCTTGACCCTGCCCCGTTCTCGCTCCCAATTCCTCCCACGTCCCTCCGGTTTGCGCCTGGCGAAGCCCTGGCGAAATTTCACTACTACCACCACCACCATACCATCATGTTGGTTCAGATCTCATATACCTCCTCTCCCTCACTTGTTGTATCAAGAAGGAGAGGACACCGCCGAGCCGTACATGTGCTAAACTCAGAGGTGTCGCACGTGCAATACTTGGATCGGATTGGATCGCGGCGCGAGTATGACTACGCCAACCACGATCTCTAGATCTTTAACGCTTTCTGTCTACAAGGGTATGTAGACACACTCCCCTCTCATAGCTATACATCTCCTAGATTGGATCTTGGGTGTTTCTTATTGCATTACTCCGTTTTTTCATGAACTTAATACACTAGATGCATGCTGGATAGCGGTCGATGTATGGAGTAATAGGAGTACATGCAGAATCGTTTCGGTCTAATCTTGGACGTGATGCCTATATATATGATCATTGTTTTGGATATCGTCATAATTATTTGCTTTTCTATCAATTGCCCAACAGTAATTTGTTTACCCATAGTATGCTATTTTCTTGAGAGAAGCTTCTAGTGAAATCTACGGCCCCTGGGTCTATTTCCTATCATGTTATTTTCAGATCTATTCAATCAAAGATACTTTTCTGTAATTTATTACTTTTATTCTATTTGCATCTATCAATATATCTATTTATCAAATCTCAGTACCGTTGAGGGATCGACAACCCCTTTACGCGTTGGGTTGCAAGTATTTGTTGTTTGTGCACAGGTGTTATTTACATAGTGTTGCTTGGTTTTCCTACTGGATTGGTAACCTTGGTTTCATAAGTGAGGGAAAATACTTACCTCTGTTGTGCTGCATCATCCCCTCTTCTTCGGGAAAATACCAACGCAGATCACAAGTAGCACAACCATCGGATGATAGTGGTCTGTTTTGCCCACTTAGATCTAACCTAAATTTTGCACTTTCAATTTTTCTGACCTTCGTGTTTGCTTGGTTTGAAGGAAATATGCCCTAGAGGCAATAATAAAGATGTTGTTTATATTTGCTTATATCATGATAAATGTCTTTTATTCATGCTAGAATTGTATTAACCGGAAACTTAGTACATGTGTGGATACATAGACAATAACAGTATGTCCCTAGTATGCCTCTACTAGACTAGCTCATTGATCAAAGATGGTTATGTTTCCTAGCCATAGACATGAGTTGTCATTTGATCAACGGGATCACATCATTAGGAGAATGATGTGATGGACAAGACCCATCCGTTAGCATAGCACTATGATCGTTTAGTTTTACTGCTATTGCTTTCTTCATGACTTATACATGTTCCTATGACTATGAGATTATGCAACTCCCGAATACCGTAGGAACACCTTGTGTGCTATCAAACATCACAACGTAACTGGGTGATCATAAAGATGCTCTACAGGTGTCTCCGAAAGTATTCGTGGTGTTGGCATAGATCAAGATTAGGATTTGTCACTCCGAGTGTCGGAGAGGTATCTCTGGGCCCTCTCGGTAACACACATCACAATAAGCCTTGCAAGCAAAAGACTAATGAGTTAGTCACGAGATGATGTGTTACGGAACGAGTAAAGAGACTTACCAGTAACGAGATTGAACTAGGTATAGAGATACCGATGATCGAATCTCGGGCAAGTAACATACCGATGACAAAAGGAACAACGTATGTTGTTATGCGGTTTTGACCGATAAAAGATCTTCGTAGAATATGTAGGAGCCAATAGGAACATCCAGGTTCCGCTATTGGTTATTGACCGGAGATGAGTCTCGGTCATGTCTACATAGTTCTCGAACCCGTAGGGTCCGCACGCTTAACGTTTGATGACGATCGGTATTATGAGTTTATGAGTTTTGATGTACCGAAGGTAGTTCGGAGTCCCGGATGAGATCACGGACATGACGAGGAGTCTCGGAATGTCCGAGACATAAAGATTGATATATTGGACGACTATATTCGGACACCGGAAGTGTTCCGGAAAAGTTTCGGATTTAACGGGATTGCCGGAGGGGGTTACCGGAACCCCCTACGAAGGGGGGTGGTCCATAGTGGGCCTTAAGGGAAAGAGAGAGGCAGCCCATAGGGCTGGCTGGCGCCCCACCTAGGGTTCCTAGTTGGACTAGGATTGGGGGGCGCCACCTCTCCCTCTTTTCCTTTCCCTCTCTTCCTTCTTTGGTGATTCCTACTAGGAATAGGATTGCAATCCTATTCCTAGTAGGATTGCACCTCTAGCCGCACCAAACAAGGGCCGGCCGGCCTCCCCCTTGCTCCTTTATATACGGGGGCAGGGGGGCACCCAAAGACACACAAGTTGAATTGTTCCAGCCGTGTGCGGTGCCCCCCTCCACAGAAACACACCTCGGTCATACCGTCGCGGTGCTTAGACGAAGCCCTGCGCCGGTGAATACATCATATCCGTCACCACGCCGTCGTGCTGACGAAACTCTCCCGTGAAGCTCAACTGGATCAAGAGCTCGTGGGACGTCATCAAGCTGAACGTGTGCTGAACGCGGAGGTGCCGTACGTTCGGTGCTTGATCGGTTGAATCGTGAAGAAGTTCGACTACATCAACCGCGTCACTTGACGCTTCCGCTCCCGGTCTACGAGGGTACGTAGACACACTCTTCCCTCTCGTTGCTATACATCTGGTAGATAGATCTTGCGTGATCGTAGGAAAATTTTAAAATACTACGTTCCCCAACAGTGGTATCAGAGCCAGGTCTATGCGTAGATGATATGCACGAGTAGAACACAATGAGTTGTGGGCGATACTAGTCATACTGCTTACCAGCATGTCATACTTTGCTTCGGCGGTATTGTGAGATGAAGCGGCCCGGACCGACATTACGCGTACGCTTACGCGAGACTGGTTTCACCGTTACGAGCACTCGATGCTTAAAGGTGACTGGCGGGTGTCTGTCTCTCTCACTTTAGCTGAATCAAGTGTGGCTACGCCCGGTCCTTGTGAAGGTTAAAACAGCACATACTTGACGAAACATCGTTGTGGTTTTGTATGCGTAGGTAAGAACGGTTCTTGCTAAGCCCGTAGCAGCCACGTAAAACTTGCAACAACAAAGTAGAGGACGTCTAACTTGTTTTTGCAGGGCATGTTGTGATGTGATATGGTCAATACGGTTTTGTATGAGATGATCATGGTTTGTAAAGTTATCGGCAAGTGGCAGGAGCCATATGGTTGTCGCTTTATTGTATGAAATGCAATCGCCATGTAATTGCTTTACTTTATCACTAAGCGGTAGCGATAGTCGTAGAAGCAATAGTTGGCGAGACGACAACGATGCTACGATGGAGATCAAGGTGTCGCGCCGGTGACGAAGGTGATCATGACGGTGCTTTGGAGATGGAGATCAAAAGCACAAGATGATGATGGCCATATCATGTCACATATTTTGATTGCATGTGATGTTTATCTTATTATGCTTCTTATTTTGCTTCGAACGACGGTAGCATTATAAGATGATCCCTTACTAAATTTCAAGGTATAAGTGTTCTCCCTGAGTATGCACCGTTGCGAAAGTTCGTCGTGCCGAGACACCACGTGATGATCGGGTGTGATAAGCTCTACGTTCAAATACAACGGGTGTAAGCCAGTTTTGCACACGCAGAATACTCGGGTTAAACTTGACGAGCCTAGCATATGCAGATATAGCCTCGGAACACTGGAGACCGAAAGGTCGAGCGTGAATCATATAGTAGATATGATCAACATAAGATGTTCACCATTGAAACTACTCCATCTCACGTGATGATCGGACATGGTTTAGTTGATTTGGATCACGTGATCATTTAGATGACCGGAGGGATGTCTATCTAAGTGGGAGTTCTTTAATTAATATGATTAAATTGAACTTTAATTTATCATGAACTTAGTCCTGATAGTTTTTGCATATCTATGTTGTTGTAGATCAATGGCCCGTGCTACCGTTCCTTTGAATTTTAATGCATTCCTAGAGAAAGCTAAGTTGAAAGATGATGGTAGCAATTACACGGACTGGGTCCGTAACCTGAGGATTATCCTCATTGCTGCACAGAAGAATTATGTCCTTGAAGCACCGCTAGGTGACAAGCCCCCTCACGCTAATGTAGACGCTTTGAACGTCTGGCAGTCGCGGTCTGATGACTACACGATAGTTCAGTGTGCCATGCTTTACGGCTTAGAACCGGGACTTCAACGACGTTTTGAACGTCATGGACCATATGAGATGTGCCAGGAGTTGAAGTTAATATTTCAAGCAAATGCCCGGATTGAGAAATATGAGATTTCCAATAAATTCTACAGCTGCAAAATGGAGGAGAATAGTTCTATCAGTGAACACTTGCTCAGAATGTCTGGGTACTACAATCATATGACTCAACTTGGTTGCAAAGTTGACGAGGATAGTGTTATTGATAGAGTTCTTCAATCACTGCCACCAAGCTATAAAGGCTTTGTGATGAACTATAATATGCAAGGGATGCAAAAGACAATTCCCGAGCTCTTCGCCATGCTCAAGGCTGCGGAGGTAGAAATCAAGAAGGAGCATCAAGTGTTGATGGCTAACAAGACCACTAGTTTCAAGAAAAAGGGCAAGGGAAAGAAGGGGAACTTCAAGAAGAATAGCAAGACAGTTGCTACTTCCACGAAGAAACCCAAGTCTGGAGCCAAGCCTGAAACTGAGTGCTTCTACTGCAAGGGGACTGGACACTGGAAGCGGAACTGCCCCAAGTATTTGGCGGATAAGAAGGATGGCAAGGTGAACAAAGGTATATGTGATATACATGTTATTGATGTGTACCTTACTAATGCTCGTAGTAGTACCTGGGTATTTGATACCGGTTCGGTTGCTAATATTTGTAACTCGAAACAGGGACTACGGATTAAACGAAGATTGGCTAAGGACGAGGTGACGATGCGCGTGGGAAACGGTTCCAAAGTCGATGTGATCGTCGTCGGCACGCTACCTCTACATCTACCTTCGGGATTAGTTTTAGACCTAAATAATTGTTATTTGGTGCCAGCGTTGAGCATGAACATTATATCTGGATCTTGTTTGTTGCGAGACGGTTATTCATTTAAATCAGAGAATAATGGTTGTTCTATATTTATGAATAATATCTTTTATGGTCATGCACCCTTAAAGAGTGGTCTATTCTTATTGGATCTCGATTGTAGTGATACACATATTCATAATATTGAAACCAAAAGATGCAAGGTTAATAATGATAGTGCAACTTATTTGTGGCACTGCCGTTTAGGTCATATTGGTGTAAAATGCATGAAGAAACTCCATAATGATGGACTTTTGGAATCACTTGATTATGAATCACTTGGTGCTTGCGAACCATGCCTCATGGGCAAGATGACTAAAACTCCGTTCTCCAGAACCATGGAGCGAGCAACAGATTTGTTGGAAATCATACATACTGATGTATGTGGACCAATGAGTGTTGAAGCACGCGGCGGGTATCGTTATTTTCTGACCTTCACTGATGATTTGAGCAGATATGGGTATATCTACTTAATGAAGCACAAGTCTGAAACATTTGAAAAGTTCAAAGAATTTCAGAGTGAAGTAGAGAATCATCGTAACAAGAAAATAAAGTTTCTACGATCTGATCGTGGAGGAGAATATTTGAGTTACGAGTTTGGTCTTCATTTTAAACAATGTGGAATAGTTTCACAACTCACGCCACCCGGAACACCACAGCGTAATGGTGTGTCCGAACGTCGTAACCGTACTTTTATTGGATATGGTACGATCTATGATGTCTCTTATCGATTTACCACTATCGTTTTGGGGTTATGCTTTAGAGACAGCTGCATTCACGTTAAATAGGGCACCATCTAAATCCGTTGATATGACACCTTATGAACTATGGTTTGGCAAGAAACCAAAGTTGTCGTTTCTTAAAGTTTGGGGCTGCGATGCTTATGTGAAAAAGCTTCAACCTGATAAGCTCGAACCCAAGTCGGAGAAATGTGTCTTCATAGGATACCCAAAAGAGACTGTTGGGTACACCTTCTATCACAGATCCGAAGGCAAGATATTCGTTGCTAAGAATGGATCCTTTCTAGAGAAGGAGTTTCTCTCGAAAGAAGTGAGTGGGAGGAAAGTAGAACTTGATGAGGTAATTGTACCTTCTCCCAGATTGGAAAGTAGTACATCACAGAAAATTGTTCCAGTGATTCCTACACCAATCAGTGAGGAAGTTAATGATGATGATCATGAAACTTCGGATCAAGTTTCTGTTGAACGTCGTAGATCAACCAGAGTACGTTCCGCACCAGAGTGGTACGGCAACTGTCGTGGAATTAACACGGCAGATGTCCGGTTTAGCGGACTTGATGATGGAACCATCGCACGGGTTAGCTTGAAAGGGTTCATGGCACACAAAGGACGCAAAAGGATTTATACTAGTTCGGCCCCTTCGAGAAGGTAAAAGCCTACGTCTAGTTGGTTTGGTATTGCTTGGTCGTCGGTTTACAGGGAGCGGATTCGCTTGCCTGCGTCTCGACGGATTGATTGTTGCTTGTCCTTGAACCGGTACCGGGTCGTCCCTTTATATAGAGGTGACGCCTGGTCCGGTTTACAGAGTCCCGAGGCCGGCTCATAATCGTGTCCGCCTCGGTCTCTGCCCTTTCTTTCTTATCTCTCAAGTTACATCTCTTGGCGGTTTACAAACCGTATTTCTATACATGGGCCTTGAAATCTTATGGGCCGTAGTCTACTAAAATAGTAAAACCAAGTACAATATAACTAAGCTGGTTTACAATATCCGGTTTATACCTACTAACCATATCCCTGACAGCAACCCAGTTCTGGAAATCATGTTACTAGACCATGATGAACCTACGAACTATGAGGAAGCGATGATGAGCCCAGATTCCGCAAAATGGCTTGAAGCCATGAAATCTGAGATGGGATCCATGTATGAGAACAAAGTGTGGACTTTGGTTGACTTGCCCGATGATCGGCAGGCCATCGAAAATAAATGGATCTTCAAGAGGAAGACCGACGCAGACGGTAATGTTACTGTTTACAAAGCTCGACTTGTTGCGAAAGGTTTTCGACAAGTTCAAGGAGTTGACTACGATGAGACTTTCTCACCTATAGCGATGCTTAAGTCTGTCTGAATCATGTTAGCAATTGCCGCATTTTATGATTATGAAATCTGGCAAATGGATGTCAAAACTGCATTCCTGAATGGATATCTCAAAGAAGAGTTGTATATGATGCAACCAGAAGGTTTTGTCGATCCAAAAGGTGCTAACAAAGTATGCAAGCTCCAGCGATCCATCTATGGACTGGTGCAAGCATCTCGGAGTTGGAATATACGCTTTGATGAGGTGATCAAAGCATATGGTTTTATACAGACTTTTGGAGAAGACTGTATTTACAAGAAAGTGAGTGGGAGCTCTGTAGCATTTCTAATATTATATGTGGATGACATATTGTTGATTGGAAATGATATAGAATTTCTGGACAGCATAAAAGAATACTTGAATAAGAGTTTTTCAATGAAAGACCTAGGTGAAGCTGCTTATATATTAGGCATCAAGATTTATAGAGATAGATCAAGACGCTTAATTGGACTTTCACAAAGCACATACCTTGATAAGATTTTGAAGAAGTTCAAAATGGATCAGTCAAAGAAAGGGTTCTTGCCTGTATTACAAGGTATGAAGTTGAGTAAGACTCAATGCCCGACCACTGCAGAAGATAGAGAGAAAATGAAAGTCATTCCCTATGCCTCAGCCATAGGATCTATCATGTATGCGATGTTGTGTACCAGACCTGATGTGTGCCTTGCTATAAGTTTAGCAGGGAGGTACCAAAGTAATCCAGGAGTGGATCACTGGACAGCGGTCAAGAACATCCTAAAGTATCTGAAAAGGACAAAGGATATGTTTCTCGTGTATGGAGGTGACAAAGAGCTCGTCATAAACGGTTACGTCGATTCTAGCTTTGACACTGATCCGGATGACTCTAAGTCACAAACCGGATATGTATTTTTATTGAACGGTGGAGCTGTCAGTTGGTGCAGTTCCAAATAGAGCGTCGTGGCGAGATCTACGTGTGAAGCGGAATACATAGCTGCTTCAGAAGCAGCAAATGAAGGAGTCTGGATGAAGGAGTTCATATCCGATCTAGGTGTAATACCTAGTGCATCGGGTCCAATGAAAATCTTTTGTGACAACACTGGAGCAATAGCCTTGGCGAAGGAATCCAGGTTTTACAAGAGAACAAAGCACATCAAAAGACGCTTCAATTCCATCCGTGATCTAGTCAAGGAGGGAGACATAGAGATTTGCAAAATACATACGGATCTGAATGTTGCAGACCCGTTGACTAAGCCTCTTCCACGGGCAAAACATGATCAGCACCAGGACTCCATGGGTGTGAGGATCATCACTTTGTAATCTAGATTATTGACTCTAGTTCAAGTGGGAGACTGAAGGAAATATGCCCTAGAGGCAATAATAAAGATGTTATTTATATTTGCTTATATCATGATAAATGTCTTTTATTCATGCTAGAATTGTATTAACCGGAAACTTAGTACATGTGTGGATACATAGACAATAACAGTATGTCCCTAGTATGCCTCTACTAGACTAGCTCATTGATCAAAGATGGTTATGTTTCCTAGCCATAGACATGAGTTGTCATTTGATCAACGGGATCACATCATTAGGAGAATGATGTGATGGACAAGACCCATCCGTTAGCATAGCACTATGATCGTTTAGTTTTACTGCTATTGCTTTCTTCATGACTTATACATGTTCCTATGACTATGAGATTATGCAACTCCCGAATACCGTAGGAACACCTTGTGTGCTATCAAACGTCACAACGTAACTGGGTGATCATAAAGATGCTCTACAGGTGTCACCGAAAGTATTCGTGGTGTTGGCATAGATCAAGATTAGGATTTGTCACTCCGAGTGTCGGAGAGGTATCTCTGGGCCCTCTCGGTAACACACATCACAATAAGCCTTGCAAGCAAAAGACTAATGAGTTAGTCACGAGATGATGTGTTACGGAACGAGTAAAGAGACTTACCAGTAACGAGATTGAACTAGGTATAGAGATACCGACGATCGAATCTCGGGCAAGTAACATACCGATGACAAAAGGAACAACGTATGTTGTTATGCGGTTTTGACCGATAAAAGATCTTCGTAGAATATGTAGGAGCCAATATGAACATCCAGGTTCCGCTATTGGTTATTGACCAGAGATGAGTCTCGGTCATGTCTACATAGTTCTCGAACCCGTAGGGTCCGCACGCTTAACGTTTGATGACAACCGGTATTATGAGTTTATGAGTTTTGATGTACCGAAGGTAGTTCGGAGTCCCGGATGAGATCACGGACATGACGAGGAGTCTCGGAATGTCCGAGACATAAAGATTGATATATTGGACGACTATATTCGGACACCGGAAGTGTTCCGGAAAAGTTTCGGATTTAACGGGATTGCCGGAGGGGGTTACCGGAACCCCCTACGAAGGGGGATGGTCCATAGTGGGCCTTAAGGGAAAGAGAGAGGCAGCCCATAGGGCTGGCCGGCGCCCCACCTAGGGTTCCTAGTTGGACTAGGATTGGGGGGCGCCACATCTCCCTCTTTTCCTTTCCCTCTCTTCCTTCTTTGGTGATTCCTACTAGGAATAGGATTGCAATCCTATTCCTAGTAGGATTGCACCTCTAGCCGCACCAAACAAGGGCCGGCCGGCCTCCCCCTTGCTCCTTTATATACGGGGGCA
The DNA here is from genome assembly GCA_902687465.1 of Secale cereale. Classification (NCBI taxonomy): domain Eukaryota; kingdom Viridiplantae; phylum Streptophyta; class Magnoliopsida; order Poales; family Poaceae; genus Secale; species Secale cereale. The sequence continues at coordinate 96,660,614 of LR738713.1, read as the reverse complement.
GGGGGCACCCAAAGACACACAAGTTGAATTGTTCCAGCCGTGTGCGGTGCCCCCCTCCACAGAAACACACCTCGGTCATACCGTCGCGGTGCTTAGGCGAAGCCCTGCGCCGGTGAATACATCATATCCGTCACCACGCCGTCGTGCTGACGAAACTCTCCCGTGAAGCTCAACTGGATCAAGAGCTCGTGGGACGTCATCAAGCTGAACGTGTGCTGAACGCGGAGGTGCCGTACGTTCGGTGCTTGATCGGTTGAATCGTGAAGAAGTTCGACTACATCAACCGCGTCACTTGACGCTTCCGCTCCCGGTCTACGAGGGTACGTAGACACACTCTTCCCTCTCGTTGCTATACATCTGGTAGATAGATCTTGCGTGATCGTAGGAAAATTTTAAAATACTACGTTCCCCAACATGGTTAACTAACATCCAGGCTATGTTTGCGGCTATGCATAACCGCACAGATCCATCATCTATGGGACCCGCACTACCACCTTCTGGAGAATGCCATACGTGCCCACGTTCGATGAATGGGTGTCACTCGACAATGGGACTCCGGTTAGTACGTTGCCTAACTATTCAACCACTAGTTATCGTTCATTCAACGCTATCATATTTACCTTTACAATCTCTTTTCAAACATGTAGGGAACCGGTGGATAATCGGTGTTTGGTGGTGGTGTCAGTCATTCCACTCTTGCTCACAGAGCCCAGTTACCCCGGTCTCGCAGAGTGGCGCTGGACTTGACGGTGGTGGCGGCGATGATCCTAGTCTTCGCTAAATGATGATGTTTTCCATGTGTTGCTATGCTTTCCATGTTCCATACTTCATCCTAGTGTTCTTTAGATGATGTGATGATGTCGATGTTTCTTACTTATGTTTATGAAGTTTCGACGATGATTATGTTAATGATCTTTAGATGGTGATTATGTTGATGATCTTTCATATTATCTAGATGAGGTTCTGCACATTGAATATATTTCTATGTGTATACATATGAATATGTGCTCTGCTATGATTTTTGAATGGAAAACGCAAAACAAGAAGAGTTTTGAAAAAAAGGGGAAAAAACTAGCCCCTGCCAAGAGTTCCCAGTGGACGACACGTGGCAGAGAGATGTTGACGGCCTGACCGTCGGCATATATGTCCACCTGCATAGTCCCCTGCTAGGAGCTCCCAGCAAGCGACACGTGGCAAGGATATGCCAACGGTCTGGCAATCAGCATAGATTTCCACCTATGCCAACGGCCATACCCGCCACGGGTCCTCTCTTTATTGGGTCCACTTGGTGACGGCGCCGTCAGTTGCCGTCTGGCCATTTTTTCCCGACGGGGTTTCTATGCCGAGGGTTGTACGAATGCCGTCCGTATATGTGGCTAGGCCGACGACATATATATGCCGACGGTCTGACAAGAATACGTCATCGAGATCGACGCCGACGGGCCTATGCCGTCGGCTGCCCTCGACATAGGGGGCTTATTCCGGTAGTGTTTACAAACTATTTTTTCCTCAACTTCCACAAATGTGATCGTGCTCAAATTTTGCAAGCCCTTAGAAAATTTGTCAAAATTTTCCATAAAAAATTTAAGAATTTTTAAATATTTTCAAGTTACTGTTCACCCTGAGGTCATTTGAGCTCGTTAGTAGAAGGGCACTTTGGCCTTTTGCGTGGTTACTAGTACGCATGCACGTGCAACGCACGCCTCCGCGGTGGCTTGTCGAGGCGATGACCCCAGAGGGGGTACCGGCTGAGCGCGCAAGGCGTGTTGGAGTCGACGTTTTGAAGGCGGTCCCGAGAGCTTTGCAACTTTGACGACATAGACCTCATGTCATGTGGGTTACAACTATTGCAGGCATGTGAAATGCTTGTCTCTTCATCGACACGGGATAGTGTCTCATGACTTCTTTCTGACAGTGATCGAAGAGCCGATTGTTTGGCGGACCAAGTCCCCTGGCTAGTGTGTGTTTGTGTGGTTTGTGTGTATCGCGGTAGTCGGCACAATGTCAAGAGTGAGCTTAGGCCATGTGTGTTTACGGTGTTCTGAAGTGAGCTTGGCCCTTTTGTTTTGGTTTTTGCCTGATTTTCGTCATTAATTGGACAATCGTCTACTTAATCAATGAAAGGGCAAAGCTTTTGCTTTCTATTTGAATTTATTTGTACTCATGCTCGTGTACTCAACTAAAATTCATATAGATCTAATGTTATTTTACCAGGAAATAAGGCAGGCTTAACACAAAGGATAACACTCATGTTTGCTTTGAAAATCCACACAAGATAAAACTGAATTAAGAAGCAAGATCATAGAGAAATAGACCTTGAAAGTATCATTTCCTATACCTACAAAATCATGATGTCCTTCTGCCAATTTTCAATGAATCATGCTCATAACTTCAATCCAAATAGTAAATGTTATAACCGAGCTACATGTAGTTCAGCAGAGTCCACTGCCTCCTCCCCCCTCCCCCCGCCTCTTATCTTGGGGTGCTCAATTAAAAAAAGTAGTCTTCGCCCCTTTCAAGAATTGATGTATTTACTCTCCGCTTCCCAAGCAATCTCCATATGGGACCGCCATCTTTGGGTTTCTCATGAATACAATATTTTTGGATTTAGTCAAAAAGGCACTCGGGTCTTGCATCCACCGATTGGGTTCATTGTTATGCTGCGGGAAGAAATCCTCCCTTGTTGGCCCTTCAAAATGAAAATGCTTGGCAATGTTATCAGCTTATACTTTAAGATGGTGCCCAACCTATACAGAGACCACAAGAATATATTTTTCCAACAAAGTGTTTATAATAATCCACACATGGGCAGTAGAAGATATGAGCTCAAGGGGCCATGGTCAAAAGACTAACATTAAAGGTGAATCAGGATGTATGATAGAAAGTGATACTAAAGCTTAGGTGAAGAAAATTTCCCAAGAGAAATATCTACCGACTGTCGAAATAGCGTGACCAGCAGCGGACTTTGGATGGAAGATTTTACCTCTAAATAAGCTGCTCAGAAAGCAATGGTCCGTAGTTGCAAATTCAGAAAACAATAGCAGGCTGCAAGGTGGATACCCGCATTTTCATGTGAAAACATTTACATTGGCAGTACAGTTGATGTCCTAGGGGGTGCTACATTTCCCTCTTGCTTTTACCATTTTGAGAGATGTTGGAATACGTACTTAGCAACTGACAAAAGATGTCGATCAAGCTTCAGGAACTTAGCGGCTGTAAATTAAGAAAAAACATAAAAACACATTAAGTTTCATAATTGCTTTCCTCAAAACAACAATCCGTAACAAACATAACCTGACCAAAGAATAGTATCACTCTTCTCTCCTGGAAGGGTGACACCGCTCCACTAAGAGCACCCGCCATTTAGCAATATCACACTCCGGAACCCATAACAAACAATCAACCTCATATATATGTATACAGACATAAACAGGGAAGGGTATCGCGTGCATGTTTGCTCACCTGTGGCGGTGGCAAGGGTCATGAGATCAACGGGGCTCCGAAGGTAGACGATGCCCTCAACGGCAAAGGTCACCAGGTCGTGGTCTGTCGTGGCGAGCTCGGCAAACTCAATACCAACGCGTTTTCCATCTTGGCATTCTCTATATCCCCACCGGTAGCTGGATTTTGCTGTTGCGGCGAACAAGGCGGAATTCAGTTCAGGACAAAGAACATACAAGGAACCGAAGAAAGAAAAATAGGTCGGGATTTGATCCTTGCCCTGGTTTTCTTACCCGTCGAGGACGTGGGCGTGGACGCGCAACACACATATAACCACGAGGGAAAAAATGTCTTGTATAAACATTTTTTGCATGTAATACATAGTATGTGGATTCTGCAAAGAAGAAATTCCTCTCATCCATATTTGGTTAGTTTTGCGGACATGTAATTCATCTCATTCTTATTTAGTTAGCTTTGCAGACATGTAACCAATTCATGCACAAATGCCGGTGACAAGGAACACAGGAAATTAATAAATAAAAGCATATCACCATATCACATATCATCTGAAAATTGGATTATCTAATTGAACTACAAGAACTGACCGTAGTGGGACTTTTGTCAAAATGACACACCAGAGTCATCTGCAGGCACTGAAAACTGACGTAATTAAAGGGAAATTTTGCATGGCCTTGGATAAACAAAAGGCATATGACACTGATGAGGTTAGTAATAATATAGCCAAAATAGCCAAGCGAAAACTGAAACAGCGAGGGCTGGGTGATCCTCCCACATTCCACAACTACATATACAGTGGTGTCGGGACAAAATATAAACTAACACATTTTAGCATAGCCATAAAAAACTGCCAATAACATATGCATGCTAAATCCAAGTTTATCAGGCTAACTGTCCACATTGTATACAGCGTGGCGATAGTATGGATGGCGCAATGTATTACTCAGGGAGTCTTGTACACTAATGAAGTATAAAATTCATTGTCCATCCAACCGGTATGTCTTCAAAGATTGAGATAAAGGGAGTAATAAAGAACAAATAAAGTCCCTGACAAGCACCTATACATCATCTCACTATTGAGTGAAACACAGGCATGCCCCTCATCATGTAACCTCTCCATTTCACAAACATTATAGTTATAATTTCGTCCAGGTTTATTCAATTACCAAGATTTCTGGGCTTTCGCTATAGTCCAGATTCCTGAAGTTGACACAGGTGCAACTCCAAGAGGCAACATGCTGACTTTTTTTAAGAAACATATATATGTATTAAACTACATGAAACTCTCAAATAAGTCTGAGGTATCCAATGTTATCCAGCGGACATGTGATACACTAACAGTTCGGATTTATTGTGGTAGTGTGTGATTTGCAAATTATGCAGCAAATGAAGGAAACTAAGGGCAGAAAAAACAGTTAAAAATCAATAGCTTGCTATGATACCTGAGAGAACAGGTCAGCAAAGCAGGTTAACACGTTCTCTTCACCATCTCTGTTACTTTAATTGTTTGCATAGTACTCCCTCTGTAAACTAATATAAGAGCGTTTAGATCACTACTTTAGTTATCTAAACACTCTTATATTAGTTTACAGAGGAAGTACTCCACTAATTGCTCCACGAAAGAAACCTAGAAGTGAAGTGCCTGCGATAGAATCACGAAATAATTTAGCCAATCCCATAAGGCATACAGATATAAATCAAGAAAACATATTTGAGATGTCTAAATAATCACTATTTCTGCAGAAAGACACAGACAAAGGGCAGGTGCTCACGACAGGTTAGAACATCTTCACCTCGCTCATGTGTTAGCAGACACCGCACCCCGCTTCTCCTGCATGCCGCCGATGCCGGAACCCGCGACGGCCACATGGAAGTCCAAGAGGTCAAACCGCATGCGAGCTAACAGTTGCGTACTTCGCGCACGCAGTCGTCACCATGCTCAAGCGTGCATGCTCGGCCGGTGGAGCAGAGGACGGATTCGATCCGAGCCATCCATTAGGACGACAGATCATTAACTTAATATGGACGGTAGAATATATTTTAACTGATTTGATTGGAGGGTCCTGGGTATCTTGTGTACACTTCATTGTGTGGTTTTAGAGGGAGTTATGTTTACTCTTTTAATAGTATAGATATAGATTAGGGCATGTACAATGGTTCTAGCTTAAGGATGCCACGTAAGATAAATGATGAGGTGGAGGAGAGAGAAATCATAAGAGAAGGCTTGTCTTAGCTTATTTAAGCAAAGACAAGAGATGATAGCTTAGCACAATTTGTCTCATCATGTTTTTAGGAATAACTAATTATTGAAGATAAGGCTAAGAGATGACCCATTGTAGACTTGTTTTTTTGTCATCTCTAATTTACATGCAAAACTTAAGATAAGACTATCTTAGCAACCATTGTACATGCCCTTAAGAGAGCGTGATCCCGTAAACTGAGCGACTGGTGCTCCACGTTTCCCGCCAAACCACTTCCACTCCACACCATCCCGCGCCTTGGCTCGACCCATCTTGCATGCAAGCATCGAATGCCATGGAAGAAAATTCCCCATTCCGCACTTGTCTTGCTTCCTTCGCCCTCTGCTCCACGAGCGCCGGCCACCGATGTCGCTGGCGGGGGAGGTCCATGTCAACAGAAGCCTCTACTGCTTCGAGCACAACTCCGGCCGGCCCACCTCCTCTGGCATCTTCGCCGGCGACGACCCCCTCAAGTTCTACTTCCCCCTCCTCCTCTACCACATCTGCGTCATCTTCATCCTCTCACAGGGCATGCACGCCGTGCTCCGCCGTGTCGGCGTCCCGCTGGTCATCTCCCAGATCCTCGTACGTACACTCTCGGCTCTCGCTCGTCCATGCATGCATGCATGCCATTGTTGTGCTAGCCTTTGGTTGATTGATTGGTTAATTACTAATTGCACAGATGGATCTGTATAGGCCGGCGCGCTGCTGGGCCCGTCGTTCCTGGGTCACTACCTCCCGCACATCGGCGAGGTCTTCGCCACGCCGGAGGGCTGGGTGCAGATCAACACGGTCGGCGGCTACGCCTTCACGCTCCATATCTTCACCATCGGCGTCAAGACGGACCTCGGCATGATCGTCAAGTCCGGGAAGAAGGCCATCGCCATCGCCGTCTTTGGCACCGCCGCTCCGCACCTCGCCATGTACGTCGCCGGCCTCGCGCTCAGCGATCGCATCCCCAAGCAATGGACCGACACCTTCCTCCTCACCAACCTTAACTCGTGGTGGTCGCTCTCGGCCTTCATCGTCGTCTGCTGCACGCTGGATGACCTCCACCTTCTCTCTTCCAAGCTCGGCCGCCTCGCCATGTCCGCCGCCCTCATCGGAGATTTCGCCAACACCTTCGCCATCGCCGGCGTCACATCCTACCTCCTCCAGGCAAGCCCCGAGGAGAAGCTGCAGCGGATTGGCTTCGCCTCGTCGCTCTCGTTCACCATCTTCATCGCGCTCATGTGGCTGGTGGCACGGCCGGTGATCCTGCGGCTCATCAGGGACGTGCCGGAGGGCGACATCCTGTCTGAGTCCCGCCTTGTCGCCGTGCTGCTCATCTCCATCACCTGCAGCTTCGCCGGCGAGCTCCTCGGCCTCCACGCGACGTACGGGCCGTTCATGCTGGGGCTGATGCTCCCCGGCGGCGCCCCGCTGGGTGTGACCCTGGCGGAGCGGCTGGACCGGCTCGTCGCCGGCGTGCTGACGCCGCTGCTCATCGCGCAGGGAGGGATGCGGATGAACGTCCACATGATCACGGACGCCTCCACCTGCGGCCTGCTGGAGGTGTTCTTGGTCGTCGGCATCCTCGCCAAGTTTGTGGCGTGCATCATGCCGTGCTTGTACTGCCAGATACCGGTCCGGGAATCCGTGGCCGTCGGCCTCATGATGAACTTCAAGGGCATCACGGAGGTGGTGTACGCCTCGGCGTTCATGGATTCCAAGGTGCTGGACGACCAGGCGTACGCGGCCTTCATGATCAACGTGCTGGTGGTCGGCGCCGCGACAGGGGCGGCGGTCAAGTACATGTACCACCCGGAGGAGAAGTACGTGGCGAACCAGCGGCGCACGGTGCAGAACAAGAAGGTCGGCGAGGAGCTCCGGGTGCTGGCGTGCGTCCATTCGCAAGTGAACGTGGCACCGATGGTGGCGCTGCTTGACGCGGCCAGCCCGACGCCGACGACGCCGGTCTCGGTGTACCTCCTCCACCTTGTGCCGCTCGCCGGGCTCACCAGCTCCGTGCTCCGCTCCTTCAAGCACGGCGACCGGAACTGCGTCCCGACGGGGTCCAAGGCCAGCGAGTCGGAGCGCGTGGTGAACGCCTTCCAGTTCTTCGTGGACCAGCGGCAGCAGGGGTCGTCGTCGCTGCTGCCGTACGTGTGCATCGCGCCCTACGCCACCATGCACAACGACGTGTGCACCGTCGCGCTCGAGAAGCGCGCCATGCTCATCATCGTGCCGTTCCACAAGCGCCTCGCCATTGACGGCTCCGTGGAGCCCACGTCGCCCAACGCCGGCGCCATCCAGGACACCAACATCAACATACTCAACTACGCGCCCTGCTCCGTCGCCATCCTCGTCGACCGCGGCAGCCTCTCCGGCGTGGCCAGCACCGCGTCCACCGACACCATCGAGGGACTGTTCCCGCATCGCGTCGCCATGTACTTCCTCGGCGGGCCGGACGACCGGGAGGCCATGGCGCTGGCGGCGTACATGGCGGAGGACGCGCCGATCGGCCTGACCGTGTTCCGGTTCCTGCTGCCGATAGAGTGGCAGCAGCGGCTCAACCCCGAGGAGGACGAGCTGGACGAGGAGGCGACGCAGGAGTTCGTCCGGCGGTGGGTGGACGACAACCGGATCATGTACAGCCAGCACACCGTCGGCGGCTCCCACGAGATGGTGGACGTCATTCGGAACACGAGCGTGGCCTTCGACCTGCTCGTGGTCGGCCGGCGAGCGGAGAGCCGCGAGTCGCCGCTGACGGCCGGCATATCGGACTGGAGCGAGCACCTGGAGCTCGGCGTTCTCGGGGACCTGCTCACGTCCGCCGACTTTGGGTCCCGCTTGTCCACGCTGGTGGTGCAGCAGCAGACCAAGGCGGCCGCCGGCGAGCTGTGCCCCGTTTGAGCAACCATGCAGCTTAAAATTCCTCCACTCGTAACTGATCATATTTAACTACGTACAAAGCTAGTTGTTGTGTTTGTAAATTGAGAGTTTTTACGGTACCCTATACCGGTGGTGGCGAAGGGAGCGGTATATTAAAATCTAACCACTCATTTTCTAAGGGTAGGATAGACATAGATTTGTTGGCATGGGAACCGATAATGGCGACCCGAAATTGATTTGTTGTCCCAAGACTGAAGACTCCTCAACGGTTTCCTTCGGCCTCCTGTTCCTGTAGCTGGAGGCTGGATGGTGGCGTCCCCCGAGCGGCCGTCCTCGACCACGACCTCCGCCTCTAGCTCGTCTTCTTCATCGCGCACCCAAGGACCACCGCCGGCATTAGCGTGCTCCCTTGCCGTCTCCTCTACGTCCCCAGCCACCTCGTCGCTTCTACCGAGCCCATAGTGAGCTGTCGCTCATCCCCGCCTCCTTTCCCGTCGTATTCATCCACCATAGCGTCGTCTCACTCAAGCCGGCGCCCTTTCCGCCATGGACGAGTCCCTGGAGCTCGTCTCGCACGTACACACCTACCAACGCGCGCGCCCGTTTGCACTCCATGCCCGCAGGAGCAGTCGCAGCGCACGCGCCACAGCCCCGCAATGTTCTCGCCTCCCGCACGCGAGCAGGCCCGGAGCCTCGCGTCGCCTCACCGCCCTCGGCGGTCAGCGCAGGCCGTGGCAGCGAGAAGCCATGGTCTTGCCTGCCCAGCACGGCCAACCGCCGTCGCGGAAGAGCAGCGTGCGCCGGGAGGTATCGGATGTCCAGAAGGCGTCACCTCAGTTTCGAGGTGCTCCACGTTGTTGGCCCAGCCGTCCTTGCCACGGCGGTCCAGCCCCAGAGCCGAGAACGCGGGCCTGAAGTCGTCGACGCGGCCGAGCAGGGGTGAGGCGGCGCACACTGCCGGATGGCAAGTCGACGGAGTAGACGAGTGCAAAGCTCCGACCTGGGGCGCCTCCAGGGACGCCGGAGAGCAGCGGGGCGTTAGCGGATACGAAGATGAGGAAAGACCAGTCGCGGCCTCGCGGTGGAGCAGCGGTGTCGGCGTGGCGGGTCCTCTAGCGCCTAGCGGCAGGAGGAAAAGGAGGAGGGTGGAGGGACGGGAAAGAGCAGCGGGGTGTTGATGGCGAGGAACATGGCCTAGCTCGACAACCTCCTGAGATTCACCATAGATGGCCAGGCGCACGCCGGCGGCGGCTGGAACTCACGTGGGCGGGCAGGCGGAGTGTGCTGAATTTTTTACTTCCCAAAATGCCATCAGGAATTGTATACTGGAGGAAGGAAGCGAAGCAGTGCAACCTATACCGCTGGCGATTCTATTGCCAAATTGCAGCAGTATAGAGCGGTGGCCACCATTAGATTTAACAAATGGATGGCCAGTATTTTTTTTTTTGAGGGAAACAGCAGGACTCTGCTGCGTATTTTTATTAATTTTAAATAAATGGGTACAAGTAGTCCAAGCAAGAGAAAAAGAACTATACATCAAAATTGAAAAAGAAAACCTAGGGAAGGTAAAAAGAACAGGCATACATACAAACATACAAGAAATACAAGCAACAAACAGAACACCCCACAAGAGGAAAAAAGAACAGGCTCAATCGAAATCTGGACCAGCGAGTTTATCTGAACATTGCAACCCAATCCGCCATGCCAGAATAATCCTGTCTCTTTGCTCTATGAATGAGCCATTTCATCTCTTCTTTGAATTTGCGCCTGGAAGCATATAGATTTGGGGGAATCTTTTTAAATATGAAATCATTCCGTGTTGTCCATATTGCCCAGGAGACTAGAATGATGATTTCCAGAGCAAAAGGCAAGTTGATGAGATGCTTTAGATGCGCCACTTCTCCCTGAATATTGGTATTCTGGGGCTGCCATGAGGGGCACACATATTGCCAACAGAGCTGAGCATATGGGCAGTGGAAGAAGAGATGATCTCGTGTTTCCAGGGAGTGTTGATTACACATAACACAGGTGTAATCCTCAATGAAGAAATTTTTCCGGTGTAGCATAGCTCTCGTATTTAATCTGTTGAATATCAAAAACCAATAGAAGATTTTGTGCCTTAGTTGACAGCAGGTTTTCCATAACCATTTAACGACAGGAATGGGCTCTGAATAAGTGGCTAGCAGCTTATATGTCTTAGAGACGCTATAAGCATGGGCTCCTTGTGGTAATTGCCAGATATCATGCTCTGAAACTAGACCAGTATTGTTCAACAGAAGTTCCAATTGTTGAAATTGCTCATAAGCTTCTTCTGACAGAGGAACATGAAAGTGTGTAGTTAAATCCTCCAAATTACCCAACTTGTTGACAGAAATATTCTGATTCTGTGAGAAGGAAAATAGGTGTGGCCATAAGTCCCTTTTGGGTTGATCATCCCAGATATCAGACCAAAAGGAGAGAGATTGTCCATCCTGCAAAGAACAGACCGCAAGTTGCTTGTAATCAGGTAGGAGCTTAAGGCAATCCCTCCACCAGAAGGAGCAAGTGTGATTATTAATTGGTGAGAGTCCCTCTGGATAATATATCTCCCAAACCAGATTCACCCATGGAATGTCTGCATGATTGATGAATTTATGCACCATTTTCATTAATAAACATTTGTTTTGAAGCCACAGGTTTAAGATACCCAAGCCACCTTTGTTCTTCGGTCTACAGATCGTATCCCATGCTGCTAAAGGTGGGTTTTTCTTTTCAAGGTCTTTTCCTCTCCAGAAGAGATGCCTTCTATATTTATCAATTTGCTCAATAATGCCTTTATAAAGGAGCAGGCAGCTCATGAGAAAAGTTGGCAATGAGGAAAAGACTGCATTGACCATAAGTAGTCTCCCGTCATAGCTTAAATACTGCGAGCATGTGGAAAGCCTCTTCTGAATCCTCTCAATGAGATACATGAAGTGCTCCATTTTTGGTTTAGTAAAGCTAAGAGGTGTTCCCAAATAAGTAAAAGGGAACTTTCCAAGAGCACATCCCAAGATAGTAGATAGAAATTGCATTTGTTCCTCCTCCACGTTGATAGGGATCATGTTGGATTTCTGGAAATTGACCTTGAGGCCAGAGGCCTTAGAAAAAATGCCCAGAAGGTGTTTGAGATGTTGCAGCTGATTGGGGCAAGCAGGCATGATAATCAAGGTATCGTCCGCATATTGAAGAATGGGAAAATCGGGACAAGTTTGAAACCGAATGGGTGGTTGAATGAGCTCTCTATGCATTGCATCATTGAGAATAGTTTGTAAGAAATCTGCGGCCAAAACAAAGAGCAGAGGAGAGAGGGGGTCCCCCTGTCTCACCCCTCGTCTGCATAAGAATTGAACTCCAGGAATGCCATTAAGGAGGACAGAAGATGTGGCAGAGCCAAGAATCTGCTTGATCCAAGAGCACCAAGTGTCTCCAAAACCTTTTCTCTTAAGAATTGCAAGAATCATACCATGTTCCATCTTATCAAAGGCTTTCTCAAAATCCAACTTGAGTACAATAGTTGGTTTCTTACTTTTATGACATTGAAATAAAAACTCATATGCCCAGGCAATACAGTCTTGGATGGTCCTTGATTTGAGAAACCCATATTGATTAGTGTGTACTAATTCCAAAATAACAGATTGCAATCGATTAGCCAGTAGTTTCGTCAAGAGTTTAATGGTGCAACTCAAGAGTGATATTGGTCTGAAGTCGTTGACTCCAGATGCATCATGGCCAGTATTTATCCCCGGGTATCATAAAAGAGCTATCGTAACCTCATGTAACATCTTGGAGGCTAGGTCGTACTGTATTTGTCAGAGATTCAGTATAGAAATTCAGGCCGGCACACAATTGCAGCTGCATACCACAATTGCCTGAAATTAATCTTGATCATAAGACAAGATCCAATTTGTGCAGATGATTTCTAACCATCATCTGCGACTCTCAACACAGACAACACACAAACTGAGATTGTTAAGAAATATACTCCTCGACAGACCTGAACCCAAGTTGAACGCTTACACATGAATGGATCACTTAAATCCAAATCACGGACATTATTGATTGTCGAAGAACAGCGGAGAAGCCTATATCAGTTTGAAAGTGAAACCGAACACCTCTTGAAGCCCGTTTCTCCAACTGAAGCTCCAGCATTTCCGCCTTCAACTTTGAATGACATCAGCTCCAGCATTTCAACGGGGCGAGTCGAGCGGGGCGTGACGTGTGGAGACACCATTAGGATGCATCGCAACGCGGCGAGTCGAGCGGGGCGTGACGAGCACGGCGAGTCGAGCGGGGCGGCGGCCGTGGGATCCGGCGGGCGCGACACGGCGGCGGGTTCAGGCGCATACGGAGGGCGCCTGACGAAGCGGGGAGATGATACGGACGAGCCCAGCGACACGAGGTGGGAGGTCTCGTTCGCCTCAGACTTCCGATCTCAGCGTTCGATTTCGTTTCAACCTGGGACTCTTCTCCTTCGTCGGGATGCGCTCTGACTGGTCCTGTTCGACGCCGATGGGCAGACGATGGACGCACGGGCTCTCCGCGACGGGGAGGGCGTGTTCGACGGCGACGCTATCTCGTCCCGTGTCACCTGGTCAGGATTGACCGGCGAATTCCACACCCTTGCATGCCTCCGACCTCTGGGGCTAGCATGCAGGGAGGTGGGGCTGTGCGACATGCAGCCGCTCGTTGTGCTCCACCTGGCGCCTGGACTGGGGTGCGAGACCCTCCATGGCCGTCTGGCCGCCATGCGGGGCCCATGGGAGCGGGTCGGGGAGATAAAGCGGCTGAGGCCGATTCCCCACCTACCACATACCAGGGGGTGCGGGACTCGCATCTGGAGCCCCTCTTCTCCCACCTCTGTATCGGATCTAGGGCTCCTCCTCCTCTCTCCACGGATTCGTTCGGGTGGTGGCCGGGGAAGGTCGTAGGAGACGCAAGGTCGTTCGCTCAAGTTGCGGGTGCCTCGGCGGCGGCCCAAGGCAGCGCTACGATGGCGGATCGAGGGGGCGACAAGTTCGGGGGGTTCCGCGGCGGAGCTGGGCGCGGCAACAACGGAGGGGGGGCGCGCTCATGCCCCTCCCGGCCAGGGGCGCAATATGGTGTGGCAACGCCAGAAGCCATCTCGTCCGCGTGGTGGCGCCAGATCCGGGGCAGCAGCGGCGGGAGATCGGTGGGAAGCGGCTGCGAAGATGCAAGGCGGGGGCTCGGGCGACCAGTGGCCGGACCAAGCGGCCAAGACAGCGATGAAGGGTGGAGAGCCAGCTCCCCTTCTCGTTCCTCCTGCTCCAGCCACCAAGGGCGTGGAAGAGCGCTGCGTAACTGCAACCTCACAGGTCACTTCGCCCCTCGTTGCCCTACTATTAGATGTGAAAAATGTGGCAAGCTTGGGCACATGGCGCAGCTATGTCAGACCCCTCAGCCATGGGAATGCATTCCGTTTATGTGTGGATTTCAATCCCCGGGGCAGGGCTTTTTCTATATTCCGGATTGCTGTGCCTATAAGCAAGCGGGAGAGAAAACTAATACTGTGGTTATTACTCTGGTTAAGGGGGTTGCATCTGTTAAAGAGATTGAGAGTGAGTTCAACGGCTTTTTTGCTCAAAAACCGAAAAAATGGCGTTGTACTGCTCGGCAGATCAGCCCTACTCAGTTTGTTATGAGGTTCCCTAATGCTCGTGAAGTTGAAAGAGCCTGCTGCTATGGCAAAAAGCTTCCTATCCTTGATGACTCTGTTGTGGTCTCAATTTCTCCTTGGTCAGCGTCGGTGGGTGCTAAAGCTGATCTTCAGAAAGCTTGGGTTTGTGTGCGTAACGTCCCCTTGGAAAAAAGATGCGTGCAACATGTTTCATATGCTGGAGCGCTGGTGGGTGTCACCTTGGAGGTTGATAAGGCCACCCTTCATAAGCCTGAGTATGCTCGCATCCTACTTGTTGTAGGGAGGTGGATAAAATTCCTCCTTCTGCTGAGGGAATGTTGGGGGAGCAATTCTATGATTTTTATTATGAGGTTGAGCGTGTGGTGACTGGGCCTCCTGGTGCTAGTCAATATTCTGTTCCGGTGGACAGTAACTCCTCTTCTTCAGCTCCTAAAAAGGCTAAATTCGATTTCTCCCAATCGTCTGCCTCAAATGAACATGGAGGGGCGAGTTCTTCAGATGTTGGTAACTCTTCATATCAGAATTACATTGGTAGTACTCGGCTATCTACTGTTTCGGAAAATGAGGAAGAAGAGGAGAGTGATGAGGGAGACCACACTGAACTTCTGATACACACCATGGCCAATGAACATGCTGCCATGGATATGTCTAGATCAGATAATGTGGTGGCAAGTCCTGAAAATGACCTTGGAAAGGAAAGAAAAGTGACTTTGTGTAACTCTTCGATGCACGAAAAGAATGTGGATTCAGGTGCTTGGGCTGTGACTCCTATCCCTCCTTCACCTGCTTTCTTGTGCTATGATGGAAAAAACGCTGGTGGTGACATTCCTCATTTATCAGACTATGTGGAGTGGCCAAGACTACCTCACGTGATGGAATTGGAGGAGGGATCCATGGAAGGTGGTGTTGCTGGTAGTGCATATACTGTTGAATCTCCGACCGAGTCCCCTACACACGATAAGATGCTGCATGAAACTAATGAACCTGCAGTGCGCAACCAATATCAGAAGCTTACTAGGGTGGAGGAAAGGGCCACGGAACGCATGAGGAAGCGCAACTTTGAAGGTAAACCCCCACCTGCTAGTAATCAATTCTCGGTTCTGTCCAATACTGTTATCATGTTACGTGCATCTCTTATGGGGGTTAATATCCCGGACGATAACTTTGCAACCATTGATGTTCTTCGTGAACTTGAAACATCTAGACAAATGCTTAGTGGAAAAAAAACTCTGATCCTAAGGACGTTACTATTAAGGATGGTCTGGGCCATGTTGTTCCCCTTGCGTTAACCTGGGATGACCAGGAAATAGGGGATGACATCTCATTTACTACTGTTCAATCCAGAAAGAAAAAAAGTAAAATGATGTCTTCTCCTGTTATCTCAGTCAGACCCATGACTCGGGGACAGAAAAAGGAGGTTGATGGTAAGTCTACTCTGAATCCTAGTAGACCTACCAGGGTGAGGGACAAACCTAACCGATACAAATGATAGGGGTCTTTTGGAACTGTAGGGGGGCAGGGAAGAAAGGCATGGCTTCCTGTCTCACGGATATCATTAATGCCTATAATGTTGACTTCATTGGGTTGCAAGAGACCATGAAAAAGAATTATAAACCCTCCTTTTTCAGGGGTTTTGATCCCCAAGCAAACTTCCAGTGGGAATGGATCCCATCTGTTGGGAAAGCTGGGGGGATTCTATGTGGTATTAGATTGGAAAAATTCGAGGTTATTGATTATATTTGTGGGAGGTATGTCCTCCAGATCAATCTTTATGACAAGATTAAAAAATGTAAATGGGCTCTGCTGGTAGTTTATGGGGCAGCTCATGATGAGAATAAACCTGAGTTCTTAGCTGAGATGTCTTCCTTCTGTAACAAGATCAATACACCGTATCTGGTGGGTGGAGATTTTAACATAATCAGACACTGTGGGGAAAAAATAAAAAAAACACCTCTATCTAATTTCTCAGATGTGTTTAATGCTATTATCCATTTTCTTGGTCTGAGAGAGATCTTCATGACTGGTGGTTGCTTTACGTGGTCTAATAAGCAAGAGCATCCTACGCTTGAAAAACTAGATAGGGTTTTGATGTCATCTGATTGGGAAGATCTATACCCTTTAGTGTCGGTAACTAAACTGGTCAAAGACTTATCTGACCATAATCCCTTGCTTTTGGATGGGGGGGTGGCACCTTCGAGGACCCCTGGCAACAGATGTTTTAAATTTGACAATTCTTGGTTGTAGAGCCCTGAGTTTCTTCCTCTGGTTGCAAATATCTGGGCCAAACCTATGTATACCAATGATCCTATTGATGTGTTAAACATCAAGCTGAAAAGGATCAAGAAATTCTTTAAAGGGTGGGGTTCCAATAGGTTTGGTAACACCAGGGTCAAGAAAAATCTGCTTCGATTAGAACTCCAGGAGTTGGAGCTTGCTGAGGAGCAAGGTGATCTTTGTGGGGAGGCTCAATCCAGGAAGCTAAATATATTAGTGGAGCTGCATAATATGTATTGGGAAGAGGAGCTTTATTGGCATAAGAATTCCAATGAAAGATGGCTCTTGAAAGGAGATAACAACACTGGTTTCTTCCATAAGGTAGCTAATGGGAGGCGTAGGAAAAATACTATTCGCTCTCTTGAATGTGGTCCAGTTATGATAGAGGGGACTAAAAATCTGTTAGCTCATGCCACTAACTTTTATAAGGAGCTTTTTGGCCCTGCTCCTGGCAACATTTGTAGTATTGATGCTTCTTTGTGGTCTGATGAAGAAAAAAATTCTTCCTGTGACAATGAGGACCTAACAAAACCTTTCTCCCTTGAGGAAATTAAATCTGCTTTGTTTTCTATGGAACCTAACTGAGCTCCTGGGCCTGACAATATTCCTGTCGAATTTTACCAACATTGCTGGGGAGTGGTGTGTACAGACCTCTTTAGATTGTTCGAGTGGTTTCATGAGGGTAATCTAGATGTGCAACGGCTAAACTATGGCATCATTACCCTTCTTCCGAAAACCTCCACTGCCAATAAAATCCAGCAGTATAGACCTATCTGCTTGTTGCGTTGCCCTTACAAGTTGCTCACAAAAGTCTTGGATAGGAGAGCGAGTGTTTATGCCCCCAAACTTTTCAGCATTCAATAGAATGCTTTCATTAAGGGGAGAAACATTATGGATGGGATCTTATCGTTGCATGAGATTATGCATTATACTCATGTGAAAAAACATATTGGTATCATTTTAAAGCTAGATTTTGAAAAAGCTTACGACAAGGTCAATTGGGACTTCCTCCTAGATTGCCACACCAAGCGAGGTTTTGGTGATAAGTGGTGTGGCTGGATATCCCAGATTTTACGGGATGGCACTGTGAGTGTCAAAATCAATGATGAAATGGGCCCCTATATAAAAAGTGCCAAAGGGGTTAGGCAGGGGGCCCGCATTCCCCTTTTCTGTTTAATTTGGTGGCTGAGTGCCTGACCAAAATGGTTATTGCTGCTCAAAAGAATAACCTCTTCCAGGGGCTGGCCCCTGATCTTATAGAAGGGGGAGTTGGGATTTTACAATATGCAGATGACACGATGTTGTGCTTTTCCCATGATGTTGACAAAGCAGTGAATGTCAAGCTGTTATTTTATCTGTTTGAGCTTATGTCGGGCTTGAAGATTAATTTTGACAAAAGTGAGGTCTTCTCAATTGGTGGAGATAATGATATTGATCAAATCTATGCAAATATGTTTGGATGCCAAGTGGGCAAACTCCCCATGAGTTACCTGGGAGTCCCCGTTACTTATACTCTGCTTAAAACTGTAGATTGGGATTTTCTAGATGCTAAACTGCTCAAAAGGTTAGCTGCTTGGGTTAGCTATATTGCTTCTTCTGGAGCTAGATTAACTTTGGTTAACTCTAGTCTGGATGGGATTCCATCTTATTTTTTGTCTATGTTTCTCCTCAACAAGACTTTCATTGAAAAAATGAATAAACATCGTAGAAGATTCTTTTGGAGAAAGAAGAAGAATAAAAAAACATACCATTGGGTCAAGTGGTCTAGGGTGTGTCGCTCCAAGAATAAAGGGGACTAGGCATCAAAGATCTTCATAAACAAAATGTTAGCCTTCTTGTCAAGTGGTGGTGGAAACTGGAAGTGGGTACAGGCCTGTGGCAAAAAATAACTCGGGCCAGATACTTTCAACGTAGGACAGTGGCTAATATTCAGACCCGGTTCAATGATTCCCCTTGTTGGAGAGCCATCATGAAAGTTAAAGCTGTGTATATGGAGGGTAGAAAAATCCGTGTTAATAGTGGAGATCTGACTCGTGTCTGGCATGATCCTTGGCTTCTTGAAAATCCTTTGAAAATCTGTTATCCTACTTTATTTGACATCTGCCAAGAGCAGGAGTGTACCCTTGCGGAATTTGCTGCTAATAACTTTTCGATGAGATTCCGTCGTAATCTTTTTGCTGATCTTGTTAGTCAATGGGCTGGTGTGGTTGATGGGGCTAAGAAACTTCCTTTGAATAGTTCACCTGATCAGGTTACTTGGCGATTTAATAGTAAAGGGAGATTTACCACAAAATCTGTATATGAGTGGTTGGAGAAAGATTTATCGGGACCTGATTACAAGTGGGTTTGGAAAGCTAAGATTCCTTTGAAAATTAAGATTTTTCTTTGGCAGTTGTTTCAAAATGCCATCCCCACCAGAGATAACATGCGTAAGAGGAATTGGCCAGGAAACCCTACTTCTTCTTTTTGCCGCGAAGTGGAAACTACCGATCATCTTTTCTTCGGGTGTGTTTTTGCTCGCTCGGTTTGGGGTGCTTTTGGGGCGGCTGTTGGCGCTTCTTGCTGTCCTAAAAGCCTGTGGCAAAGCTGGGCTTGACTGTACAAGTACCTCCCGGGGGCTAAACAACATTACATGTCGGTTATCGCTGCTATATGTTGGGGGATCTGGTGCACTCGTAACAAAGCAACCTTTGAGAATCGTATCATTCGCTCGCCATTGGAGGCTGTTTTCACTGCTTGTTCATTTCTGATGTACTGGTCAGGTCTGCTGAAGGGAGTTGACAAGGAAAACATTCAAGCAAGAGTCCAGAAGATGGTTCGGGTGGCTACAGCACTGGCTGATCGTTCGGCTACTGGTGGCAGGCGCTTACTCGAAGGTGGAGCTGATGATTGAAGCTGGTCTCGATTCTTAGAAGCTTGATCACTCTCACTGGGGTTTGATGCCCGCTAAGTCCCCTGTGTTAGTCTTTTAGTGATGGAGTCTTTTGCCTCACCCTCTCTCATGGGTGTTGTAGGCGTTATTTTGTTTTGTGCTGCTCCCTGTGAGTTTGTGGTGGTGGGTGTCATCAGGTTTTTGCCCCGTGGTGGCTGGTTCGTTTTAGAGCCATCCATTGCGGGTTTCCTGGTGATGCTCCAACCCGCTCTCCCTTTAGTTCCCTTGTTTGCTTATTCTGGTCTCTAGAGGTTCGTCGATCATGTGCTTTGGAACAACTGAGACTGATGTATTTCCGTTAAGCAATTAATGGAAAGGGGTATGAGCCCGGTTGGAAAAAAGCTCCAGCATTTCCGCGTTCAGTATGAAGAATGTGGCCAAGTTAACTTGCGCCCTGATGCCCCGATAAGATTGCATAACTACCGTCTTCAGACGAAGGTCAAGACACTTGATTAGGTCCCGGTGTTTACGCTTCCACAAATTCAGATACCCTGATATCGACTGAAAAGAGCAGATGTGATGAAAACAGTCAGCCACTTAACAAGCAGATCAAAAGAGGAGCCAAACACCATGAATACTACTCCTATTAATGAAGAATTGTCACCCGCTGAATGTACAGCTTCTCCAACCATGGAAAACATCTCAACAACTAAAGTGTCGTGCCTATATCCAGACAAGCAATATTGACAGCGCCAACCACCATCGTGAGGCTATCACTGGGCAATCGCTTTATCAAGCATGAAAGACAACATTAGCATATAGAAGTGCAAATTATATGCAATGTCTCTGAAATAAAGCTTAGAGCCTACTGAAGGAGAGAAGTAGAGAGCTCACACCTACCTGAAGAATTAAGGAACTGAGGTACATCTCACCATGAAGGGAACCTAAGATTTCCAGCTTAGGCACAGAGATTACGGATAACATGCAGGCCATTGAGTATATTGACACGGAGCAACCTCTCAAGGCAAGGGGCATTCTCGATGATGAGTTCTCTGAACTGCGGCTCATCTGTCTCGTGATCAGAACGATAACGATGGCGCAGAGCCGCAGACACACACCCATGCTTATAAGGCTAAGGGAGTTGATCCGAGCGCATCAGAAACCAAAGCTGTAGTATATCAGCAAGCACTCCAAGGCGGGGCACCTGGCAATCAGGCTACAGAGCGTGCCCTCAAATACTACGCCGTGAGGTGTGGTTGGAGGCGGAGCTACGTACAGCTAGCCGGTGTCACCGGCACCAGGTGCAATTTGCACATACTCATTGGTTTAGTGTGTAGGTCATTGAATTTTTTGATATGTAGGCATGTGTTCTTCTATGTGGACACCGGGTAATTTTTAAGTCTGGATCCGCCCCTTGGAGAGACGGTCGGACTCCTCGTCCCGGCGGCGGCGTTGCGCCGCCTCCTCCTCCCGCGCACTGCACGCGAGGATGGCCGGCATGATGGTTTTCGCGTCG
>LR738713.1:96602611-96639554 GCA_902687465.1 Secale cereale | reverse complement strand
GGGGGGATCCTCCGGCCCGACGACATTCGCGCTCCGCCTCCGCCTCCCTCTTCACCGCGCGGAGCGGCGGGAGCTCCTCCGACTCCCTCTTCATCGGCGGGAGCGGCATACACGAGCTAACTGATGCAGCAGAGCTGCCCGCGCCGAAGGAGAGCAGAGCCTGCCGCCGGTCATACTCCTCCATCTCATGGCGGAGGAGGGACGGCGACGGCTCTAAGTCCCCGGTCATGTACCGCCAGGCGGACCGCTTCCTCGCCACGACGACGGCGACGCAGCGCTTCTGCTCAGGGTCCTCGCCCCCGTCGGCGCCGCGGCTGGAGCTCCACATCCCGCGCCACATGGTCCTCGCCACCATCGACAATAGCAGAGTGGGGCGGCGGATTTGGCTTGCCGGCGGCGGGGAAATAGGATTTCGCCCCGTATAGCGGCAGCGGACCCGTAGATATCCTGCATGGGGGAAGGAAGGTTTCCGGGCCACTGTAAACGTTTTACGGGCCAGGGCGACTATACGAGATCTGGTCTGGCCCAAAAAACTTAAACCTCACTGGAATTATACAGGCCGGGCGCTTTTACAGCGTCTGCACTTCAGAAAGGTTGCAGACTTCCCAGTTCAGCGACAAGCATTAGTTCCGATGTCTCGCTTCAAAGCAAATAATGACCGCAACAATCTGGAGAGTACAATATTTTTCCAGTAATAGTTTTCATAATCTTCAGAACAATCGATGAAGTTGAGCAAAACTCAAATTGGGAAAGGAAACATCAAAGACGGCAATACAGTTCAGTAACTTCAGAGCAACTGGAGGACTGAGCAACCATTCACGTAACAGTTCCGCGAAAAACCAAATATATCAGTGGCGACAGCAGGGAATGGATCAAAGAACAGCGCGAATAAAAAGAAAGAAGCCCTAAAATCAATACCGGAGTTGCTAGCGTAGCTGAGTTGGCATGGAAATGCCAACTTGTGGCAACTTTGGAGCAAGCATAATTAAAAAAAATTACGAGGAGAACATGTAAGATGGTACCATGGCTGAAGCAAAGAACACAAAATATTAATAATACTAGAGCGACAAAGATGAAAGACAATAGCTATATGAGGCTGTAACTTGATTACGGGGCAATTGAACAGCGTACATACAACAATAATCCGAGAATACTTGTCTGGTGGAGGACGTACCGGGTAATGTCTCAAATTGCACATGCATGTGCACAAATTGCACAAGACCATCTGACACACTCCAATTTAAAATAAGACTACTATTCTACTCCCTCTGTAAACTAATATAAGAGCGTTTAGATAACTAAAATAGTTATCTAAACGCTCTTATATTAGTTTACGGAGGGAGTACTAGTTAATATGATGATTTCCCCGGCCCCTTTTTTGCTGAGACATGGTTCCTCAAATAGGAATTTATGTATCAACCTTACACTATTCGCAAAAAAAAAAAAACACTGATGATTCTGGTAAATGCAATGATAGTTCAGTAATCAAATAAAGCTACATTTAGAAACAGCAAAGTTAGCATTTATTTCCATTGACAAGGACAAGCAATAGCAAGACATAGTGTGCATAAATTAACATGGTGCTAGATATATACAAGTAATCATGTTACTGATATGATGCACGGAACAAACAAAGGAAACACTTGTAGATAACATAACAGACTGTTTTTCTGGGGGTGGTATTTCATTGTCATTCAGGAGAAAACACCTACCCTTCGATTATCACCAACAAATGGCACTGCATGTTGTGCATGGATTCATTTGAGAGATGTTGCAGTGCAAGATTAACACCGGTATCTTAACAAGCAATCTTATTTACTGTAGCTACCATTGTTTACACTTTCTTCTGTTATTACCAAGTACAGTGGTATATAACAAAACTAATGACAAATGTAACTTGTAAATGACAAGGTTGCACAGTAATACAAGCTTAAAAAGGATTACAAGCATGGAAATTTACCATGTGCACACAAAACTTCCCCTCGTCCCGTCTGCACCTTGTTTCCATTAGAGAAAACTTGTCAACTTAGACTATAATAATACAATCAATCAGTCCTAGTATCTTTTATGGCTGTAGCTTCATAAACCTAGACATGCCACATAGATAGCTAATTTAATGTCCTAATGTTCCAGGATAATTACAAACTTCAGAAACTACAAACATCAAAGCCAAGCAAGGTTGGACAAAAATACAAAATGGGATAAGCAGATAGGAGATAGGCAACAGTAAGTCCTCAATGGACCAAACCAAGTTCTTTCAACACCGACAAACAAATGGATCTACTACATCCAAATCAGAGACATGCTTGATATCCCAGGAAGTGCGGATACATCTATCAGTTGTAAAATGATATTGAGCACCTCTTGAAACTCTGTTCTGCAGCTGAAGTTTCCTACGTTGTTGTACCAAGAACTCCTCATTGTAATAACTGGTTTCAACCTGAAGTGTCATCGACTCTAGCATTCTCGCGTTCAATACAAAGAACCTAACAAAGTTAACTTGCGACTCGATGCCCCAATACGATTTCAGAACTATCATCTTCAGACGGATGTCAAGACAATTGATCAGATTCCGGTGTTTACGACGCCACAAGTTGCTTGACTCTGATGTACGTGCCTAAAAAGAACATACACAGATAACTAAATCAACCACTTAGAACAGAAACAGATAAAATCTTTAGTTTAACTTTCAATGAAGAATCATCACATTAATGTACAGCTTCTCCAAAAATGGAAAGCATGTCAGCAACTCAATAACCGTATCCAAACAAAGATCTTTCATCTGGATAGCTAAAATCTTGACCGTGCGCACCACCATATCCAGGTTATCTACATGTAATCCCTTTACCAAGCAATGAACGACAACATTAGGCCATGCACAAGTCAGGTGATATGTGATTTTTGCACACACAGAAATGCAACTGAGCAATTCAGAAGCATGACGGATGGGTGGTATACCTGAATAACCGTGGATCCAAACTCGAGACTGTAGAGGTTATCCTGGCTGCACTCGTAATACCCGTCAGAAAGGAAGCCTATGGTCTGGAGTTTAGGTGCTGCGATTACTGATATGTGCAGACCAGTTTCCTGATGAAGAAGGAGTAACCTTTCAAGACAAGGAGCATTGTTGACGATGAGTTCCTGTAACTGTAACGCGACTTTGTTATTTCTCGAAACAGCATAACTATCAAGACCAACGCTTCTGAGGGAAAGCGAGTTGATTCGGAAGCAGCGAAAGCCGCAACTGCGGTGAATCAGAAGGGACTCCAGGGCGGGGCAGCTGGCAACCAGGCTATGCAGCGAGCACTCCGAGATGCAGACAAATTCAAGCCCGAGCTGCTTAAGCAGCGGAAAGTGAATCCCTTTGACGGTGCTGTCGGCGAAGTTGCAACATCCGATGGTGACAACACGGAGGGTTGGCGAGAATCGGAAGATTGATGCCGGCGGCGGCTGCTCGAAGCATGAGAACTCAAGCTCCTGGAGGTTGCCCAGAGCGTCGGACCGGAGCAAGGAGTCCACGGTGGTGGATGGGGCGTCAAGGAGGTCAGCGTGGATGCAGAGGCGGCGGCAGGGGCCTCGATGGGAAGAAATGATGCGCGATAAGGCACCACTGAGTCCATCCCCGTGCTTGAGGCCGCGGCAGTCGAGGTTGAGAGGGGCGGAACGCCAGAGGTGGCGCCAGCGGGACGCGAGGATCTGGGTGCGGGCGCCGTCCTTGGTGGGGAGGAGCGAGATGATCTCGCCGAGGACGGCGTCGGGGAGGTTGCTGATGGTGTCTTCGGGCGGCGGTTCAGATTCCGCCAACTTCCTTCTTCGGGTCATAGGACCGCCGGCCGGCCGCAGCGGCGGAGGAGGCTCGCGCCGCCACATATCTCAGATGCACACCGCAGTGGGTCCGGAGGAAGGAAAGAGTTTTTGTTTTGTTTTCCGAAATATGTATTTCGCACACCTGTGCCACTTTGCAAAATCGCCACACCTGCTGGATGTCGTCCATTTAAAATCCAACGTACGCAAGATACGCTCCAACCGTCTCGTTTCTTCCGTTCGTTTCTTCTATCGCTGGGTGGCGGGCCAAACCCGATACGATACTCTCGCCCGATACGCTCGACTGTCTCGCTCGGAATTTAATCCCCCGTCCCCCACCACTCTTCTCTGTAACGGCTCGCGCACTACTCTTTCTCCCCGCTCCCGCTCTCTCTGTCTCCGTCCACGGCGAGCGGCGGCGCGCCTTCTCCGGCCCATTCTCGGCGCTGGTTTTCCGTTCCATCGGTGAGTATCTACTCAATCTCCCTCACATCCGCCCCCAGTAGTTCGTGCGCCTCAAATCGACTGGTAACCGCGCGCCCGCTTCTCTGTCGCTCCGCCCCCGCTCTCTCTGCGTCGACGGCGAGCGGCGCCGCCTTCTCCGGCCGATTTGCGGCGTTAGTATTCTGTTCCACCGGCGATTATCGACTCAATCACCCTCACATCCGCCCCCAGTAGTTTTTGCTCTGTTTCTCGACGCCATCAGTGGCGGGATGTTCGTCGGGATGGTCACATGTTAGAACAGACTAGAAATGCGCCCAATGCGTTCAATTCGTGGTGCAGATGCTATAATTTAGCCCCTGTTTCGCATGCACATCGTTCCAGTGATTAATTTGCCATTTTTGATTTTTGTGGCTAGTTGCTGTAATTTTTGAACTGATCCCCTGTTACATTGTTCGATTCTTATTTCTAGGGTTTTCTCTAGATGCAAAACCATTATGTATACATTCATGATTCGCCATCAATGATGTATCCTTTCATGATTCTGATTTCTAGGCTTTTCTGTAATTGCTACATGGCTCGATTTCCCTGATTTTTGTTAGCACTATCAGTGGTGTCTCGTTTCATGATGCATTTTGTGTTTCTAACTTAGGAGAGCGATATTTGGCAACTTATGGATGTGCCACCATTTAGTTTACCCGAACTTTAATTGTGAATAGGATTACCATCAGTGGTGTGACTAATTTATCAGGAGTCTACTGTAAAATTTATCATGTCACTGATTTTTTAATACTTAGTTCTGTGATGTCCAATATATGTGTTTACGTGTAAGTTGTTGACATTCCTAATTTGCATAAGTTATCTTGCCCGATACATATATTTTATCGGTGCATCATAAGCAAACAAAATTTGAGATATTCAATATCTAGTAGAAGCACACATGTCATTTTTCTGTTTTCGTCTTTCTCTGTTGTGGATGAGTTATCTTGTTGTATGCTCACAAGTTACCAATGTATCAGAAGAATATGTGTGTGACTACTATTTCAACAGCCTGCATTCTTTATGGTCACTTTTTTCTCTTTGGTATTCTTGTGTGTCAGGTCACAATGCCAAGGAAGCGCAAATTAGATGATGATTTTGAAGAGGCGTACCCCTTAAAGAAGCAGAAGCCTCCCGCAGATCGGAACAGGGCTTCTCCTAGTGCTCTTGTGACTGCCTGTAAGGATATGTCAGATGAGAGGATGTCTGCGATTGATGACATGGATTTCACTAGTTTGCGGAAGAGATAAATACATCCATGGTCACTGTATTTGAGACATAAGCACAATACGGTCACTGAACTTTAAAATACGCTTGTTACGATCATTATATACGTGTTGAGGTGATTATACGGTCACTGGCTTGCCGTATAACTCTGTATTCTGCTCAGTTGACCGGTCAACCTATCATGCACCGCAGTACCGCACCCTCCCCACGCCCCCGCGACGCCAACTACAGCAGGATCCGTCGCCGGCGAGGGCCCGCGGAAGCAGTCGCGGCAGCTCCCTCCCAAGTCGCCCTCGTCCTTCCACGGCTCGCCCTCCTTCAAGCTGGCGGGCCTCATCGACTACCCGCGCCGGATCCTCTCCCTGGGCCGCGTCTCCCCCATCGACCCCGACACCCACCCTGACCGAGAAGCCCCCCACCACCAGGAGCAGCCGGCGGCGCCGATGGCGCCGGGAGGAGGAGGACGGGCAGGGGAGGGGCTGGATCTGAGGCTCTGCCTACAGGGGAGGGACGGCGACTGCGTCATCGTCATGGACCTCGACTCCGCTGTGCTATGCAGGAGCAGCGCCTTCTTCGCGGCCATGGCGCTCGAGCCCAATGCCAGTGGCGCCGGCGGCAGGGCCGGGAGGATCGAGGAGGACGGGGTGGAGAAGGTCGCGACCTTCAGGGACGCCGTGGAGCTCATGTTCCAGGCCGACGCGCTGCGGTGGCCATCGGCGTCCTCGAGGTGAGGTGATGCTAGCGTGCTCGACGCTGGTAGGGAGGCCACGGTGGTGCGCTACCAAATTCGTCGACGACGCGCTCGCTCACGGCCGCAACCTCGTCTAGCAAGGTGGAAGAAAGGAGCGGAGGGGAGACGGTGCATCCGGTCGGAGAGGGAGCTCGCCGTGGGTGGGTGGGTGGCAATACGGGAGGCCTCGCCCCTCCTCCCAACAGCCGGAGAAGAGAGCGGGCCGGCGGTGCCCAGTAAGCGCAGATCTAGGGGGCAGCGTAGTGCGAGATGGCTGGGGACGGCGCAATGAAGATGGCCGCGCCCAGATCCGATGTTGGTCTATGCTCTGTGGCCGGGCGGCCCGATCTAAGCACTCGGCGGTCAGGCCTGTGCGTGCGTGTTTTTCTCTTTTAAAATCTGCATGCATGTTTGACTGGATAAGTTGACCAGTCAACTCGGTGGAATACAGAGCTATACAGCTGATCAGTGACCGTATAATTACCTCAACACATATACAATGACCGTAACGAGTGTATTCTGAAGTCCAGTGACCGTAGTGTGCTTTTGCCTCAAATACAATGACCATCAGTGTATTTATCTCTTTGCGGAATATCAAGTGTGATAATCTGTTCAATCGGCTTTCTCAATAGCTTGCTGGTCTATACGCCCCTGATTCTCGTGAGGTTGTTGGACCTGGTCGCGGGAGGTTACCGGTCAGTGAAGAGTCTGTGCATCGTATAATGGGTGTGCCCCGAGGTGATATTGCGGTGGATTTCAAGGTTCCTACAGATGCACAGCTTGAACTTGCGGGAGATCTTTTTGGTGATCTTGGACATGCTCCTAAAACTGTAGATGTATTAAACCTTATCTTGAGCACTAACTAGCATGATGATAATTTCAAGCGCTTGTGGCTTGTGCTTGCTGCCAGCACTGTGATGGCGCCGACGACTTCCAACAAGATCAGCACCAGATGGTATCCTGTGTTGGTAAGCACATCTGGCTATCTTTCTAGTTCATACTATTTATCTCTTTTATTTTTTGTATTTTTCGCACGGGATCCCGCGAAACCGGACCCGACATCACGTGTCAAGCCGCTGGCCCGAAGCCACCCTCGTCGCCCCGATGCAGCCAAGTTTTGACGCCTTGCACGCGCCTCCCCGCGCCCAAGCGAGACCACCCCAGCCAGTGTGCGCACCGACGCGGGAGCAGCGCTGGAGATCCCACCGAGACGAGCAGCCCGCGCTGCCGGATCTCAGACGGGAGGAGGAAAGCGCCCCCCCACCGCCGGGCCGCGCGGGCTTTGCGCGGCGACCTCCGCTGACGGCGGCGAGGGGAGGAGGAGGCGGTGGAGCTACGCTGGCGGCGGCTGGGATTCGCCCCCGGCCGCCCGCAGGAGCGACCTGGGGAGCGCGTAGAGCACCATGATTATCATGCCCCTAGGCTCGACCAGTCGACCCCTGGCATATAGTCTCGGCCCGACGCCTACGTTTAGGAACACAGACGTAGACCAGCGGCGCTGTGATAGACTTCACATCAACCCATGGATCAATACAGAAGTGGCAAGAGTTGTTGTCCCACAGCGACCCAGAAGTCGAAGCCCTGAAGATCCAGCGACTCTGCATCAGTGGGAAGGTGACTCCATGGACCGAAGTGGCCGGTGCATTGTAGCCAGAATATGTGGCGCACGCAAGGGCACCCTGTAGCCAGAGCTGAACGGGATAGAAGAGGACCAATGCGACTACATGGGGGAGAACTTTGGCGGCGATGGCTAGGTTGGGCTCGTACAATGCTTATTGAAATTCTGGAAGTATCTAACACTCACACATAAGTACAAATTTACTTACAAACATTACCTTAACTATTACTCCATCCGTCCCAAAATAAGGGAAGAAAGGAGTAGGAGATTGCATTTTTTTATAGAAATTACTTTACCAGAAAAGATGGAAACATACAAATAAAATAATAAATATTTAGCCGAACCAAACTTGAAATAGAAGGGAAAAAATGGTATTGGATGTCAAAAAAAAAAAGGTTTAATAAAGTCTTTCCTCCTCCTCAAGAAAAGTCTTCTTCGTCCTCCCGTCGGCGCCGCCGCGGATCCACCCCGCCTGCGATGGCCTTTGGCCTATGGAGGTGCGGAGGATCTCGGCCCCCCGCCGGCAGGAGGGACCCCATTCTCGTTTTTGCTAGGTTGAACGTCTTGGTTGGGGCCGTGTGGCGGCGGCGATGTC
The DNA here is from genome assembly GCA_902687465.1 of Secale cereale. Classification (NCBI taxonomy): domain Eukaryota; kingdom Viridiplantae; phylum Streptophyta; class Magnoliopsida; order Poales; family Poaceae; genus Secale; species Secale cereale. The sequence continues at coordinate 96,631,100 of LR738713.1, read as the reverse complement.
CCTCGGTAGCAATAATGTCCTCAACATCCTATCCCCGTCCTGATGGTGCGAATAGCGTTGTCGGAGGATGTGTGTAGGTGTGTCTTCGTCGGATCTCATGGGATTCGGTCGGTGCTGATCTTCGGTGGATCTATTTGGATCCAGTTTTTGTTCATCTTCGTTTGTGTGGCTCCAGGTTTGATCTTTCCTATCTACAACTCTCTTCATCGACGATGGTTACTGCTCTGATTCGCTGGTCCTTTGGGACCTTAGCACGATGACTTCCCGACGTCTACTACCACAAGGTTTGCCCAGCTCCGATGATGGAGGAGTGGTGACGGCGGCACGCATTCGGCTCGCTTTAGTGCTTAATCGTCGTTAGGTGGTCCATTGTAATGCCCAGGGTGGGACTATATCTCCTACGTGTCGAGGCACGACTTAGAGACATAACCCCATGCTGGAATGATCGCAAGTTTGGTATCTTTGCACAACTCATGTAAAAATGGGGATATAAACTGAAAAGATAGTTGGCTTACACTCGCCACGTCTCACAAATACATTACATGTCCAAATCATCATTCAATAAAACATCACAGCCCATCTAAGGGTAAAATCCAAATGACAAGATACCAAACATAACTTAATCCACAGGTCTAGATCGAATCCTAGTAGAAGAACCACTACTGATCAGACGGATAGTTCACGTAGTAACGGCTACGCTCCTCGTCGTACTCCCAGTCTAGCTCAGTGCCATCACCAGTGTAACTCACCATCGTACCTGCATCTGGTGTTTTGAAGTAACTGTGAGCCACAGAGGACTCAGCAATCCTGTTCCCGGGTAACATGACTATTTAAGCCTTGTGTGTGGAACAAGAATGAAGAAAGAATAAGAATAAGTGGTTGCAGCAGCACTAGCCTAGCTTACGTAAAAGAGAGCAAGAAGAGAAGGTGCCTCAGTCGAGAGATGATCACGAAGTGATCCTAACTAAAGCCAGTCAAACATAACCCCACCGTGTTCATCTCCCGAAACCCCTTTCGGAAAATGACAGTCACGGTACTCACGATGGTAGTGTATTGGAACATGGTGTCAAGTTTTCTACAACCGGATATTAATAAGCTCCCATCTGCCACATAACCGCGGGCACGGCTTTCGAAAGTTCATAACCCTACAGGGGTGTTCCAACTTGGCCCATGACAAGCCCACGATCCGCGGAGTCGCAACTCCAAGGTGGGAAGACCCGAGTATTCTCGGAATCTCGTGCTCAAGATACTCCGAACTAAGGTAAGGCTAATCCAGCAAATCCTCCCGGCGTGCCGACACCCTGACAATAGCCGCGCGTATCTAGTCTCAGGCCACGACCGGATGGGCGATTCTACAGGTTTATATCAATCCTCGAGTTTCCTCGTGGTGACCCCGCAGAACCCCCGGTTTGGACCAACACTCATGAGGAGCACTGGCCCGGGGTTGTTGATTAAGAACTCGGGTTTGCAAGACCCTATGCAAGTTTTATTAGTTATTAGGTGAATAGTACCAATGTTGGGACTTGCTGGAAAAGACTTAGCACTTAGCGGTTTATCGAGGGGGTCCCATAACCCCAACCGTGTGAGGAACGCATAATCAAGGAACATAACACCGGTTTATACGGTTCCTAGCGGCATGAGTGGAACAAATCACCAAGCAAAAGGCTTAGCCTTCCACCCATTGCCAATATATAGATGATTTCATTTAAGCATTTATATAGTACGATATAACCCCACAACCTTCAACATGAAGCAAGCATCTTCAACTTCACCTGCAACTAGCAACGCTATAAGAGGGGCTGAGCGAAGTCTACGTATAGCACTTCAATGGTTTGCATAGGTAGGGTGGTTAGACATGATCATGGTTACAAGTAGGAGGCTGACATGAAAGACATAGGCATCGAGGCAAAACTATAGATCGAGACTTCTAGCAATAGGCAAAAAATAGTAATGGTATCCGGGTTCGGTCATCTTGCCTGAAGAGTTGTCGTTCGGATCGTAAGAGGGGTCCTCGTGCTCAACCTCGGTAGTAACCTCGTGCTCGTACTCGTACTCGGTCTCAGCTTCCGGCTCTAAACTACACAACCACACAAGGCACGAATCAACAAGATGCAATGCGCACACGAAAATATGCAGGATGCATGACTGATGCACTATGGGAGCACAAGGAGCATGGAAAATTGCACTCAAGCAAAATGCCTCAAAACATGATAACAATAGGATATTATGAATCTACACGAAAAATCAATCAAGTTTCATATAAGACTTGCTCAAAACGGAGCTACGGGCTAAAAGTTATGCCCGAAACAATAAACATGCACAAGCTGAAAATTACAGCCACATAGCAACTTCGGAGCACTAGATAAATAAGCTACATCACTCAAACATCATGGAAAAGAGCATGAACATAAACTAGATATATCCTACAGCAAATAAGTCCATTGGTGCACCCCCAAAGAAGCCACGGATCAATAGCAACAAGCTATGATATATTGAACTTGACAACAAAATCCTGACAGTAGTATTTTATTGCAACTTTGGAGCAAAAGTTAAATATGCTACAGCCACTCAAATAAGCATGTGAGAGCATGAATGGATAGCCAACAATATGTACAGCAAGGAATCATCAAGAGTCACCCCAAAACTATCATGGATTGTCCTAGAACAACAAGCAAACATGGCATCTGAAAATTACAGATTCTAGACTTAGTGAAATTTCACTAAGTGTTAAAACAACAGTTTCATCATGGCATCTTTAAGAGCAAGTTTAAGTAAACTCAAAACTAAACATGGCAAGTGGTAAGCACCACATCAAAGTACATATGATGGTGAGTCCAAAACACCTAAGCATGCATCATGGAGATAAACACATCAATAGCAATGAGCTCAACAAGTTGGCATCTCATAACAAGTTTAATGACATAACAGCCACATAGCACTTTGCAACGAAGATAAACATGGCAAGATTAAATCTATCATGCAAGCTTAAGCATTTAACATTTAGAGCATGACAAGACGAACACGTGGACATGTCATTTGCATCATTCGGATAAACGAGCACCAAGTTATCACTATGCAAAGATGACATGAAAAACAACACTACAGCAGTTTTATCAAGATGCACTCTTCCAACAGATATTTAAGCATCTATATGATCTCAAACATGCATGGCACAAAGGAATGAAATGTAGTACAAGTCTCCACGAACGTCTGGACATCTCATTCACTCAAATCGGAGCACCACACGAAAAGTTATCATCAATTGAAAATATCATCAGACACTAAAAAGAACACAGGGGCATAGTGGATTAAGAGGTCAACCTCCAGATCTGGAAAGGTGCGGACAGGATCGGGCGTGGCCCGGCGGCTGGGTCGAAGGAGGCCGGCGGCCTCGCGCGGAGGGGACGTCGCGGGCCTTGGAGCTGGTGGCCGAGCCGGCCTGGAGGGAAACGGACCCGGCGCGGAGGTGGAGGAGACCGGCCCAGGCGGGATCTGGCGATCGGCTCGGCCTGGCACGGTGGAACGGTGCGCCTGGCGACTGCGGGGCGGCCCAGGGAGGCGGCTGGGCCTTGGCGTCCTGGAAGCGGGCCGAGGGTTCGGCGGGATCTGGCCCAGGCGCTCGGCGTTGACCCGATCGGGATCGAGGCGCAGCTCCCCTCGATCCGATCCAAGGCGCAGCGACGGTGGCTTCGAGCCGGCGGCGGGAAGGGGCCTGGCGGTGGGGTGGCGCCGGCCGGTGAGGCGAGGCGGGGCGGCGCCGGCCCGGCGGCGTGGGGGCGTGGTGGTGGCGGTGGTGAGGTGGCGCGGTGGAGAAGGAGAGCTCCGGCGGGCTCCGGGAACTCCGGCGAGGCGGCGGTGGACTTCCGGCGAGCTCCTCCGGTGGGGCTCCGGCGAGCTCCTCCGGCGGGGCTCCGGCAAGCTCCGGCCGGAGTGGAGGGAGGAGGCTGGAGGTTGAAGAAGATGGGGGCTAGGGTTTGCTAGGGCAAAATTTAGGGGAAGATGGACAAATATATAGGCACAAGGAGCTAGGGTTGTCCAAATGGGGTGTGGTTTTCGGCCACGCGATCAGAATTGGATGGCCTAGATGAAGGGAGGGGTTTGGGTTGGTTTGGTGGGCTGTTAGAGGGGTGTCTTGGGCCTCAAAGTGGAGGCACTTTGAGCCCACGAGAATAACTGTTGGGGTAGCAAACGAGCTCCAAACGCGACGAGATTTGACAAGCAGGTTACACACACCAAAACAACAACACACGACAAGTCCCACACCAAAACGGTAACGTTACACGGCCAAACACCAAAGTAGGTCTACGGATCGCCACGGACACGTGAGAGAGCTCTGGAACGCGAAACGGACAACGGAACGAAACGAGTGGAACCGGATGCAAACGACAACACAAATGCAATGCAATGCACATGTCTACATGATATGAATGAATGCCACACACGCACACAACAAAACAACGAAAAACCCGAAAGACGAAGAACCCGGAAATGGAATTGATGAAGCCAGAGATATATTATATGCCCAAAAGGGAAAGTATTACATCCGGGGCATTACAAACTCTCCTCTACTACAAAAAGATCTCGTCCCGAGATCTAGGACTGAAAAAAGGAAGGGTACTCGGAACGAAGATGATCTTCTCATTCCCACGTAGCTTCTCGGTCGGTATGGTGTGACCACTTGACTTTCAAGAATTTGATGGACTTGTTGCGGGTCTTGCGATCGGTTTCTTCGAGAATAGCAACGAGATGCTCTCGGTAGGACAAATCTTATTGAAGATCAATCTCTTCAAACGGAATCATGCGTTCAGGTGCCTTGAAGCATTTGCGGAGTTGAGACACATGGAACACATCATGAACATTGGCGAAGTTGGAAGGGAGCTCAAGTTGATAGGCTAGATCGCCTCTTTTGCCAAGGATCTTGAAAGGCCCGACGTATCTAGGAGCAAGCTTTCCTTTGATACCGAATCTTTGGGTGCCTTTCATAGGAGAAACACGGAGATAGACATGATCACCAATATCGAAAGCCAAGTCACGATGCTTGCCGTCATAGTAGCTCTTCTGACGCGACTGAGCGGCCTTGAGATTATCACGTATGACTTTGCACATCTCTTCGGCTTCTGAGATCAAATCATTGCCAAGAAGTTGACATTCACCAGTCTCGGACCAGTTGAGAGGGGTACGACACTTTCTGCCATAGAGGATTTCAAACGGGGCTTTGCCTGCACTTGCTTGGAAGCTGTTGTTGTAAGAGAACTCGGCAAATGGAAGGCAATCTTCCCATTTCATGCCAAAAGATATGACACAAGCTCTGAGCATGTCTTCTAGAATCTGATTCACTCGCTCGACTTGACCACTAGTCTGAGGGTGAAAAGCAGTGCTGAATCTGATCTTAGTGCCCATGGCAGACTGAAAGGAGTCCCAGAACTTGGATGTGAACAAACTTCCACGGTCTGAGGAGATAACTTGAGGAATGCCATGTAAGGACACAATTCTGGAAGTGTACAACTCTGCCAATTGAGCTGCATTGATGGATTCTTTGACTGGAAGGAAGTGAGCAACTTTGGTAAGCTTGTCAATCACCACGAAGATAGAATCATTCCCTCTCTTGGACTTAGGAAAGCCAGTGACGAAATCCATTTCAATGTGGTCGAATTTCCACTCGGGAATAGGAAGAGGTTGGAGAAGACCGGCTGGACGTTGATGCTCTGCCTTCACTCTTCTGTAGACATCACATTCATTCACGAATTGGGCAATCTCCCTTTTCATGCGTGTCGACCAGTAAGATTGCTTGAGGTCTTGATACATCTTGGAGCTGCCGGGATGAATGGAAAGGAGGGAATCATGTGCTTCTTCCATTATGAGCTTCCTGAGATCACCTTTGGGAACCACGAGTCTGTCCTCGAAGAACAAGGTATCTCTCTCATCAACGCGATAGCACTTATATTTCGGATCGCCCTTTGCAATACCATGTTTCACCTTCTGCACCATGGCATCACTGAGTTGGGCCTCACGGACCTGATCTTCCAAGGTGGGAGCAATTTGAAGATTTGCAAGAAAACCCTGCGGAACAACTTCAAGGTTAAGCTTCCTGAATGCTTCACACAGCTCAGGCTGGAACGGCTTGATAAGAAGGCTGTTACAATATGGCTTTCTGCTCAAAGCATCTGCAATCACATTCGCCTTGCCAGGAGTGTATTCGATGCTGGGATCATACTCTTGGATCATTTCAACCCAACGAGTCTGGCGGAGGTTCAGATTCGGCTGTGTGAAGATGTACTTCAAGCTCTTGTGATCAGTGAAGATGTCGACTTTTCTGCCCAACAACAGATGTCTCCACGTAATCAAAGCATTTACCACAGCTGCTAGTTCAAGATCATGTGTGGGGTAGTTCTTCTCACTTGGCTTCAGCTGACGAGAAGTGTAAGCCACAATTCTCTTGTCTTGCATAAGTACACCACCAAGTCCTTGAAGAGAAGCATCACAGAATACTTCGTAGGGCTTGGACTCATCTGGAGGAGTTAGAACTGGAGCAGAGACGAGCTTTTCTTTGAGAGTTTTGAATGCCACTTCACACTCTGGAGACCAGTAGTACTTGACATTCTTCCGCAGCAAGTTGGAAAGAGGCTTGGCAATCTTGGAGAAGTTCTCAACGAACCTTCTGCAATAGCTGGCAAGACCAAGAAAGCTTCGGAGTTGCTTGACGTTCTGAGGAGCTTCCCAGTTGACAATTGCTTCAACTTTCTCGGGATTTACCGCAATGCCGTCAGCGGAGATGATATGGCCCAGATACAAGACCTTATCGAGCCAAAATTCGCACTTGGAGAACTTGACATAGAACTTATGTTCACGGAGTCTGTCGAGAACGAGACGGAGGTGCTTTTCGTGATCTTCTTCATTCTTGGAAAATACCAAAATGTCGTCCAGATACACAAGCACAAACTCGCCGGTGTAGGGGTTGAAGATGTAGTGCATCATTCTCGAGAAGGTAGGAGGAGCATTGGCGAGACCAAAGGACATGACTGTATACTCATATGAGCCGTAGCTCGTTCTGAAGGCAGTCTTGTGGATATCTTCCTCGCGAATGCGAATTTGGTGGTAGCCCATTCGGAGATCGAGCTTTGAGAAAACTTTAGCTCCTTTGAGCTGCTCGAACAGTTCGTTGATGTTGGGGAGCGGATACTTGTTCTTTATTGTCTTCTTGTTCAATGGCCGGTAATCAACGCAGAGACGCTCCGTGCCATCCTTCTTCTTGACAAATAAGACACCATAGCCCCAAGGAGACGTACTAGGCCTGATGAGACCCAAACGTTCATGTTCATCAAGCTGCTTCTTCAACTCCTTCAATTCTCCAGGAGAGAGCTTGTACGGACGCCGGCATGCTGGCTCAGTACGCGGATCGAGTTCAATGACGAATTCCACCTGACGGTGTGGAGGCATGCCTGGAAGTTCTTCAGGAAAGACGTCTTGGTATTCGTTTACCACCGGAATTTGAGATATGGCATTGATCTCGCCCTTGTCATTAAGAGAGAAAAGCCTGATAGTGTTATCCCTGGAGGCGAAGATAATCACATCATCATCGGAATGAGTAATCTTGACTTCCTTCTGTGCACAGTCAATTTGAGCATCATGCTGAGAAAGCCAGTCCATTCCGAGGATAAGGTCGATGTCAGAATTACCGAGAACCACCGGAGAGGCCAGAAATCGATAATCTCCCATGCGAATAGAAACATCCGGAGCATATATACTGGAATGCATCTGCTTTGCCGGAGAAGAAATTGCCAACTGTCTTGGTAAAGCTGCTATGATCACGCTATGCTTGGATGCAAATGGGTATGACATGAAAGAATGTGAAGCACCCGAATCAAATAACACTTTTGCAGGAAAAGAGTTCACTGGAAGGTTACCCAATATGACATCAGAAGAATTCTCCGCTTGCGCTGCATTCATCAGATTCACCCTTGCTGCCTTCGGATCATGCTTGACAATAGCGGTACCGACAGGAGGAGGAGGCGGAAGGCGCCTCGGGTTGTTGCACTTGTTGGATAATGACCCTTCTGGCCACACTTGTAGCAAGTCACCTCAGAAAGTGGACGAGTAGGAGGAGCACTTAGTCTTGGAGCTTGGAACTGCTGCTTGGACTGCTTGTTGGAGTTGGGTGGGTGGGAGAAACCACGACCACCAGCATTCTTGTTGTTGTTGGAGTTGTTGGAGTTGTTGTAAGGAGCTCGAATCACTGGAGGAGGAGGAAGCCAAAATTTATGTTGCTTCGCGACCACTTGAGAAGATGAGGAGGAGTGAACGGCATCTCGAATCCTCTTTTTGGAAGCCTCCATCTTGAGCTGGGCTGCCTCTTGCTTGAGCGCCATGTTATAGAATTTGTCGAACTCATCGGGCTCGAACAAGGTGAGAGCAAGTTGAAGTTCATCTTTGAGACCTCCACGGAATTGATAGATCTTGCTCTTGGCATCTGGTATGTCTTGCTTAGCATAGCGGGCGAGGTTTTGGAACTTGACATTATACTGGTAGACAGTCATAGAGCCTTGCTTCAGGTTGCGGAATTGCTCACGCATACCCTCGATGACACTTGTTGGAATGTGGTGAGAGCGAAAGTCCTTGCAGAAATCATCCCAAGAGATCACACGCCCTGGCCTGGAGTCTTTGTACTGCTGCCACCAGTCAGCTGCTTGGTCTTTGAGTTGGAAGGCTGCAAACTTCACATAGTCCTCTTCTCTTACGTTACTGCACTCAAAATGCTTCTTGATACCGGTTAACCAATCTTCAGCATCAAGAGGGTCGACACAGTAACTGAAAGCTTTTGGTTGATTGGCCAAGAACTGGTTGAGAGTAGCATGGTGCTATTGGTTGAAGAAATTGCCTTGGTTCCCTGGAGCACCCTGAGTAGCTTGATTAGCTTGCATCTGCTGCATCATCTGTATCAACATCTGGGTGTTCTGATTTGTAGTCTGCATAATCGCTCTCCAAGCCTCAGACGGAGGAGGAGGGGAAGGAGGACGATCTGGGACCTCTTCACCCTCTGGGTTAGCGTTGGGAACTCGTTTCTGAGCCATCCTGAAAGAGATGACCACGAATCAGCAATAGATTGAAAGAAGGTATAAGCTGAATCAACGGATTGAAATACAACATAGTCTTCACAATAATCATTCGAACAAGAGGAACGAATGAAATTCTCAGTTAAATTGTAACACCAATCTTCATGAGAAGCCACATAGGGGACAAAAGGTAAATAAGAAAAACAACAAGGTACAGATGGAAACAAACACAAGATAGGAGCTTCGTTCTAACATCTTTGTGCTGAAAGCTCATGAACGCGTTACGAAAGGGTTTTGCAATCCCCGGATCAGCATAGCCAAGGACCCTTTAAGATGCAACTCCCGATCGGAACATCGGTCATAAAACCACTTCACTCAATGTAGAACCCCAAACTCGCTAACCTGCATTCGTTGGAAGAATGCCTACGATCTACTGGATAAACCCACCTATTAATTTCCGAAATTTTCCAGTTATGCAATCAGGTGTTGGGGATACAGGGGAAGCACCGCGCAATCAACTCTAAACCTACATCCAGCTATATCCATCCTTCAACACATAACCAGTCTTTCTCGGAAACCGTCTACCTCGGACCTTCGAAAAGCATCCACTATAACAAGCTATGGCAATACTCCCGAACTACCTCCCCAGTACTGGGTGATGTCGGGGTTATCTTGCCACTAACCGTATAGGAGAGATTTTCGATGTCGGCCGTCTTAAGTATTTAGTACTGCCGCGATATGCTTGTGACGACAATACCCCGAAGCTCAACTCCCCGGGACACTGCCACAACCCCTAATGTCAGGAGGCATCGAGAACAATATTCTCGTCACAAGAACATCGAAATAATCCAACAATACTCGCGAGATTCCTAAAAAAAATTGGTGCAATTTTTGAAGATAGAAGAGACAAGAGTAGACGTCATGAGTCCTCACCAGAGTGAAAGGGGATGAGAAGCAAAGAATTCCTACTCTCCGATATAAATACAGGACTCAAAACATTTTCAGTGTGTGCCTAGACTCGACCGTCAACGATTCGATCAATCAGTGGGGGCTTCTAGGTCGGAGAAGGCTCTGAATACCAACTTGTAATGCCCAGGATGGGACTATATCTCCTACGTGTCGAGGCACGACTTAGAGACATAACCACATGCTGGAATGATCGCAAGTTTGGTATCTTTGCACAACTCATGTAAAAATGGGGATGTAAACTGAAAAGATAGTTGGCTTACACTCGGCACGTCTCACAAATACATTACATGTCCAAATCATCATTCAATAAAACATCACAGCCCATCTAAGGGTAAAATCCAAATGACAAGATACCAAACATAACTTAATCCACAGGTCTAGATCGAATCCTAGTAGAAGAACCACTACTGATCAGACGGATAGTTCACGTAGTAAGGGCTACGCTCCTCGTCGTACTCCCAGTCTAGCTCAGTGCCATCACCAGTGTAACTCACCATCGTACCTGCATCTGGTGTTTTGAAGTAACTGCGAGCCACAGAGGACTCAGCAATCCCGTTCCCGGGTAACATGACTATTTAAGCCTTGGGTGTGGAACAAGGCTGAAGAAAGAATAAGAATAAGTGGTTGCAGCAGCACTTGCCTAGCTTACGTAAAAGAGAGCGAGAAGAGAAGGTGCCTCGGTCGAGAGATGATCACGAAGTGATCCTAACTAAAGCCAGTCAAACATAACCCCACCGTGTTCATCTCCCGAAACCCCTTTCGGAAAATGACAGTCACGGTACTCACGCTGGTAGTGTATTGGAACATGGTGTCAAGTTTTCTACAACCGGATATTAACAAGCTCCCATCTGCCACATAACCGCGGGCACGAATTTCGAAAGTTCATAACCCTGCAGGAGTGTTCCAACTTGGCCCATGACAAGCCCACGATCCGCGGAGTCGCAACTCCAAGGTGGGAAGACCCGAGTATTCTCGAAATCCCGTGCTCAAGATACTCCAAACTAAGGTAAGGCTAATCCAGCAAATCCTTCCGGCGTGCCGACACCCTGACAATAGCCGCGCGTATCTAGTCTCAGGCCACGACCGGATGGGCGATTCTACAGGTTTATATCAATCCTCGAGTTTCCTCGTGGTGACCCCGCAGAACCCCCGGTTTGGACCAACACTAATGAGGAGCACTGGCCCGGGGTTGTTGATTAAGAACTCGGGTTTGCAAGACCCTATGCAAGTTTTATTAGTTATTAGGCGAATAGTACCAATGTTGGGACTTGCTGGAAAAGACTGAGCACTTAGCGGTTTATCGAGGGGGTCCCATAACCCCAACCGTGTGAGGAACGCATAATCAAGGAACATAACACCGGTTTATACGGTTCCTAGCAGCATGAGTGGAACAAATCACCAAGAAAAAGGCTTAGCCTTCCACCCATTGCCAATATATAGATGATTTCATTTAAGCATTTATATAGTGTGATATAACCCCACAACCTTCAACTTGAAGCAAGCATCTTCAACTTCACCTGCAACTAGCAACGCTATAAGAGGGGCTGAGCGAAGCCTACGTTGTAATGCCCAGGATGGGACTATACCTCCTATGTGTCGAGGCACGACTTAAAGGTATAAGCCCATCCTAGAATGATCTCAAGTTTGGTATCTTTGCACGACTCATGTAAAAGAGGGATTAAAATGCAAAGGAGATAGTTGGCTTACATTCGCCACTTCACACAATACATTACATAAGTAAAGCATCATTCAAAACATCACAGCCCATCTAAGGGTAAGATCCAAAGAAAGATACCAACAACATAAAGCCACAGGTCAGGATGGAATCCTAGTAGAAACCACTACTGATCGTCGAAACATAACAAGCATACGACCACTCTCTTCATCGAGCTCCCAGTGTAGAACTTGAACCAGCTCCTGCTTCATACTCGGCTGAACCTGCATCTGGTGTTGTAGTATCTGTGAGCCACGAGGACTCAGCAATCCCATAACCATGGGTAACAAGACTAGCAAAGCTTTATGGGTAGGAAGAGGTAAAGTGGTGAGGTTGCAGCAGCGGCTAAGCATAATATGGTGGCTAACTTACGAGTACCAGAAGAAGATGAGCATCTACGCAAACGGTCGCAAAAGTAGTGATCGCTAAAGATCCTAACTACATACGAATCAAACATAACCCCACCGTGTTCTCTTCTCAAAGTGAAAAGAGACAGTCATGGTTACTCACACAGTTGTGTGTTTTACTTCGGATCCTCTGTCAAGTTTTCTACAACCGGACATTAACAAATTCCAATCTGCCACATAACTGCGGGCACGGCTTTCGAAAGATCATAACCCTGCAGGGGTGTTCCAACATAGCCCATCACAAGCTCTCACGATTAGCTGAAGTGATAAATATAATATCATCACTCCTTATCTTAGGGAAAATCCGATCAGGCTCGGCTTCCCGGTAGCACAACTCATTTCGACAATGGTAAAACAAGTCCAGCAAGACCTCCCGGTGTGTCGACACCCTGATAGTAGCCGCGCGTATCTCGTCTCAGGACACTACCGGATGGGTGATGCTACAGGTTAGACCAGATACCTCGGGTTTCCCCAAGACGGCCCTGCAGGACCCCCGTTTGGGACCAACACCATCAGCACTGGCCCCCCTACTATGTAGAATTAAGAATCCTCGGGGACGCGACCCCCTATGCAATTTTTTTAATTAATTAAGTTGTTATTATGAGCAAATTAAAACCAATGTTGGGCCTTGCTGGAGGAGTTTTATTCAAAGTCGAACTGTCAAGGTGTCCCCATTTCACCCATCGTGTAAGGAACACAAAATCAAGGAACATAATGCCGGTTTATCGGCGCCTAAGGTGGCATGAGTGGAACAAAACACCAAGCAAAAGGCCAAGCCTTCCACCCAAGCCTAGTATATAGGTGTGTTAATAATAATAATAGATATTGTGATATATCCAACAACAAGTTCCCTCCTGGAACGAACTTCATCTTCACCTGCAACTAACAACGCTATAAGAGGGGCTGAGCAAGCGGGTAACATAGCCAAACAGTGGTTTTGCTAGGAAGGTGTCAAGGTTAGAGTTTTCATGGCAACAAGGAGAGGGTGACATAAAAGATGGGTAGCGCGACATGTAACGATAGCATCGAGACAACTAAGCATGGCAATGGTAGTAAAGGTATCCAAGGGTATGATCATCTTGCCTGGGAATCCACAAGGGAGAAGAACGGATCCATGAAGTAGACGGAGCAACACAGTCGAGAGAATCCTCACAACTCCGGAACGAAACCGAAGCTAACAAGAGAAGCAACCGGAAAGGAAGAAACAACACGGTAAACACACAAGCATAAACATGGCATACGATGCACATCCAAGTATGATGCATGTCCGGTTTACATATGCATGGCATGGCAAAGTGCACAAACAACACTACAAGTTAAGTGGAGCTCAATATGCAACGAGTTGCATATTGACGAAACACCACATTTAATTATTTAGTTGACTCTCATTTAATTACAAGACAAGATTAATTGTTTTTAACATAGCAAGAGGTGAAGCATAATAAAACTACACTATTTAGGCATTTTAAATGAGGCCGGAAAATAACAACAACATATCCAGAAAATCCCCATGAACATGTTTAGTAATTATAAGCAAACAACAATTAAACATTCTCATGTTGTTATCATGATGCGGATGACATGATCAAGTTTTATGCAATTTTATTAAAAGTTGACATGAAGAGGATATGAAGCATTGTCACCGTGGTGGAAAGAAAAAGGTGCCACGGCAACAAATCCGAAAATGATGCCACGGCAACATATCGGTTCCGGTAACTCGTTGAGAGTCTGGTGCAAAAGATAACGGAGAGCGTGAGCGAGTCGAACAAGATGAAAGTGGGTTGATCCCGTCATCGGGTTCCCACGGGTCGGCGACGAGGCAACCGAGGAGCACAACAAAAGGTCGAAACGGGCACGGTGCACACAAGGAAACATTTCATACAACACAACATTCATCCACGGGTCATCGTCTCGGGGTTATACCTTCGGAACCAACGTTTCGGGGCGGTTCAAGATCGTAGAGGGACGTAGTTGTTCTCATGGTCGTCGTGGGAAGTAGTGGTTCACGTTTCCCGAAGAGGATGTAGTTGATCCGTAGAGGTACACGTGTAGTCGTTCACATCCCGTTCGGAGAGGTACTTGGCGTTCGTCGTCATGTGTAGTCGTTCTCGTCTCGGAGTCGTACACGTTCCGTAGAGGTACACGGGGCGACGGTAGGGGTACTTGGTGTTTCCGGGCGTCGGTAGTCGTACACGGGGGTCGTCGAGCGTAGTGGTACTCATTTCCGTAGATGTTCGGGTGCATACGTAGAGGTACTTGTTCATGTCGTAGTTGTGTTCTTGGTGCTCGTCCATGCTGACACTTGGCGAAAAGCAACAGCAACAAACAACAACAAAAAAAGAACATAGCAACAGGGCAGAGTGCAGCAGCAAGGGGGCGACGGGTCGGCTGCCCCTGGCGCGCGGGAACCGTTCGGGGCGAGGCACGGAGCTCGGGGCTGGAGGCGTCGGCCTTGGCAGAGGACGGGCGGCGTCGGGGCCTTGCCGCTGGAGGAAGTGAAGGGAGGCTGGACGAGGCAGGGGCGGTCGCCGGCTCCCATGGCGAGACGACGCACTGGAGGCGGCCTTGGGTGAGGGGAGGCCGGAGGACGAAGGTGCGGCGCGGTGGCCTTCCTGGCCCGGCGGTGGGTGGCGACTCGCCCTCGGGGCGCCAGGGGGCGAGGCAGAGGCGTGCGACAACCGAGCCTGGCGAGGGCGCGCTCGGGGCTTCTGGCCGGCCTGGAGGGCGCGGCAACCGAGCCTGGCGAGGGCGCAGCCCGCTCGCGGGGCTGGAGAGGGATGGCGAGGCGCAGGTCTTGCGGGATCGAGGGCGAAGGAGCGAAGGCCGCAGCTCCAGGCGCTGGTGGAGGAACGGCGCTGGGGCTCTGGGGAGAGAGGGAAACGGGCGAGGGGTTCGGCATCGACCCTGGCTCGAGGCTGGAGGGAGCGGATCGGGAGAGAGACGAGGAGGGTCGAAGCGAGGGGATGCGGGACGATGGGAAAACGGGTCGGGCATCGAAGGGAGGATGCGGCGGCGCTGGGAAAACGGGGGGAGAGATCGGTCTCGGAGCTAGGGTTAGAGGAGGCTGGGCCTCGGGCTGGAGTGGGCCAAGGAGCAGATGCGGCTGGGAAGGAGGAGAAGTGGGCCGGCTGGGAGGGAAGGCTGAGGCTTGGAAGTTGGGTTGGAGGCCCAAGCATCACAAAGAGGCCCAAAAAAAACAAGCAGTCTACAAAACCTGAGGAAGAAACGAAAAAAAAGGGCAGGGGTAAAGGAGAAGGTTTTGCTAAGATAAAAATATCCCTAGGAACCTGGAATTGTGGGATATTTTAATAAAAATGCTTTGGCAATTTTTAGAGACTACAAATTTATGCGAGTTCGGAAATAACTCAAACTTGCATAAATCTTTAGGCCAACCAAGCACTTCCAAAAGACATGAAAAAAAAGGAGGAGGAGGTCTTGGCAAAGGATTGAGAAGAAAAAGGCATGGGGAAATATATGCACGTGTGTTGCGGGTAATTCCAAAGAATGGAATATTTTTAAATATAGCTCCCTAAATATTGAGAGGCTTTTATATGTTTTAAAGAGAAGACATCCTTCCCTCGATTTAAATGGACCGAAGGTCCACATGATTTATTGGTTGAGATGCAAAAATAAATATGACATGATGGCATGATGACATGATGCAATGCAAAAATAAATAAAGCAAGCACAAACGAAACACACGGGAGAACTCGAAACATCTGGAATCTTCTGGGATCTTCTGGAATCTTCTGGGACGTCGGTCTTCGGGCGTCACAACTCTCCCACACTAACAGAGGATCTCGACCCGAGATCCTAGAGATAGCACCGGATAAAAACGGAAGAGGAAGAGGTAAAACAAAGTTGCTTCTTTGACAGACGAGTGAAACCAAAGAACCTTTAGAGGTTAAACAAGTTGAATAAAGAATAAAATGGAGATGAACGAAGATGAAAACTCCGTTAGAAAAGAGGAACAAGGAACATAAAAGAACCTTGTAGGTTGAACGACGTGAAACTAGAGCTTACGAACCAAAAGAATATAAAACTGCAATGGTATAGCCAAGGAATAAGAATGACAGAATTTGGACAGCACTCCGTCTGAAAATGGAAGGAATTGAACAAGAACTAGAGAAGATGGAGTGATACTTGATGAAAACAACAACACACAGCCTCCGGAACAAATAAAAGAATGGCACAAGGGGAAAGAAAGATTCAGATAGCACTCCGGTTGAAAAGAGAGGCAAACTTGATAAGATGACGGAACTAGAATGAAGAATACAATCTCCGGTTAATGATAAGCAAGGGAAAAAACATGATCTCGATAAAAACAAGGTGATGGTTTGGAGAGAGCAACATCACAAAGCCTCCGGAATGAAAGAATAGAATATAGATCAAAGAAAGAAATGAACAGTGAAAATGTGACAACTTCTCTCAAAGTTGAATTTGAAAAAGCATCCTTACGAAGAAGGGTTGAACGGAGTTGTTGAAAATAATCAACAACAAAAGAATAAGCTTGATGTGGACTTATGGAAAACATCTCAAAATTATGAGGTGACAACCGGCCACTTACGAAAACATTAGATTGGATTGAGATGAACAAGGAGACGAAAAACTTATTCCACCGGAATGATAAATGAAGAACTTGGGTCATTTATAAGCACCATAATAGCAGCAATTCTCAAGGAAAGCTTTTAGGTGAAATACAACCCAAGATAACTCCAACGAATAAATTGAAGGGTTGGAAAGATCTCCTGAACAAGGAAAATGATGGGTTTAAATATCTCATTCTTGATAACTCGTGAATCATGAAACATGAAGGAATTGTCAAGAATGACATAACACCATCTGAAAAGATAAGGTAGAAAGGATTGTAATTGGAAAGCATGATGAAGAATGCTTGAGCTCCAACAAGAATCTTGATGAAGAATTCGAGTATGAATTAAAACATGATGAACCACCATGAAAACTCCGGTAATGAAAGCATGAGAAGTGAAAGATGAAAAGAATAAGATTCAAGGCCTGCGATGAATTAGATGGAGCTTTGAAATGATAATTGAAATAACTTGGAGCTCCGGAAAACAAGATGAACAACTTAGAAACCTAGAATTTACTCCTCATGAATAAACTCTAACAAAGGGATTAATCCACTTGGATGAAATAAGAATTAGAATTATGTCATGCTTATCCTTCACCAATTTAAATTGATGACAAGCAAAGGATTTGGCATACTACTTATTCTTGTTGGGAAGAATTAAAGAGAGATCTAGCACAAGCTTGGATAAATGTTCAACAAACCACCGGTAGGATTATGAAAGAACAAATGAATTAAAACGATAACAAGGAAGAGTAAACTTGAATTAACCACTGTAAAATATGGAGACGAACGAAGAGGCATCAATGAAGAATATTTGGAGAACGAAGTTGAAAACTGAGAAAAAGAAATATTCTGAAATGATGGCCTTCGGAGGATCACAAAGAAAGAATTCATGAAATGCTTCGGATGGGTATAAAAAGAATTCCTCACAAACTGAACAATAATGAGGATGGCATGAAGCTAGAAACCACGAATCTTCAAGAGAACGGCCAAGATTAAGAGAAACTCTTCTCCGGTCTCCAATTGTTGAGAATGAAGACGAGAATGCCATGAAGAATTTCGAGATACTCCGGAAGAATGACAAGAGGAAGGTGGAGCTAAAGATGGAAATAATTGAAAACAAGCTTGGAGAAGGCATGTGACTGATGGAAATCATTCTTATGTCACAGTTGAAAAGAATTTGAGTACAACTCCGGAAAATTAGAAGAGTCATGTAAGATCCTGGGAAAAGACCTGTGGGTTAGGGCCCACTCAAAGAAATCACCGTTGAAAAGATTGCTTAAGAGATATTGCACCGGTTGAATTAAATGGCTTGAATAAGATGACAATCCTCAAAATAATTTGAACGGATTAAGAATGGAATTATGAATCTTCAGCACTCCGGATATGAATAACAAGAGGAGAATGATTAATTGGTGCACCGGAGTAAGAAAGCATTGTGAAATGAGGAAAAGGATAAGATCAACACCGAAATCTTGAATTACATCCACCGGCAGAATTTTAGAACAAAAGAATGATGTACTTGAAGCTCTTGAGCATCTTCACGATAAAACACCGGATAGAACATTGATGGAAAAGAATGAAGAACCATCGCATGAATAAAATGGATATTTTATTTGAGAATTTCTGGCTCCATAAAGAAAAAGGGTGGGAGGGTGGGGAAAACAAAGACAACTTGGAATGAATGAAACAGACAAATCGTGAGATTTCTCAACGGCGTCCGTATGGAATAACTTGAAGAGAAGGCACACCGGTTGGAAAAGAATTTAACATGACCATCTTGATGATCAAGAAGGATTAGCACTCCCATAGAAATATGAGAACACCGATTAGGAAAGGTATGGAATCAACATTTGACATCGAAGCAACTCGAATACCAGAATCAACAAGAACAAAGGATAGATATGCAACATGATCTTCACAATATCATCCGAACAGAGACTTGAACGAATGAATTCCGCAGGTACATCAACTTGTCGAGAAGCCACTTGGGAGAACAAAAGGTAAATAAAAAGGAACAAGGAACAGATAGAACAAATACAAGATAGAAGCTTCATTCGACATCTTCGTGCTGAAAGCTCATGGAGCGTGTTACAAAAGGGTTTTGCAATCCCCGGATCAGCATAGCCAAGGACCCTTTAAGATGCAACTCCCGATCAGAACAAGTCCATAAAACCACTTCACTCAATGTAGAACCCCGAACTTCATATCATGCACTCGTTGGAAGAATGCCTAGATCTACTAGATGAACCCACCTATTAATTTCCGAAAGTTTCCAGTTATGCAATCAGGTGTTGGGGATACAGGGGAAGCACCGCGCAATCAACTCTAAACCTACATCCAGCTGTATCCATCCTTCAACACATAACCAGTCTTTCTCGGAAACCGTTTACCTCGGACCTTCGAAACGCATCCACTATACAAGCTATGGCAATACTCCCGAACTACCTCCCCAGTACTGGGTGATGTCGGGGTTATCTTGCCACTAACCGCATAGGAGAGTTTTCGATGTCAGCCGTCTTAAGTATTCTAGTACTGCCGCGATGGATTTGTGACGACAACACCTCGGAGCTCAACTCGCCGGGACACTGCCACAACCCCTAATGACACGAGGCATCGAGAACAATGTTCTCGTCACAAAGACATCGAAACAATCCAAACAATACTCGCGTGATCCTAAAAAAAATTGGTGCAATTTTTGAGAGTAGAAGAGGCAAGAGTAGTCGTCAGGAGTCCTCACCAGAATGAAAGAGATGAGAAGCAAAAGAAAACCTACTCTCCGATATAATATAGGACTCAAAAAGTTTTTCAGTGTGTGCCTAGACTCAACCGTCAACGATTCGATCAATCAGTGGGGGCTTCTAGGTCGGAGAAGGCTCTGAATACCAACTTGTAATGCCCAGGATGGGACTATACCTCCTACGTGTCGAGGCACGACTTAAAGGTATAAGCCCATCCTAGAATAATCTCAAGTTTGGTATCTTTGCACGACTCATGTAAAAGAGGGATTAAAATGCAAAGGAGATAGTTGGCTTACACTCGCCACTTCACACAATACATTACATAAGTAAAGCATCATTCAAAACATCACATCCCATCTAAGGGTAAGATCCAAAGAAAGATACCAACAACATAAAGCCACAGGTCAGGATCGAATCCTAGTAGAAACCACTACTGATCGTCGAAACATAACAAGCATACGACCACTCTCTTCATCGAGCTCCCAGTGTAGAACTTGAACCAGCTCCTGCTTCATACTCGGCTGAAGCTGCATCTGGTGTTGTAGTATCTGTGAGCCACGAGGACTCAGCAATCCCATAACCATGGGTAACAAGACTAGCAAAGCTTTATGGGTAGGAAGAGGTAAAGTGGTGAGGTTGCAGCAGCGGCTAAGCATAATATGGTGGCTAACTTACGAGTACCAGAGATGAGCATCTACGCAAACGGTCACAAAAGTAGTGATCGCTAAAGATCCTAACTACATACGAATCAAACATAACCCCACCGTGTTCTCTTCTCAAAGTGAAAAGAGACAGTCACGGTTACTCACACAGTTGTGTGTTTTACTTCGGATCCTCTGTCAAGTTTTCTACAACCGGACATTAACAAATTCCAATCTGCCACATAACCGCGGGCACGGCTTTCGAAAGATCATAACCCTGCAGGGGTGTTCCAACTTAGCCCATCACAAGCTCTCACGATTAGCTGAAGTGATAAATATAATATCATCACTCCTTATCTTAGGGAAAATCCGATCAGGCTCGGCTTCCCGGTAGCACAACTCATTTCGACAATGGTAAAACAAGTCCAGCAAGACCTCCCGGTGTGTCGACACCCTGATAGTAGCCGCGCGTATCTCGTCTCAGGACACTACCGGATGGGTGATGCTACAGGTTATACCAGATACCTCGGGTTTCCCCAAGGCGGCCCTACAGGACCCCCGTTTGGGACCAACACCATCAGCACTGGCCCCCCTGCTATGTAGAATTAAGAATCCTCGGGGACGCGACCCCCTATGCAATTTTTTTAATTAATTAAGTTGTTATTATGAGCAAATTAAAACCAATGTTGGGCCTTGCTGGAGGAGTTTTATTCAAAGTCGAACTGTCAAGGGGTCCCCATTTCACCCATCGTGTAAGGAACGCAAAATCAAGGAACATAATGCCGGTTTATCGGCGCCTAAGGTGGCATGAGTGGAACAAAACACCGAGCAAAAGGCCAAGCCTTCCACCCAAGCCCAGTATATAGGTGTGTTAATAATAATAATAGATATTGTGATATATCCAACAACAAGTTCCCTCCTAGAACGAACTTCATCTTCACCTGCAACTAACAACGCTATAAGAGGGGCTGAGCAAGCGGGTAACATAGCCAAACAGTGGTTTTGCTAGGAAGGTGTCAAGGTTAGAGGTTTCATGGCAACAAGGAGAGGCTGACATAAAAGATGGGTAGCGCGACATGTAACGATAGCATCGAGACAACTAAGCATGGCAATGGTAGTAAAGGTATCCAAGGGTATGATCATCTTGCCTGGGAATCCACAAGGGAGAAGAACGGATCCATGAAGTAGACGGAGCAACACAGTCGAGAGAATCCTCACAACTCCGGAACGAAACCGAAGCTAACAAGAGAAGCAACCGGAAAGGAAGAAACAACACGGTAAACACACAAGCATAAACATGGCATACGATGCACATCCAAGTATGATGCATGTCCGATTTAAATATGCATGGCATGGCAAAGTGCACAAACAACACTACAAGTTAAGTGGAGCTCAATATGCAACGAGTTGCATATTGACGAAACACTACATTTAATTATTTAGTTGACTCTCATTTAATTACAAGACAAGATTAATTGTTTTTAACATAGCAAGAGGTGAAGCATAATAAAACTACACTATTTAGGCATTTTAAATGAGGCCGGAAAATAACAACAACATATCCGGAAAATCCCCATGAACATGTTTAGTAATTATAAGCAAACAACAATTAAACATTCTCATGTTGTTATCATGATGCGGATGACATGATCAAGTTTTATGCAATTTTATTAAAAGTTGACATGAAGAGGATATGAAGCATTGTCACCGTGGTGGAAAGAAAAAGGTGCCACGGCAACAAATCCAAAAATGATGCCACGGCAACATATCGGTTCCGGTAACTCGTTGAGAGTCCGGTGCAAAAGATAACGGAGAGCGTGAGCGAGTCGAACAAGATGAAAGTGGGTTGATCCCGTCACCGGGTTCCCACGGGTCGGCGACGAGGCAACCGAGGAGCACGACAAAAGGTCGAAATGGGCACGGTGCACACAAGGAAACATTTCATACAACACAACATTCATCCACGGGTCATCGTCTCGGGGTTATACCTTCGGAACCAACGTTTCGGGGCGGTTCGAGATCGTAGAGGGACGTAGTTGTTCTCTTGGTCGTCGTGGGAAGTAGTGGTTCACGTATCCCGAAGAGGATGTAGTTGATCCGTAGAGGTACACGTGTAGTCGTTCACATCCCGTTCGGCGAGGTACTTGGCGTTCGTCGTCACGTGTAGTCGTTCTCGTCTCGGAGTCGTACACGTTCCGTAGAGGTACACGGGGCGACAGTAGGGGTACTTGGTGTTTCCGGGCGTCGGTAGTCGTACACGGGGGTCGTCGAGCGTAGTGGTACTCATTTCCGTAGATGTTCGGGTGCATACGTAGAGGTACTTGTTCATGTCGTAGTTGTGTTCTTGGTGCTCGTCCATGCTGACACTTGGCGAAAAGCAACAGCAACAAACAACAACAAAAAAAAGAACATAGCAACAGGGCAGAGTGCAGCAGCAAGGGGGCGACGGGTCGGCTGCCCCTGGCGCGCGGGAACCGTTCGGGGCGAGGCACGGAGCTCGGGGCTGGAGGCGTCGGCCTTGGCAGAGGACGGGCGGCGTCGAGGCCTTGCCGCTGGAGGAAGCGAAGGGAGGCTGGACGAGGCAGGGGCGGTCGCCGGCTCCCATGACGAGGCGACGAACTGGAGGCGGCCTTGGGTGAGGGGAGGCCGGAGGACGAAGGTGCGGCACGATGGCCTTCCTGGCCCGGCGGTGGGTGGCGGCTCGCCCTCGGGGCGCCAGGGGGCGAGGCAGAGGCGCGCGGCAACCGAGCCTGGCGAGGGCGCGCTCGGGGCTTCTGGCCGGCCTGGAGGGCGCGGCAACCGAGCCTGGCGAGGGCGCGGCCCGCTCGCTGGCCTGGAGAGGGATGGCGAAGCGCAGGTCTTGCGGGATCGAGGGCGAAGGAGCAAAGGCCGCAGCTCCAGGCGCTGGTGGAGGAACGGCGCTGGGGCTCTGGGGAGAGAGGGAAACGGGCGAGGGGTTCGGCATCGACCCTGGCTCGAGGCTGGAGGGAGCGGATCGGGAGAGAGACGAGGAGGGTCGAAGCGAGGGGATGCGGGACGATGGGAAAACGGGTCGGGCATCGAAGGGAGGATGCGGCGGCGCTGGGAAAACGGGGGGAGAGATCGGTCTCGGAGCTAGGGTTAGAGGAGGCTGGGCCTCGGGCTGGAGTGGGCCAAGGAGCAGATGCGGCTGGGAAGGAGGAGAAGTGGGCCGGCTGGGAGGGAAGGCTGAGGCTTGGAAGTTGGGTTGGAGGCCCAAGCATCACAAAGAGGCCCAAAAAAAACAAGCAGTCTACAAAACCTGAGGAAGAAACGAAAAAAAAGGGCAGGGGTAAAGGAGAAGGTTTTGCTAAGATAAAAATATCCCTAGGAACCTGGAATTGTGGGATATTTTAATAAAAATGCTTTGGCAATTTTTAGAGACTACAAATTTATGCGAGTTCGAAAATAACTCAAACTTGCATAAATCTTTAGGCCAACCAAGCACTTCCAAAAGACATGAAAAAAAGGAGGAGGAGGTCTTGGCAAAGGATTGAGAAGAAAAAGGCATGGGGAAATATATGTATGTGTGTTGCGGGTAATTCCAAAGAATGGAATATTTTTAAATATAGCTTCCTAAATATTGAGAGGCTTTTATATGTTTTAAAGAGAAGACATCCTTCCCTCGATTTAAATGGACCGAAGGTCCACACGATTTATTGGTTGAGATGCAAAAATAAATATGACATGATGGCATGATGACATGATGCAATGCAAAAATAAATAAAGCAAGGACAAACGAAACACACGGGAGAACTCGAAACATCTGGAATCTTCTGGGATCTTCTGGAATCTTCTGGGACGTCGGTCTTCGGGTGTCACGTACGTATAACCAATCAATGGTTTGCATAGGTAGGGTGGTTAGACATGATCATGGTTACAAGTAGGAGGCTGACATGAAAGACATAGGCATCGAGGCAAGACTATAGATCGAGACTTCTAGCAATAGGCAAAAAATAGTAATGGTATCCGGGTTCGGTCATCTTGCCTGAAGAGTTGTCGTTCGGATCGTAAGAGGGGTCCTCGTGCTCAACCTCGGTAGTAACCTCGTGCTCGTACTCGTACTCGGTATCAGCTTCCGGCTCTAAACAACACAACCACACAAGGCACGAATCAACAAGATGCAATGCGCACACGAAAATATGCAGGATGCATGACTGATGCACTATGGGAGCACAAGGAGCATCGAAAATTGCACTCAAGCAAAATGCCTCAAAACATGATAACAATAGTATATTATGAATCTACACGAAAAATCAATCAAGTTTCATATAAGACTTGCTCAAAACGGAGCTACGGGCTAAAAGTTATGCCCGAAACAATAAACATGCACAAGCTGAAAATTACAGCCACATAGCAACTTCGGAGCACTAGATAAATAAGCTACAGCACTCAAACATCATGGCAAAGAGCATGAACATAAACTAGATATATCCTACAGCAAATAAGTCCATTGGTGCACCCCGAAAGGAGCCACGGATCAATAGCAACAAGCTATGACATATTGAACTTGACAACAAAATCCTGACAGCAGTATTTTATTGCAACTTTGGAGCAAAAGTTAAATATGCTACAACCACTCAAATAAGCATGTGAGAGCATGAATGGATAGCCAACAATATGGACAGCAAGGAATCATCAAGAGTCACCCTAAAACTATCATGGATTGTCCTAGAACAACAAGCAAACATGGCATCTGGAAATTACAGATTCCAGACTTAGTGAAATTTCACTAAGTGTTAAAACAGCAGTTTCATCATGGCATCTTTAAGAGCAAGTTTAAGTCACCTCAAAACTAAACATGGCAAGTGGTAAGCACCACATCAAAGTACATATGATGGTGAGTCCAAAACACCTAAGCATGCATCATGGAGATAAACACATCAATAGCAATGAGCTCAACAAGTTGGCATCTCATAACAAGTTTAATGACATAACAGCCACATAGCACTTTGCAACGAAGATAAACATGGCAAGATTAAATCTATCATGCAAGCTTAAGCATTTAACATTTAGAGCATGACAAGACGAACACGTGGACATGTCATTTGCATCATTCGGATAAACGAGCACTAAGTTATCACTATGCAAAGATGACATGAAAAACAACACTACAGTAGTTTTATCAAGATGCACTCTTCCAACAGATATTTAAGCATCTAGATGATCTCAAACATGCATGGAACAAAGGAATGAAATGTAGTACAACTCTCCATGAATGTTTGGACATCTCATTCACTCAAATCGGATCACCACACGAAAAGTTATCATCAATTGAAAGTAGCATCAGACACTAAAAAGAACACAGGGACATAGTGGATTAAGAGGTCAACCTCCAGATCTGGAAAGGTGCGGACCGGATCGGGCGCGGCCCGGCGGCTGGGTCGAACGAGGCCGGCGGCCTGGCGCGGAGGGGACGTCGCGGGCCTTGGAGCTGGCGGCCGAGCCGGCCTGGAGGGAAACGGCCCCGGCGCGGAGGCGGAGGAGGCCGGCCCAGGCGGGATCTGGCGATCGGCTCGGCCTGGCGCGGTGGAACGGCGCGCCTGGCGACCGCGGGGCGGCCCAGGGAGGCGGCTGGGCCCTGGCGTCCTGGAAGCGGGCCGAGGGTTCGGTGGGATCTGGCCCAGGCGCTCGGCGTTGACCCGATCGGGATCGAGGCGCAGCTCCCCTCGATCCGATCCAGGGCGCAGCGACGGTGGCTTCGAGCCGGCGGCGGGAAGGGGCCCGGCGGCGGGGTGGCGCCGGCCGGTGAGGCGAGGCGGGGCGGCGCCGGCCCGGCGGCGTGGGGGCGTGGTGGTGGCGGCGGTGAGGTGGCGCGGTGGAGAAGGAGAGCTCCGGCGGGCTTCGGGAACTCCGGCGAGGCGGCGGTGGACTTCCGGCGAGCTCCTCCGGCGGGGCTCCGGCGAGCTCTGGCCGGAGTGGAGGGAGGAGGCTGGAGGTTGAAGAAGATGGGGGCTAGGGTTTGCTAGGGCAAAATTTAGGGGAAGGTGGACAAATATATAGGCACAAGGAGCTAGGGTTGTCCAAATGGGGTGTGGTTTTCGGCCACGCGATCAGAATTGGATGGCCTAGATGAAGGGAGGGGTTTGGGTTGGTTTGGTGGGCTGTTAGAGGGGTGTCTTGGGCCTCAAAGTGGTGGCACTTTGAGCCCACGAGAATAACTGTTGGGGTAGCAAAGGAGCTCCAAACGCGACAAGATTTGACAGGCGGGTTACACACACCAAACCAACAACACACGACAAGTCCCACACCAAAACGGTAATGTTACACGGCCAAACACCAAAGTAGGTCTACGGATCGCCACAGACACGTAAGAGAGCTCCGGAACGCGAAACGGACAACGGAACAAAACGAGTGGAACCGGATGCAAACGACAACACAAATGCAATACAATGCACATGTCTACATGATATGAATGAATGCCACACACGCACACAACAAAACAACGAAAAACCCGAAAGACGAAGAACCCGGAAATGGAATTGATGAAGCCAGAGATATATATGCCCAAAAGGGAAAGTATTACATCCGGGGCATTACATCCATTGACCTGGTTGTAACTTTTATTACTTCTTGTGTTCTCTACTGCCATGATTGATGAATAGATTGAAAATTTCTCTCGAATTTTTTTTAATAATTGAAATAGACATTTTGTCTACTTTTTTCTTAAGGGAGGAGAGACATATTGTCTACTAGACTACTACTCGTTTTACATAATAGTTCCAGAAGCCGGTCCATATTTCGAACAATTTGCCCCATCACAAAGCGAAATCATTAATTGAGGAGTACTCGTTGCAAAGATCACCCCCAAACCCCCATGTTACGACAAGTGGCACGATGCATGTGCGCCACTTGTCGCAACCTGAGTGTTTTCCTTTTTTCGTAGATCCGTTTATTCAAAACGTTTTATCTCTTAAACTGTCCGTCCAAATCTCGAACCGTTTTCACCGTTGAATTCCTCGCTTCGAGATATTCAAAACTAGATCCCATGTTGATAGGTTTTGACGAACTTTTTTTGCACAAAAAAACCAGACGGAAAAAACCGGACGAAAAAACCGGCCGTGACTCTCGCGAAAGCACAACCGTGCCTCTCGCTGAAGCAAAACCGTGACTCTCGCGAAAGAAAAGAAAATCAGAAAACGTATTTTTTTCCCTTTTCGAGAGAGGCACGGCCGTGACTCTCGCAAAAGCACAATCGTGCCTCTTGTGGAAGCAAAACCGTGACTCTCGCGAAAGAAAAGAAAAACAGAAAACGCGTTTTTTTCCTTTCCGAGAGGCACGGCCGTGACTCTCGCGAAAGCACAACCGTGCCTCTCGCGGAAGCAAAATCGTGACTCTCGTGAAAGAAAAAAAAACAGAAAACACGTTTTTTCCTTTCCAAAAGAGGCACGGCCGTGACTCTCCCAAAAGCACAATCGTGCCTTTCGCGGAAGCAAAACTGTGACTCTCGCGAAAAAGAAAATAAATA
The DNA here is from genome assembly GCA_902687465.1 of Secale cereale. Taxonomy (NCBI): domain Eukaryota; kingdom Viridiplantae; phylum Streptophyta; class Magnoliopsida; order Poales; family Poaceae; genus Secale; species Secale cereale. The sequence goes on along the minus strand of LR738713.1, from coordinate 96,603,501 downwards.
GAAAACACGTTTTTTTCCCTTTCCGAGAGGCACGGCCGTGACTCTCGCAGAAGCAAAACCGTGACTTTCACGAAAAAAACGTGCTTTTTCGCACAATTTTTTCCCCCGAAAATTTTTTTAATTGAAAAACTAAGGAAGACCGATGGAAAACCAAAACGTCGAAAAAAACCGGGAAAAATCGTTCAATAAGCCGAAAATGCATGCGAAAAAATAAAATAAAAATTAAATTCGAAGGAAGCGTCCAGAGCGCGACACGTGAGGCTGAAAACGTGCCGAGTGACGCTGATCGCTGCGAGGCTCCCGAAGGAGGGCTCGTTAACTAGTCGCTCCCATCACAAACGAACGAAGCATCTGCAGCCCTTCTGGTGAACTTTTTTCAAACGCAACCCCGACCCTCCCCCCTTTCTGTTAAAAAACAAAACAAAAACTCTTTCCTTCCTTCGGACCCACCGCAGTGGGTCCGAAGGAGGGCTCGTTAACTAGTCGCTCCCATCACAAACGAACGAAGCATCCGCATCCCTTCTAGTGAACTTTTTCAAACGCAACCCCGACCCTCCCCCCTTTCTGTTAAAAAACAAAGGAGAGCGATATTTGGCAACGGGTTGCCTGATAGCAAATCTGCTTCCCCTTACCAGGCCGACCAGGAAACAGCCTCGATCGCCCTACCACTGACCAGCATCTCGATCGCCCTCTTACCAGGCTGGCCAGAAGCCCACTTACGAGGCAGACCACCAGCCCACTTACCAGGCCGCCACTTACCAGGCCAGTCACACGCTCCCCACCAACCGCACGACCCTTCCCACCACCCACCCACCCCTCCCCTACCCTTCCTCCAGATCTGAATCAAATGGGAGAATCAACAGAAATTACCAGGCAAACATCTCAAGAAA
>LR738713.1:96567048-96602521 GCA_902687465.1 Secale cereale | reverse complement strand
TCACACGCTCCCCACCACCCGCACGACCCTTCCCACCACCCACCCGCCCCTCCCCCTACCCCTCCTCCAGATCTGGATCAAACGGGAGAATCAACAAAAATTACCAAGAAAAATCTCAATAAATTACCAGGCAAACGGGAGGATCAACAGAATCATCAGGGGGACAAACAGAAATTACCAAGCAAAATCACCAGGCAAACATCTCCAGAGAATCAACAGAAATATCAACTCAAATCTGGTAAGAATCAAGACTCATCTCTAGATAATTCTGCTTAATAATTACATAGTAAAATTATCATGCACTTTTTAGCTGACTAATATCATTTGATAAAGAAAAGGGGTGTCTTTTACTATCATGTACTGTAATTGTCCTGTTTAGTGTTCTTCCCAATCAACCCTGCGATTCTTGCCTTCAAACAACTGTGTAACTAGTAAACAGAACAATGAGTTTAAAAATAAGAGTCAACACATGCTAATGGATGCTAACATGAAACGTAAAAACAATGAACCAGGAGTAGATAATGGATACTAGTAGAGGAGAAAATGTAGAAGATGGAGGAGGAGGGAGAATGCATGAAGAGGACAGTGCAGCGCGCACACAAAGCAACAATTGTGCAAGCATCATGGAAACAGGTAAAATTACCAGCATTTGTGTTTACATATAGTCATGAATGAAAAACACAAGGACTTTACTATTGAAGTGGGGTTGAAAATTACCAGCATTGGGGCACACATATTACCAGGTTCAAGACTATACAAATTACCAGGGTTATTTTTAGACAGAAAAAGAATACTTTACTATCGAAGTGGGGTTGAAAATTACCAGCATTGGGGTACACATATTACCAGGTTCAAGACTATACAAATTACCAGGGTTATTTTTAGTCAGAAAAGAATACTTTACTATTGAAGTGGGTTTGAAAATTACCATGATGGAGAACTGTTATTTATCGTGAAATATTACACTAATCTACCTGGACAAAATGCAGGAGCTCGGGCAATGAGCGCAAACAACAGCTTGCCCAGTGCTGGAACAGATGCACATAGTGCTGGAACAAATGCAAGCACATGAGCTGGGAGCCTTGGAGAGCAGACAATAAGCGAACCAGCAACTCCAGAATCTGCTGGGATCGACGTTGATATGGAAGGCAGCAACATGGAGGCATATTCCACACCTAAGCCACCTTTACAAGGGACAAAATTTGACACACTGGAGAGCGCTCGTGACCACTACAGCATCTACGCGCGCAGGACTGGCTTTGCAATTAGGCAGCAATTCAAGAAAGAGAGGGTGGATGGAACTATAAGCAGGGTGCTCATAGTTTGTACAAAGTATGGCAAACGACGCAAGGACAGGGATGAGCTGCAAGATGTGGAAAACCCAGCCAGCATTGTGAAGAAGAGGAAAAAAAGAAAGTTGTTAGGACTGAATGTGAAGCACACATGTACCTAACACGATGATGCATGGTGGACTGTTGGCTGTTTCGAGGACAACCACAATCACCCCCAGATCAAAAAACCGTCCCTAACAAAATTCTTATCATCACATCGGTACATTCCGAAGGAGGAGCAGGACTTCTTGAGGGTTCTGCACGGATGCAACATTGAGACTGTGAGGCAGATGCAGTTGATGTCATGGTTCTACGGAAGCGCTCAAGACGTACCTTACACGACACAAGACATTGCTAATCAACGAGCTAAGTTCCGCTTAGAGCACCGCCACAAGGACGTTGGGAGCACAATTGCGTACTTCCAAGAGATGAGGGCCAAAGACTCATATTTCTACTGGAGAATCAAACTTGATGATGAGGACAGGGTTGAAAACTTGTTCTGGATAGATGGTGCATCACGCAGGGCATATGTAAAGTATAATAACTGTTTGTCGTTCGACACAACATACATGACAAACATGTACAAGATGCCGTGTGCACCATTCATTGGAATTAATAACCATGGTCAATCCATCCAGTTTGGGTGTGGCTTCGTTCGAAACAAACTAAAGGAGAACTTTGTGTGGCTCTTTAACACATTCCTCCATGCAATGGGTGGTGTTGTCCCAAAAAACATCATCACAGACCAGGACTTTGCAATGAGGAGTGCGATCGACGAGGTCTACTTGAACATTATACACAGAAATTGCCGCTGGCATATAATGAAGAAGGCACAGGAAACACTTGGAAAGCTTATGGCTGATGATAAACCACTAAACAAAGCATTCAAAGACCGTGTCGACAACAGCTTGACTAGTACATACCTACTCTGTTGACCCATTTTAATTATCATTTGTTGACTAATAGAAGTTACCAGCATATTTGTACTTTAATTACCATTGATTGTGTCTGATGTTATTATTGTCCAATGCAAAAAAAAAGATATGAGCAATTGTCCCATGAAGTTACCATATGAAAACTAAGGAAAGTTACCAGCATACTTGTACTTTAATTACCACTGATTGTGTCTAATGTTATAATTGTCCCATGCAAAAAAAAAGATATGGGAAATTGGTTCCATGAAGTTACCATATGAAAACTAAGGAAAGTTACCAGCATACTTGTACTTTAATTACCATTGATTGTGTCTGATGTTATAATTGTCCCATGCATAAAAAATATATATGGGAAATTGGTTCTACGAAATTACCATATGAAAACTAAGGAAAGTTACCAGCATACTTGTACTTTAATTACCATTGATTGTGTCTGATGTTATAATTATCGAAATATGTATTTGGCACACCTGTGCCACTTTGCAAAATCGCCACACCTGCTGGATGTCGTCCATATGAAATCCAACGGACGCAAGATACGCTCCAACCGTCTCATTTCTTCTGTTCGTTTCTTCTATTGCTTGGTGGTGGGCCAAGCCCGATACGATACTCTCGCCCGATACGCTCGACCGTCTCGCTCGGAATTTAATCCCCCGTCCCCCACCACTCTTCTCTGTAACGGCTCGCGCACTACTCTGTCTCCCCGCTCCCGCTCTCTCTGTCTCCGTCCACGGCGAGCGGCGGCGCGCCTTCTCCGGCCCATTCTCGGCACTGGTTTTCCGTTCCACCGGTGAGTATCTACTCAATCTCCCTCACATCCGCCCCTAGTAGTGTGTGCGCCTCAAATCGACTGGTAACCGCGCGCCCGCTTCTCTGTCGCTCCGCCCCCGCTCTCTCTGCGTCGACGGCGAGCGGCGCCGCCTTCTCCGGCCGATTCGCGGCGTTAGTATTCTGTTCCACTGGCGATTATCGACTCAATCACCCTCACATCCGCCCCCAGTAGTTTTTGCTCTGTTTCTCGATGCCATCAGTGGTGGGATGTTCGTCGGGATGGTCACATGTTAGAACGGACTAGAAATGCGCCCAATGCGTTCAATTCGTGGTGCAGATGCTATAATTTAGCCCCTGTTTCGCATGCACATCGTTCCAGTGATTAATTTGCCATTTTCGATTTTTGTGGCTAGTTGCTGAAATTTTTGAACGGATCCCCTGTTACATTGTTCGATTCTTATTTCTAGGGTTTTCTCTAGATGCAAAACCATTATGTATACATTCATGATTCGCCATCAATGATGTATCCTTTCATGATTCTGATTTCTAGGGTTTTCTGTAATTGCTACATGGCTCGATTTCCCTGATTTTTGTTAGCACTATCAGTGGTGTCTCGTTTCATGATGCATTTTGTGTTTCTAACTTAGGAGAGCGATATTTGGCAACTTATGGATGTGCCACCATTTAGTTTACCCGAACTTTAATTGTGAATAGGATTACCATCAGTGGTGTGACTAATTTATCAGGAGTCTACTGTAAAATTTATCATGTCACTGATTTTTTAATACTTAGTTCTGTGATGTCCAATATATGTGTTTACGTGTAAGTTGTTGCCATCCCTAATTTGCATAAGTTATCTTGCCCGATACATACATTTTATCGGTGCATCATAAGCAAACAAAATTGAGATATTCAATATCTAGTAGAAGCACACATGTCCTTTTTCTGTTTTCGTCTTTCTCTGTTGTGGATGAGTTATCTTGTTGTATGCTCACAAGTTACCAATGTATCAGAGGAATATGTGTGTGACTACTATTTCAACAGCCTGCATTCTTTATGGTCACTTTTTTCTCTTTGGTATTCTTGTGTGTCAGGTCACAATGCCAAGGAAGCGCAAATTAGATGATGATTTTGAAGAGGCGTACCCCTTAAAGAAGCAGAAGCCTCCCGCAGATCGGAACAGGGCTTCTCCTAGTGCTCTTGTGACTGCCTGTAAGGATATATCAGATGAGAGAATGTCTGCGATTGATGACATGAATTTCACTAGTTTGCGGAATATCAAGTGTGATAATCTGTTCAATCGGCTTTCTCAATGGCTTGCTTGTCTATACGACCCTGATTCTCATGAGGTTGTTGTACCTGGTCGCGGGAGGTTACCGGTCAGTGAAGAGTCTGTGCATCGTATAATGGGTGTGCCCCGAGGTGATATTGCGGTGGATTTCAAGGTTCCTACAGATGCACAGCTTGAACTTGCGGGAGATCTTTTTGGTGATCTTGGACATGCTCCTAAAACTGTAGATGTATTAAACCTTATCTTGAGCACTAACAAGCATGATGATAATTTCAAGCGCTTGTGGCTTGTGCTTGCTGCCAGCACTGTGATGGCGCCGACGACTTCCAACAAGATCAGCACCAGATGGTATCCTGTGTTGGTAAGCACATCTGGCTATCTTTCTAGTTCATACTATTTATCTCTTTTATTTTTTGTATTTTTACCTGGTAACTTCTTTGCTTATTAGTCCGATGATTTATGCACATATGCACTTGATAACTCTCCCAGCTTTTTGTAGTGTGGTAATTTCTGTCCCTTTGATTTTTTTTTATGATCTGAAGTGTGGTAATTATGTAGTAATGTACCTGATAACCTTTTTTTGACAGTGTTGTAGTTATACAGCAATGCACCTGATATCTTTTTATGAAAGTGTGATAATCATATAGCAATGCACCTGATAACTTTTTCATGAAAGTGTTGCAATCATATAGTAATGCACTTGATAACTTATTTATGCCTTGCAATGAGGTTCTTCTCAATAATGTTGTATTTGTGTGCTGATGTACTTGGTGATATAATGTTTTAACAGTGTTGTAAGTGTCTACTTATGTCCCCTGCTAACTTGTGTGCATACATTCCTCTATTGTTTCATGTGTTTTCTTTTTTTTCACAGCAAAATATTGGCAATGTAAAAAACCTCAACTGGTGCAAATTTATTGCGGATCAGCTTCACAAAGCTCTTTCAAAAGGAAAGCCTACTAAAGGCTGCCTCCTATTCTACAATGTTAGTCCCCTTATTCTTGTTTTTGTTCCCATGATTTTCTGATTGTATATCTTTTTCCGCCAAACAGGTAGATTTGTAATGACCTTTTCTGTTTTTCCAGCTTCTGTATATAGATGATATTGACTTAACTGGCCTTGGTATCATCTTGCCTAATGGTGCTTTTGCAATTAATGTGTGGACGAATGAGTTGGCATCGAAAGTTCTCCGGATGGATGTCCAGAGGGACAAGCTTTCTTATGGGAAATTACCGGTAATTTCCCATTTGTCATTTTTCTTACCTTCTATGTATTGCCATCTGTTTTATAACGATTTTTACTTGTTTTATCATATTTATTTCAGCTTAAGCCCCAATATGGCCAAGACTATTGCTTATTTGGTGGCTTGCAAGGTCTAGATAAATTCATGCGTGTTCATGCACCCCAAAACAGTTCTAAACAGGTATTTTACCCTTTTTTGTGTGTTTGATTATTTTTCTTTTTCCATTTCCTGGTAAAAACTGTTATAAATACCTGGTAACTTTTACTGTTTTTAGGATGATAACTTTTTTTTTCCTAGTTTGGATTCTCACTTTGGATTAACTTTGTTTCGAACTTATTTTTGTGTGGTATTTTTAGTAATTGTTTGTATGGTAATCAATGTTTCTCACAACCCTATTTATTTTGTTTTTTCATTCTTGTTTTTTGTATCAGAAACTTGCTAAAGCTTCTGCTATTGTGGGCCGCTTTTCGTCTGGCATGGTTGGCCTCATCGATGGTCTTGTTAATGAGTTCATGTCCTTGGATTGTGAACACAGCTCATGGATGTCCCGTGTGTTAGAGAGCCGACTCAAGGGTTTATCTTCTGTCGGCGGGAATACTGCTGGGAAGACTGGGAGCACCCGTCTTGCATCCCGTTCACGTGAAGTAAAAGATTCCGGCAAGCAAACTGTTGAAGGTTCAGATTCTGATCATGAGGTTGATGATGGTGGCGGTGATGGTCACTCTGACGAAGATCTAGATTTTCACGTTCATTACCATCATTCTTCAGGTGGACCGAACGCCCATGAGGCTTCAGGTAGTGGGGGTAGCGCTGGACCGAGTGCCCCTGTTGCTTCAGGTAGTGGCGCAGCGAATCCAGATGTGGATGCAACTACGTTTGCAACCGCCACTATGTCTGTAAGGTCAGCTGGAATTGATGGAACTACTACTGCAGGAACCGATCAACCTCTCAAGTCTTAGATTATGCTCACTTCACGTTCCGGTGATGTATCTAGTGATGGATTGCATAACCAGCCAGATATGACGGATACTCAAAACGAGGCTGCTGTTGATGCTTCTGTGAAGAGGTGCGGTTCTTCTCTTGTCCGTAACTTGGGTAAGCAATATGTCAGGCGTCGCAAGAAATTACGCCTCCCTTCTCCTCCGATGGCCACTGGTACAACTGTTTCTGACCAGCCGTCGTTGGATGATACACATCGTTCTATCAAGGCAATCGTCATCAAAGAGCTTGGCATTGTATGCCCTGATAAGGGCACTAACTCAGTAATTGCCTATCCCACGCGGAAGAAGCAACATCCTAAAAAGTGAGTTTCTTATCATCTGCTAGTTGAGTTCTTTTTATTTCATTTTTTATATTGCATTTTTGTTCATATTTAGTTGTTGTTACTCTTTTTTGTTATAACTTCTGCCAGCACCTACCTTCTGAAAATTAGAAGTAACTCTGTGTGTAAATTGTTTATCTCAACAATATCATGGTGATAACTTTAGTTCTTTATAAGCATGTGTTCTTGTCTAAAATGAATAGTAATAATATCATGGTAATAACTTTAGTTCTTTATCTGAACAGTATGTAGTTTTAACCCTGTTTTGCATGATAATTTTATTGATTATACGCTGGTAAGCATTTGTTATTTGTCTATGGTAACAATTTTCTCACGTGCACTATATCCTTTTCAAATAATAAATTTTCAGGGGTTCCAATGCTCCAGTTATTAGTGTTGCCGACCTTCAGCAATCGCGGTCTACCAGTGTGGGTGTCACGTCTGAGGTTGTACCTAGTAATCTTACCCTATCTCCGGCAGATGTTGACTCGTCTGACACGTCACGCAGGTAATTATGAATGCTATTTTTTCTCACTATATGAAATCTAAAGTATTTTTTCTATTTTTTATTTTTCTTTGGTAAATTAGGTGAATGTACACCGATAATTTAACTTTATTTATGCGTGGCATTGTAAACTGTATGCAAAGTGTTGTTAGTTTTTACACTCAAAACTGTTATAAGTTTACTGTTATTTTTAGCATGATAAATTTGTTTGGTAACTTTTACAGATAATGTGAATACAATATGGTAACTAAAGATTTATTAGCTGGTAACTAATGTCAATATAAGCTGGTAACTAATGTTATTTTTGCTTTTGTACAATACAAATATAACCTGATAACTAATGTCAATATAAGCTGTTAACTGATGTCAATATAAGCTGGTAAATAATGTCAATTTAAGCTGGTAACTAATGTTTTTTTAAGCTGGTAATATTTTTTTTGCTTGTGTGTAGTCAGAAGACCAAGGTTATTGTGAGAAAGGTTTCAAAGTCTTCTAAAGTTGCAGCTGCAACTATATCTTTTCCTCGTGTTGCTTCCAAGGATGCGAAAGATGCTTTCAAAGACTCGCCCGTGGTCAGTTCTCCAATTGCTGTTGTACAAGATGATGCCCTTGTGAGGAATTTACCAGATGCTTGTTTTGGAGCTGTGGATGAGCTCGCGGAAGCAGCCATTATTACTCAAGTGGTAGAAGAGATTGCCAATGTTGTTATTGGCACTGAAGCTGAAACTTCTGCTGATCAACCTCAAGTAATTGCTCATCCAGTGAGCGCTGCCGTAGCTGAAACTTCTGCTGATCAAGATCAAGGAATTGCTCCTCCAATGAGCGTTGGCGTAGCTGAAGATGTCCAAGCTCCTGTTAAAATACCTTGTGTTGTTCAAGCTCTAGTTGAATCTGCCCAATCCAATGTGGCAGAACCAGTTGAAACTGAAGATGCATTGTTTGTTGAAGCTCAAGTTGGGGATGACCGAGTCGCTGCCCAAGAATTCAGCATTAATGAAGATGTAGAAGATGTTGTTGCTGAGAGGCCCTACTGGGATTTCACCCCACCATCTTGCTCTCTTGGCATAGATTTTGGCCCCACATTGCCCGGACCAGATATTAATACGACAGTTGTAGTCCCAGCTGCAGTACCAACACCGCCCCCAGCTGTTGTTTCGACAACTCATGTACCAGTAGTTGACCCAACCGTTAACAATGCTCCCCAAGACCGAGCAGCAGCATCCCCAATTGATGAGATGGTGGCAAATGCAGGAGATAATCCTGTTGACTCCAAGCTGGTTTCATGCTCTGAGCCTGTCGACCTTGGTAAGTGAAGGCATATACGTGTCTTCGCTTTATCACAAAAGATTGATGGGATGGATGTCTGCTTTTCGAAGACCCTGTTTATGCTTTTAGTTTGATCCTTGTGTGTATATTTATGCTGTTTTTATCCTTTTTATGGACAACCCCCCCCCCCCTCTAACATGTAATGACTTGTGCTTTTGCGTGTGTGCTATGAAATGAACTATGTGTTTTCGTTTCACATTCGCTCTCTTTATTTTTATGCTCATTTGGATGTATTATATGTGATTATTATTGTTCATTAACCCTGGTAACTTTTACTAACATCTGACTGATAATTATTGCTCTCTCTACTTGTATATGATAATTATATCGCTCTAAATGAAAGAAATTTTACCTTGTTTTCTATCGTACGGTAACTTTTAACTGATCTGATAACCTTTTTGCGAATGTGGCGCTGGTATTTTTTGTTTTGTTTTTACAATATACCTACATGTTTTCATTTTTACGCTAACTAGTTACTTAAATGGTTACATTTTTCTGATATCTCCTGATAACTTCTGCTAGCACCATGCTGGTAATTTCAACCCTTTTATTTATTTATCCCTGGTAACTTTTACTAACATCTGACTTATACTTACCGCGCTCTACTTTTAACTGAAATTATAGTGCTCTACATGAAAGATATTGTACCTTGTTTGCAGCATTTCATTTTTATCGTATGGTAACTTTCACCATGATAACCTTTGTGAATGTTGCGCTGGTAACATTTTATTATCACACCCTGATAACTTCTGCTACCACCATGCTGATAACTTCAACCCTCTTTTCTTTTATTGTTGCTGGAAATACCCCCCCCCCCCTTTCCCTACACGCACACAACACACCATTTATAATACATTCATGCTGCCCCTTTAACTATCCCGACCCCCCTCATTTTTCTTCCCTTTTTCTCTCTATAGTAATTATATCATCATTCTTTAATATCTATCACCTTTTTTCTTTAGTTGTTTTTCCACATAATTGACTTCTCAAACTGACCTGATCGCAACTTTTTGAAGATCGTCGAGTTCGAGTTTATGATGTGGATGTTGAAGACGACGATATAATTATGTGGGTTGAAGAAGTCGAACGTGCCACTGCTATAGCAAAAGCAAATAACGCTTCTGTAAAAGGTAGTGATAGGAAGATTTTTTTAACAAATTTTTCTTACTGCCAACCTTGATAACATCATTATGTTTCATGTTGATAATTTACTGTTCTAAACTCTGATAAGTTCTTTTCTTTTTTGTTTCCCCATAATATTTTTTGTCACCAATCCAAACTCGGATAACTCCCTTCACTTTTCTTCTAGACCACTGAATTATTCAACATCCCAATGGTAATAATTCAGCCAGTGTGACTCCTAAATCGTACATTCGGAAAGTGAGGGTAAGCCGTCCATCGCAGTTCCTTCTGCCTCCATATTGTGGCCTCACAGCATCTGCACTCGAAGAGGCTATTTACGCAGAAGTTATCAAGCACACCACTGATTCAGTTAACTCCAGGATAAAACAGTAATGACATTTACTATTTTCCTTTTCTATATTATTTTCACCTCTCATTGGCAAAACATTGGCTTATATACTATTTTTTCTTTGTTTGTTTTCCAGTATTAGGGTTATTGACATCGATGGGCGGTGGGTCACATTGGAGGAGCTTGCTAATAGTGTAATAGAAGGTGGACAAGTTTCGAATAACATTGCAGAACTCCACATCCGAACTCTTTCTGATTCTGTACCCCCAGGGAAAATCATCTTTCCATGGTTGGTGTCAGTATATCTTCTCATATGTGATTTCACGAGCAAGTTCCTAATCAAACATTTTCGTCGTGATGTCAACTACATACTTAGTCACAAAAATCAGGTACATTTGTTGATGTAAACTACATACTTTTCTGCTTTTTAAATCCTACAAGCTGTTTTTAATTGGTATAATAGGCAATTTTATTAGGCTGTTAATTTGGTTCTGTCACACATTGTACCACTAAAGAATTTACTATCCATTGGTAACTTTCATGTATGCCTACTGGTAACATATGTTGTCTGTACTCTCATAACTTGCTTTTTTAACTGTAAATGCATTGGTAACTTCTTGTTTTCATGTGTTCACATTTTTGTAACAGCTTCTATTTCCAACACTGCAAAAGTTGGGACCTCTACCAAAGGACGGGCATTGGTATGTCTTGTGCCTTAATCTTAAGGCAAAACGATTTGAAGTTCTTGATTCCCTTCGTACACAAGATAGCCCTTCGCTCATCACACATGCGACAAAGCTTATGAATGGTATTAAAAAAGCCTGGTTGATTGCGTACAAGGACTCGAGTAAGCAGATTCAAGGCTATGATCTTGTGTACATCGATGTCTTCAAACAGGACAATGGGTTAGTTTTTTTGGCTAGTACTCCATCATCTTTTCCCATGTAAATACCTGGTATCTTATTAGTGTAGCATTTTTAAAGTTCGTTCACCTTTTTGCATATCTTAGTTTGCTTTTAACACATTTTTTTGTTTTTTCCTTACAGTACTGATTGCGGTTTCTCCGCGTTCAAGATCTTGGATTCTGGGATGGTAAAAATATCCCGGCAATAACTCAGGAGCAGATCCTGGCGCTGAGGAAAATATTGACAAGCATGTGGCTGGACCATCCTCTTAACAAATGCACGCAATGGCGCTATCACTTGTTCAACAAGGAGTAATTGAGGTGAGGAATTTGCACCAATATAAGTTTGAATTTATGTAACGATGATAGTTTTATACATTTTTCTATACAATTTTGGTGATAACTTATGTTAGTTAGCGCTGATAACATCCTTTATCAGGTTCTGATAACTTTCTTTTTTCACGGCGTCGTAACATTTTGCTCACAAACAAAGAACGATAACTAATCTCATTCTCATTTCTGAAAATCCCTATTACATTTTGAATGATAACTTGCCTGTTTCAGTGCTGATAACTTTTCATTACATGGCGTCACGACATCGTTTACACAATAAAATTGGTAAAATTGATAAGTAAAATCGATAACTTGCACTTCAATGCCCATCTAAGTTTTTACACTTCAAGTTTCTCAGTGCGGGATGGGCGAGGTACATTTGCGTTTATCATGTTTTGTTGACCCGCATACTCTACATTTCCTCTTTTTTTTTGGTTTTGCAATGTCAAATGGGTGTTGAAATCTTTTCTCTTTTGGACGCCCTTTCGTAGTAGACTTTGGTGGGTCTAGTATCACTCTTGTGTTTGATGATTGGGATCCCTCTGTATGTGAGCCCTGGAACTGAAAAATATTGCCAGACACATGCGTGACAGGATTGCTTCCTTGATGTGCTACTGGGACCCCTTCAGTGGCCCTAGTCCATGGTGGTGAAGAAAACATTTGTGGTTCCTTTCCCTCATCTTGTTCCTTTCTAGCTTTCTTTAGCTGCCTCTTTTTTAGCGCATCCATGTCATCTCTGAAAGCATCAACATGTTTCCTTGCCAATGCCATCCCTTCATCAGTAGTGCAAGCGTCTTTTGCTTGTTCCTTGAAATCATTCAGAATAGATGTATATCTCATGATATTTTTTCCTTCCTCTGTCATACCCTTCTTAACTGTTGGCTGTTGGTAATCAGGCTCAACAAGATCCTCCTTTGGGTCCCATGTCCACCTATCTAGGATATACCTCCTTGGTATCTCGTAGACTCCAATCTGTTCCAATACTCGTAGTATGTGTGCGCACAACAGCCCATCGCGATCAAACTTGCAGCAAGTGAATGAGTATACCCCTTCATCCTTGTTTGCTTGCACATGGTAGTCCCTATCCCCATATATTGGTAGTATGCCTCGGAGTGACCACATCCCGAATGTTCCATCTTGCAAAGTGTCGCATCCGTAAGCAGTCTTTAGCTTCATCTCTACCTGGAACTTGGAGAACATATTTTGTGTGTATATCCCTCGGATCAACAACTCGATTGGGTTCAATGAATACATGTCTGCCTCTTTGTAAATTGTGTCCACTTGCTCTTTCGCCACAGCCACCATTACTTTCTCCTATATTGTAGTGTATTGTGTTGCGAATTCAATCAATGAGTTGTTGGGGTTCACGTACTTCTTGAGCACAGCATTGAATCCCTCGCTCCTTGCAGTTGTCTGCAAGAACGGAAAGAAATGCTTCATGTTGTACAATGGGGCCCAACATTTCCTGTTTTCCCACAACCAGTGAAAATGTTCGTTGTCGGTCTGGCCATATACATCCATCATTGCCCACCATTTGTTTTCATGTTTTGTGTGTCACAGAGGAAGAGTTAGAAAACAAATGGTGGGCAATGATGGATGTATATGACCAGACCGACAACGAACATTTTCACTGGCTGTGGGAAAACAGGAAATGTTGGGCCCCAGTGTACTACATGAAGAATTTCTTTCCGTTCTTGCAGATAACTGCAAGGAGCGAGGGATTCAATGCTGTGCTCAAGAAGTACGTGAACCTCAACAACTCATTGATTGAATTCGCAACACAATACACTGCAACACAGGAGAAAGTAATGGTGGTTGTGGCGAAAGAGCAAGTGGACACAATTTACAAAGAGGCTGACATGTATTCATTGAACCCAATCGAGTTGCAGATGCGAGGGATATACACACAAAATCTGTTCTCCAAGTTCCAGGTAGAGATGAAGCTAAAGACTGCTTACGGATACGACACTTTGCAAGATGGAACATTCAGGATGTGGTCACTCCGAGGCATACTACCAAAATATGGGGTTAGGGACTACCATGTGCAAGCAAACAAGGATGAAGGGGTATACTCATGCACTTGTTGCAAGTTTGATCGCGGTGGGTTCTTGTGCGCACACATACTACGAGTATTGGAACAGATTGGAGTCTACGAGATACCAAGGAGGTATATCCTAGATAGGTGGACATGGGACCCAGAGGAGGATCTTGTTGAGCCTGATTACCAACAGTCAACAGTTAAGAAGGGTATGACAGAGGAAGGAAAAAATATCATGAGATATACATCTATTCTGAATGATTTCAAGGAACAAGCAAAAGACGCTTGCGCTACTGATGAAGGGATGACATTGGCAAGGAAGCACGTTGATGCTTACAGAGATGACATGGATGCGCTAAAAAATAGGCACCTAAAGAAAGCAAGAAAAGAAAAAGATGAGGGAAAGGAAGCACAAATGTTTTCTTCACCACCATGGACTAGGGCCACTGAAGGGGTCCCAGTAGCGCATCAAGGAAGCATTCCTGTCACGCATGTGTCTAGCAATATTTTTCAGTTCGAGGGCTCACATACAAAGGGATCCCAATCATCAAACACAAGAGTGATACTAGACCCACCAAAGTCTACTACGAAAGGGCGTCCAAAAGAGAAAAGATTTCAGCACCCATTTGACATTGCAAAACCAAAAAAAGAGGAAATGTAGAGTATGCGGGTCAACAAAACATGATAAAGGCAACTGTACCTCGCCCATCCCGCACTGAGAAACTTGAAGTGCAAAAACTTAGATGGGCATTGAAGTGCAAGTTATCGATTTTACTTATCAATTTTACCCATTTTATTGTGTAAACGATGTCGTGACGCCATGTAATGAAAAGTTATCAGCACTGAAACAGGCAAGTTATCATTCAAAATGTAATAGGGATTTTCAGAAATGAGAATGAGATTAGTTATCGTTCTTTGTTTGTGAGCAAAATGTTACGACGCCGTGAAAAAAGAAAGTTATCAGAACCTGATAAAGGATGTTATCAGCGCTAACTAACATAAGTTATCACCAAAATTGTATAGAAAAATGTATAAAACTATCATCGTTACATAAATTCAAACTTATATTGGTGCAAATTCCTCACCTCAATTACTCCTTGTTGAACAAGTGATAGCGCCATTGCGTGCATTTGTTAAGAGGATGGTCCAGCCACATGCTTGTCAATATTTTCCTCAGCGCCGGGATCTGCTCCTGAGTTATTTCCGGGATAGTTTTACCATCCTAGAACTCCAAGATCTTGAACGCGAAGAAACCGCAATCAGTACTGTAAGGAAAAAACAAAAAAATGTGTTAAAAGCAAACTAAGATATGCAAAAAGGTGAACAAACTTAAAAAATGCTACACTAATAAGATATGAGGTATTTAGATGGGAAAAGATGATGGAGTACTAGCCAAAAAAACTAAGCCATTGTCCTGTTTGAAGACATCGATGTACACAAGATCATAGCCTTGAATCTGCTTACTCGAGTCCTTGTATGCAATCAACCAGGCTTTTTTAATACCATTCATAAGCTTTGTCGCATGTGTGATGAGCGAAGGGCTATCTTGTGTACGAAGGGAATCAAGAACTTCAAATCGTTTTGCCTTAAGATTAAGGCACAAGACATACCAATGCTCGTCCTTTGGTAGAGGTCCCAACTTTTGCAGTGTTGGAAACAAAAGCTGTTACAAAAATGTGAACACATGAAAACAAGAAGTTACCAATGCATTTACAGTTAAAAAAGCAAGTTATCAAAGTACAGACAACATATGTTACCAGTAGGCATACATGAAAGTTACCAATGGATAGTAAATTCTTTAGTGGTACAATGTGTGACAGAACCAAATTAACAGCCTAATAAAATTGCCTATTATACCAATTAAAAAATAGCTTGTAGGATTTAAAAAGCAGAAAAGTATGTAGTTTACATCAACAAATGTACCTGATTTTTGTGACTAAGTATGTAGTTTACATCACGACGAAAATGTTTGATTAGGAACTTGCTCCTGAAATCACATATGAGAAGATATACTGACAGCAGTCATGGAAAGATGATCTTCCCTGGGGGTACAGAACCAGAAAGTGTTCGGATGTGGAGTTCTGCAATGTTATTCAAAACTTGTCCACCTTCTATTACACTATTAGCAAGTTCCTCCAATGTGACCCACCGCCCATCGATGTCAATAACCCTAATACTGGAAAACAAACAAAGAAAAATAGTATATAAGCCAATGTTTTTCCAATGAGAGGTGAAAATAATATAGAAAAGGAAAATAGTAAATGTCATTATTGTTTTATCCTGGAGTCAACTAAATCAGTGGTGTGCTTGATAACTTCTGCGTAAATAACCTCTTCGAGTGCAGATGCTGTGAGGCCACAATATGGAGGCAGAAGGAACTGTGATGGACGGCTTACCCTCATTTTCCGAATGTGCGATTTAGGAGTCACATTGGCTGAATTATTACCGTTGGGATGTTGAATAATTCGGTGGTCTAGAAGAAAAGTGAAGGGAGTTATCCGAGTTTGGATTGGTGACAAAAAATATTATGGGGAAACAAAAAAGAAAAGAACTTATCAGAGTTTAGAACAATAAATTATCAACATGAAACATAATGATGTTATCAAGGTTGGCAGTAAGAAAAATTTGCTACCTTTTACAGAAGCGTTATTTGCTTTTGCTATAGTAGTGGCACTTTCGACTTCTTCAACCCACATAATTATATCGTCGTCTTCAACATCCGCATCAAAAACTCGAACTCGATGATCTTCAAAAAGTTGCGATCAGGTCAGTTTGAGAAGTCAATTATGTGGAAAAACAACTCAAGAGAAAAGGTGATAGATATTAAAGAATGATGATATAATTACTGTAGAGAGAAAAAGGGAAGAAAAATGAGGGGGTCAGGATAGTTAAAGGGGCAGCATGAATGTATTAGAAATGGTGTGTTGTGTGCGTGTAGGGAAAGGGGGGGGGTATTTCCAGCAACAATAAAAGGAAAGGAGGGTTGAAGTTATCAGCATGGTGGTAGCAGAAGTTATCACGGTGTGATAATAAAATGTTACCAGCGCAACATTCACAAAGGTTATCATGGTGAAAGTTACCATACGATAAAAATGAAAAGCTGCAAACAAGGTACAATATCTTTCATGTAGAGCACTTTAATTATCAGTTAAAAGTAGTGCGCGGTAAGTATAAGTCAGATGTTAGTAAAAGTTACCAGGGATAAATAAATAAAAGGGTTGAAATTACCAGCATGGTGCTAGCAGAAGTTATCAGGAGATATCATAAAAATGTAACCATTTAAGTAACTAGTTAGCGAAAAAATGAAAACATGTAGGTATATTGTTAAAACAAAACAAAAAATACCAGCGCCACATTCGCAAAAAGGTTATCAGATCAGTTAAAAGTTACCGTACGATAGAAAACAAGGTAAAATTTCTTTCATGTAGAGCGATATAATTATCAGATGCAAGTAGAGAGCGCAGTAATTATCAGTCAGATGTTAGTAAAAGTTACCAGGGTTAATGAACAATAATAATCACATATAATAAATCCAAATGAGCATAAAAATAAAGAGAGCGAATGTGAAACGAAAACACATAGTTCATTTCATAGCACACACACAAAAGCACAAGGCATTACATGTGAGAGGGGGGGTTGTCCATAAAAAGGATAAAAACTGCATAAATATACACACAAGGATCAAACTAAAAGCATAAACAGGGTCTTCGAAAAGCAGACATCCATCCCATCAATCTTTTGTGATAAAGCGAAGACACGTATATGCCTTCACTTACCAAGGTCGACAGGCTCAGAGCGTGAAACCAGCTTGGAGTCAACAGGATTATCTCCTACATTTGCCACCATCTCATCAATTGGGGATGCTGCTACTCGGTCTTGGGGAGCATTGTTAACGGTTGGGTCAACTACTGGTACATGAGTTGTCGAAACAACAGCTGGGGGCGGTGTTGGTACTGCAGCTGGGACTACAACTGTCGTATTAATATCTGGTCCGGGCGGTGTGGGGCCAAAATCTATGCCAAGAGAGCAAGATGGTGGGGTGAAATCCCAGTAGGGCCTCTCAGCAACAACATCTTCTACATCTTCATTAATGCTGAATTCTTGGGCAGCGACTCGGTCATCCCCAACTTGAGCTTCAACAAACAATGCATCTTCAGTTTCAACTGGTTCTGCCACATTGGATTGGGCAGATTCAACTGGAGCTTGAACAACACAAGGTATTTTAACAGGAGCTTGGACATCTTCAGCTACGCCAACGCTCATTGGAGGAGCAATTCATTGATATTGATCAGCAGAAGTTTCAGCTACGGCAGCGCTCACTGGATGAGCAATTACTTGAGGTTGATCAGCAGAAGTTTCAGCTTCAGTGCCAATAAGAACATTGGCAATCTCTTCTACCACTTGAGTAATAATGGCTGCTTCCGCGAGCTCATCCACAGCTCCAAAACAAGCATCTGGCAAATTCCTGCGTGACGTGTCAGACGAGTCAGCATCTGCCGGAGATAGGGTAAGATTACTAGGTACAACCTCAGACGTGACACGCACACTGGTAGACCGCGATTGCTGAAGGTCGGCAACACTAATAACTGGAGCATTGGAACCCCTGAAAAATTATTATTTGAAAAGGATATAGTGCACGTGAGAAAATTGTTACCATAGACAAATAACAAATGCTTACCAGCGTATAATCACAAAAATTATCATGCAAAACAGGGTTAAAACTACATACTGTTCAGATAAAGAACTAAAGTTATCACCATGATATTATTACTATTCATTTTAGACAAGAACACATGCTTATAAAGAACTAAAGTTATCACCATGATATTGTTCAGATAAACAATTTACACACAGAGTTATTTCTAATTTTCAGAAGGTAGGTGCTGGCAGAAGTTATAACACAAAAGAGTAACAACAACTAAATATGAACAAACATGCAATATAAAAAATGAAATAAAAAGAACTCAACTAGCAGATGATAAGAAACTCACTTTTTAGGATGTTGCTTCTTCCGCGTGGGATAGGCAATTACTGAGTTAGTGCCCTTATCAAGGCATACAATGCCAAGCTCTTTGATGACGATTGCCTTGATAGAACGATGTGTATCATCCAACGACGGCTGTTCAGAAATAGTTGTACCAGTGGCCATCGGAGGAGAAGGGAGGCGTAATTTCTTGCGACGTCTGACATATTGCTTACCCAAGTTACGGACAAGAGAAGAACCGCACCTCTTCACAAAAGCATCAACAGCAGCCTCGTTTTGAGTATCCGTCATATCTGGCTGGTTATGCAATCCATCACTAGATACATCACCGGAACATGAAGTGAGCATAATCTGAGACTCGAGAGGTTGATCGGTTCCTGCAGTAGTAGTTCCATCAATTCCAGCTGACCTTACAGACACAGTGGCAGTTGTGAACGTAGTTGCATCCACATCTGGATTCGCTGCGCCACTACCTGAAGCAACAGGGGCACTCGGTCCAGCACTACCCCCACTACCTGAAGCCTCATGGGCGTTCGGTCCACCTGAAGAATGATGGTAATGAACGTGAAAATCAAGATCTTCGTCAGAGTGACCATCACCGCCACCATCATCAACCTCATGATCAGAATCTGAACCTTCAACAGTTTGCTTGCCGGAAACTTTTACTTCACGTGAACGGGATGCAAGACGGGTGCTCGCAGTCTTCCCAACAGTATTCCCGCCGGAAGAAGATAAACCCTTGAGTTGGCTCTCTAACACACGGGACATCCATGAGCTGTCTTCACAATCCAAGGACATCAACTCATTAACAAGACCACCGATGAGGCCAACCATGCCAGACGAAAAGCGGCCCACAATAGCAGAAGCTTTAGCAAGTTTCTGATACAAAAAACAAGAATGAAAAAACAAAATAAATAGGGTTGTGAGAAACATTGATTACCATACAAACAATTACTAAAAATACCACACAAAAATAAGTTCGAAACAAAGTTAATCCAAAGTGAGAATCCAAACTTGGAGAAAAAAAAGTTATCATCCTAAAAACAGTAAAAGTTGCGAGGTATTTATAACAGTTTTTACCAGGAAATGGAAAAAGAAAAATAATCAAACACACAAAAAAGGGTAAAATACTTGTTCAGAACAGTTTTGGGGTGCATGAACACGCATGAATTTATCTAGACCTTCCAAGCCACCAAATAAGCAATAGTCTTGGCCATATTGGGGGCTTAAGCTGAAATAAATATGATAAAACAAGTAAAAATCATTATAAAACAGATGGCAATACATAGAAGGTAAGACAAATGACAAATGGGAATTTACCGGTAATTTCCCATAAGAAAGCTTGTCCCTCTGGACATCCATCCGGAGAACTTTCGATGCCAACTCATTCGTCCACACATTAATTGCAAAAGGACCATTAGGCAAGATGATACCAAGGCCAGTTAAGTCAATAGCATCTATATACAGAAGCTGGAAAAATAGAAAAGGTCATTACAAATCTACCTGTTTGGCGGAAAAAGATATACAATCCAAAAATCATGGGAACAAAAACAAGAATAAGGGGACTAACATTGTAGAATAGGAGGCAGCCTGTAGTAGGCTTTCCTTTTGAAAGAGCTTTGTGAAGCTGATCCGCAATAAATTTGCACCAGTTGAGGTTTTTTACATTGCCAATATTTTGCTGTGAAAAAAAAGAAAACACATGAAACAATAGAGGAATGTATGCACACAAGTTAGCAGGGGACATAAGTAGACACTTACAACACTGTTAAAACATTATATCACCAAGTACATAAGCACACAAATACAACATTATTAAGAAGAACCTCATTGCAAGGCATAAATAAGTTATCAGGTGCATTACTATATGATTACCACACTTTCATGAAACAGTTATCAGGTGCATTGCTATATGATTATCACACTTTCATAAAAAGATATCAGGTGCATTGCTGTATAACTACAACACTAACAGAAAAAGGTTATCAGGTGCATTACTACATAATTACCACACTTCAGATCATAAAAAAAAAATCAAAGGGACAGAAATTACCACACTACAAAAAACTGGGAGAGTTATCAAGTGCATATGTGCATAAATCATCAGACTGATAAGCAAAGAAGTTACCAGGTAAAAATACAAAAAATAAAAGAGATAAATAGTATGAACTAGAAAGATAGCCAGATGTGCTTACCAACACAGGATACCATCTGGTGCTGATCTTGTTGGAAGTCGTCGGCGCCATCACAGTGCTGGCAGCAAGCACAAGCCACAAGCGCTTGAAATTGTCATCATGCTGGTTAGTGCTCAAGATAAGGTTTAATACATCTACAGTTTTAGGAGCATGTCCAAGATCACCAAAAATATCTCCCGCAAGTTCAAGCTGTGCATCTGTAGGAACCTTGAAATCCACCGCAATATCATCTCGGGGCACACCCATTATACGATGCACAGACTCTTCACTGACCGGTAACCTCCCGCGACCAGGTACAACAACCTCACGAGAATCAGGGTCGTATAGACCAGCAAGCCATTGAGAAAGCCGATTGAACAGATTATCACACTTGATATTCCGCAAACTAGTGAAATCCATGTCATCAATCGCAGACATCCTCTCATCAGACATATCCTTACAAGCAGTCACAAGAGCACTAGGAGAAGCCATGTTCCGATCTGCGGGAGGCTTCTGTTTCTTTAAGGGGTACGCCTCTTCAAAATCATCATCTAATTTGCGCTTCCTTGGCATTGTGACCTGACACACAAGAATACCAAAGAGAAAAAAGTGACCATAAAGAATGCAGGCTGTTGAAATAGTAGTCACACACATATTCTTCTGATACATTGGTAACTTGTGAGCATACAACAAGATAACTCATCCACAACAGAGAAAGACGAAAACAGAAAAAGGACATATGTGCTTCTACTAGATATTGAATATCTCAATTTTTGTTTGCTTATGATGCACCGATAAAATGTATGTATCGGGCAAGATAACTTATGCAAATTAGGGATGGCAACAACTTACACGTAAACACATATATTGGACATCACAGAACTAAGTATTAAAAAATCAGTGACATGATAAATTTTACAGTAGACTCCTGATAAATTAGTCACACCACTGATGGTAATCCTATTCACAATTAAAGTTCGGGTAAACTAAATGGTGGCACATCCATAAGTTGCCAAATATCGCTCTCCTAAGTTAGAAACACAAAATGCATCATGAAACGAGACACCACTGATAGTGCTAACAAAAATCAGGGAAATCGAGCCATGTAGCAATTACAGAAAACCCTAGAAATCAGAATCATGAAAGGATACATCATTGATGGCGAATCATGAATGTATACATAAAGGTTTTGCATCTAGAGAAAACCCTATAAATAAGAATCGAACAATGTAACAGGGGATCAGTTCAAAAATTACAGCAACTAGCCACAAAAATCGAAAATTGCAAATTAATCACTAGAACGATGTGCATGCGAAACAGGGGCTAAATTATAGCATTTGCACCACAAATTGAATGCATTGGGCGCATTTCTAGTCTGTTCTAACATGTGACCATCTCGACGAACATCCCGCCACTGATGGCGTCGAGAAATAGAGCAAAAACTACTGGGGGCGGATGTGAGGGTGATTGAGTCGATAATCGCCGGTGGAACAGAATACTAACGCCGCGAATCGGCCGGAGAAGGCGGCGCCGCTCGCCGTCGACGCAGAGGGAGCGGGGGCGGAGCGACAGAGAAGCGGGCGCGCGGTTACCAGTCGATTTGCGGCGCACGAACTACTGGGGACGGATGTGAGGGAGATTGAGTAGATACTCACCGGTGGAACGGAAAACCAGCGCCGAGAATGGGCCGGAGAAGGCGCGCCGCCGCTCGCCGTGGACGGAGACAGAGAGAGCGGGAGCGGGAAGACAGAGTAGTGCGCGAGCCATTACAGAGAAGAGTGGTGGGGGACGGGGGATTAAATTCCGAGCGAGACGGTCGAGCGTATCGGGCGAGAGTATTGTATCGGGCTTGGCCCACCACCCAGCGATAGAAGAAACGAACAGAAGAAACGAGACGGTTGGAGCGTATCTTGCGTCCGTTGGATTTCAAATGGACGACATCCAGCAGGTGTGGCGATTTTGCAAAGTGGCACAGGTGTGCCAAATACATATTTCGATAATTATAAAATCAGACACAATCAATGGTAATTAAAGTACAAGTATGCTGGTAACTTTCCTTAGTTTTCATATGGTAATTTCATGAAACCAATTTCCCATATCTTTTTTTGCATGGGACAATTATAACATCAGACACAATCAATGGTAATTAAAGTACAAGTATGCTGGTAACTTTCCTTAGTTTTCATATGGTAACTTCATGGAACCAATTTCCCATATCTTTTTTTTGCATGGGACAATTATAACATCAAACACAATCAGTGGTAATTAAAGTACAAGTATGCTGGTAACTTTCCTTAGTTTTCATATGGTAACTTCATGGGACAATTCCTCATATCTTTTTTTGCATTGGACAATAATAACATCAGACACAATCAATGGTAATTAAAGTACAAATATGTTGGTAACTTCTATTAGTCAACAAATGGTAATTAAAATGGGTCAACAGAGTAGGTATCTACCAGTCAAGCTATTGTCGACACAGTCTTTGAATGCTTTGTTTAGTGGTTTATCATCAGCCATAAGCTTTTCAAGTTTTTCCTGTGCCTTCTTCATTATATGCCAGCGGCAATTCTGTGTATAATGTTCAAGAAGACCTCGTCGATCGCACTCCTCATTGCAATGTCCTGGTATGTGATGATGTTTTTTGGGGCAACACCACCCATTGCATGGAGGAATGTGTTAAAGAGGCACACAAAGTTCTCCTTTAGTTCGTTTCGAACGAAGCCACACCCAAACTGGATGGATTGACCATGGTTATTAATTCCAATGAATGGTGCACACGGCATCTTGTACAATTTTGTCATGTATGTTGTGTCGAATGACAAACAGTCATTATACTTTGCATATGCCCTGCGTGATGCACCATCTATCCAGAACAAGTTTTCAACCCTGTCCTCATCATCAAGTTTGATTCTCCAGTAGAAATATGAGTCTTTGGCCCTCATCTCTTGGAAGTACGCAATTGTGCTCCCAACGTCCTTGTGGCGGTGCTCTAAGCGGAACTTAGCTCGTTGATTAGCAATGTCTTGTGTCGTGTAAGGTACGTCTTGAGCGCTTCCGTAGAACCATGACATCAACTGCATCTGCCTCGCAGTCTCAATGTTGCATCCGTGCAGAACCCTCAAGATGTCCTGCTCCTCCTTCGGAATGTACCGATGTGATGATAAGAATTTTGTTAGGGACGGTTTTTTGATCAGGGGGTAATTGTGGTTGTCCTCGAAATGGCCAACAGTCCACCATGCATCATCGTGGGTTAGGTACATGTGACGCCCGAAGACCGACGTCCCAGAAGATTCTAGAAGATTCCAGATGTTCCAGGTTCTCCCGTGTGTTTCTTTTGTGCTCGTGTTATTTATTTTGCTTTGCATCATGTCATCATGCCATCATGTCATTAATCTTTTGCATCTCAACTTAAATAAATTGTGTGGGCCTTCGGTCCATTTAAATCGAGGGAAGAGTGTCTTCTCTTTATAACATATGTCCTCTCAATATTTAGGGAGCTATATTATAAAATACTCCATTCTTTGGAATTAAACCACACACACTTGCATATCTCCCCTATTTTGTTGGAACCATTTTTGTTGGGTTGGTAATTTTCCATAAAGCCGTACAAAAATGTTCCATCTTTTATTTTCTAGTTCAGGCCTCCTTGTGTTGTGTTGCTGTTGGAATCGCAAGACCGCCGAGGTTTTTGCCAAGTACCACTACAACCGCAAACGTCTTCGGATCTTCAAGTTCAACTACGTGGATTCGCCAAGTACCCCTACGGCAAGTACCACGACATCGACGACATGTACACCTACGGAACGTGTACAACTACCATCACCGAAGACCCATGTACGACTACCGTCGCCGAGTACCACTACCGTCGTGAGAACCGAGTCCGGCAAGTCCGATGACCCCAAGTACCACGACCCGATGACCCCGAACATCTACGAACGATAACGTCTACTTCCACGACTCGCGAGAACAAATATTTCCACTACGTCCCTCGACGACTCGATCCGCTTCGAGAACGAACGCTTCGAAGGTATAACCCCGAGACGATGACCCGTGGAATGCTTGTGTTGTATGAGATGCTCCACTTGTGTGCTCCGTGCCCGTTGTGCCTCTTTTGTCATGCTCCTCGGTTGCCTCGTCGCCGACCCGTGGGAACCCGGTGACGGGATAACCCCACCTTTTCATCTTGTTTCGCTCGCTCACGCCACCTTCATCTTTTGCACCGGTCTCTCAATGAGTTACCGGAACCGAGATGTTGCCGTTGCATCATTTTCGGTTCGTCGCCGTGGCACCCTTTTCTTCCACCACGGTGACTAATACTCCTTATCATCTTCATATCTTCTTCGTGTCAACCTTTTAATAATTTGCATAAAACTTGATCATGTCATCCGCATCATGTTAACAACATTAAAAATGTGTGAATTGTTGTTTGCTTCAAATTGCAAAACATGCATATGGGGTTTTCCAGAATTGTTGTTTGTCATTCCGGCCTCATTTAAACTTGCCTAAATAGGTAGTTTGCTCTTGCTTCACCTCTTGCCATGTTAACAAACTTTTAATCTTGTCTTGTAAATAAATGAGAGTTAATTAAATAATTAAAATGTGGTGTTTCGTCAATATGCAACTCGTTGCATATTAAGCTCCACTTAACTTGTAGTGTTGTTTTTGCACTCTACCATGCCCTGCATATTTAAAACATGACATGCATCATGCTTGGATGTGCATCGTATGCCATGCTTATGCTTGTGTGTTTACCGTGATGCTTGTTTCTTTCCGGTTTGCTTCCCTCATTAGCTTCGGTTCCGTTCCGGAGTTGTGAGGATCCGTTCGACTACTTCATTGATCCGTTCTTCTCCCTTGCGGAATCCCAGGCAAGATGATCATACCCTTGGATACCTTTACTACCATTGCCATGCTTAGTTGTCTTGATGCTATCGTTACATGTCGGGCTACCCATCTTTTATGTCAGCCTCTCCTTGTTGCCTTGAAACCTCTAACTTTTGAAACCTTCCTAGCAAAACCATTGTTTGGCTATGTTACCCGCTTGCTCAGCCCCTCTTATAGCGTTGTTAGTTGCAGGTGAAGATGAAGATCGTTCCAGGAGGGAACTTGTTGTTGGAATATCACAATATCTATATTTATTATTAACACACCTATATACTGGGCATGGGTGGAAGGCTTGGCCTTTTGCTCGGTGTTTTGTTCCACTCATGCCACCTTAGGCGCCGATAAACCGGCATTATGTTCCTTGATTTTGCGTTCCTTACACGATGGGTGGATGGGGACCCCTTGACAGTTCGACTTTGAATAAAACTCCTCCAGCAAGGCCCAACTTTGGTTTTAATTTGCTCATAATAACAACTTAATAATTAATTAATTGCATAGGGGGTCATGTCCCCGGGTTCTTAATTCTACATAACAGGGGGGGCCAGTGCTGATGGTGTTGGTCCCAAACGGGCAGACTGCGGGAACCACCACGGGGAAACTCGAGGTTTGGGTCCTGTAGGATGTCCCATCCGGTCGTGGCCTGAGACGAGATACGCGCGGCTACTATCAGGGTGTCGGCACGCCGGGAGGTCTTGCTGGACTTGTTTTACCATTGTCGAAATGTCTTGTGCACCGGGATGCCGAGCCTGATCGGTTTTCCCTAAGATAAGGAGTGATGATATTATATTTATCGCTTCAGCTAATCGTGAGAGCTTTTGATGGGCTAAGTTGGGACACCCCTGCAGGGTTATGATCTTTCGAAAGCCGTGCCCGCGGTTATGTGGCAGATTGGAATTTGTTAATGTCCGGTTGTAGAAAACTTGACAGAGGATCCGAAGTAAAACACACAACTGTGTGAGTAATCATGACTGTCTCTTTTCATTTTGAGAAGAGAACACGGTGGGGTTATGTTTGACTCGTATGTAGTTCAGGATCTTTAGCGATCACTACTTTTGCGACCGTTTTGCGTAGATGCTCATCTTACTCTTGTACTCGTAAGCTAGCCACCATATTATGCTTAGCCGCTGCTGCAACCTCACCACTTTACCTCTTCCTACCCATGGTTATGGGATTGCTGAGTCCTCGTGGCTCACAGATACTACAACACCAGATGCAGGTTTAGCTGAGATTGAAGCAGGAGATGGATCAGAACTTCCGGGAGTTCCATGAAGAGAGTGGTCGTATGCTTGTGACGTTTTCGACGATCAGTAGTGGTTTCTACTAGGGGCGATTCAGACCTGTGGCTTTATGTTGTTTTGGTATCTTTCTTTTGGATCTTTGCCCGTAGTCGGGTTGTGATCTTTTAAATGATGGTTTGCTTATGTAATGTATTGTGTGAAGTGGCGAGTGTAAGCCAACTATCTCCTTTTGCAATTTCATCCCCATTTTTACATGAGTCGTGCAAAGATACCAAACTTGAGATCATTCCAGAATGGGCTTATACCTTTAAGTCGTGCCTCGACACGTAGGAGGTATAGTCTCATCCTGGGCATTACAAGTTGGTATTCAGAGCCTTCTCCGACCTAGAAGCCCCCACTGATTGATCGAATCGTTGACGGTTGAGTCTAGGCACACACTTAAAAATGTTTTGAGTCCTATTTATATATCGGAGAGTAGGATTTCTTTTGCTCCTCATCTCTTTTCACTCTGGTGAGGACTCCTGACGATTACTCTTATCTCTTCTACTTTCAAAAAAAATGCACAATTTTTTTAGGATCTCGCGAGTATTGTTTGATTTGTTTCGATGTCTTTGTGACGAGAACATTGTTCTCGATGCCTCCTGTCATTAGGGGTTGTGGCAGTGTCCCGGGGAGTTGAGCTCCGAGGTGTTGTCGTCACAAATCCATCGCATCAGTTCTAGAATACTTAAGACGGCCGACATCGAAAACTCTCCTATGCGGTTAGTGGCAAGATAACCCCGACATCACCCAGTACTGGGGAGGTAGTTCGGGAGTATTGCCATAGCTTGTATAGTGGATGTGTTTCGAAGGTCCGAGGTAAACGGTTTCCGGAAACAACTGGTTATGTGTTGAAGGATGGATACAGCTGGATGTAGGATTAGAGTTGAGTGCGCGGTGCTTCCACTGTATCCCCAACACCTGATTGCATAACTGGAAACTTTCGGAAATTAATAGGTGGGTTCATCTAGTAACTCGTAGGCATTCTTCCAATGAGTCCATGATATGAAGTTCGGGGTTCTACATTGAGTGAAGTGGTTTTATGGGCTTGTTCCGATCGGGAGTTGCATCTTAAAGGGTCCTTGGCTATGCTGATCCGGGGATTGCAAAACCCTTTTGTAACACGTTCCATGAGCTTTCAGCACGAATATGTCGAACGAAGCTTCTATCTTGTATTTGTTCTATCTGCTCCTTGTTGCTTTTATTTATCTTTTGTTCTCCAAGTGGCTTCTCGACAAGTTGATGTACCTGCGGAATTCATTCGTTCAATCCTCTGTTCGAATGATATTGTGAAGATTATGTTGCAACATATCTATCCTTTGTTCTCGTTTTGGTTCTGGTATGCGAGTTGCTTCGATGTCAAATGTTGATTCCATACCTATCCTAATCGGTGTTCTCATATTTCTATGGGAGTGCTAATTCTTCTTGACCATCGAGATTTTCATGGTATTCCTTTTCAACCGGTGTGCCTTCTCTTCAAGTGATTCCATACAGACGCCGTTGAGAAATCTGACGATTTGTCTGTATTCATTCATCCCAAGTTGTCCTTATTTTCCCCACCCTCCCACCCTTTTTCTTTATGGAGCCACCAATTCACAAATCTAATATCCATTTTATTCATGTGATACTTCTTCATTCTTTTCCTTCAATGTTCTTATCCGGTGATTTATCGTGAAAATGCTCAAGGGCTTCAAGTTCATCATTCTTTTGCTCTCAAATTCTGCCGGTGGATGTAATTCAAGATTTCGGTGTTGATCTTATATTTTTCCTCATTTCACAATGCTTTCTTATTCCGGTGCACCAATTATTCATTCTCATCTTGCTATTCATATCCGGAGTGCTGAAGATTCATAATTCCATCCTTAATCCGTTCAAATTATTTTGAGCATTGTCATCTTACTCAAGCCATTTAATTCAACTGGTGTAATATCTCTTAAGCAATCTTTTCCAACGGTGATTTCTTTTGAGTGGGCCCTAACCCACAGGTCTTTTTCCAGGATCTTACCTGACTCTTCTAATTTTTTCCAGAGTTATTCTAAAATTCTTTTCAAAGTGTGACGTAAGAATGATTTCCATCAGTCACATGCCTTCTCCAAGCTTGTTTTCAATTATTTCCATCTTTTGCTCCACCTTCCTCTTGTCATTCGTCCGGAGTATCTTGAAATTCTTCATGGCATTTCTCGTCTTCATTCTCAACATTTGAAGACCCAAAGACGAGTTCCTCTTGAATCCTTATTCGTTCTTGAAGATTCGTGGTTCTATCTTCATGTCATCCTCATTATTGTTCAGATTGTGAGGAATTCTTTTTATACCCATCCGAAGCGTTTCATGAATCCTTTCCATTGTGATCCTCTGAAGGCCATCATTTCAGAAGATTTCTTCGTTCTCAGTTTTCAACTTCGTCCTCCAAATATTCTTCATTGATGTCTCTTCGTTCGTCTCCATATTCTTACGGTGGTTCTTTCAAGATTACCCTTCCGTTGTTATCGTATTAATTCATTTGTTCTTTTCACAATCCTACCGGTGAGTCATTCAAGATTATTCTCAAGCTTGTGCGAGATCTCTCTTTAATTCTTTGCAACGAGAATAAGTAGTATGCCAAATCATTTGCTTGTTGCCAATTTAAATTGGTGAAGGATATGCATGACATAACTCTTATTTTTATTCCTTCAAGGTGATTTAATTCTTTTGTTTGGAGCTTGTTCATCATATCATATTCTCGGTCCTAAGTTGTTCATCTTGTTTTCCGGGGCTCCAAGTTATTTCAATTATATCATTCCAAAACTTCATCTAATTCATCGCAGGCCTTGAGTCTTATTATTTTCATCTTTCACTTCTCATGATTTCATTACCGGAGTTCTTCATGATGATTGATCATGTTTTAATTCATCCTTTAAGTCTTCATCAAGATTCTTGTTGGAGCTCAAGCATTCTTCATCATGCTTTCCAAGTGCAATTCTTTCTCCCTTATCTTTTCAGATGGTGTTATGTCATTCTTGACAATTCCTTCATGTTTTATGATTCACGAGTTATCAAGAATGAGATATTTAAAACCATCATTTTCCTTGTTCAGGAGATCTTGTCAACCCTTCAATTATTCGTTGGTGTCATCTTGGGTTATAATTCACCTAAAAGCTTTCCTTGAGAATTGTTGCTATTATGGTGCTTATAAATGACCCAAGTTCTTCATTTATCCTCCCGGTGAGATAAGTTTTTCACCTCCTTGTTGATCTCAATCCAATCAAATGTTTTCATAAGTGGCTGGTTGTCACCGTATAATTTTGAGATGTTTTCCATAAGCCCACATCAAGCTTATTCATTTTCGTTGTTGATTTTCCAACAACTCCGTTCAACCCTTCTTTGTAAGGATGCTCTTTCAAATTCAATTGTGGGAGAAGTTGTCATTTTCTTCTCCGTTCTTTTCTTTCCAACGATCTATATTCATATTCTTTCATTCCGGAGGCTTTGTGATATTTCTCTCTTTAACCATCATCTCGTTTTTATCGAGATCATGTTCTTTCCCTTGCTTATCATTTAACCGGAGATTGTATTCTTCATTCTAGTTCCGTCATCTTATCTAGTTTTCCTCTGTTTTCAACCGGAGTGCTGTCTGAAGCCTTCCTTACCCCTTGTGCCATTCTTTCAATGTTCTGGAGGCTGTGTGTTGTTGTTTTCATCAAGTATCATCCCAACTTGGCAAGTTCATGTTCAATTCCTTCCATTTTCAGACGGAGTGCTGTCCAAATTCTGTCATTCTTATTCCTTGGCTATACCATTGCGGTTTCATATTCTTTTGGTTCGTAAGCTCTTGTTTCATGTCTTTCAACCTATAAGGTTCTCATAATGCTCCTTGTTCCTCTTTTCCAACGGAGTGTTTCATCTTCGTTCATCTCCATTGTATTCTTTATTCAACTTGTTTAACCTCTCAAGGTTCTTTGGTTCCACTCGTCTGTCAAAGAAGCAACTTTGCTTTACCTCTTCCTCTTCCGTTTTTACCCGGTGCTATCTCTAGGATCTCGGGTCAAGTTCCTCTATTAGTGTGGGAGAGTTGTGACGCCTGAAGACCGACGTCCCACAAGATTCCAGAAGATTCCAGATGTTCCGGGTTCTCCCGTGTGTTTCTTTTGTGCTCGTGTTATTTATTTTGCTTTGCATCATGTCATCATGCCATCATGTCATTAATCTTTTGCATCTCAACTTAAATAAATTGTGTGGGCCTTCGGTCCATTTAAATCGAGGGAAGAGTGTCTTCTCTTTATAACATATGTCCTCTCAATATTTAGGGAGCTATATTATAAAATACTCCATTCTTTGGAATTAAACCACACACACTTGCATATCTTCCCTATTTTGTTGGAACCATTTTTGTTGGGTTGGTAATTTTCCATAAAGCCGTACAAAAATGTTCCATCTTTTATTTTCTGTTCAGGCCTCCTTGTGTTGTGTTGCTGTTGGAATCGCAATACCGCCGAGGTTTTTGCCAAGTACCACTACAACCGTGAACGTCTTCGGATCTTCAAGTTCAACTACGTGGATTCGCCAAGTACCCCTACGGCAAGTACCACGACATCGACGACATGTACATCTACGGAACATGTACAACTACCATCACCGAAGACCCATGTACGACTACCGTCGCCGAGTACCACTACCGTCGCGAGAACCGAGTCCGGCAAGTCCGATGACCCCAAGTACCACGACCCGATGACCCCGAACATCTACGAACGAGAACGTCTACTTCCACGACTCGCGAGAACAACTACTTCCACTACGTCCCTCGACGACTCGATCCGCTTCGAGAACGAACGCTTCGAAGGTATAACCCCGAGACGATGACCCGTGGAATGCTTGTGTTGTATGAGATGCTCCACTTGTGTGCTCCGTGCCCGTTGTGCCTCTTTTGTCATGCTCCTCGGTTGCCTCGTCGCCGACCCGTGGGAACCCGGTGACGGCATAACCCCACCTTTTCATCTTGTTTCGCTCGCTCACGCCACCTTCATCTTTTGCACCGGTCTCTCAACGAGTTACCGGAACCGAGATGTTGCCGTTGCATCATTTTCGGTTCGTCGCCGTGGCACCCTTTTCTTCCACCACGGTGACTAATACTCCTTATCATCTTCATATCTTCTTCGTGTCAACCTTTTAATAATTTGCATAAAACTTGATCATGTCATCCGCATCATGTTAACAACATTAAAATGTGTGAATTGTTGTTTGCTTCAAATTGCTAAACATGCATATGGGGTTTTCCGGAATTGTTGTTTGTCATTCCGGCCTCATTTAAACTTGCCTAAATAGGTAGTTTGCTCTTGCTTCACCTCTTCCCATGTTAACAAACTTTTAATCTTGTCTTGTAAATAAATGAGAGTCAATTAAATAATTAAAATGTGGTGTTTCGTCAATATGCAACTCGTTGCATATTGAGCTCCACTTAACTTGTAGTGTTGTTTGTGCACTCTGCCATGCCCTGCATATTTAAAACATGACATGCATCATGCTTGGATGTGCATCGTATGCCATGCTTATGCTTGTGTGTTTACCGTGATGCTTGTTTCTTTCCGGTTTGCTTCCCTCGTTAGCTTCGGTTCCGTTCCGGAGTTGTGAGGATCCGTTCGACTACTTCATGGATCCGTTCTTCTCCCTTGCGGAATCCCAGGCAAGATGATCATACCCTTGGATACCTTTACTACCATTGCCATGCTTAGTTGTCTCAATGCTATCGTTACATGTCGCGCTACCCATCTTTTATGTCAGCCTCTCCTTGTTGCCTTGAAACCTCTAACTTTTGAAACCTTCCTAGCAAAACCACTGTTTGGCTATGTTACCCGCTTGCTCAGCCCCTCTTATAGCGTTGTTAGTTGCAGGTGAAGATGAAGATCGTTCCAGGAGGGAACTTGTTGTTGGAATATCACAATATCTATATTTATTATTAACACACCTATATACTGGGCATGGGTGGAAGGCTTGGCCTTTTGCTCGGTGTTTTGTTCCACTCATGCCACCTTAGGCGCCGATAAACCGGCATTATGTTCCTTGATTTTGCGTTCCTTACACGATGGGTGGATGGGGACCCCTTGACAGTTCGACTTTGAATAAAACTCCTCCAGCAAGGCCCAACTTTGGTTTTAATTTGCTCATAATAACAACTTAATAATTAATTAACTGCATAGGGGGTCATGTCCCCGGGTTCTTAATTCTACATAACAGGGGGGGCCAGTGCTGATGGTGTTGGTCCCAAACGGGCAGACTACGGGAACCACCACGGGGAAACTCGAGGTTTGGGTCCTGTAGGATGTCCCATCCGGTCGTGGCCTGAGACGAGATACGCGCGGCTACTATCAGGGTGTCGGCACGCCGGGAGGTCTTGCTGGACTTGTTTTACCATTGTCGAAATGTCTTGTGCACCGGGATGCCGAGCCTGGTCGGTTTTCCCTAAGATAAGGAGTGATGATATTATATTTATCGCTTCAGCTAATCGTGAGAGCTTGTGATGGGCTAAGTTGGGACACCCCTGCAGGGTTATGATCTTTCGAAAGCCATGCCCGCGGTTATGTGGCAGATTGGAATTTGTTAATGTCCGGTTGTAGAAAACTTGACAGAGGATTCGAAGTAAAACACACAACTGTGTGAGTAACCGTGACTGTCTCTTTTCATTTTGAGAAGAGAACACAGTGGGGTTATGTTTGACTCGTATGTAGTTCAGGATCTTTAGCGATCACTACTTTTGCGACCGTTTTGCGTAGATGCTCATCTTACTCTTGTACTCGTAAGCTAGCCACCATATTATGCTTAGCCGCTGCTGCAACCTCACCACTTTACCTCTTCCTACCCATAAAGCTTTGCTAGTCTTGATACCCATGGTTATGGGATTGCTGAGTCCTCGTGGCTCACAGATACTACAACACCAGATGCAGGTTCAGCCGAGATTGAAGCAGGAGATGGATCAGAACTTCCGGGAGTTCCATGAAGAGAGTGGCCGTATGCTTGTGACATTTTCGACGATCAGTAGTGGTTTCTACTAGGGGCGATTCAGACCCGTGGCTTTATGTTGTTTTGGTATCTTTCTTTTGGATCTTCGCCCATAGTCGGGTTGTGATGTTTTAAATGATGTTTTGCTTATGTAATGTATTGTGTGAAGTGGCGAGTGTAAGCCAACTATCTCCTTTTGCAATTTCATCCCCATTTTTACATGAGTCGTGCAAAGATACCAAACTTGAGATCATTCCAGAATGGGCTTATACCTTTAAGTCGTGCCTCGACACGTAGGAGGTATAGTCCCATCCTGGTCATTACAGTACATGTGTGCTTCACATTCAGTTCTAACAACTTTCTTTTTCCTCTTCTTCACAATGCTGGCTGGGTTTTCCACATCTTGCAGCTCATCCCTGTCCTTGCGCCGTTTGCCATATTTTGTACAAACTATGAGCACCCTGCTTATAGTTCCATCCACCCCCTCTTTCTTGAATTGCTGCCTAATTGCAAAGCCAGTCCTGCGCGCGTAGATGCTGTAGTGGTCATGTGCGCTCTCCAGTGTGTCAAATTTTGTCCCTTGTAAAGGTGGCTTAGGTGTGGAATATGCCTCCATGTTGCTGCCTTCCATATCACCGTTGATCCCAGCAGATTCTGGAGTTGCTGGTTCGCTTATTGTCTGCTCTCCAAGGCTCCCAGCTCATGTGCTTGCATTTGTTCCAGCACTATGTGCATTTGTTCCAGCACTGGGCAAACTGTTGTTTGCGCTCATTGCCCGAGCTCCTGCATTTTGGCCTGGTAGATTAGTGTAATATTTCACGATAAATAACAGTTCTCCATCATGGTAATTTTCAAACCCACTTCAATAGTAAAGTATTCTTTTCTGACTAAAAATAACCCTGGTAATTTGTATAGTCTTGAACCTGGTAATATGTGTGCCCCAATGCTGGTAATTTTCAACCCCACTTCAATAGTAAAGTATTCTTTTTCTGTCTAAAAATAACCCTGGTAATTTGTATAGTCTTGAACCTGGTAATATGGGTGCCCCAATGCTGGTAATTTTCAACCCCACTTCAATAATAAAGTCCTTGTGTTTTTCATTCCATGACTATATGTAAACACAAATGCTGGTAATTTTACCTGTTTCCATGATGCTTGCACAATTGTTGCTTGGTGTGCGCGCTGCGCTGTCCTCTTCATGCATTCTCCCTCCTCCTCCATCTTTTACATTTTCTCCTCTACTAGTATCCATTATCTACTCCTGCTTCATTGCTTTTACGTTTCATGTTAGCATACATTTGCATGTGTTGACTCTTATTTTTAAACTCATTGTTCTGTTTACTATTTACACAGTTGTTTGAAGGCAAGAATCGCAGGGTTGATTGGGAAGAACACTAAACAGGACAATTACAGTACATGATAGTAAAAGACACCCCTTTTCTTTATCAAATGATAGTAGTCAGCTAAAAAGTGCATGATAATTTTACTATGTAATTATTAAGCAGAATTATCTAGAGATGAGTCTTGATTCTTACCAGATTTCAGTTGATTTTTCTGTTGATTCTCTGGAGATGTTTGCCTGGTGATTTTGCCTGGTAATTTATGTTTGTCCCCCTGATGATTATGTTGATCCTCCCGTTTGCCTGGTAATTTCTTGAGATTTTGCCTGGTAATTTCTGTTGATTCTCCCGTTTGATCCAGATCTGGAGGAGG
>LR738713.1:96534148-96562336 GCA_902687465.1 Secale cereale | reverse complement strand
CAGCTGACCGACTGGTCGAACATGCTTCAATGGCATTGAATAGATTCCGGTACCTACTCTCCTCTCCCAAGGCTGGATCACGGACCCCCACTGATGCTTCACTTGGAAGACTTGGGCGCCTCTCCGCATCAAGGTGTTCATTTGGCTCGCCCTATAAGACAATTGGTAGATGGTGGACCATCTTGCTCGCCGTGGCCTTCCCCTGAAGAGTGGTGTGTGCTACGTGATCAGGTTCCTGAGGATATGTAGGCATGCAACACCTTCTCGCAAGCTGCCCCTTTTCTTGCCAGGTCTCGCATGAGGTGCTTCCCTGGTGCTGATCCACGGCCACACTGCCATGTTCGGCGATGAGCAGGGCGACTTCCTGCTCACATGCCCCTACGCGAGCATCGTCGAGGCCTCATGCTCACGGCATGGGCCATTTGGAGACATTGAAACGAGTGCATCATCGACGGGCAGCAACCCTTCACCTCTTGGGTCATGGCAATGATTAACTTCTTTTCGGATATGTAATCTTTCTTGTTGGGGCTGAGCAACCCTTTTCTTTCTGCTCAGGTCATCTTGCACACTCCATGCCATGTACGTGCTGCACGATGCAACAACCATCGTAGTTTTGCACTCCCTTTCTATTAATGGGAAATGCGCAAGCTTTGCGTATTCAAACACACACACACAAAAAAAGAGTGATGAAGCCTTTTGTGTTGTGTGCAGTGTGCAAGACCGAAGCCTGGTGCTATGATTCGTGAAAATGAACAAAACTGGTTCTTATCTGAAACTTCAACACAAAATGACCCCGTTCTGAAAATATTTCACGAAAATGACCCCTTGACGCCCGGGGCTAGGGCGCCATGCTAGAGCCATGGTAGCGACATGTAGCATGGCGCCCCGGCCTAGCATGTCATGCCAAATAGCATGACGCCCTACCACGGGGCGTCATGCTATCTAGCATGGCGCCCTAGCCCCGGGCGTCATGTAAAAGGGGCCATTTCGTGAAATATTTTCAGAATGAGGTCATTTTGTGTTGAAGTTTCAGATAAGGGTCAGTTCTGTCGATTTTCACCCATGATTCAGGCAGCTTCCAAACATTTGCTTGTGCAGAAGTGCAGAATGATGGTATAGATAAATGTACTCCACGCAGAAGACGTAGGCCAAATTTAGGCAAACAAGATCGAAATTTAGTCAAGCCTTGGAATACTCAAAAATGAAAACACTATGCTGATCACTCAAACGTGAATTTTCAGTTATGATGCCCTACCAAAAAAGGCGGTCAATGCTAAGATTAGCAAATAAATTTCATGAAAATTTCTTACTCCCTCCGTTTCTAAATATAAGTCTTTTTAGACATTTCAAATGAAATACAACATGCGGATTACTCATTTTGCTCCGTATGTAGTCACTTGGTGGAATCTCTAGAAAGACTTGTATTTGAGAATGGAGGGAGTAGAAGCAAAGGTATATCACGCTAGTACTGATGAACAAGTATTTTCCTTGCCAAAACAACACAGGACATGCATATATGCATCCATACAGTGTTCCTTTTTTTAATTGGAAAACATGACAAATTAGACTCGAAGCACAACTTCGACTTAAATGACCACACAAAACTTGAATTATAACAACATTCAGTTCAGCCATAGGTTATATAAAAAGGAACCACACTCAAATCCATTTACTCCAGATTATGAACACTGGTCGGGCAGATTTCCCATATGTTGGTGGCGTTTCACCAGAAATCGAATGTAGCTACCCTACAATTGTTAATGAGTCCTCAATATTACAATCAGATTACCCTGTGCTTCATAAATTGCAAGGTTGTTACATGTTACGACACAAACAGCTAATTTAAAATATAAACTTACAAAAACAGCAAACAGCAAAAGCAATCAAGTTTTGACAGAATAACAACCAAGATAGGCTGACATTGAAGAATAATTCCAAAATGGACAAGAGCTAGTTTCAACATACAAATGGATCAGTTAAATCCAAGTCACGGACATGATGCACATCCCAAACACCACGGGCACATTTATCAGTTGTAAAATGAAACCGAGCACCTCGTGAAGCCTTGTTCTCTAGCTGAAGCTTCCTACGTTGTTCTGCCAAGAATTGTTCATTATAATCCCTGGCTCCGATCTGAAGTGTCATTAACTCCAGCACTGTAGCATTCAGTACAAAGAATGAAGCAAATTCAATGTCAGACTTGATACCCTCATAACATTCAAATACCATTGTCTTTAGACGGATGTTAGGACATTTGGTAAGATTCCGGTGTTTGCGATGGCCCGCATTTTTTTCCTTCTTTGACTCTGACTGAAAAAGAACATGGACAAATGGAAACCAACCACTTCAGTTCAGTAAGTAGATCAAATGAGCATTTGAAGGCAATGAATTATAAATGAAGAATTTTCACCTCAATATATATCTTCTCCAAGCATGGAAAGCATCGCATCAACTCGATAACTGTATCCAAACTAAGAATCTTCATATTGACAGCTAAATTCTTCACTGTGTGCACCACCGTTGTCAGTCTATCGACACGCAAGCCCTTCATCAAGCATCATAGACAAAATTAGGCCAACGACAAGTGCACATGGTTTTATTTTTCCTGCATACAGAGATGAAACAGAGGAAGCCTCGTGAAGGCAACAAGTAGGATAGCCAAAGGTACCTGAATAACCGTGGAGCCAAACACGAATTTGGAGAGATCATCTGGTTTGGAGATGTAAAACCCATCAGAAAGGCAGCCTAGGGTCTCCAGTTTAGGCGCGGAGACCACTGATATATGCAAACCATAGTCGAAATCAAGATGGAGCAAGCTTTGAAGGCAAGGTGCATTCTCGACAACGAGTTCCTTTAACTGGTCATTGTTCCTCCGATAGTTCTTGACAGCAAAGCTTCTAAGGGTAAGGGAGTTGATCCTGAGGCAGCGAAAGCCGAATCCATGGCTAATCAGCAAGCACGCCAAAGCAGGGCAACTGGCAATCAAGCTGTGGAGTGAGCACTCCGAGATGCTGACAAGTTCAAGTCCGAGCTGCTTAAGCAGGGGGAAGTGAAGCCCTTGGACGGTGCTGTCCGGAAGGTTGCAATTTCCGATGGTGGCAACACAGAGCGTAGCCGAGAAGCGGAACATGGACGATGGTGGCGGCTGCTGCAGCGGCTGCGGTCGATAGTATGGCTTGAACCAGAACTCAAGCTCCTGGAGGTTGTCCAGAGCGGGGGTTTGGAGCCATTTGTCCACCGTAGAAGCTCGGTCGCCGAGGAAGCACGAGGGGACGCAGAAGCGGCGGCAGGGGGGCGGATGTGCTGAAACCGTACGCGAGACGATGCCAGCGAGTACCTCATTATCGGCGGCTAGGCCTTCGCAGTCGATACTAAGAGGCGCGGAGCTCCAGATGTGGCGCCACCGGGACGCGAGGATCTGGGTGCGGGCGCCTTGGTTGGTGGGGAGGCGGGAGACGATCTCGCCGAGGATGGCGTCGGGGAGGTTGCTGATGCGGTCGGCGCTTTCTTCATCCTCCCCCACTCCGGGCGGCGGTTGTTGGTTGTGGGCGGAGGGAGGTGGTCCGTGGCCGGGGGCTTCCAAAGCCTCCGGGGCCGGCAGCACCTCTTGGGTCTTGGGCGCCGTAAATTTCGTCCTCTTCGGAAGAGGACCGCGCGCCTCCATGTCTGGCCGGCGGCCGGACTAGGGCACAGGTGGGTGGAGCGGCGCCGCACTCGTGGTCTCAGCCTCTCGGTTTGAGTTCCCTGTCGGAGGAAGGAGGGCAGTGAAGTGGGCCGGGCCTTCTGCTTATGTTGCTTGCGCTGGCTGAGGTTTCCAGCTTGACGAGTAAGATTGCCTAACAAAAACAAAAACTTGATGAGCTGAGAGGAATCTATAGGGCTGTTTGGGACTGCTCTACTCCTTAAAATTCAGCTCTGCTCCAGAAAACACAAGCCAAACAGGGGTAGCTCCATGATATGCCGCTCCACAAAAAACTAGAATCTGGGGTACAACTCCTAGTTTGTTATGAAGCTCTACAAGGGGTGCTCCAAAAACTCTAGAAGCTGGAGTTGGGTGGAAATTACCCACCACTGCCACGAGTAAGTGGATACCCCTTCGTTTCTCCACCCTTAACCAATCAAATAGATCGTTTTCACCAAATTTCTCATTCGTGAAGCTGGAGCTAGATGGAAGCCAAACATTCTCTTTGGTAATGCTACAACTTCTGATTGAAACTGCTCAAAAGTGAATTTAGTGAAGCGAAACTGATTTTGGTGAAGCAGAGCAGTCTCAAACAAGCCCATAATACCTAAATAGTTCATCTCACTAACCCATTTCTCTTGACATGCAGCCATCCACATCATCAAGTAGGTCTCATGTGTAAAAATGTTTTCCTTCTCTCAATAATCTTCCTACAATCAATGACACTGGGAAGAGAAAAGGAGGGCCTCTACATCTTTTCATCCACTATCAAGAGGCCCATCGTATCCCACCTCCGGGCGCTCTGCTCTGTGTAATGCTAAGTTACGCAGCCTGATCAATGTTGATCGACATAAAGACAAACCACTTAGTCTTCTCGACTGACTTTTCTCGCAATGCAATGGGGGCCAAATATTTTAGGGCCTCTTATTTATGTGTGGCACATCACATCCTCGCTGCTTCCCCTTCCAGAAACTGAACTACAAATATTGCCCACCCAACTGTCTCCTCCATGCTTTCCTTCCAATTCCTTTCACCGCCATACCTATTCCCCTTAAAAATAGATGGTCGCCGCTTCCTTCTCCATCTACCGCGGCCTTACCCAGATGCTCAAAGCATGCGATCATTCACTAGCCATGCCTCCATTCTCTGCGGGCACACACAGAACTAGGCATGGCCTTCTGACATGAGCGGGTCTGTTGATTGATGAAGAAGCATGTTGATGTGCTAGACACAATCCGTCCATCTTTTTTGGCCCTAGCAGTAATCCTACCCCCAGCCCTAGAAGTCATGATCATATCCACCATATTGGGCAACTCGTATCAGGTCGTCCATATGTATATATATTCGTCAGGTGATGTATCCACAAAAGCCGATTCATCTCAAATAGATAGGCCCCTCATATGAACGCCAGTCAGGCAATCTGTACTAAAATACCGATACATTTATTTAGTTCTATCGTGTTCTCTTAGATCTATTACTAATCTTATTACCCTTTATATTATTTCACTATTCGCCTGCAATTTATACGCTTCTGTTTTACCTCTGTGCAGATCAGTGAGGTCGAGCTGCTAGCAATCAAATATCTTCTGTTTTACCTCAAACTGAATATATGTGCAGATCAGTGAGATCATGCTACTAGCAATCAAGTATTTATGATCTCTTCATGGATATTATATATTGCATCTGAGTTTTGTTATGCAAATACTACTGACAGTAGCACTCAGAGAATGATGTCATCAACAACCTATACACTGAATGCAATCTTTGGCCGGCAAATTTTGGTACTAAAGTTCAGTAGTTGATGGTGTCCGTGCAACTCTGAAATAATTCCATGTTGAAGCTGCAGATGTGGCTTTTCAGGAAACTTTGTTCTCAGAAATACTGACTTTTCACAAACATTTTTATTTTACAAAGGCAACAATAACTTGAATTTATTTTGTACTATAACTTATGGTGCAAGATAAAGATGTATGTTGTTCCGACCATTGCGTTTTTTGGAACTCCACTATATTATTTTATTCTGTAGGTTCCGTGTCTGTCTCATGCAGCTAACTTATTGATCATCGTGTATTTCCCACATATTAGTAGGATGAAAATTGAAGCATTCTGATTATTAATTTATTTGAACTGTTATTTGTGAACAAGGGGACATGTTTAATTTTTGGTTAAATATGCAGTGTACTCCTCTTCAGCTTTCTGGTTTGCCACTTCTTGAGCCTTTCCTCAAACCCCTCTTCCTTAGATTGATCATTATGATATTGTGTCTTGAGGTCTCACAAGCCAGAAATGACCATGAAAATTACAAACTTGCTCAAGCATTTTCACCAAACAACCATCCTTAGCTAAAGTAGTCCTTTTCTTTCGTCGTACAATGAGGATTCTTTCTCTTTCGAAAGAAACTATTTATTCAGTTTGGTTCCATATAGCACATGATTAACTTTCCCTTTTGCGGGGAGTACATTTACTTGGACCATGCTCATCTATTCATGTTTGATAAATCCCCCCCCTATACCCACACCAAATTGGTTACTCATATTTCCGCGGCAATGCGTGGGGTATTATCTAGTTCCTTCCAATAGCTCCCCTAAAAACGTCTAGTAAAAGCATAGTTTTAAAAACCAAACCGAAAAGGTTGTCGGTACTGGTTTTTACCGGTCGGACCGCCCATTCACCGATTCAATTATTGGTTTTTTTAAGCAATAAAATAATATATTTTAATTAATATATGTGCTAATATAGTGTGAAATAATGGTCAAGTAAAATTATATCCATGTAGTGGACAACAAAATAGCACAACCAACTCGGTTATTGGGCCATGAGCAGGCACCACGTACTGCTTACACGACCTTGGATCGAATCCCAATTTCTCAATTTCTATTAAAAAATCCTTGTTTTTTCCGATTCAATGACCCGGTTTTTTCACCGATTTTCCAAAAAACCGGCCGGTTTGACCGGTTTTCTTTGGTCTAATTGCAGAACGGTCTTATTAGCTTAAAAACAGATGAGGATGCCAGTTCTGGTTATTTCCAGTTCGACCGTCGGTCCTATTCGGTTTTTTAAATTATGAGTAAAAGTGTTTTACGGGATGACCGTATAATTACAAAAAAAATCCACTTTTCTCAGTTCTCGTAAACATCATCCTGTAAAACTTTTTTTTCTATCTTCTACTAAAAAAGACTAGGGCCCGCAAGTCATTGATAGGGGCATGACGGCGGGCGCGTGGCAACGAGCAACAGCGGTGTGTGACGGCGCGTCACGGCAAGCGCGACAGGGAAGGGCAGTGCGGTGTGGCAGCGAGTGCGGGAGTTGTGGTCCGACACAACTCTATGTGAAGTTTTGTGCGGTTTTCCGCCAACCAAAATTATACGGGAAGTTCCAAAATTAACTGTTGTCCAAGTTGGCGGGCTAAAACTTCTTGAACTTTCACACTGGAAACATTGCCACCACACCGCCGTGACGACGCTGCCACGGTCCTGCGCTGCTGCCACATTGTTGTCGCCGCCGCAAACCTGAAGGAAATATGCCCTAGAGGCAATAATAAAGTTGTTATTTATATTTCCTTATATCATGATAAATGTTTATTATTCATGCTAGAATTGTATTAACCGGAAACTTTGTACATGTGTGAATACATAGACAAAACAGAGTGTCCCTAGTATGCCTCTACTTGACTAGCTCGTTGATCAAATATGGTTATGTTTCCTATCCATAGACATGTGTTGTCATTTGATAAACGAGATCACATCATTAGAGAATGATGTGATGGACAAGACCATCCGTTAGCTTAGCACTATGATCGTTTAGTTTTATTGCTGTTACTTTCTTCATGACTTAT
The DNA here is from genome assembly GCA_902687465.1 of Secale cereale. Taxonomy (NCBI): domain Eukaryota; kingdom Viridiplantae; phylum Streptophyta; class Magnoliopsida; order Poales; family Poaceae; genus Secale; species Secale cereale. The sequence goes on along the minus strand of LR738713.1, from coordinate 96,554,819 downwards.
ACATGCTCCTCTGACTATGAGATTATGCAACTCCCGAATACCGAAGGAACACCTTGTGTGCTATCAAACGTCACAACGTAACTGGGTGATTATAAAGATGCTCTACAGGTGTCTCCGAAGGTGTTTGTGGTGTTGCCATACATCGAGAATAGTATTTGTCACTCCGAGTTTCGGAGAGGTATCTCTGGGCCCTCTCGGTAATACACATCGTAATAAGCCTTGCAAGCAAACGACTAATGAGTTAGTCACGAGATGATGTATTACGGAATGAGTAAAGAGACTTGCCGGTGATGATATTGAACTAGGTATGATGATACCGACGATAGAATCTCGGGCAAGTAACATACCGATGACAAAGGGAACAACGTATGTTGTTATGCGGTTTGACCGATAAAGATCTTCATAGAATATGTAGGAACCAATATGAGCATCCAGGTTTTGCTATTGGTTATTGACCGGAGATGAGTCTCGGTCATATCTACATAGTTCTCGAACCCGTAGGGTCCGCACGCTTAACATTCGATGACGATTGGTATTATGAGTTTATGTGTTTTGATGAACCGAAGGTAGTTCGAAGTCCCAGATGTGATCACGGACATGACGAGGAGTCTCAAAATGGTCGATACATAAAGATTCATATATTGGAAGGTTATATTCGGACATCGGAAGGGTTCTGGGGGTCACCGGATAAATACCGGAGTACCGGGAGGTTACCGGAACCCCTCGGGGAGTAAATGGGCCTTATTGGGCTTTAGGGGAGAGAGAGAGGGGCTGCCTAGGTGTCAAGCCCAAGATGCGATTCTATCCCGATCACGTGACGCTTATGTGATTGGGGCACAACCGCATTTCGGGCGTTTAGCAAGATGGATATCATTACATCGTACCATTACATACATACATGGGGGATACAACAATTCATACAAGTCACATGAATACAACAACATCAATACAAGACTGATGGGAAACGTAGTATTTTCAAAAATTTCCTACGATCACGCAAGATCTATCTACTAGATGCATAGCAACGAGGGGGAGAGTGTGTCTATGTACCCTCGTAGATCGGGAGCGGAAGCGTCAAGTGACGCGGTTGATGTAGTCGAACTTCTTCGCGATCCAACCGATCAAGTACCGAACGTACGGCACCTCCGCGTTCAGCACATGTTCAGCTTGATGACGTCCCATGATCTCTTGATCCAGTTGAGCTTCACGGGAGAGTTTCGTCAGCACGACGGCGTGGTGACGGATATGATGAAGTTATCGACGCAGGGCTTCGCCTAAGCAATGCGAAAGTATGACCGAGGTGTGTTTCTGTGGAGGGGGGCACCGCACACGGCTAAAACAATTCAACTTGTGTGTCTTTGGGTGCCCCCTGCCCCCGTATATAAAGGAGCAAGGGGGGAGGCCGGCCGGCCCTCTATGGTGCGCCAGGAGAGCAATCCTACTAGGAATAGGATTACAATCCTATTCCTAGTAGGAGTCCACCAAGAAGGAGAGGGGGGAGGAAGGAGAGGGAGAGGGAGAGGGAAAGAGGGGCCGCGCCCCCCTCCCCTAGTCCTATTCGGACTGCCCCTAGGGAGGGGGCGTGCCACCTCCTGGCTGCTGCCCTCTTTCTTTCCTATGGCCCACCAGGGCCCAACATTCCCCCGGGGGGTTCCGGTAACCCCCCCGGCACTCCGGTAAATTCCGAAACTTTCTAGAACACTTCCGGTGTCCGAATATAGTCGTCCAATATATCAATCTTTACGTCTTGGACATTCCGAGACTCCTCGTCATGTCCGTGATCTCATCCGGGACTCCGAACTACCTTCGGTACATCAAAACTCATAAACTCATAATACCGATCGTCATCAAACGTTAAGCGTGCGGACCCTACAGGTTCGAGAACTATGTAGACATGACCGAGAGCTTTGTAGACGTTCGAGATCTTCATAGAATATGTAGGAGCCAATATGAGCATCCAGGTTCCGCTATTGGTTATTGACCGGAGATGAGTCTCGGTCATGTCTACATAGTTCTCGAACCCGTAGGGTCCGCACGCTTAACGTTTGATGACGATCGGTATTATGAGTTTATGAGTTTTGACGTATTGAAGGTAGTTCGGAGTCCCGGATGAGATCACGGACATGATGAGGAGTCTCCAAATGTCCGAGACGTAAATATGGATATATTGGACGACTATATTCGGACACCGGAAGTGTTGTGGAAAGTTTCGGAATTTACCGGAGTGCCGGGGGGGTTACCGGAACCCCCTGGGGGAATGTTGGGCCCTGGTGGGCCATAGAAAGAAAGAGGGCAGCGGCCAGGAGGTGGCGCACCCCCTCCCTAGGGGCAGTCCGAATAGGACTAGGGGAGGGGGCGCGGCCCCTCTTTCCCTCTCCCTCTCCCTCTCCTTCCTCCCCCCTCTCCTTCTTGGTGGACTCCTACTAGGAATAGGATTGTAATCCTATTCCTAGTAGGATTGCCTCTCCTGGCGCGCCATAGAGGGCTGACCGGCCTCCCCCCTTGTCCATTATATACAGGGGCAGGGGGGCACCCAAAGACACACAAGTTGAATTGTTTTAGCCGTGTGCGGTGCCCCCCTCCACAGAAACACACCTTGGTCATACTGTCGCATTACTTAGGCGAAGCCCTGCGCCGGTAACTTCATCATATCCGTCACCACGCCGTCGTGTTGACGAAACTCTCCCGTGAAGCTCAACTGGATCAAGAGCTCGTGGGACGTCATCAAGCTGAACGTGTGCTGAACGCGGAGGTGCCGTACGTTCGGTACTTGATCGGTTGGATCGCGAAGAAGTTCGACTACATCAAGCACGTCACTTGACGCTTCCGCTCCCGGTCTACGAGGGTACATAGACACACTCTCCCCCTCGTTGCTATGCATCTAGTAGATAGATCTTGCGTGATCGTAGGAAATTTTTGAAAATACTACGTTTCCCATCAGTGGCATCATGAGCCAGGTCTATGCGTAGATGATATGCACGAGTAGAACACAATGAGTTGTGGGCGATACTAGTCATACTGCTTACCAGCATGTCATACTTTGCTTCGGCGGTATTGTGAGATGAAGCGGCCCGGACCGACATTACGCGTACGCTTACGCGAGACTGGTTTCACCGTTACAAGCACTCGTTGCTTAAAGGTGACTGGCCGGTGTCTGTTTCTCTCACTTTAGCTGAATCAAGTGTGGCTACGCTCGGTCCTTGTGAAGTTTAAAACAACGCATACTTGACGAAACATCGTTGTGGTTTTGTATGCGTAGGTAAGAACTGTTCTTGCTAAGCCCATAGCAGCCACGTAAAACTTGCAACAGCAAAGTAGAGGACGTCTAACTTGTTTTTGCAGGGCATGTTGTGATGTGATATGGTCAAGACATGATGAGTGATACGGTTTTGTATGAGATGATCATGTTTTGTAATGTTATCGGCAACTGGCAGGAGCCATATGGTTCTCGCTTTATTGTATGAAATGCAATCGCCATGTAATTGCTTTACTTTATCACTAAGCGGTAGCGATAGTCGTAGAAGCAATAGTTGGCGAGACGACAAAGATGCTATGATGGAGATCAAGGTGTCGCCCCGGTGACGAAGGTGATCATGACAGTGCTTTGGAGATGGAGATCAAAAGCACAAGATGATGATGGCCATATCATGTCACATATTTTGATTGCATGTGATGTTTATCTTATTATGCGTCTTATTTTGCTTAGTACGGCGGTAGCATTATAAGATGATCCCTTACAAAATTTCAAGGTATAAGTGTTCTCCCTGAGTATGCACCGTTGCGAAAGTTCGTCGTGCCGAGACACCACGTGATAAGCTCTACGTTCCGCTATTGGTTATTGGTTATTGACCGGAACCTGGATGCTCATATTCCCTTTGTCATCGGTATGTTACTTGCCCGAGATTCGAACGTCGGTATCTCTATACCTAGTTCAATCTCGTTACCGGCAAGTATCTTTACTTGTTCCGTAATACATCATCTCGTGACTAACTCATTAGTCATTTGCTTGCAAGGCTTATTATGATGTGCATTACCGAGAGGGCCCAGAGATACCTCTCTGACACTCGGAGTGACAAATCCTATTCTTGATCTATGCCAACACCACGAATACTTTCGGAGACACCTGTAGAGCATCTTTATGATCACCCAGTTACGTTGTGACGTCTGATAGCACACAAGGTGTTCCTACGGTATTCGGGGGTTGCATAATCTCATAGTAATAGGAACATGTATAAGTCATGAAGAAAGCAATAGCAGTAAAACTAAACGATCATAGTGCTAAGCTAACGGATGGGTCTAGTCCATCACATCATTATCCCGTTGATCAAATGACAACTCATGTCTATGGCTAGGAAACATAGCCATCTTTGATCAATGAGCTAGTCTAGTAGAGGCATACTAGGGACATACTGTTTGTCTATGTATTCACACATGTACTAAGTTTCCGGTTAATACAATTCTAGCATTAATAAAAGACATTTATCATGATATAAGGAAATACAAATAACATCTTTATTATTGCCTCTAGGGCATATTTCCTTCAAAGACATCCGCCTACAGATGCAAACATGAAAAGCACAACGACATCCATCTGCTATCCCAGGCTGCCGACCCGGAACCTAACCCAAGACTGAAGAAGAAAGTACTCCAACACAACGATCATCGCCCTCACGTCAAGACATCGGAAACCTGCACCTGCAACTGTTGTTGTAGTAACTGTGAGCCACGAGGACTCAGTAATCACATAACCATGGGTAACAAGACTAGCAAAGCTTAATGGGTAGGAAGAGGTAAAGTGGTGAGGTTGCAGCAGCGGCTAAGCAATATATGGTGGCTAACTTACGAGTACAAGAATAAGATGAGCATCTACGCAAACGGTCGCAAACTAATAGTGATCGCTAAAGATCCTGAACTACCTACGAGTCAAACATAACCCCACCGTGTTCTCTTCTCAAGGTGAAAAGAGACAATCACGGTTACTCACGCGGTTCGTGTGTTTTACTTCGGATCCTCTGTCAAGTATTCTACAACTGGACATTAACAAATTCCAATCTGCCACATAACCGCGGGCATAGCATTCGAAAGATCATAGCCCTGCAGGGGTGTCCCAACTTAGCCCATCACAAGCTCTCACGATCAGCAGAGATAATAATAATATTACCCCTATCTTAGGGACAATCCGATCAGGCTCAGAATCCCGGTGCACAAGACATTTCGACAATGGTAAAACAAGTCCAGCAAGACCTCCCGGTGTGTCAACACCCTGATAGTAGCCGCGCGTATCTCGTCTCAGGCCACGACTGGATGGGTGATCCTACAGGTAAAACAAATCCTCAAGTTTCCCCGTGGTGGCCCTGCATAACCCCCGTTTGGGACCAACACCATCAGCACTGCCCCCCCATGCTATGTAGAAAGGATCCTAGGGTAGCGCTAACTCCCTATGCAATTAATTAATTAATTAAGTTTTTATTATGAGCAAATTAAAACCAATGTTGGGCCTTGCTGGAGGAGTTTTATTCAAAGACGAACTGTCAAGGGGTCCCCATATACCCAACCATGTAAGGAACGCAAAATCAAGGAACATAACGCCGGTTTATCGACTCCTAAGGTGGCATGAGTGGAACAAAACACCGAGCAAAAGGCCAAGCCTTCCACCCATGCCTACTATATAGGTGTGTTAATAATAATAAAAGATATTATGATATGCCAACAACAAGTTCCAACATGGAACAATCTTCATCTTCACCTGCAACTAACAATGCTATAAGAGGGGCTGAGCAAGCGGGTAACATAGCCAAACAATGGTTTGCTGGGAAGGTGTCAAAGGTTAGAGGTTTCATGGCAACAAGGAGAGGGGCTGACAATAAATGATGGGTGGCGCGACATGTAATGATAGCATCGAGACAACTAATCATGGCAATGATAGTAAAGGTATCCAAGGTGATGGTCATCTTGCCTGAGATCCCGCAAGGAAGAAGAACGGATCCATGAAGAATACGAAGAAGAAGCCTTGACGATGAACCACGTGTAGCCGAACGAATCCTCACGATCGCAACGGAAAAGAACTAGGGAGAAGAAGGCACACAACAAGGTAAACACACAACACAAGAACATGACAAGATGCTCAACCAAGTATGATGAAAGACAAGTCTATATGATGCAAAACATGGCAAGTGATGAAGCACACAAGAACAACATCACCCAACAAGTTTGAATGAGGCCGGAAACTACATATAACAAATCCGGTAAGTCCTCATATGCACACTTTGAATTTGGTCCAGATCTGAACAAACCTAAGTTAAAGTTGTTAAACATCAAGTTAACACGCACCATGATGATATACACAAAATTCTAGTCAAGTTACATATAAAGTTTGTTTGATTCGGAGCTACAGCCTCGAAGATATGAGCAAAACAAGACATGCATGGCAACGATGCAAGATGCACCCAAACATCAAGCAAACACACTCCAAGCATTAAAACAACATGATATTAAGCTTCTACATGCAAAATCACACAAGTTACATATAGGACACACTCAAAACGGAGCAACGGGCTAAAAGATACGAGCAAAACAAGTTACAATGCAAAGCTAAAGTTAACAGCCACATAGCAATTTTGGAGCAAGGTAAATATAAGCTACAACATCCAAACATGATAACAAGAGGCATGGATGTGAAGTAGACATGATACTTAACAAGAAAGAATTTAGAACACACCCAAAAGCTTGCTGGAACACAATTAACCAAGCATGGCAAGTTGCAACAAATTTATCCAGACTTAGCCAAAATCTGGGAAGGCAAAAACATCATCACGATGCTGCCTTCGGAGGCACAAAACAACAAGCATATCAAATCAACTAAGTATATAAAGATCATGGACATATAGTAGACATAGTATACATCAAACAACTCCATTGGAGCAACTCCATAGGAGGCATGGATCAATAACAACAAGCTTCACCAAATTGATCATGCTGATAAAAGTCTGACAGGTAAAATTTATAGCAACTTGAGAGCAAGAAATAAATAAGCTACAACAGGTCATATATGCATACAAGGCATGGATGGATAGACTAACATGGACAACAAGACATGATCATTGGCCACTCCAAAACAAACATGGATTTGAGTGGGGCATCAAGCAAACATAGCATCAGGTTTAACACATTCCAGACTTAGCAGTTTTTCACTAAGTATAAAACAACAACATTGGCATGGCATGTTTACAAGCTTTTTTAAGTCACCTCAAGGCATATCATGGAAAGTGAATTGCACCACAGCAAGGACCATATGATTGTTCTTCTAGAACATATAGACATGTGGCATGAAGACAAACACATCAATAGCAATGAGCAAGTCAAAACATCATCTCATAACAAGTTTTAGCACTTAACAGCCAAATGCACTTTTGCAACAGAGATTAACATGGCAATATGGCACCTAACATGAATGCTACAACAACCATCATGTAGAGCACTTCACAATGAACATTTTGACATATCATATGCTTCATTTGGATAAACATGCACAAAGTTATCAACATCACAAGCATGCAACAAAATTATAGTTAACAACAGTTTTAAACTTATATCACTCTTGCAACAGGGATTAGGGCATCAAGATGAACTCAAACAAGCATGCCACAATGGAACAAAATGAAGAGCATATCACCACGATCATATTGATATACAATTCACTCAATTTGGATATACACACAAAAAGTTACAGCACTGCAAAGTATGCAACATTTTAACAAAAGGGCCAAGGACTTAGTGGAAAACTACCTAGGGTCAGCGGACATTGTCCGGTCCGGACGGACACGTCCGTCGCTTGGGTGAGCGTGGGCCCACTGGTCAGTGGCACGGGGTGGAGGGGGTCCGGACACGTCCGTGTCCCGGCGGACACGTCCGGCGCGGCTGCGGTACTCCGGGGCTCCGGCGAGGCGGGTGTGGCGGCTGTCGCCGGTGACGAGGCGGGGAGGCGACGACGAGGCACCCCGGCGGCGAGGAGGACAGCAGGCGGCCGCGGAGAGGTCGGAGGAGGTAGATCCGACGACGGGGATGCGGGCTCCGGCCGGACCTGAGTAGAGAGGCCGGCTATAATGCCCAGGATGGAGTTATACCTCCTACGTGTCGAGGCACGACTTAAAGGCATAAGTCCATCCTAGAATGATCTCAAGTTTGGTAATCTTTGCACAACTCATGTAAAAGAGGGGATAGTAAACTGAAAATAGTTGGCTTACACTCGCCACGTCACAGAATTACAGTACAAGTCTCAAACATCATACATTAAGAACACTACAACCCTCTAAGGGCAAAAGCCAAATGTCAAAGTACCAAACTCAGATAAATAAACCACAGGCGGATCGAATCCTAGTAAGAGACTCCACTACTGATCGTCCGGGTAGCGCACGTAGTAACGACTACGCTCCTCGTCGTACTCCCAATCCAGCTCGGTGCCATCACCTGGATAGCTCACAGCTGGACCTGCATCTGGTGTGTGAAGTAACTGTGAGCCACAGAGGACTCAGCAATCCCGTTCCCGGGTAACAGAACTATTTAAGCCTTTAGGTGAGGGAAAGGCTGAAGAAAGAACAAGTCTGCAGCAGCAACTAGCGTCTAGCTTACGCAAGTGAGAGCGAGAAGAGAAGGCATCGGCGAGAAGTGATCACGAAGTGATCCTAGCTACAAGCTCACAAACATAACCCCTCCGTGTTCATCTCCCGAATCCCTATTCGGAAAATGACAGTCACGGAACACACGCTGGTAGTGTATTAGTATCATTGTGTCAAGTTATCTACAACCGGAATTAACAAGCTTCCATCTGCCACATAACCGCGGGCACGGTTTTCGAAAGTTCAAAACCCTGCAGGGGTGTTCCAACTTGACCCATTACAAGCCCACGATCCGCGGAGTCGCAACTCCAAAGTGGGAAGACCCGAGTATCCTCGGAATCCCGTGCTCAAGATATACCGAGCTAAGGTAAGGCTAATCCAGCAAATCCTCCCGGCGTGCCGACACCCTGATAGTAGCCGCGCGTATCTCGTCTCAGGCCACGACCGGATGGGCGATTCTACAGGTTTTTACCAAACCTCGAGTTTCCTTGAGGTGGCCCCGCAGAACCCCCGTTTCGGACCAACACTCATGTGGAGCACTGGCCCGGGGTTGTTGATTAAGAAAGAGGGTTAATTACTCCCTATGCATGTTTAGTTTGTTATTAGGCAAATAGTACCAATGTTGGGACTTGCTGGAAAAGACTTAGCACTCAGCGGTTTATCGAGGGGGTCCCATACACCCCAACCGTGTTAGGAACGCATAAACAAGGAACATAAAACCGGCTTATACGGATCCTAAAGGCATGAGTGGAACAAATCACCAAGCAAAAGGCTTAGCCTTCCACCCTTGCCAATATATAGATGATTTCAATTTAAGCATTTATATAGTGTGATATAACCCAACCAAACTTCAACATGAAGCAAGCATCTTCGATCTTCACCTGCAACTAGCAACACTATAAGAAGGGCTGAGCGAAGCGTACTTAGCCAAACAACGGTTTGCATAGGTAGGGTGGTTACACATGGCAATTGGTTACAAGTAGGAGGCTGACAAGAAGAACATGGGCATCGAGGCAAAAGTATAGATCGAGACTACTAGCAATAGACAAAGATAGTAATGTTATCGGGGTTCGGTCATCTTGCCTGAAGAGAAGTCGTTCGGATCGTAAGAAGGGTCCTCGTGCTCAACCTCGTTGGAAACCTCGTGCTCAACCTCGTACCCGGTCTCAGCTTCCGGCTCTAAACAAGACAATCACACCAAGCACCAATCAACAAGATGCAATGCGCACTCGAAAAACATGAATGCATGATGGATGCACTAAGGATGCACATGGAGCACGTAAAATATCACTCAAGAAAAACACCTCAAAACAAGATAACAACCTGATATTATTAATCTACACAGAAAATCAACCAAGTTTGATATAAGATTCGCTGAAATCGGAGTTACGGGCTAAAAGTTATGCCCGAAACAAGATTTGAGCGAAAACTGAAAATTACAGCAACATAGCAACTTTGGAGCTCAAAATAATTAAGCTACAGCACCCAACTAGCATGGCAAAGGACATGAACACAAACTAGACATATAGTACAGCAACTAGGTCCAAAGTGCACCCCCAACGGAGTCACGGATCAATAGCAATGATCTTGGACATATTGAACTTTGCAATAAAATTCTGGCAGCAGAATTTTATTGAAACTTTAGAGCAAAAGATAAACATGCTACAGCCACTTAAATAGACATGTGAGGACATGGATGGAAAGACAACAATATATACTACAAGGAACAATCAAAATCCACCCCAAAACTACCATGCTTTGTCCTAGAACATCACGCGAACATGGCATCGGAACGTTACAGATTTCAGACTTAGTGAAAAATCACTAAGTCCTAAAACAGCAATATCATCATAGCATGCAAAAGAGCATGTTTAAGTCACCTCGAAACTAAACATGGCAAAGGGTAAGCACCTCATCAAAGTGCATATGAAGGTGATCCCGAAACACACAAGCATGCATCATAGAGGTGAACACAACGATTGCAACGAGCTCAACAAGATGGCATTTCATAACAAGTGAAAACACAACATATGAACATGGCACTTTGCAACGATGATAACAAGGAAACAATAAATCTACCATGCAACCTATCACACACAACACGTAGTTCGTGGCAAGACGAACACGTGGACATGTCATTTGCATCGTTTGGACAAACGAGCTAAAAGATATCACATGTCAAAGGTGGCATGAAAATAACACATAACAGCAGTTTATATCATGATGCACTCTTGCAACAGCAAAACAAGTGTCAAGATGACATCTAACATGCATGACAACAACAGGTAAAACGTAGAGGACATCTCCACGAACATCTGGACATGCTACACGCGCAAAACGGAGCAACAGGCACAAAGTTACAGCAGGTCAAAGTTTGCATCTCAGAACAGAAATAAAAAGGACTTAGAGGAATTAGGTCAACCTCTCCAGATCGGATCTGGAGGAACAGTAGCGGGCCGGCCTGGGTTGAAGCAGATCTGGGCCGCGCGGAGCGAATCGGGGCGGCGGCCCACTGGCGAGGAGGCGGCGGCCCGGGGCGGCTCGGCGATGAGGCGGTCCCTGGCGCGGCGCACGGGAGATGCGGGCCGCGGCTGGAGGGAGCTGGGCCGGCGGCTGGAGGCGCTGAGACGGAGGCCCGCTCGCTGGCGCGGCCTGGTACGGGCGACGGGAGGCGATGGGCCTCGGCGGACGAAGGAGCCCGCGGGGCTGTTAGCGAAGGAGAATCGGCGCGGGGGAAGTGGGCCGACGGGGAACTGGTCCCCCCCCCGGCCAGGCCGATGCGGAGGACGGGCCTGGCGCGATCTGGTTCGATCCGGTCGCTGCGAGGCGCCGTTGACCTGGCGGTGCGAAGCGCTGCGTCGATCGATCTGGCGCGGAAGGTGCGGCGATGGAGGCGAGCTGTCGGCCGGGGAACCGGTCCCTCGGTCGCTGCGATGACCCTGGCGCTCGATCCCAGAGATCCCCTCGGGATCCAGAAGAATAGTGGATTGGATCTGAGAAAAGGAAAGAAAAAAAAAAGAAAGTGGAGAAGGGGAAGAAGAAGGGGATGCCCAAATAGACTAGGGGGTCTATATGTAGCAGTTTTTTAGGGTTAGGAGGGAGTTTAGGGGCGCTAGGAGCCCTCCGATCGCGATCCGACGGATCCGATCGCGGGGATAGAATAAAAGGCTTAGACGGAGATAAAAGACTGCAGTAGGGGTGTTTCCGGTACACGAAGTAAAGGCACTTCGGACCCACACGGACAACGGATGGAAAAGTCAACGGAGTCCAAACGAGACGAGATTTGAGAGGCGGGTTGCACACAACAAAACAACAACACACACAACAACCTCGCGGCACACCGGTAACGTAAAACGCCCGAACAACAAAGTAGGCCTACGGGACGTCACGGACACGTGAGGGAGCTCCGGAACACGAAACGGACAACGGGAAGAAACACGACGAACCGGATGCAACCCACAACACAAATGCAATGCAATGCACATGTCTACATGATATGAATGAATGCCACACACTCACACAACAAAACGACGAAAGCCCGAAGACAAAGAACCCGGAATGGAAAAAGATGAAGCCGGAGATATATTATATACCCAAAAGGGAAAGTATTACATCCAGGGCATTACAAACTCTCCTCTACTACAAAAAGATCTCGTCCCGAGATCTAGGACTGGAAAAAGGAAGGGTACTCGGAACGAAGATGATCTTCTCGTTCCCAGGTAGCTTCTCGGTCTGTGTGATGTGACCACTTGACTTTCAGAAACTTGATGGACTTGTTGCGAGTCTTGCGTTCGGTTTCTTCGAGAATTGCAACTGGATGCTCTCGGTAGGAAAGGTCTTGTTGAAGATCAATCTCCTCAAACGGAATCATGCGCTCAGGTGCCTTGAAGCATTTGCGAAGTTGAGACACATGGAAGACATCATGAACATTTGCAAAGTTTGAAGGGAGCTCGAGCTGATAGGCTAGATCGCCTCTTTTGCCAAGAATCTTGAAAGGACCGACGTATCTAGGAGCAAGTTTTCCTTTGATACCGAATCTTTGGGTTCCTTTCATCGGAGAAACTCGGAGATAGACATGATCACCGATGTCGAAAGCCAAATCACGATGCTTTCCGTCATAGTAGCTCTTCTGACGCGACTGAGCGGCCTTGAGATTCTCACGTATGACTTTGCACATTTCTTCGGCTTCTGAGATCAAGTCATTGCCAAGAAGTTGGCGTTCGCCTGTTTCAGACCAGTTGAGAGGGGTACGGCACTTTCTGCCATAGAGAATTTCAAACGGTGCTTTGCCTGCACTTGCTTGAAAGCTGTTGTTGTAAGAGAACTCGGCAAATGGAAGGCAGTCTTCCCATTTCATGCCGAAGAAGATGACACAGGCTCTGAGCATGTCTTCTAGGATCTGATTCACACGCTCGACTTGGCCACTAGTCTGAGGGTGAAAGGCAGTGCTGAACCTGATCTTAGTGCCCATGGCGGACTGAAAGGAGTCCCAGAACCTTGATGTGAACAAGCTGCCACGGTCTGAGGATATCACTTGAGGAATGCCATGTAGGGACACAATTCTGGAAGTGTACAGCTCTGCAAGTTGAGCTGCATTGATTGATTCTTTGACTGGAAGAAAGTGAGCGACTTTGGTAAGCTTGTCAATCACCACAAAGGTAGCATCATTTCCTCGCTTGGATTTAGGAAAACCAGTGACGAAGTCCATTTCAATGTGGTCGAACTTCCATTCAGGAATAGGAAGAGGTTGGAGAAGACCGGCTGGACGTTGATGTTCTGCTTTCACTCTTCTGCATACATCACATTCATTCACGAATTGGGCAATTTCCCTTTTCATGCGTGTCCACCAGTAAGACTGCTTGAGGTCTTGGTACATCTTGGAACTGCCAGGATGAATGGAAAGGAGAGAGTCATGAGCTTCTTCCATTATGAGCTTCCTGAGATCACCTTTGGGAACAATGAGTCTGTCCTCGAAGAACAAGGTATCTCTCTCATCAACACGGAAGCACTTATATTTTGGAGTGCCCTTTGCAATCCCATGTTTCACTTTCTTCACCATGGTATCGCTGAGCTGGGCCTCACGGACTTGATCTTCCAAGGTAGGAGCAATTTGGAGATTTGCAAGAAAACCCTGCGGAACAACTTGAAGGTTGAGTTTCCTGAAAGCTTCACAAAGCTCAGGCTGGTATGGCTTGATAAGAAGGCTGTTGCAATATGCCTTTCTGCTCAAAGCATCTGCAATCACATTCGCCTTGCCTGGAGTGTACTCAATGCTGGGGTTGTACTCCTGGATCATCTCGACCCAACGAGTCTGGCGGAGGTTCAGATGCGGCTGTGTGAAGATGTACTTCAAGCTCTTGTGATCAGTGAAGATGTCGACCTTTCTGCCCAACAACAGATGTCTCCACGTAATCAGAGCATGTACCACAGCTGCTAGCTCGAGATCATGTGTGGGATAGTTCTTCTCAGCTGGCTTTAGCTGACGAGAAGAGTATGCCACAATTCTCTTCTCTTGCATAAGCACACCACCAAGACCTTGAAGAGAAGCATCGCAGAACACTTCATAGGGCTTGGTTTCATCCGGAGGAGTCAGAACTGGAGCAGAGACAAGCTTCTCTTTGAGGGTTTTGAATGCCACTTCACACTCGGGAGACCAAAAGTATTTGACATTCTTCTGAAGCAGGTTGGAAAGAGGCTTGGCAATCTTGGAGAAGTTCTCCACAAACCTTCTGCAATAGCTGGCAAGACCCAGAAAACTGCGGAGCTGCTTGACGTTCTGAGGAGCTTCCCAGTTGACAATTGCTTCAACTTTCTCGGGATTAACCGCAATACCGTCAGCTGAGATGATGTGGCCCAGGTACAGAACCTTATCGAGCCAGAACTCGCACTTGGAGAACTTGGCATAGAATTTATGCTCTCTGAGTCGATCAAGAACCAGACGCAAGTGCTTTTCGTGATCTTCTTCATTCTTTGAAAACACCAGAATATCATCCAGATACACGAGCACAAACTCTCCAGTATAGGGGTTGAAGATGTAATGCATCATCCTTGAAAAGGTAGGAGGAGCATTGGCGAGACCGAAGGACATGACGGTATACTCGTATGAACCGTAGCTCGTTCTGAAGGCCGTCTTGGGAATGTCTTCCTCGCGAATGCGAATTTGATGATAGCCCATTCGGAGGTCAAGCTTAGAGAACACTTTAGCTCCTTTGAGCTGCTCAAAGAGTTCGTTGATGTTGGGGAGCGGATACTTGTTCTTAACCGTCTTCTTGTTCAATGGCCGGTAGTCAACACAGAGACGCTCCGTGCCATCTTTCTTCTTGACAAATAAGACACCACAGCCCCACGGAGATGTACTCGGTCTGATGAGACCCATACTCTCCTGCTTATCAAGCTGCTTCTTCAATTCCTTCAATTCATCCGGAGAGAGCTTGTAAGGACGCCGGCAAGCAGGTTCGGTGCCCGGCTCGAGTTCAATGACAAACTCCACCTGACGGTGTGGAGGCATGCCTGGAAGATCTTCTGGAAAGACGTCTTGATATTCGTTCACCACTGGAATTTGCTCTATTGCATTAATTTCACCCTTATCATTAAGAGAGAAAAGCCGAATAGTATTATCCCTGGAGGCGAAGATAATCACATCTTCATCAGAATGAGTCAATTTGACTTCCTTTTGAGCGCAATCAATGTGAGCATCGTGCTGGGAAAGCCAATCCATTCCGAGGATGAGGTCGATGTCAGAATGACCAAGAATCACCGGAGAAGCCAAAAATCGATAATCACCCATGCGAATGGAAACATCCGGAGCATATATACTGGAATGCATCTGCTTTCCCGGAGAAGAAACTTCCAACTGCCTCGGTAAAGCTGCTGTGGTCACACTATGCTTGGATGCAAACGGGTATGACATGAAAGAATGTGAAGCACCCGAATCAAATAACACTTTAGCTGGAAAAGAGTTCACTGGAAGGTTACCCAGAATGACATCAGAAGAAGCCTCCGCTTGTGCTGCATTCATCAGATTAACCCTTGCAGACTTTGGATCATGCTTGACAATAGCTGAACTCATAGGTGGTGGAGGAGGAAGACGCTTCGGATTCGGACATCTGTTGGCATAGTGACCTTTCTGAGTGCATTTGTTGCAAGTCACTTCTGAGAGAGGACGGAACTGAGAGCCACTGGACTTGGAGCCTTGAGACTGAAACTGCTTCTTCGACTGGTTGCTTGGGTTGGGTGGGTGGGAGAAACCACGACCACTAGAGTTCTTGTTGTTGGAGTTGTTGAAGTTGTTGGAGTTGTTGTATGGAGCTCGAATCACTGGAGGAGGAGGAAGCCAGAATTTCTGTTGTTTCGCAGCCAACTGAGACGATGAGGAAGAGTGAACAGCATCTCGAATTCTCTTCTTAGAAGCCTCCATCTTGAGCTGAGCTGCTTCTTGTTTCAAAGCCATATTATAGAACTTATCGAATTCGTCTGGCTCGAACAAAGTGAGAGCAAGCTGAAGTTCATCTTTGAGACCTCCACGGAACTGATAGATTTTACTCTTTGCATCAGGAATGTCTTGCTTTGCATAGCGAGCGAGGTTTTGGAACTTGACATTATACTGATAGACTGACATGGAGCCCTGCTTGAGGTTGCGGAATTGCTCACGCATACCCTCGATAACACTTGTAGGAATGTGATGCAAGCGGAAATCCTTGCAGAAATTCTCCCAAGAGATCACTTGACCCGGCCTTGAGTCTTTGTACTGCTGCCACCAGTCAGCTGCTTGATCTTTCAGTTGGAAGGCTGCAAACTTCACATAGTCATCTTCTTTCACGTTACTGCACTCAAAATGCTTCTTTATGTCGGTCAACCAATCTTCAGCATCAAGAGGGTCGACACAGTAACTGAAAGCTTTAGGATTGTTGGCCAAGAACTGGTTGAGGGTAGCATGGTGCTGCTGGAAGAAGTTGCCTTGGTTCATTGGAACGCCCTGATTAGCTTGATTATCTTGCATAGCTTGCATTTGCTGCATCATCTGCATCATCAACTGAGTGTTCTGAGCAGTAGTCTGCATAATTGCTCTCCAAGCCTCAGGCGAAGGAGGAGGTGAAGGAGGACGCTCTGGGACCTCTTCACCCTCTGGGTTGGCGTTCGGAACCCTTTTCAGAGCCATCCTGTAAGAGATGACCACGAATCAGCAATTGATTGACAAAAGGAATAAGCTGAATCAATGGAATGAATTGCAACAAGTCTTCACAATAATCATTCGAACAATAAGAACGAATGAAATCATCCGCACAAGAGGAACGAATGAATTTCTCAGTTAATTGATAACATCAGTCTTCACGAGAAGCCACATAGGGATCAAAAGGATAAAATAATAAAACAACAAGGTACGGAAAGGAACAAACACAAGAGAGGAGTTTCGTTCTAACATCTTTGTGCTGAAAGCATATGAACGCGTTACGAAAAGGTTTTGCAATCCCCGGATCAGCATAGCCAAGGACCCTTTAAGATGCAACTCCTGATAGTAACCTCGGTCATATAACTCCTTCACTCAATGTCGAACCCCGAACTCACTAACCTGCATTCGTTGGAAGAATGCCTACGATCTACTGGATAAAACCCACCTATAGTTTTCCGAAAGATTCCAGTTATGCAATCAGGTGTTGGGGATACACGGGAAGCACCGCGCAATCAACTCTAACCTACATCCAGGTGTATCCATCCTTCAACACATAACCAGTCTTTCTCGGAAACTGTGTACCTCGGACCTTCGAAAAGCATCCACTATAACAAGCTATGGCAATACTCCCGAACTACCTCCCCAGTACTGGGTGATGTCGGGGTTATCTTGCCACTGGCCGTATAGTGGAGATTTTCGATGTCGGTCGTCTTAAGTATTTAGTACTGTCGCGATATGCTTGTTACAATGATACCCCGAAGCTCAACTCCTCGGTAACAGGAGGCAACGAGAACAATATCCTTGTCACAAGAACATCGAAACAATCCCAGAATACTCGCGGGATTCCTAAAAAAAAATTTGTGCAAATTTTGAAGATAGGAGAGACAAGAGTAGACGTCAGGAGTCCTCACCAGAGAGAAAGGGGATGAGAAGCAAAGAAATCCTACTCTCCGATATAATATAGGACTCAAAAAGTTTTCAGTGTGTGCCTAGACTCAACCGTCAACGGTTCGATCAAACAGTGGGGGCTCCTAGGTCGGAGAAGGCTCTGATACCAACTTGTAATGCCCAGGATGGAGTTATACCTCCTACGTGTCGAGGCACGACTTAAAGGCATAAGTCCATCCTAGAATGATCTCAAGTTTGGTAATCTTTGCACAACTCATGTAAAAGAGGGGATAGTAAACTGAAAATAGTTGGCTTACACTCGCCACGTCACAGAATTACAGTACAAGTCTCAAACATCATACATTAAGAACACTACAACCCTCTAAGGGCAAAAGCCAAATGTCAAAGTACCAAACTCAGATAAATAAACCACAGGCGGATCGAATCCTAGTAAGAGACTCCACTACTGATCGTCCGGGTAGCGCACGTAGTAACGACTACGCTCCTCGTCGTACTCCCAATCCAGCTCGGTGCCATCACCTGGATAGCTCACAGCTGGACCTGCATCTGGTGTGTGAAGTAACTGTGAGCCACAGAGGACTCAGCAATCCCGTTCCCGGGTAACAGAACTATTTAAGCCTTTAGGTGAGGGAAAGGCTGAAGAAAGAACAAGTCTGCAGCAGCAACTAGCATCTAGCTTACGCAAGTGAGAGCGAGAAGAGAAGGCATCGGCGAGAAGTGATCACGAAGTGATCCTAGCTACAAGCTCAAAAACATAACCCCTCCGTGTTCATCTCCCGAATCCCTATTCGGAAAATGACAGTCACGGAACACACGCTGGTAGTGTATTAGTATCATTGTGTCAAGTTATCTACAACCGGAATTAACAAGCTCCCATCTGCCACATAACCGCGGGCACGGCTTTCGAAAGTTCAAAACCCTGCAGGGGTGTTCCAACTTGACCCATTACAAGCCCACGATCTGCGGAGTCGCAACTCCAAAGTGGGAAGACCCGAGTATCCTCGGAATCCCGTGCTCAAGATATACCGAGCTAAGGTAAGGCTAATCCAGCAAATCCTCCCGGCGTGCCGACACCCTGATAGTAGCCGCGCGTATCTCGTCTCAGGCCACGACCGGATGGGCGATTCTACAGGTTTTTACCAAACCTCGAGTTTCCTTGAGGTGGCCCCGCAGAACCCCCGTTTCGGACCAACACTCATGTGGAGCACTGGCCCGGGGTTGTTGATTAAGAAAGAGGGTTAATTACTCCCTATGCATGTTTAGTTTGTTATTAGGCAAATAGTACCAATGTTGGGACTTGCTGGAAAAGACTTAGCACTTAGCGGTTTATCGAGGGGGTCCCATACACCCCAACCGTGTTAGGAACGCATAAACAAGGAACATAAAACCGGCTTATACGGATCCTAACGGCATGAGTGGAACAAATCACCAAGCAAAGGGCTTAGCCTTCCACCCTTGCCAATATATAGATGATTTCAATTTAAGCATTTATATAGTGTGATATAACCCAACCAAACTTCAACATGAAGCAAGCATCTTCGATCTTCACCTGCAACTAGCAACGCTATAAGAAGGGCTGAGCGAAGCGTACTTAGCCAAACAACGGTTTGCATAGGTAGGGTGGTTACACATGGCAATTGGTTACAAGTAGGAGGCTGACAAGAAGAACATGGGCATCGAGGCAAAAGTATAGATCGAGACTACTAGCAATAGACAAAGATAGTAATGTTATCGGGGTTCGGTCATCTTGCCTGAAGAGAAGTCGTTCGGATCGTAAGAAGGGTCCTCGTGCTCAACCTCGTTGGAAACCTCGTGCTCAACCTCGTACCCGGTCTCAGCTTCCGGCTCTAAACAAGACAATCACACCAAGCACCAATCAACAAGATGCAATGCGCACTCGAAAAACATGAATGCATGATGGATGCACTAAGGATGCACATGGAGCACGTAAAATATCACTCAAGCAAAACACCTCAAAACAAGATAACAACCTGATATTATTAATCTACACAGAAAATCAACCAAGTTTGATATAAGATTCGCTGAAATCGGAGTTACGGGCTAAAAGTTATGCCCGAAACAAGATTTGAGCGAAAGCTGAAAATTACAGCAACATAGCAACTTTGGAGCTCAAAATAATTAAGCTACAGCACCCAACTAGCATGGCAAAGGACATGAACACAAACTAGACATATAGTACATCAACTAGGTCCAAAGTGCACCCCCAACGGAGTCACGGATCAATAGCAATGATCTTGGACATATTGAACTTTGCAATAAAATTCTGGCAGCAGAATTTTATTGAAACTTTAGAGCAAAAGATAAACATGCTACAGCCACTTAAATAGACATGTGAGGACATGGATGGAAAGACAACAATATATACTACAAGGAACAATCAAAATCCACCCCAAAACTACCATGCTTTGTCCTAGAACATCACACGAACATGGCATCGGAACGTTACAGATTTCAGACTTAGTGAAAAATCACTAAGTCCTAAAACAGCAATATCATCATAGCATGCAAAAGAGCATGTTTAAGTCACCTCGAAACTAAACATGGCAAAGGGTAAGCACCTCATCAAAGTGCATATGAAGGTGATCCCGAAACACACAAGCATGCATCATAGAGGTGAACACAACGATTGCAACGAGCTCAACAAGATGGCATTTCATAACAAGTGAAAACACAACATATGAACATGGCACTTTGCAACGATGATAACAAGGAAACAATAAATCTACCATGCAACCTATCACACACAACACGTAGTTCGTGGCAAGACGAACACGTGGACATGTCATTTGCATCGTTTGGACAAACGAGCTAAAAGATATCACATGTCAAAGGTGGCATGAAAATAACACATAACAGCAGTTTATATCATGATGCACTCTTGCAACAGCAAAACAAGTGTCAAGATGACATCTAACATGCATGACAACAACAGGTAAAACGTAGAGGACATCTCCAC
>LR738713.1:96506710-96533232 GCA_902687465.1 Secale cereale | reverse complement strand
TTTTAGGGTTAGGAGGGAGTTTAGGGGCGCTAGGAGCCCTCCGATCGCGATCCGACGGATCCGATCGCGGGGATAGAATAAAAGGCTTAGACGGAGATAAAAGACTGCAGTAGGGGTGTTTCCGGTACACGAAGTAAAGGCACTTCGGACCCACACGGACAACGGATGGAAAAGTCAACGGAGTCCAAACGAGACGAGATTTGAGAGGCGGGTTGCACACAACAAAACAACAACACACACAACAACCTCGCGGCACACCGGTAACGTAAAACGCCCGAACAACAAAGTAGGCCTACGGGACGTCACGGACACGTGAGGGAGCTCCGGAACGCGAAACGGACAACGGGAAGAAACACGACGAACCGGATGCAACCCACAACACAAATGCAATGCAATGCACATGTCTACATGATATGAATGAATGCCACACACTCACACAACAAAACGACGAAAGCCCGAAGACAAAGAACCCGGAATGGAAAAATATGAAGCCGGAGATATATTATATACCCAAAAGGGAAAGTATTACATCCGGGGCATTACACCGGCGGCCAGATCCCGCCGGCTGCGGGGCGCAAGGCGATGGGCTGAGGCGGAGGGACCGGCGACGGCTCGAGGAGGCAGAGGCGTGGGGCGGCTCGGGCAGTCGTCGGCGAAGTCGAAGGGCCGGCGAGCGGCGGCGGTGACCGAAACCGGCGGTGGCGACGGTGCGCTGGGGAGGCGTGCGGGGCTCGAGCTTGGGAGGAGCGGAGGGGCGAGCGGGCGCGCGCTGGGGCGGCGCGGGCCCGCGGAGCCCGGTGCGGCCTGGGGCGGGCCTGCCTGGGCCTGCGGCGGCGAAAGTGGCTAGGTGGTGCACCCGGGTTGGCCGCGGGGCTGCGCAGGAGGTGGCTCGGCCAACCGGGAGGCGACACATGGCAGGGATGATGTGGCTGCGCCAGAATTTGAGGAGGAGGGGGGTTGGCTGTGGCTGGTGGCGGCGGATCCGAGGAGAATAGGGTCTAGAGGTAGGGGAAGACTAGGGTAGGCCAAAAATGGCAAGGGGGTTGTTTATATAAGGAAGGGGCTAGGGTTAGGGGTTTTTTAGGCCGTTTGGGACCTTCGGATCCCGATCTGACGGCCCGGAGCGGAGGGAGAGTGTAGGTGGGCTAATGGGTTGTGCCAAAGAGGCCAATAGCTGATAGGAGAGAAGAGAAGTGCAGCCCGCGGGGGTTTTCGGAGACCAAAAACGTCCGACGTTTTATCCAGCTATAGTGTGATACGTCCCAAACGTATCTATAATTTATGCTTGCTCCATGCATGTTTTGGGTGATATTGCTATGCTTTTGATACACTTTCATACACTTTTGATCATATTTGGACTAACCTATTAACTCAGTGCACCCCAGTGCCAGTTTCTGTTTTCTGCTGTTATTGTAGTTCAGGTTTTCCCATTACTTAAATTGCCAGAAAAATTCCGGGAAAAATATATAAAAAATCAGCGCTCCAGAAGCTTCCATGCGCCAGAAGTAGGGCCAGAGGGGGGCCAGAGGGGCCCCAGACGCCCTGATGGCGCGGCCCCACCCCGGCCGCGCCGGGGGGGGCGCCTGGGGTGCTCCCACCTCCTCTGGTGCCCTACTTGACCTCCTATTTATTCTCCCATCGCGGAAACCCTGATTCCGGAACCCTTTTCTCCAGAAGCAATTCCGATCTCCGCCGCCATCGCCACCAAGTTTCGGGGGACCAGAATTCCTGTGCCGGCATCCTGCCGGGACGGGGAAGTGCCCCCGGATTCATCTCCATCGACGTTGCTTCCTCCCTCCATGATGCGGGAGTAGTTCCTCCTCGGGGCTGAGGTTTCTACCAGCAGCTATGTGTATAATCCCCGAGACCAAGGTGACAACGGTCTATTGGACATGGATTAGAAGAATATTTTCATGAGTGATTTCCTCTTTTGTGTGTTGATTGAAGATTGAGAGTCTCTTGGTGCTTGTCTTTGACTATCCTGGAGATAAGTTGTGGTGATTGTGGTACTCTCTTTGGATGGCCGCGGTGACATTGGGAAATCCATAGATTGAGAACTACGAACTTTGAGGTGTGCTTTTGTAGCCCTACATAATTCTCGTCCTCTCTTGACCACAAAGGAATGACCTCGGAGTGCGTCTCCATTGCATGTTTTATGGAAATATCATGTGATTAGACTATGTTAATGTTGTTGGGAGTTGTCACTAGTGAAAGTATGAAGCCTAGGCCTTGTTTCCACCATTGCAATACCATTTGTGCTCACGTTTACCACTTGTTTGCTTGCTGCACTTTTTATTACAGATTTATATTACTTTGCTTTGCCACTCCTATCATCCATATTTTACCATCTCTTCGCTGAACTAGTGCACCTATACAACTCCTAGTTGTATTAGGTGTGTTGGGGACACAAGAGACTTCTTGTATCTTAGTTGCAGGGTTGCTTGAGAGAGACCATCTTCAACCTCTACTTCCCTGAGTCTGATAAACCTTAGGTCATCCACTTGAGGGAAATTGATGCTGTCCTACAAACCTCTGCGCTTGGAGGCCCAACATAGTCTACAAGAATAGAAGTGTCTGTAGACATCAAGCTATTTCTGGCGCCGTTGCCGGGGAAGTAAGTGTTTGAAGGTATATCTTTAGATCTTGCAATTAAATCTTTTCGTTTCTTGTTTTTAGTTTCACTAGTTATGTTTATGGAGAACCGCACTCTTAGTTTGCTGCTTGGGGAAGGCCGCTTTACCACACCCGTGGTAGAGAAGTCTCCTCCACCTACTGAATGTATCCCATTCCAAATACCACTTGGGATAATTTGAATAATTAGGAATGATTGTTATGATGGGACAGTCAATCCTAGTATTCATTTGTTGAAACTTACAGAACTTTGTGAGTTGTTTAAGGTTTCAGGTTTGACAAGAGATGGAGTCATGAGGAAATTATTTGCCTTGTCACTGAAAGGAAAAGCATTGGAATGGTATAGGCTACTAGATGACTCTCACCTGCTGGATTGGGAAGAGATCCAGTCTCTCGTTTACTCCAAGTTTTATCCTCTTCATGAAGTCCATGAGAATAGGAATTATGTTTATAATTTCTATCCTAATGACGGAGAGAGCATAGCTCAAGCTTGGGGGAGACTGAAAACGTTAATGCTAAAATGTCCTAACCATGGGCTCCCCAAAGATATGATTATTACTAATTTCTATGCGAGGCTCTCTCGACAGGATAAAGATTTGCTCGATGCTTCCTCTATGGGTTCTTTCACAAACAAAAAGATTGATGCTAAATGGGAACTCCTTGAAAGAATTCAACGCAACACTGAAGATTGGGAGATCGACAAAGGTAAAGAGTCAGGTATAATTTATGAGTATGATTGCATTAAGTCCTTTGTTGAAACTACAAGTTTTAATAAGTTTAGTGCTAAGTTTGGGCTTGATTCTCAACTCCTTGTTGATTTCCTCAAATCTTTTGCTTCACATCTTAATATGCCTAAGGAGGATTGGATCAAGCATCATGAACCTTTTAAATAGATTTGCAAAGAAAATGAAATTGTTCATGATGATTGCAACATGCATGATCCAATTCCTAAAAATGAAGTTTTATATAAGCATGTTAATTTTTGTGGAGTGGATAGACCTTGTGAAAGGCATATGATTGAAGAAGAGAAGTATTGTAAGCAACATAAGCATGAAAGAACAATCACTTGGGTCAAAGATTAAAATGAAATTGCTAGAGAATTGTGTGACCTTTATCCTTTTACTTGTGAACTTTGCTGTATAGAGGGTCACTTTAATTTTCAATGCATGCACTTTCAAAACATAACTGTTAACCAGTTGTGTGATAACATGATCACCCCTGATCTTTATGATGAGCTTATGTTATTTTTGATGTGTGAAGAGTTATCAGAAGAGACTTCTTGGCTAGATGTTAATGCCATAGGAATAAAAAACACTTTGCAAAATTGCCATCTCTATTGTGTTGTTAATTGCCATAAAAATGATTACATAAGTAAGATTAGAAAGGAGGGAACTTTACCAAAGTATAAAAATGTCTCTTATATTTATGCTAATAAAAAGGAGAGTTTCTCCCAAGTTTCCCCTATTGTTTCTAATGATAAACCAGGATATGTGGAGAAGCTTCATCTCCAACCACTCCCTCCTAAGGTGAAGAAGAAGAAAAAGAAGAGGAGGAGGAAGAGGAGCAAGAAGGAAGAAGAATGGGTATCAACCTGGCCTGAGCATATTCCTCCCATCAACTTTTATCCTAACGGTTGTAAGTTTAAAGAAGAAGGTGAAGTTTATTGCCTTAATTATCATCTTGATGATACGTCCGTAGGTACTATTGAAGATGATTTTGATTATGATATGCATGTTACTTATTGTGATTGGGAAAATGATGATAATGCTACTTATGATCTTGAAAATCTTTTTGGTACCAACTCTGAAAGTGATGATATGGAAAGCTCTAAGCTTGGGGATGATAGGATTGCAAATCCTTTACCCACTAGTGATGTGATAATTGATAATTCTTTTGCTAGTAAGAATAAAGACAACATGTTTACAAATATAGTTGCTAGCAATGATAATGCTCTTCTCTACTATGACGATGTTATAACTCCAATCTATAGTGATTATAAAGGTACGTATGACATAAGGAGAAATTATCCTTATGAAACTTGTCATAATCATGGAGGGAATTACTCCCTTGTTGAATACCATCTTCCTAATACACAATTAATCTATAGTGTTCAAGTTGTTTATGATAGTCCTACTCCCACTATTACCAATGATAAAGATTATGCTTATGTGGAGAGTAAGAGTACCTTTTTGCATGTGGATCATGGTAACAATGCTTTATGTGATGCTTATATTGTTGAGTTTATTCATGATCCCACTGAAAATTATTATGAGAAGGGAACATATGCTTATAGATATTTCAATAATATCAAGTTCCCTCTCTTTATGTTGAAGGTTTTGAAGCTGCACTTGTTTTGTCTTCCTATGCTTATTGATTTGTGCTTCAATGAATTATTCTATTGCAATATTCCTATGCATAGGAAGCATGTTAGGTTTAAATGTGTTTTGTATTTGCTTCTTGATGCTCTCTTTTGTTCTTCAACTCTTATTCCTACGAGAGCATCATTAAAGTCTTAAGCCTATCTTTATGGCTATAAAGAAAGAGCTCTAGGGAGACAACCCTTGTTATCTTTGCTTTCAGTTTGTTCTTTCAGTTTTTAGTGGTCTTGATGTTTTTTAGTACTGTAGCAACATCATTGTATCTTTATTTTCCAGCTTTGTGCCAAGTTTAGCCTCCGATTGCAAGAAAGTTCAAAAGTCGTGACTTGCTGTCCAGAAAACAGATTCTCTCCTTGGACAGAAAAATTCGTATAAAATCACCAGATCATCTTTTTGATCTGAATTTTTTTGACAGCGTGCTCTATACAATTGTCTTTCGAGCGTCTGTTCTGAGTTTTTTGATTTGAGTTGCAGAAGTGGCCCGAAAAAATTATTTACTACCTTCTCGTATGTTTTGTACATATTCTGTCCTGTTTTGCCTTTTTCTTCGTTTTGCAAACCTTGAGCTTGCTTTTCTTTGCAAAAACCTTTTGGCAATCTTGAGAAACAGTAGCTCTTCAAGATTATATTTATTTCCAGTAGGGAAAAATTATTTTATTGTGGGTACTAACCTCTCTAATCAGATTATGATGAGTTATGTATGAAGGGAGTTTTCAAGAGTGCGAGGGAAGATGATAAAAGAAGATTCAGGAGTGTCAAACACTCAAGCTTGGGGATGCCCCCATGCACCCCCAAGAAATATCCTAGGAGACTCAAGCATCTAAGCTTGGGGATGCCCCCGTGCATCCCCTTCTCCGTCAACAATTATCAGTTCATCCTTCGTTCCACTATATTTATCACTTCACGCGTTATGTGCTATGCTTGGAGCGTCTTGCTCTTTTCTTTTTAGTTTATTTAGTATTACTTGCTGCTCTTAACAAGTTGGATCCTAGCCTTCACTGTTTGGGAGAGAAACACGCTCCACTCCGCTATAGAACACAACATAGGCTTGCATGCGTATCTTCTTGTGTGTGTTCTTTATCTTTTCATAGCTGATGTCATGCTTAGCTCTTAGTTTTCATGCTTATCTTTTTAAGAGTTTTTTGTTTAGGTTGTTGCTTCTGGAACTCTCTTGAATTATCATGCTTATCTTGTTAAGAGAGTTGGCTTTTGTGGCACTGGTTGATATGGCTATGATAAAAATGCTATGTGCATAATGGTGCTTAGTAGTTCATGTTTTCTTATGGTTAGTCTCAAATAGCTGGGGGTTCTTAATGTGTTATTGAAGTACCAGCATGATTTGTTTGCCTATGATGTGGTATGGTTTAGTGATATCTTCCTCCAAGAATTTATTTTGATTGACTTGGCATATGCTCACGCATATTTAAGACTATAAAGAAAGTCTATCAAGCCTTGATGATCTTTAATTTATGAGTAGTGATATAACTTCCATGCCCGATTCAATGTTGCTTTGTCGCTCTGCATGATTATGGCCGTCATTGCTCTCTTAGTTGGTCGCTCCCAGTCTTTTGCTAGCCTTCACCTGTACTAAGCGGTCTGACTGCTTGTGCATCCAAAATCCTTGAAACCAGTTATGCCATATGAGTCCACCATACCTTCCTATATATGGTATTTACTTGCCATTCCTGACGAAGACTTTCTTGTACCATCTCAAAATTATTCAAAAGCATTTCTCTTTTGTGCCTCTGTTTTAGCTCATGAGGAAGTAGTAGGTAATTCATGATCTTCTTATGTTGGACAAATCTTACCCCGGGATTGCATGTCTAATCTGCAAACCCCTAATACGAGGAGGGACTGGCATGAGTGCGCCCAGCTCACAAAAGATAATAGCAACAAACAAACCCTCCTTCATGCTTTGTTCATGAGAAATCAGGAAACTCTGGCAGTGATAAACAAAGGAGATTAAGGGGATGTGATCGTCCCCGCTTGGGAGCCGTTCCTTGAAACATGTCTAGCGTAAGAAGTGATTGGGTTGTCTACTAAAATTCGTTGACGAAATATGCACCTCCCAAAATCATTTTTACCTCTGTTTTCAAAACCAAGAGCTCTGGTACATGTTTAGTCTTTGCTTCCAGCCACGGGTTTTCAACCTTTCCATCAAAATCCACGGTTCGAGAGTCTCCACCTTCTTTCTTCAAAGCACCAACTATTGAGAGCATGATTGTCATTCTAAGTGTAATGTGCATTGTCCCAAAGTACCATTGTCTTCTGCATGATTGTGATATCGCTTATTCTGAAATCATTGTATCTAGTCGTCACTTAAACTTCGTAGGTGCTCCTGCATTTATGTTTTGCTTCACTAAAGGGGGCAAGCGAGGTATCACTTTGTCATGTTTGCACACCATGCTCACTACAAATCTATTGGGTGTTTCAGTATCATATTGTAAACTTTCAGTTCTTTGTGATATTCTCATGAGGCAACTTAATTACTAAAGATTCATTATCTCAATAAGCATTTGTCATGTGATTGTGAAAGACTCTTTGGTAGCATGTCACCACAGAAATTGTGCTTGTTATCATTTACCTACCCGAGGACGAGCAGGAATTAAGCTTGGGGATGTTGATACGTCCCAAACGTATCTATAATTTCTGCTTGCTCCATGCATGTTTTGGGTGATATTGCTATGCTTTTGATACACTTTCATAAACTTTTGATCATATTTGGACTAACCTATTAACTCAGTGCACCCCAGTGCCAGTTTCTGTTTTCTGCTGTTTTTGTATTTCAGGTTTTCCCATTACTTAAATTGCCAGAAAAATTCCGGGAAAAATATATAAAAAATCAGTGCTCCAGAAGCTTCCATGCGCCAGAAGTAGGGACAGAGGGGGTACAGAGGGGCCCCAGGCGCCCTGATGGCGCGGCCCCACCCCTGGCCGCGCCGGGGGGCCGCCTGGGGTGCTCCGACCTCCTCTAGTGCCCTACTTGACCTCCTATTTATTCTCCCGTCGCGGAAACCCTGATTCCGGAACCCTTTTCTCCAGAAGCAATTCCGATCTCCGCCGCCATCGCCACCAAGTTTCGGGGGACCAGAATTCCTGTGCCGGCATCCTGCCGGGATGGGGAAGTGCCCCCGGATTCATCTCCATCGACGTTGCTTCCTCCCTCCATGATGCGGGAGTAGTTCCTCCTCGGGGCTGAGGTTTCTACCAGTAGCTATGTGTATAATCCCCGAGACCAAGGTGACAATGGTCTATTGGACATGGATTAGAAGAATATTTTCATGAGTGATTTCCTATTTTGTGTGTTGATTGAAGATTGAGAGTCTCTTGGTGCTTGTCTTTGACTATCCTGGAGATATGTTGTGGTGATTGTGGTACTCTCTTTGGATGGCCGCGGTGACGTTGGGAAATCCATAGATTGAGAACTACGAACTTTGAGGTGTGCTTTTGTAGCCCTACATAATTCTCGTCCTCTCTTGACCACAAAGGAATGACCTCCGAGTGCGTCTCCATTGCATGTTTTATGGAAATATCATGTGATTAGACTATGTTAATGTTGTTGGGAGTTGTCACTAGTGAAAGTATGAAGCCTAGGCCCTGTTTCCACCATTGCAATACCATTTGTGCTCACGTTTACCACTTGTTTGCTTGCTGCACTTTTTATTACAAATTTATATTACTTTGCTTTGCCACTCCTATCATCCATATTTTACCATCTCTTCGCCGAACTAGTGCACCTATACAACTCCTAGTTGTATTAGGTGTGTTGGGGACACAAGAGACTTCTTGTATCTTAGTTGCAGGGTTGCTTCAGAGAGACCATCTTCAACCTCTACTTCCCTGAGTCCGGTAAACCTTAGGTCATCCACTTGAGGGAAATTGCTGCTGTCCTACAAACCTCTGCGCTTGGAGGCCCAACATAGTCTACAAGAATAGAAGCGTGTGTAGACATCATAGTGCAGCTATAGTTTAACGGTTGGGCTATCAAACGAGCTCCGAATGCGATGAAATTTGGCAGGTGGCCTGTCTACACTATAATAAGACCACACACCAAGTTTCAACTCATTCCGAGAACATTTTCCGGCCACTCAAAAGATAAATATTCGGAGGCGCCGCGGCGCGTGTGAGTGTGTCTGGACTCAGAACGGACAACGGAAAGGACGGGCGAACTCAGACGGATGCAAGTTTTTAAAACATGATGATGCAACACACATGATGACCTGGCAAGATGCAACACGCAAACAGATGACATGGCAACGACGACGAATAACTGGCTGATACTTGGCGCATCGGTCTCGGGGTGTCACAACACTCCCCTACTAACAAGAGATCTCGTCCCGAGATCTTAGGAATGAGACGGAAGTGAAAAGGAAGAACAAAGTTCTTCGAGGACAAAAGAGTGAAACCAAAGAATATTGAGAGGTTGAGCCACTCAAAAAGAAGAAGAATGCAACGAAGAAGAACGAAGTTGCAAGGACTTCGTTAAATATGAGAACAAGGAATATGACGAGAATCAAGGAGGTTGAAAGGCACGAAACAAGAGCTGAAGGAATAAGAATGAATTTGAAACCACTCCGGTTAATAAGAGATAGAAAGGAATCCCCACTAAGAAATTTGGGCAGCACTCCGGCTTAGCATGAATGGAATGGAACAAGAACTTGAGAAGATGGAATAAAAACATGACAAAATGAACAATACAATGCCTCCAGAATAATTGAAATGATGGAATTAAAAGAATGGAGAAGAAGATGACAACTTGAGCACAAGTGACATGAACAAGAATTTATAAGAGAAAGACTTGAACGGAGTTGTTGAGAAAATCAACAACAAAAGAATAAGCTTGTCGTGGACTTATTTAAACATCTCAAGACTTGAGGTGAATTATGCCGCAACCAAATATTGAATAGATGAGATGAATAACGAAATGCCACTCCACTTCAAAAGAATACGGAGAATTATTTGCACTCGAGAGGCAAAAGAATAAAGCTTGAGCTGCTCGAGAAGAATTAGATGAATATTTGAGGAATGAGTTAAACATGAAGAACCACCCTAAAGAACTCCGGTAACAAAAGGATGATGATGACGGATGAAAAGAATAA
Source organism: Secale cereale (assembly GCA_902687465.1). Lineage (NCBI taxonomy): Eukaryota > Viridiplantae > Streptophyta > Magnoliopsida > Poales > Poaceae > Secale > Secale cereale. The sequence goes on along the minus strand of LR738713.1, from coordinate 96,523,124 downwards.
GAATAAGCCTTGCGATGATTAGACGGGGTTCCGACGAGATAGTCGAGGAAACTTTGAACTCCGGGGAAGAAAAGATTAAAGCACTTGGAACTAGAATTTATTCATCGAGAATAAACTCCGAAGGAAAGGGATTAAATCAACTTGAAGAATAAGAATTACGTTATGCTTATCCTCCATCAATTAAATTGATGAACAATGGATTTACATACTACTTATTCTCGTTGAAAAAGACTAACGAGGGATATAGCACGAACTCGAGAAAGTCTTCTTGAACCACCGGTAGGATTGAAAGAACGAATGAACTGATATGATAGCACCGGAAAAGAACTCTTGAGCGAACCACCGTAAAGAATTATGGCTGAGTGAAGAAAAAGGAACGAACCGCCATGAAGAATAAGATCTAATGATGAAAGAGAACAAACCACCGTAAAGAATTGAAATTGAACGAAGAAAAGAGAATAAATACCGGGAAGAATAAAGCACTTGAGGAAATGTTATACAAGAGAACGAAGAGATCACGAACTGATTAAAGAATACTTGAATGAAGCACCGGACAAATGTGAGACGAACGAAGAGCCATCAATGAAGAATATTTGGAGGACGAAGTTGAAAACTAAGAACGAAGAAATCTTCTGACATGATGGCCTTCGGAGGAACACAAAGAAAAGAATTCATGAAATACTTCGGATGGTTAAGGAAAAGAATTTATGACAATTAGAATAATTCAAGAGGATAACATGAAGCTCGAACCACGAATCTTTGAGAGGACGGAGAAGATTCGGAGGAAAACTCTTCTTCGGACTTCAGATGACGACGAGAAACACAACCAAAATTATTGAGATACTCTGGAAGAATTAAAAGAGGAGAGGTTGAACTAAACATGAAGAATTTGAAAACGGTCTTGGAGAAGGCATATGACTGATGGAATCCATACTTATGTCACACTTTAAAAGAATTACGGAACACTCCGGGAAATTAGAAGAGTCATGTAAGATCCTGGGAAAGACATGTGGGTTATGATCCCACCGCAGAGAAAACAGCGTTGAAAAGGATCGAAAAAAGGAGATGATGCACCGGAATGATTGAAAAACTCGAATGAGGTGACAACCTCGAATAAATTGGAACACAGACAAATCTCCTGAGATGTCTTTGGAACACCTGAACAATTAAATGACGAGAGACGAACAAGCACTTGGAATCACTTGAGCCGAGGGAAAGAATATGATGAGCACCGAATACTTGAATTGAAACCACCGGACAAGAAAAAAGAAGAGAATTCATGTAAGTGCATCTAGTGGCACCCCTAGTGGTTTTGGAGTATTGACGACAAACCTGCTTGAGGGACTAATGTGTTTATGAAAATTGTAGGATAACACAGGTAGTAGTCCCTCATTGATTCGGTTAACCTACCGGAGATGACCCCTAAAAATGTATGAAGACATTGATATCAGTGGTGGTATATGAAGATAATCATATTGAAGACTATGACATGAGAAGACATTGTGTGAAGACTACGGAGAGTGAAGACGTAGATGTTTCGTTGTTTCCTTTTCTTCTTTGTTGAGTCATAGGAACCACCGTACTGTTAAGTGGGGTCCAAGTGAACTAAGTCAGAGTGACTGAAGTGATGCTCAACCAAATCCTATGTCTTTGAGTGAAGACTATGAGAGCAAATCTTATCCAGAGGCGGATGAGTCAGCTTTACTTGGAGCTCAAGTAAAGTTGCTGTGTGTGTTTGAAATCTGACCGTTGGAACACGTGTCAGTTCCTTAGTGACCCAGGGTCACTTCGGACAAATCAGGTCGGGTTGCCCAGTGGCTATAAATAGCCCACCCCCTACACCATAAATTGGTGGCTGCTCAGAGTTATTGCACGGCTTTTGTCGTTTGAGAGCAACCCACCTCCAAAGCATTTGAGAGAGAAATCCTTGCGAGGACAAAGCCCAAACACCCAGAGCCAAAGAGTGTTAGGCATCACTGAAGTCTTTCTGTCTGTGTGACCTGAAGACTTATTACACTTGAGGACTGTGTTTCCTCCAGCCGGTTAGGCGTCGCGTTCTGAGCATCCAAGAGTCATTGTGGATTGCCGGTGAACGAAGTCTGTGAAGGTTTGGAAGTCTACCTTGAAGACTTACCAGAGTGATTGGGCGAGGACTAGGTGTCCTTAGCTCAAGGGGAACAAGGTGAAGACGCGGTCTTCTGAGTTGAATCTGAGCCTCCCTAACCAGACGTACAGTTGTCACAGCAACTGGAACTGGTCTAACAAATCACTGTCTTCTTCGAGCTACTGGTTCTATCCTTTCCTTTCCTTTACTTACTGCTCTATGTTGTGAAGACATTGCATGTTTGCCTTATCTGATTGTCTTCACTAAGTATCTACTTGTTGTGATTGGCTTCATTCCTTCTTCCTTTATGATCACTACTGCCTAGCTGCTATTAGTCTTCATGCTTTCACTTCATTGAATACATGACTATGGCTTATCTAGTGTAGTCCACTTTCCGCTGCATACTAATAGGCTTGAGCTTATCGTTTATCTTCGAAACTACCATGTTTTGAAGCATTTCATAAAAATCTCCTATTCACCCCCCTCTAGTCAATATACTGCACTTTCAATTGGTATCAGAGCAAGGTACTCCCTTGTTCTGTGTGATTCGGTTTAACCACCTGGAGTTTTAGCTATGTCGACTGCAGGGATAATCAAAGTCTCCGCTGCGTGCCCCGTCTTCGATGGCACCGAATATCCCTACTGGAAGAACAAGATGCGCATGCATCTTGAAGCCATTGACATGGACCTCTGGTTTGTTGTCAAGAACGGCGTTCCCAAGACAGGTGAAGGTATCACCCCTGCTGATGTCAGGAGGCTTGTTCAATTGGATTCAACGGCCAAAAACATCATCTGTGGTCATCTGACCAAAGGACAGTACGGTCGTGTAAGTGCTCTGGACACGTCAAAGAAAGTTTGGGACTGGCTCTCAAAGGTCAATGAAGGAGTCTCTACCCAGAGAGATCAAAGGATCAGCGTCCTTCGCAATCTCTTCAATCGCTTCAAGAGACATGACAATGAAAATGCCCAGCATACTTTTGATCGTCTCACTGACATCACAAATGAGCTTCAAGCACTTGGCGCCACTGAGATTACCAAGCATGAAATCGTCAAGACCCTTCTAAGATCACTCGACAGCTCATTTGATATCCCTACCCTGATGATTCAAGAACGCCCTGATTTCAAGACTCTCGATCTGTTTGATATACTTGAGAGGCTCAACACACATGAGTTCCAGCTATCTGAGAAGCATGACATCTATGGTCCCAACTATGGTCGATCTCGCGCCTTGAAGGCAAAAGTTGTTTCCTCATCTGAAGAAGAATCTGACTGCAGTTCTGATGATCCTGAAGACATTAGAAAGGAGCTTGCCATGCTTGTGAAGAAGTTCCAAAAATTCACTAGGAAGAAAGGCTTCAGAAAGTCTTCAAGATCCAGCTCAAGAAATGATGAAGCATCTACTCATGACTACAAGAAGAGAACATGTCATAAGTGCAAGAAACCTGATCACTACATCTCTGAGTGTCCTCAATGGGACAACGAGAAGAAGAAAAAGAAGAGCAAGGAATATGATTCTGATGACAAGAAAAAGAAGAAATACTCAAAGTCTTCTTCAAAGTCTTCATCAAAGTATTCATCACACAAGAAGAATTCATCTGGCAAGGCTCGCGCTTTTGTTGGCAAGGAGATGGATTCTAAGGAAGAGTCTGCTTCTGAAGAGGTGGAGGTAGAGTCAGAGGAAGAGTCTGATTCTGGTGCTGCAAGTCTGGCTTTAGCCACTGCTTACGTGGGCAAGTCCATCTTCAACACTGAAGACAATGGCCCCGTCCCCAACAATGATGATGAGGACGACGACTCTGCACCCACCTTCTGCTTCATGGCACGCGGTGCCAAGGTAAAATCATGCGATGCTTACTTTCAAACATCTAGTGAAGATGACTCTGATTGTGAATCAAAACCTAGCTACAAAACACTTGCTAAAATTGCCACTGAACAGCAGAAAGCCATGGAATATATTCAAAAACTGTTAGACAAAAGCGATGACATGTTGGACTCGGAAATGACCCGTTCTCAGTCCTTAATTGAAGACATAAACAATCTTCATGATAAGTACAAAGAACTTGAAGGTCTTTATGAATCGCTTTCAAAAACTCATGAAAAGCCTTCCCACGATTACATTAAAAGGAAACGAGAACTTGAGAAAGTGAAAGCGGCTCATGAAGATCTTCAAAAGGAGAATGAGTCACTCCGCGCATAACTGATCAGCTCCACTCACGAAGAGTTTGAACCACCATGTCTAAAATGCATTGAACGTGATAATGCTACATCTGTTGCTGAATGCTCTACTGCTGCCACTGTTGCAATATCTTCAACTATTGATGTGGTAACTAACCCCTCTGCTGAGGAAACCACTACTATTGCTGATGAAAATGCTAGGTTGAAGACTTTGCTTGAAACAGGGATGTACAAAAGCCTCAAAGGGCATCAGACATTATGTGATGTCCTCAAAAAGCAGATTCTGAACCGAAACCCTAGGAAAGAGGGTGTAGGGTTTGAGAGGAAAATGAATGTTGATGGTTCATACTGGAAGCCTGAGCAGTACCCCAAAACCACATGGGTTGCTGCAAAGGAACCTTCAGTGGATCCGTCTACCTTATCTGGCTTCACTTGTGCTAATCCTATTATCATTGATGAATCCTTTGATGCAAAGTATAAACTGTTTAAGAATCAGAATGGTGAAGTGTTTGCCAGGTATATTGGTACTAACTGCAGGAACGGGCCACCTATGAAGAAGATCTGGGTTCCCAAAGGTTGTCTTGAGAAGCTTCCAGTAAATGTCATCATGACACCACCTGGGAAGAAGACAAACCCCAGACCAAAGGCTTCATACGGTCCTAAGGCTTCATACAGACAGAGGACTCACCTGAGTCACCCTAACGCCAATGTTTTGCAGGGAAATTGTACTCAGACCCATGAATATGAGCGTGTTTCCTCAAACCGCTATATTCACAAAACAAAGAACTTTTCTGCTTATTCTTATGAGTATTATTCTCCTCCTGCAAGGCTATTTGCTAGGGCTCCAAAGCCAAAATTCTCAGATGCTGCACTTAGACTCATTGCTTCTAAGCCACCCCTAAAGATGTGGGTGGTTAAGAAGAATTAACTTTCTCTTGCAGGGAAAGGTATCCAGCCAAAAATCAAAGGCGTCTGATGCTATTGCTGGGGACCTAAAACATCTTGTAGGGCGCAAGATCAAATGCCCAAATGGTCTTACTATGTATTTTGTTCCTGAATCGCTTGCCAATCATCCTAACAGTCCCATCTTGGATCTAAGCTTTCATAATCCGCTTGCTCGTCAAATGTGTATGCTTCAAAATACTCTTCGTGAAGCCTATCCCCCTAACTGCACTGTAGGGTATGACACCAAATACTTCAGAATGGATTATGGACAACAGATGCACTAATCATATGAATGGTGATCGAGGTCTTCTTATGGACTCAACCTTACGTCCATCTGACAAGAGTCACATCACATTTGCTGATACTGGTAAAAGCAAGGTATTGGGTCTAGGTAGAGTTGCAATCTCAAAGGATCAGCACATGGATAAAGTCATGCTTGTTGAATCCCTTGGTTTCAACTTAATGTCTGTCTCAATGCTTTGTGACTTAAACATGATTGTGATATTCGGAAAATATTGTTGCCTTGTGCTAATGGAATCTGACAAGTCTCTAGTCTTTGAAGGATATCGGAAAGATGAATTGTATATGGTAGATTTCTCAGCAGGACCACAGATGGCCGTATGTCTTCTAGCAAAAGCTTCAGAGTGCTGGCTCTGGCATCGGAGGCTAGGACATGCGAGCATGAGGAACTTGCACACTCTCGCGAAGAAGAAGCACGTCGTAGGCATCGAGGGCGTCAAGTTCAAGAAAGGTCATCTCTACGGTGCCTGCGAAGCTGGAAAGATGACTAGGGCCAAACATCCCTCGAAGACAATCATGACGACATCCCAACCCTACGAGCTGCTTCACATGGACTTATTTGGCCCTACTCACTACTATAACTTGTCTCTATGGCTTCGTCATTGTTGATGATTATTCAAGATACACATGGGTGCACATAATTCTCTACAGGACTGAAGTACAGGATGTCTTCAGACGCTTCACCAACCGTGCCATGAACAACTATGGCGTCAAGATCAAGCATATCAGAAGTGACAATGGCACTGAGTTCAAGAATACCGGCCTTGATCTTTATCTGGATACAATGGGAATCACTCATGAGTTCTCAGCTCCGTACACACCTCAGCAGAATGGCATCGTGGAGCGCAAGAACAAAACCCTCATTGAGATGGCTCGAACGATGCTCGATGAATACAAGACACCAAGAAAGTTCTGGCCCGAAGCTATTGATACAGCATGCCATGTCATCAATCGTGTTTATCTTCACAAGCTTCTGAAGAAAACGTCCTATGAACTCCTTACTGGCAAGAAGCCAAATGTCAGTTACTTCAGGGTATTTGGAGCTAGGTGCTGGATCAAGGATCCATATCACAAATCAAAATTTGCACCAAAAGCACATGAAGGTTTCATGCTCGGCTACAGAAAGGACTCGCACTCCTACAGAGTCTTCAACCTCTTTCTCTATAAAGTGGTTGAAATTGTGGATGTGCGGTTTGATGAAACGAATGGCTCACAAAGAGAGTTCCTGCCAAATGTGCTGGATGAAGCTCCACCAAGTGAATCTATCAAGCTAATGGGAACAGGTGAAATCATGCCTTCTGAAGCACAGCCTGACGAGGAACTCATCATTTCTGCTCCCAATCAACCTGAAGACAATGCTCAGCCTGAAGACAATCCTCCTAATGATGACAATGACCAGCAAGAGCAAAATCTTGGTCCAGTTCATCCTCGTGTTCCAAATGAAGTACAAGTTGAGAAGATAATTGGCAGCATCAATGCACCTGGTCAACTCACTCGTTCAAGAGCAACACAACTAGCAAATTTCTGTGGGCTCTTTGCATTTGTCTCGATATCTGAACCCAAGAAAGTTGCCGAAGCCTTCATGGAACCTGAATGGATTCAAGCTATGCAAAAAGAGCTTCAACAGTTTGAGCAGAACAACGTATGGGAACTTGTCAAGCGTCCTGACCCCCGCAAGCACAACATAATAGGCACAAAATGGATATATCGCAACAAGCAAGATGAGCATGGTCAAGTCGTTAGAAACAAAGCTCGTCTCGTTGCTCAAGGATACACTCAAATTGAAGGGATTGACTTCGATGAAACATTTGCTCCTGTGGCTAGGCTTGAAGCTACTCGCATACTGCTAGCCTATGCAAACCATCACAACATCCTTATGTATCAAATGGATGTGAAGAGTGCCTTTCTCAATGGCAAGATTGAAGAAGAAGTGTATGTTGCACAACCACCTGGCTTTGAAGATCCAAAACATCCTGATATGGTATACAAGCTCAACAAGGCACTGTATGGCCTTAAACAAGCCCCTCGTGCTTGGTATGACACACTCAAAGACTTCCTGAAGAGCAACGGCTTCAAACCTGGTTCCCTGGATCCCACACTCTTCACAAAGACATATGATGGTGAACTGTTTGTTTGCCAAATCTATGTGGATGACATTATCTTCGCCTGCACTAACAAAAGATACAGTGATGAGTTCGCTCACATGATGCAAGAGCAATATCAGATGTCCATGATGGGTGAGCTGAAGTTCTTCCTTGGTCTTCAAATTTGTCAGCAAAGCAACGACATCTTCATATCTCAAGAGAAATACCTCAAAGATTGCCTGAAGAAGTTTGGTATGCAAGACTGCAAAGGATACACGACGCCTATGCCAACTAAAAGTCATCTGAGTCCCGACGCCAATGGTAAAGATTTCGATTAAAAGGTATACCGCTCCATGATTGATTCTTTACTTTATTTATGTGCATCTAGGCCAGATATTATGCTTAGTGTTTGCATGTGTGCTCGATTCCAAGCGGCACCAAAGGAATCACATCACTTAGCTGTGAAGCGAATTCTTCAATATTTGGCTTACACCCCAACACTAGGATTATGGTATCCAAAGGGCTCAGAGTTTGATCTAGTTGGATTCTCAGATGCTGATTATGCTGGTGACAAAGTTGATCGCAAGTCTACATCAGGCACATGTCACTTTCTGGGACAATCACTTGTCTGTTGGTCTTCAAAGAAGCAGAACTGTGTATCACTCTCCACTGCTGAATCTGAATACATTGCTGCTGGATCTTACTGCGCTCAGCTTCTCTGGATGAAGCAAACTCTCAAGGACTATGGTGTCCATCTGAAGCATGTGCCACTCTATTGCGACAATGAAAGCGCCATCAAGATTGCCAACAACCCAGTTCAGCACTCGAAGACAAAGCACATTGAAATTCGTCATCACTTTCTTAGAGATCATGTCATAAAGGAAGATATTGATATCATACACGTCAACACTGAAGAGCAGCTGGCAGATATCTTCACAAAGCCCTTGGATGAGAAAAGGTTTTGCAAGTTGCGGTGTGAGCTAAATATCTTGGAATCCTTGAATGTCCTGTAATCAGGCACACATCCTAACACTTATGCATGTTGATGACTTAGATGTGCAACACACGAAGTAAAGTATATCTTTAATCAATGAATACTTACATTCTGAGTGTGAATACATTAACGCATAATTTGACTTCGGAGCGCCACGATAATTGTGCGCCGTGTCTGGGTCTAATACTTCCTATACGGCGGGTAACACCACCACCAAATCTTTGCTTGAAGTGTTTCTCTTGGCGTTACATTTGCAAAATCTTCGCATTTGATTTATCTTCATATATGTCTTCTCTTTGTCAAATTGATCTTACTCAGATATATACATATATAGACTTGTGTTCTGTCCTCTACAGCATTCACTTATAGCTATGTCTTTTTATTTGAATCTTTTGAACTAAGTGAATGTGATCGGACCCTAACCTCTCTATGCTTTCTACCTCAAACTCTATCTATCCAAATCATATGCATTCTGTTGGAACCGTCGAATGTCTTCTCTGCGTCCTTGTCAGCAGAAGATACAGAGGCAAACATTAAATCTGCTTTTAATGCTCAATCCTTATTGCCTGAAACCCGGAGAAGCCGGAACGACCACCCCGATAGTCTAGGCGTGCGTGGGAACATGGAACAACTCCCTATGTGTTACATGTCCGCCACGTGTCCCTCAGATGAGAACCGCCAGGGGCACCTGCGTAATTGCGCTGTGCCGTCTCCCTTCCTTATAAATGCCCGTCCCATCACGGTCAAAACACTTCTACCACCTCTCCACCTCGACAAACCCTAGCGCCACCGCTAGCTCTCGACGACGCCGGCGACGAAGCGCTTAGCTTCCGCGACCTCGTCGACACCGTCTTCACGCCAGCCGCGGTCATCGTCTTCTCCGCCGCCGCCGTAGGCGTCCTCCGTCGCCAAGTTAGGGCACGGAAGATCGAACTGCTCGGCCTCCACTTCATCTTCGTCTAGCAGTTCATCGTGTGGTAAATTAAAACCCTCTTTTTACCGTCTTTTTGATCTGATAGATTCATCCTTTCTACCAGAAGAAGTTTCTGCCTCCACAAATTTGGATCTACCCTGTCTGCATCTCATACTTTGCCTAGTACATTCACTTATGCTTCACACATAGTTAGATTCCTAACTTGTACCTATTCTTGGATTCGTACAAATCTGGAACCAACTCTCAACATATAAGTGAATGTCTTCGCGCTATGAGGTCAATGTCTTCTAAACTGATTTATCTCCAAAATCTTCAAAAAGCCTCAAAGGGCATCAGACTCTATGTGATGTCCTCAAAAAGCAGATACTGAACCGAAACCATAGGAAAGAGGGTGTTAGGTTCGACAGGAAAATGAATGTTGATGGTTCATACTGGAAGCCTGAGCAGTATCCCAAAACCACATGGGTTGCTGCAAAGGAACCTACAGTGGATCCATCTACCTTATCTGGCTTCACTTGTGCTAATCCTGTTATCATTGATGAATCTCTTGATGCAAACTATAAACTGTTTAAGAATCAAAATGGTGAAGTGTTTGCTAGGTATATTGGTACTAACTGCAGGAATGGACCACCTATGAAGAAGATCTTGGTACCCAAAGGTTTTCTTGAGAAGCTTCCAGTAAATACTGCATGACACCTCCTGGGATGAAGACAAACCCCAGACTAAAGGCTTCATATGGTCCTAAGGCTTCATATAGACAAAGGACTCGCCTGAGTCACCCTAACACAGATGTTTTGCAGGGAAATCATACTCAGACCCATGAATATGAGCGTGTTTCTTCAAACCGCTATGTTCATAAATCAAATAACTTTTCTGCCTATTCTTATGAGTATTATTCTCCTCCTGCAAGACTATTTGCTAGGGCCGCAAAGCCAAAATTCTCAGATGCTGCTCTAAGACTCATTGCTTCTAAGCCACCCCTGAAAATATGGGTGGTTAAGAAGAACTAACTTTCTCTTGCAGGGAAAGGTCTCCAGCCTATAATCAAAGGCTTCTGATGCTATTGCTGGGGACCTAAAACAGTTGTAGGGCACAAGATCAAATGCCCAAAATGACTTACTGCTCATACTATTCATAAATCACTTGCTGAACATCTTATCAGTCTTGACTTACATCTAAAGCTTTCATAATCCACTTATGCATCAATTGTTTATGCTTCACAATGGCTTTTGGTGAAGCCTATCCTCCTAACTGCATTGTAGGGGGAGACACCAAAGTCTTCAGAATGGATTATGGATAGCGGATGCACAAATCATATGACTGGTGATCGAAATCTTCTCATGGACTCAACTTTACGTCCGTCCAACAAGAGTCACATCACATTTGCTGATACTTGGTAAAAGCAAAGTGTTGGGTCTAGGTAGAGTTGCAATCTCAAGAGATCAGCACATGGACAAAGTCATGCTTGTTGAATCTCTTGGCTTCAACTTAATGTCTGTCTCAATGCTTTGTGACTTAAACATGATTGTGATCTTTGGTAAATTTTGTTGCATTGTACTAATGGAATCTGACAAGTCTTTAGTATTTGAAGGATACAGAAAAGGTGATTTGTATATGGTAGATTTCTCAGCTGGACCGCAGATGGCCGTATGTCTTCTAACAAAAGCTTCAGAGTGCTGGCTCTAGCATCGGAGGCTAGGACATGCTGGCATGAGGAACTTGCACACTCTCGCAAATAAAAAGCATGTCATAGGCATCGAGGAAGTCAAGTTCAAGAAAGATCATCTATGTGGTGCCTGTGAAGCTGGGAAGATGACTAGAGCCAAGCACCCCTCGAAGACAATCATGACGACATCCAAACCCTTCGAGCTGCTTCACATGGACTTATTTGGCCCTACTCACTACTCCACATTCTCTACCACAGCCTGTATCTATGGCTTCGTCATTGTTGATGATTACTCAAGATACACATGGGTGCACATAATACTCTACAAAACTTAAGTGCAAGATGTCTTCAGACGCTTTGCCAACCGTGCCATGAAAAATTATGGCATCAAGATCAAACATATCAGAAGTGACAATGGCACTGAATTCAAGAACATTGGCCTCGATCTTTATCTGGATGAGATGGGAATCACTCATGAATTCTCAGCCCCGCATACACCTCAGCAAAATGGGATCGTTGAGCGCAAGAATAGAACTCTAATTGAGATGGCTCGAACGATGCTCGATGAGTACAAAATACCAAGAAGGTTCTGGCCCGAAGCTATTGATACTGCATGCCATATCATCAACCGTGTTTATCTTCACAAGATTCTGAAGAAAACATCCTATGAACTCCTCACTGGAAAGAAGCCAAATGTAAGCTACTTCAGAGTATTTGGAGCTAAGTGCTGGATCAAGGATCCTCATCATAAGTCAAAATTTGCACCCAAAGCTCATGAAGGCTTTATGCTCGGATATGGAAAGGACTCACACTCCTACAGAGTCTTCAACATTTTTCTCTATAAAACTGTTGAAACTGTGGATGTGAGGTTTGATGAGACAAATGGATCACAAAGAGAATCCCTACCAAATGTGCTAGATGAAGCTTCACCAAATGAATCTATCAAGCTAATGGGAACTGGTGAGATCATGCCTTCTGAAGCACAACCTGACGAGGAACTCATCATCTCTGCTCCAAATCAACCTGAAGACAATGCTCAGCCTGAAGACAATACTCCTGATGAAGACAATGCACAGCAAGAGCAAAATCTTCGTCCAGCTCATCCTCGTGTTGCAAACGAAGTACAAGTTGAGAGGATAATTGATAGCATAAATACTCCTAGTCCACTCACTCGCTCAAGAGCAACACAACTTGCAAATTTCTGTGGGCACTTTCTTTTGTCTCAATATCTGAACCCAAGAAAGTTGCTGAAGCTTTTATGGAGCCTGAATGGATTCAAGCAATGCAAGAAGAGCTTCAACATTTTGAGCTGAACAATGTGTGGGAACTTGTCAAGCGTCCTAATCCTCGAAAGCACAACATAATAGGCACAAAATGGATCTATCGCAACAAGCAAGATGAGCATGGTCAAGTGGTCAGAAACAAAGCTTGTCTCGTTGCTCAAGGATACACTCAAGTTGAAGGGATTGACTTCAATGAAACATTTGCTCCTGTGGCTAGACTTGAAGCTATTCGTATACTGCTAGCCTATGCAAATCATCACAACATACTTCTATATCAAATGGATGTAAATAGTTCCTTTCTCAATGGAAGAATTGAAGAAGATGTGTATGTTGCGCAACCACCTGGCTTTGAAGACCCAAAACGTCCTGATATGGTATACAAGCTCAACAAGGCACTATATGGCCTCAAACAAGCGCCTCGTGCTTGGTATGACACCCTCAAAGACTTCCTGAAGAGCAAAGGCTTCAAACCTGGATCCCTAGATCCCACACTCTTCACGAAGACATATGATGATGAGCTATTTGTCTGCCAAATCTATGTGGATGACATTATCTTCGGCTGTACGGACAAGAAATACAATGATGAGTTTGGTCACATGATGCAAGAACAATATCAAATGTCTATGATGGGTGAGATGAAGTTCTTCCTTGGTCTTCACATCCGCCAGCAAAGCAACGTCATCTTCATATCTCAAGAGAAGTACCTTAAAGACTGCCTGAAGAAGTTTGGAATGCAAGACTGCAAAGGGTACTCGACGCCAATGCCTGCCAAACATCATCTGGGTCCCGACGCCAATGGTAAAGAGTTTGATCAACAGGTATACCACTCCATGATTGGTTCTTTACTTTATTTATGTGCATCTAGGCCAGATATTATGCTTAGTGTTTGCATGTGTGCTTGATATCAAGCGGCACCAAAGGAGTCACATCACTTAGCTGTGAAGCGAATACTTCGATATTTGGCTTACACCCCAACACTAGGATTATGGTATCCAAAGGGCTCAGAGTTTGATCTAGTTGGATTCTCAGATGCTGATTATGCTGGTGACAAAGTTGATCGCAAGTCTACATCAGGCACATGTCACTTTCTAGGACGATCACTTGTCTGTTGGTCTTCAAAGAAGCAGAACTGTGTATCACTCTCCACTGTTGAATCTGAATACATTGCTGTTGGATCTTGCTGCGCTCAGCTTCTCTGGATGAAGCAAACACTCAAGAACTATGGAGTCCATCTGAAGCATGTGCCACTCTACTGTAATAATGAAAGCGCCATCAAGATTGCCAACAACCCAGTTCAACACTCGAAGACAAAGCACATTGAAATTCGTCATCACTTTCTCAGAGATCATGTTATGAAGGAAGATATTGATATCATACACGTCAACACTGAAGAGCAACTGGTAGATATCTTCACAAAGCCCTTGGATGAGAAAAGGTTTTGCAAGTTGCGGTGTGAGCTAAATATCCTAGAATCCTCAAATGTCCTGTAATCAGGCACACATCCTAACACTTATGCATATTGATGACTTAGATGTGCAACACACGAAGTAAAGTATATCTTCAATCAATGAAGATTTACATTCTAAGTGTGAATACATTAACATGGAATTTGACTTCGGAGCGCCACGATAATTATGCGCCTTGTTTGGGTCTAATACTTCCTATACGGTGGGTAACGCCACCACCAAATTCTTGTTTGAAGCCTTTCTCGTGGCGTTACATTTGTAAAGTCTTCGCACTTGATTTGTCTTCATATATATATATATAGAGTTGTGTTCTGTCCTCAATAGCATTCACTTATAGCTATGTCTTCGTATTTGAATCTTTTGAACTAAGTGAATGTGATCGGACCCTAACCTCTCTATGCTTTCTCATCTCACACTCGGTCTGTCCAAATCATATGCATTCTGTTGAAACAGTCGAATATCTTCTCTGCGTCCTTGTCAGCAGAAGATATGGAGACAAACTTTAAATCTGATTTTAATGCTACATCCGTTATGCCTGAAACCCGGAGAAGCCGGAACGACTACTCCGACAGTCGTGGTGTACGTGGGATCGTGGGACAACTCCCAATGCATTACATGATCGCCATGTGTCACTCGTACGTGAACCGTCAGGGGCACCTGAGTAATTACGTTGTGCCGTCTCCCATGCCTATAAATGGACGTCCCATCACGGTCAAAAGTTTCTTCTGCCACCTCGCCATCTCGACCAACCCTAGCGCCTCCGCTAGCTTTCGACGATGCCAGCGACGAAGCGCTTCGCTGCCGCAACTTTGTCGACGCCGTCCTCACGCCGGCCGCGGACATCTTCTACTCCGTCGTCGCCGTAGCTGTCCTCCGTTGCCAAGTTAGGGCACGGAAGATCGAACTGCTGGGCATCCAACTCCTACTCCGTCTAAGCAGTTCATCGTGTGGTAAATAAAACTTGCTTTTTACCATCTTCTAGATCCATAAAGATTCATCTACTTTTCCACAAGAGGTTTTGCCTACTTAGATATATAGATCTATCCTGTCTGCATCTCATATCTTGCCTAGTACATTCACATATGCTTCAACTATAGTTAGATTCCTCACTTGTACTTATTCGTGGATTCGTACAAATCTGGAACCAACTCCCATGAGTGAATGTCTTCGCACTATGAGGTCAAAGTCTTCAAAACTGTTTTAATCTTCAAAACTTCTGAGAATGTATATGACCTCTTCCCCTTCCCTCGCATCTCTAATGCTGTCACAGGTACATGTCCATGGGAGAATCCCTTGGTTCTCATAGTCTGCATTCATTTGCAGAGTTTTTGCAGCGTCACATTCATTCCCCTGAAGACAGTTCCTGTCTGACCAGTAGACCGAAGCATTTGCCTGTTTTGAAGCCATTCAATTTGAACCCCTTCAGGTTGAAGCAAATGGCAACTGACAAGAAAGTAAGAAAGGGTGGCAGACAGCGCTGTGGCAACACCTCCATTGATTTGCCTCCTGATCACAGTGAAATATACAAGACTAATCCAGAGGAGGATTACAATCAGAGGAAGACCCGAATCCAATGGATTCGAAGATACTGGGCCAAACAGTGGTTCAAGTATAGGTTTGTGACCGAAGAGTATGCTGAGAAAAACGCCATCAAGCATCCATGGGGTGATATCACTTATAAGAATCTCCCCCCCAAGACTCGTGCTGAAGCCATTGCTCAAGGCTTCTATCCTTGCATGGTCAGAGGGCCTCAGCCTGCTGAAGCTGATCCAAGCTCTCTGCTCTGGTGTCGCGACGACAATCTGTTCAAGCGAAATCTTCAATTCGCCAAGAACTCGGCCAAAGAAAACAAGAAGCTGTGAGGATTAGACTTCAATCCTGGCCCCTCTGCGCCCCGCGCTGATGGCACGCGCGAAGCTGAACCAAATCTGGTTGGGCCCTTCTACAATCTAGAGGGCCTCATCAGTCACATAAGGGTTCAAGGGGCAGATGTGCATCATCCTGAATGTAATGCCCCGGATGTAATACTTTCCCTTTTGGGTATATAATAAATCTCCGGCTTCATCTATTTCCATTTCGGGTTCTTTGTCTTTCGGGCTTTCGTCGTTTTGTTGTGTGAGTGTGTGGCATTCGTTCATATCATGTAGACATGTGCATTGCATTGCATTTGTGTTGTGGGTTGCATCCGGTTCGTCGTGTTCCTCCCCGTTGTCCGTTTCGTGTTCCGGAGCTCCCTCACGTGTCCGTGACGTCCCGTAGGCCTACTTTGTTGTTCGGGCGTTTTTCGTTACCGGTGTGCCGCGAGGTTGTGTTGTGTGTTGTTGTTTTGTTGTGTGCAACCCGCCTCTCAAATCTCGTCTCGTTTGGACTCCGTTGACTTTTCCCTCCGTTGTCCGTGTGGGTCCGAAGTGCCTTCGCTTCGTGTCCCGGAAATACCCCTGTTGCATTCTTTTATCTCCGTCT
>LR738713.1:96411335-96503940 GCA_902687465.1 Secale cereale | reverse complement strand
TTTGATAGTTCTGTTACCCGGGAACGGGATTGCTGAGTCCTCTGCGGCTCACAGTTACTTCACACACCAGATGCAGGTCCAGCTGTGAGCTATCCAGGTGATGGCACCGAGCTGGATTGGGAGTACGACGAGGAGCGTAGTCGTTACTACGTGCGCTACCCGGACGATCAGTAGTGGAGTCTCTTACTAGGATTCGATCCGCCTGTGGTTGCTTTATTTATCTGAGTTTGGTACTTTGACATTTGGCTTTTGCCCTTAGAGGGTTGTAGTGATCTTAATGTATGATGTTTGAGACTTGTACTGTTATTCTGTGACGTGGCGATTGTAAGCCAACTATTTTTCAGTTTACTATCCCCCCTTTTTTACATGAGTTGTGCAAAGATTACCAAACTTGAGATCATTCTAGGATGGACTTATGCCTTTAAGTCGTGCCTCGACACGTAGGAGGTATAACTCCATCCTGGGCATTACAAGTTGGTATTCAGAGCCTTCTCCGACCTAGGAGCCCCCACTGTTTGATCGAACCGTTGACGGTTGAGTCTAGGCACACACTGAAAAACTTTTTGAGTCCTATATTATATCGGAGAGTAGGATTTCTTTGCTTCTCATCCCCTTTCTCTCTGGTGAGGACTCCTGACGTCTACTCTTGTCTCTCCTATCTTCAAAATTTGCACAAATTTTTTTTTAGGAATCCCGCGAGTATTTTGGGATTGTTTCGATGTTCTTGTGACAAGGATATTGTTCTCGATGCCTCCTGTTACCGAGGAGTTGAGCTTCGGGGTATCGTTGTAACAAGCATATCGCGACAGTACTAAATACTTAAGACGGCCGACATCGAAAATCTCCCCTATACGGCCAGTGGCACGATAACCCCAACATCACCCAGTACTGGGGAGGTAGTTCGGGAGTATTGCCATAGCTTGTTATAGTGGATGCTTTTCGAAGGTCCGAGGTACACAGTTTCCGAGAAAGACTGGTTATGTGTTGAAGGATGGATACACCTGGATGTAGGTTAGAGTTGATTGCGCGGTGCTTCCCGTGTATCCCCAACACCTGATTGCATAACTGGAATCTTTCGGAAAACTATAGGTGGGTTTTATCCAGTAGATCGTAGGCATTCTTCCAACGAATGCAGGTTAGTGAGTTCGGGGTTCGACATTGAGTGAAGGAGTTATATGACCGAGGTTACTATCAGGAGTTGCATCTTAAAGGGTCCTTGGCTATGCTGATCCGGGGATTGCAAAACCTTTCCGTAACGCGTTCATATGCTTTCAGCACAAAGATGTTAGAACGAAACTCCTCTCTTGTGTTTGTTCCTTTCCGTACCTTGTTGTATTATTATTTTATCCTTTTGATCCCTATGTGGCTTCTCGTGAAGACTGATGTTATCAATTAACTAAGAAATTCATTCGTTCCTCTTGTTCGGATGATTTCATTCGTTCTTATTGTTCGAATGATTATTGTGAAGACTTGTTGCAATTCATTCCATTGATTCAGCTTATTCCTTTTGTCAATCAATTGCTGATTCGTGGTCATCTCTTACAGGATGGCTCCGAAAAAGGTTCCGAATGCCAACCCAGAGGTGGAAGAGGTCCCAGAGCATCCTCCTTCACCTCCTCCTCCGCCTGATGCTTGGAGAGCAATTATGCAGACTACTGCTCAGAACACTCAGTTGATGATGCAGATGATGCAGATGATGCAAGCTAATCAAGCTAATCAAGCTAATCAGGGTGTTCCAATGAACCAAGGCAACTTCTTCCAGCAGCACCATGCTACCCTCAACCAGTTCTTGGCCAACAATCCTAAAGCTTTCAGTTACTGTGTCGACCCTCTCGATGCTGAAGATTGGCTGACCGATATCAAGAAGCATTTTGAGTGCAGTAACGTGAAAGAAGATGACTATGTAAAGTTTGCAGCCTTCCAACTGAAAGATCAAGCAGCTGATTGGTGGCAGCAGTACAAAGACTCAAGGCCGGGTCAAGTGATCTCATGGGAGAATTTCTGCAAGGATTTCCGCTCGCATCACATTCCTACAAGTGTTATCGAGGGTATGCGTGAGCAATTCCGCAACCTCAAGCAGGGCTCCATGACAGTCTATCAGTATAATGTCAAGTTCCAAAACCTCGCTCGCTATGCAAAGCAAGACATTCCTGATGCAAAGAGCAAAATCTATCAGTTCCGTGGAGGTCTCAAAGATGAACTTCAGCTTGCTCTCACTCTGTTCGAGCGAGACGATTTCGATAAGTTCTATAATATGGCTTTGAAACAAGAAGCAGCTCAGCTTAAGATGGAGGCTTCTAAGAAGAGAATTCGAGATGCTGTTCACTCTACCTCATCGTCTCAGTTGGCTGCGAAACAACAGAAATTCTGGCTTCCTCCTCCTCCAATGATTCGAGCTCCATACAACAACTCCAGCAACTTCAACAACTCCAACAACAAGAACTCTAGTGGTCGTGGGTTCTCCCACCCACCCAACCCAAGCAACCAGTCGAAGAAGCAGTTTCAGTCTCAAGGCTCCAAGTCCAGTGGCTCTCAGTTCTGTCCTCTCTCTGAAGTGGTGTGCAACAAGTGTGGCCAGAAGGGTCATTATGCCAACAGATGTCCGAATCCGAAGCATCTTCCTCCTCCTCCACCTATGAGTTCAGCTATTGTCAAGCATGATCCAAAGTCTGCAAGGGTCAATCTGATGAATGCAGCACAAGCGGAGGCTTCTTCTGATGTCATTCTGGGTAATCTCTTAGTGAACTCTTTTCCAGCTAAAGTTTTGTTTGATTCGGGTGCATCTTTGTCCTTCATTTCAAGACCTTTTGTTGCTAAGCATGAATTTGTCACTCAAGTGATGCCGAAGCCGTTGAGCATTATTTCTCCTGGTTTGCAAATGACCTCTCGGGTGCATGTTCCGGATATTTCTATTCGCATGGGTGATTATCGATTTTTGGCTTCTCCGGTGGTTCTTGGTCATTCTGATATTGATCTCATTCTCGGAATGGATTGGCTTTCTCAGCACGATGCTCACATTGATTGCGCTCAAAAGGAAGTCAAATTGACTCATTCTGATGAAGATGTGATTATCTTCGCCTCCAGGGATAATACTATTCGGCTTTTCTCTCTTAATGATAAGGGTGAAATTAATGCCATAGAGCAAATTCCAGTGGTGAATGAATATCAAGACGTCTTTCCAGAAGATCTTCCAGGCATGCCTCCACACCGTCAGGTCGAGTTTGTCATTGAACTCGAGCCGGGCACCGAACCTGCTTGCCGGCGGCCATACAAGCTCTCTCCGGATGAATTGAAGGAATTGAAGAAGCAGCTTGATAAGCAGGAGAGTATGGGTCTCATCAGACCGAGTACATCTCCGTGGGGCTGTGGTGTCTTATTTGTCAAGAAGAAAGATGGCACGGAGCGTCTCTGTGTTGACTACCGGCCACTAAACAAGAAGACGATTAAGAACAAGTATCCGCTCCCCAACATCAACGAACTCTTTGAGCAGCTCAAAGGAGCTAAAGTATTCTCTAAGCTTGACCTCCGAATGGGCTACCATCAAATTCGCATTCGCGAGGAAGACATTCCCAAGACGGCCTTCAGAACGAGCTACGGTTCATATGAGTATACCGTCATGTCCTTCGGTCTCGCCAATGCTCCTCCTACCTTTTCAAGGATGATGCATTACATCTTCAACCCCTATACTGGAGAGTTTGTGCTCGTGTATCTGGATGATATTCTGGTGTTTTCCAAGAATGAAGAAGATCACGAAAAGCACTTACGACTGGTTCTTGATCGACTCCGAGAGCATAAATTCTATGCCAAGTTCTCAAAGTGCGAGTTTTGGCTCGATAAGGTTTTGTACCTGGGCCACATCATCTCAGCTGACGGTATTGCGGTTAATCCCGAGAAAGTTGAAGCAATTGTCAACTGGGAAGCTCCTCAGAACGTCAAGCAGCTCCGCAGTTTTCTGGGTCTTGCCAGCTATTGCAGAAGGTTTGTGGAGAATTTCTCCAAGATTGCCAAGCCTCTTTCCAACCTCCTTCAGAAGAATGTCAAATACTTTTGGTCTCCCGAGTGTGAAGTGGCTTTCAAAACCCTCAAAGAGAAGCTTGTCTCTGCTCCAGTTCTGACTCCTCCGGATGAAACCAAGCCCTATGAAGTGTTCTGTGACGCTTCTCTTCAAGGCCTTGGTGGTGTGCTTATGCAAGATAAGAAAATTGTGGCATATACTTCTCGGCAGCTCAAGCCCAGTGAGAAGAATTATCCCACACATGATCTCGAGCTAGCAGCTGTGGTACATGCTCTGATTACGTGGAGACATCTGTTGTTGGGCAGAAAGGTCGACATCTTCACTGATCACAAGAGCTTGAAGTACATCTTCACACAGCCGCATCTGAACCTCCGCCAGACTCGTTGGGTCGAGATGATCCAAGAGTACAACCCCAGCATTGAGTACACTCCAGGCAAGGCGAATGTGATTGCAGATGCTTTGAGCAGAAAGGCATATTGCAACAGCCTTCTTATCAAGCCACACCAGCCTGAGCTTTGTGAAGCATTCAGGAAGCTCAACCTTCAGGTTGTTCCGCAGGGTTTTCTTGCAAATCTCCAGATTGCTCCTACCTTGGAAGATCAAGTTCGTGAGGCCCAGCTCAGTGATACCATGGTGAAGAAGGTAAAACATGGGATTGCAAAGGGCACTCCAAAATATAAGTGCTTCTGTGTTGATGAGAGAGATACCTTGTTCTTCGAGGACAGACTCGTTGTTCCCAAAGGTGATCTCAGGAAGCTCATAATGGAAGAAGCTCATGACTCTCTCCTTTCCATTCATCCTGGCAGTTCCAAGATGTATCAAGACCTCAAGCAATCTTACTGGTGGACACGCATGAAAAGGGAAATTGCCCAATTCGTGAATGAATGTGATGTATGCAGAAGAGTGAAAGCAGAACATCAACGTCCAGCCGGTCTTCTCCAACCTCTTCCTATTCCTGAGTGGAAGTTCGACCACATTGAAATGGACTTCGTCACTGGCTTTCCAAAATCCAAGCGAGGCAATGATGCTATCTTTGTGGTGATTGACAAGCTTACCAAAGTCGCTCACTTTCTTCCAGTCAAAGAATCAATCAATGCAGCTCAACTTGCAGAGCTGTACACTTCCAGAATTGTGTCCCTACATGGCATTCCTCAAGTGATATCCTCAGACCGTGGCAGCTTGTTCACATCAAAGTTCTGGGACTCCTTTCAGTCCGCCATGGGCACGAAGATCAGGTTCAGCACTGCCTTTCACCCTCAGACTAGTGGTCAAGTCGAGCGTGTGAATCAGATCCTTGAAGATATGCTCAGAGCCTGTGTCATATCCTTCGGCATGAAATGGGAAGACTGTCTTCCATTTGCCGAGTTCTCTTACAACAACAGCTTTCAAGCAAGTGCAGGCAAAGCACCGTTTGAAACTCTCTATGGCAGAAAGTGCCGTACCCCTCTCAACTGGTCTGAAACAGGCGAACGCCAACTTCTTGGCAATGATTTGATCTCTGAAGCCGAAGAAATGTGCAAAGTCATACGTGAGAATCTCAAGGCCGCTCAGTCGCGTCAGAAGAGCTACTATGATGGGAAGCATCGTGATTTGGCTTTCGACATCGGTGATCATGTCTATCTCCGAGTTTCTCCGATGAAAGGAACCCAAAGGTTCGGTATCAAAGGAAAGCTTGCACCTAGATACGTCGGGCCTTTCAAAATTCTTGGCAAAAGAGGCGATCTAGCCTATCAGCTCGAGCTCCCTTCCAACTTTGCAAATGTTCATGATGTCTTCCATGTGTCTCAGCTTCGCAAATGCTTCAAGGCACCTGAGCGCATGATTCCGTTTTAGGAGATTGATCTTCAACAAGACCTTTCCTACCGAGAGCATCCAGTTGCAATTCTCGAAGAAACTGAACGCAAGACTCGCAACAAGACCATCAAGTTTCTGAAAGTCAAGTGGTCACATCACACAGACCGAGAAGCTACCTGGTAACGAGAAGATCATCTGCGTTCCGAGTACCCTTCCTTTTTCCAGTCCTAGATCTCGGGACGAGATCTTTTTGTAGTAGAGGAGAGTTTGTAATGCCCCGGATGTAATACTTTCCCTTTTGGGTATATAATAAATCTCCGGCTTCATCTATTTCCATTTCGGGTTCTTTGTCTTTCGGGCTTTCGTCGTTTTGTTGTGTGAGTGTGTGGCATTCGTTCATATCATGTAGACATGTGCATTGCATTGCATTTGTGTTGTGGGTTGCATCCGGTTCGTCGTGTTCCTTCCCGTTGTCCGTTTCGTGTTCCGGAGCTCCCTCACGTGTCCGTGACGTCCCGTAGGCCTACTTTGTTGTTCGGGCGTTTTTCGTTACCGGTGTGCCGCGAGGTTGTGTTGTGTGTTGTTGTTTTGTTGTGTGCAACCCGCCTCTCAAATCTCGTCTCGTTTGGACTCCGTTGACTTTTCCCTCCGTTGTCCGTGTGGGTCCGAAGTGCCTTCGCTTCGTGTCCCGGAAATACCCCTGTTGCATTCTTTTATCTCCGTCTAGGCCCTTTTATTCTATTCCCGCGATCGGATCCGTTGGATCACGATCGTAGGGCTCCTAGCGCCCCTAAATCCCCTCCTAACCCTAAAAAACTGCTACTTATAGACCCCCCTAGTCCAATTTTTAGCATCCCTTTCTTCTTCCTTTTTATCTTCCCCAATTTTTCTCAGATCCAACCTCCCCCCTCCTCTCCACTTGGAAACTCCCCTCAGATCCCGAGGAGATCTCCTCGATCTCCTCCAGCCGCCGACCGTGTCCTCGATCTGGCGAGGTCAACGGCCACCGCATCGCCAGGCGACTCCGCAGCCAGCCGCTCGACCGCATCCAGACCAGGCCGATCGCCACTTGGTCCCAGTCGACCGCGTCGGCCAGGGCCCGGGGGGACCAGTTCCCCGGCCCGACCGCTCGATCTCCCGCGTCGCCACCCGCTCGTTAACGGGCCGGCCGTCCCCCAGCCGACCGCATCGGGTCTCCAGGTGCCAGCCACCGCGCGTGGGCCGCCGCCTCCTGGCGGGCCGCGACGGCCAGGCGGCTCCCGCGTCGCCAGCTGCCGGGAGGTGGGCCGCCGCTCGTCCGCGCCGCTCGCCAGCCGGGCCTGCTACGCCGGGCCGCACCGCATCGCCACCCCAGCTCCAGCCGCGGGCCGCCTCCTTCACCGCGGCGCCGCCGGCCCAATCCGCCGCCTCTCCCTCCGGGCCGGATCTAGATTCCAGCCGCGGCCCGAAACTGTTCATCTCCAGATCTGCTAGGTTGTTTTTTTTCCCTAAGCCTCTGTTTTCCTGTTCTGATATGCATACTTTGACCTGCCCTAACTTTTTACCTGCTGCTCCGTTTTGCGCGTGTAGCATGTCCAGATGTTCGTGGAGATGCCCTCTACGTTTTACCTGTTGTAGTCATGCATGTTAGATGTCATCTTGACACTTGTTTTGCTGTTGCAAGAGTGCATCATGATATAAATTGCTGTTATGTGTTATTTTCTTGCCACCTTTGACATGTGATATCTTCTAGCTCGTTTGTCCAAACGATGCAAATGACATGTTCACGTGTTCGTCTTGCCACGAACTACGTGTTGTGTGTGATAGGTTGCATGGTAGATGTATTGTTTCGTTGTTATCTTCGTTGCAAGATGCCATGTTCACATGTTGTGTTTTCACTTGTTATGAAATGCCATCTTGTTGAGCTCGTTGTAATCGGTGTGTTCACCACATCGATGCATGCTTGTGTGTTTCGGGATCACCGTCATATGTATTTTGATGAGGTGCTTACCCTTTGCCATGTTTAGTTTCGAGGTGTCTTAAACATGCTCTTTTGTGTGCTATGATGATATTGCTGTTTTAGGACTTAGTGAAATTTCACTAAGTCTGAAATCTGTAACGTTCCGATGCCATGTTCGTGTGATGTTGTAGGACAAAGCATGATAGTTTTGGGGTGGATTTTGATTGTTCCTTGAAGTATATATTGTTGTCTTTCCATCCATGTCCTCACATGTCCATTTGAGTGGTTGTAGCATGTTTATCTTTTGCTCCAAACTTTCAATAAAATTCTGCTGCCAGAATTTTATTTCAAAGTTCAATATGTCCAAGATCATTGCTATTGATCCGTGACTCCGTTGGGGGTGCACTTTGGACCTAGTTGCTGTATTTTATATCTAGTTTATGTTCAAGTCCTTTGCCATGCTTTTTGGGTGCTGTAGATTAATTATTTTGAGCTCCAAAGATGCTATGTTGCTGTAATTTGCAGTTTTCGCTCAAATCTTGTTTCGGGCATAACTTTTAGCCCGTAACTCCGATTTCAGCAAATCTTATATCAAACTTGGGTGATTTTCTGTGTAGTTTAATAATATCAGGTTGTTATCTTGTTTTGAGGTGTTTTGCTTGAGTGATGTTTTACGTGCTCCATGTGCATCTTTAGTGCATCCATCATGCATTCATGTTTTTCGAGTGCGCATTGCATCGTGTTGATTGGTGCTTGGTGTGTTTGTCTTGTTTAGAGCCGGAAGTTGAGCACGAGGTTTCCAACGAAGTTGAGCACGAGGTTTCCAACGAGTTTGAGCACGAGGACCCTTCTTTTGATCCGAACGTCTTCTCTTCAGGCAAGATGACCGAACCCCGATAACATTACTATCTTTGCCTATTGCTAGTAGTCTCGATCTATAGTTTTGCCTCGATGCCCATGTTCTTCTTGTCAGCCTCCTACTTGTAACCAATTGCCATGTTTAACCACCCTACCTATGCAAACCGTTGCTTGGCTAAGTAAGCTTCGCTCAGCCCTTCTTATAGCGTTGCTAGTTGCAGGTGAAGTGAAGATGCTTGCTTCATGTTGAAGTTTGGTTGGGTTATATCACACTATATAAATGCTTTAAATGAAATCATCTATATATTGGCAAGGGTGGAAGGCTAAGCCTTTTGCTTGGTGATTTGTTCCACTCATGCCGTTAGGATCCGTATAAGCCGGTTTTATGTTCCTTGATTATGCGTTCCTAACACGGTTGGGGTGTATGGGACCCCCTCGATAAACCGCTAAGTGCTAAGTCTTTTCCAGCAAGTCCCAACATTGGTACTATTTGCCGAAACAACTAAAACCTTTCCGAGGGAGTAATTAACCCGAGGCTTAATTAATTCAACCCCCTGGGCCAGTGCTCGACTTGAGTGTTGGTCCAAACTAGAGCCACTTGCGGATACCACCCGGTTCGCTGGGATCTTCGGTATCTGTACGTACTGCTCATCCGGACGTGTCCTGAGACCTAGATACGCGCGGCTACTATCAGGGTGTCGACACGCCGGGAGGATTTGCTGGATTAGCCTTACCTTAGCTCGGTATATCTTGAGCACGGGATTCCGAGGATACTCGGGTCTTCCCACTTTGGAGTTGCGACTCCGCGGATCGTGGGCTTGTAATGGGTCAAGTTGGAACACCCCTGCAGGGTTTGAACTTTCGAAAGCCGTGCCCGCGGTTATGTGGCAGATGGGAGCTTGTTAATTCCGGTTGTAGATAACTTGACACAATGATACTAATACACTACCAGCGTGTGTTCCGTGACTGTCAATTTCCGAATCGGGATTCGGGAGTTGAACACGGAGGGGTTATGTTTGTGAGCTTGTAGATAGGATCACTTCGTGATCACTTCTCACGTTGCCTTCTCTTCTCGCTCTCACTTGCGTAAGTTAGATGCTAGTTGCTGCTGCAGACTTGTTCTTTCTTCGGCCTTTCCCTCACCTAAAGGCTTTGATAGTTCTGTTACCCGGGAACGGGATTGCTGAGTCCTCTGCGGCTCACAGTTACTTCACACACCAGATGCAGGTCCAGCTGTGAGCTATCCAGGTGATGGCACCGAGCTGGATTGGGAGTACGACGAGGAGCGTAGTCGTTACTACGTGCGCTACCCGGACGATCAGTAGTGGAGTCTCTTACTAGGATTCGATCCGCCTGTGGTTGCTTTATTTATCTGAGTTTGGTACTTTGACATTTGGCTTTTGCCCTTAGAGGGTTGTAGTGATCTTAATGTATGATGTTTGAGACTTGTACTGTTATTCTGTGACGTGGCGATTGTAAGCCAACTATTTTTCAGTTTACTATCCCCCCTTTTTACATGAGTTGTGCAAAGATTACCAAACTTGAGATCATTCTAGGATGGACTTATGCCTTTAAGTCGTGCCTCGACACGTAGGAGGTATAACTCCATCCTGGGCATTACACTGAAGCAGATGATGACTCTGAAGAAGCACCTGCAACACGAGAGCCTCAGAAGAAGAAATCAAAGGCTTCAAAGACTACTCCACCAAGGGCTTCTAGAGTGAAGCCTTTGGCCACTGCTCCACCTGCACCAAGTGTGCAATCTGAGGAACACTCTCGTATCTCCAAGAGCAGACAACTGAAGAAGCCAACACGCAACCCCAGTCCAGCTCTCACTCCTGATGCAGTACTGAAGACTGCGAATGATACCCTTGATCTCTCAAGTGATGAAGATCTTGGTGATGATGCTCTGGAGCTATTGATCAAGAGCAAGCAGGATGCTGAAATCTTCAATGATTTGGCGCTCTTTGACGTTGAAGTGCTCAATAACTTCATTGATGAATGGTTTGACACACCCAACCTGAGCTTCGACGATCTTCAACTTCCAGTTGGCCTCAGCGTCTCCTTTCATGGCGCCATTGCTTCCGAGCTGGTTCTGGCTCAAAGAATTGTTGAGCTGAAGCAAAAAATAGATTATGAGAAAGCTCAGTTCAAGAAGCATATGGACAAGCTCAGCGTGCAAGAAATTCAAAACTTCAAAGTTATGATGCAAGAGCTCAAAGAAGCCTTTCGCCAGCGGCGTGAAGAAGCTAAAGGTTCTCGTGAGCGAATCAAGGACTTGGATGCAAAATGCGTTCAAGCATTCAATGAAGCTGAAAAGCGCAGGGCACTTGGGCGTCCTGGCATTGATCCAAGGATGGCTGCCAAGAAGAAGAAGAAGCAGCCTGTGCCCGAAGTTGGAGAATGTGGGCAGGAAATGCCTCGCTTAGTCTTCCCTGCTAGCATGACTGGCATGAAGCCTAAGGCAACCCCAACCACTTCAAAGCTCAAGAAGACTAAGGTGGCTGAAGCTGAAGCTCGCAAGCGTAAGCAATCTACTGATGACGCTCCACCCACCAAGAAGCGCAAGACTAAGAGGGATAAGGCTGCTTCCAAAGAGCCTATCTTTGTCGAGCCAATCTCAGTTGCTCGCCCTACATCTGCCCAGAGAGAACGAAGACTGACTGTTCATGAGCCTGCTCCCACAGAGGCTGAAGACGTTCCAGCTGTCGACCCCACTGCAGCTGAAGACATTGGTCCTCAAGACAATGTAGAAGATGATGAAGTCCTTCCTCAGATCGAATACAACATTGACTCTTCGTCTGTTCCCACGAACAGCGAACGCATCAACATTGGTCGCCCATTGACGCCAATTGCTCAGGATGACTCGTGGGCTGATCACCCACAGGATACACAATCCACTCCCCAGCAAACTCAAGACACCAGTACGGTGCTTGAAGATGAAGACTTTGAGGCCCAACAACCTCCATCTCCTCAGGTGTCGCCAGCTTTTCGCAGGCTTCGCAAAGTACCAAGGCCTCAAGTCACTGCCCCAAGTGCTCCAGAAGGAGTAGAGCAACCATCTGCACCTGATGCTGCTCCTACTGGAAGCCCCTCAGGATCTGAAGCCAAAGCGGCTGAAGATATTCCGGCTGCATCAGCAGAAGAAGAACCACCCCAACAAGAAAAGAACAACCCCAAGTTGTAGAAGAAAGTACTGCCGCACCCCCTGTTCCCGAGGAGAACGTGTCCGACCCTCCAGCTCCTGAAGTGGAGGCAACAAATTCAGAGGCTGCCACCACCAACACTGAAGCCAATGATGTGGTCATGGCTGAAGCTTTTGTGGCACCTGAAGATACTGTGGTGCCTGAAGTACCTGCGCCTGAAGTAACTGCTCCTGAAGCCAGTGCTGTGCCTGAAGCCAATGCTGCACCGGACGCCAATCTGCAGCGTGAAGACAATGCCTCTGCTCCTGTTCCGCCTCCATGGCCTCATACCATTGATCAAGCATACAACAAGGATGATCAGTGTAATGCCCATGATGGAGCTAAATCTCCTACGTGTCGAGGCACGACTTAGAGACTTAACCCCATGCTGGAATGATCGCAAGTCTGGTATCTTTGCACAACTCATGTAAAAGAGGGGGTTGGAAACCATAAAATAGTTGGCTTACAATCGCCACGTCACACAAATACAATACATGTCTCAGTCATCATACAATAAAACATCACAGCCCTCTAAGGGTAAAATCCAAATAGCAAGATATCAAACATAAATAAAAATCCATAGGCCGGATCGAATCCTAGTAGAAGTCTCCACTACTGATCATCAGGATAACGAACATAGTATCGACTACGCTCCTCGTCGTACTCCCAGTCAAGCTCGGTGCCATCACCTGGATAGCTCACAACTGGACCTGCATCTGGTGTGGTGAAGTAACCGTGAGCCACAGAGGACTCAGCAATCCCGTTCTCGGGTAACAAGACTATTTAAGCCTTGGGAGAGGATAAGGCTGAAGAAAAGAGTAAGTGTCTGCAGCAGCAACTAGCAACTAGCTTACGTGAGAGAGTGCGAGAAGAGAAAACCTCGGTCGAGAGATGATCACGAAGTGATCCTAGCTAAGGCTCAACAAACATAACCCCACCGTGTTCAACTCCCGAATCCCTATTCGGAAATTGACAGTCACGGTACACACGCTGGTAGTGTATTGAAACATTGTGTCAAGTTATCTACAACCGGATATTAACAAGCTCCCATCTGCCACATAACCGCAGGCACGGCTTTCGAAAGTTCATAACCCTGCAGGGGTGTTCCAACTTGACCCAATACAAGCCCACGATCCGCGGAGTCGCAACTCCAAAGTGGGAAGACCCGAGTATTCTCGGAATCCCGTGCTCAAGATACTCCGAACTAAGGTAAGGCTAATCCAGCAAATCCTCCCGGCGTGCCGACACCCTGATAGTAGCCGCGCGTATCTCGTCTCAGGCCACGACCGGATGAGACGTCCTACAGGTGTATGCCAAATACCTTAGGTTGCCCCAAGGCGGCCCCGCAGTCCGCTCGTTTCGGACCAACACTCATGTGGAGCACTGGCCCGGGGTTGTTGATTAAGAAAGAGGGTTAATTACTCCCTATGCAAGTTTAGTTTGTTATTAGGCGAATAGTACCAATGTTGGGACTTGCTGGAAAAGACTTAGCACTTATCGGTTTATCGAGGGGGCCCCATACACCCCAACCGTGTTAGGAACGCATAATCAAGGAACATAACACCGGTTTATACGGTTCCTAACGGCATGAGTGGAACAAATCACCAAGCAAAAGGCTTAGCCTTCCACCCTTGCCAATATATAGATGATTTCATTTAGCATTTATATAGTGTGATATAACCCAACAAAACTTCAACATGAAGCAAGCATCTTCGATCTTCACCTGCAACTAGCAATGCTATAAGAAGGGCTGAGCGAAGCGTACTTAGCCAAGCAACGGTTTGCATAGGTAGGGTGGTTAAACAAGGCAATGGTTACAAGTAGGAGGCTGACAGGAAGAACATTGGCATCGAGGCAAAACTATAGAGCAGAACTACTAGCAATAGGCAAAGATAGTAATGTTATCGGGGTTCGGTCATCTTGCCTGAAGAGAAGTCGTTCGGATCGTAAGAAGGGTCCTCGTGCTCAACCTCGTTGGAAACCTCGTGCTCGTACTCGTACTCGGTCTCAGCTTCCGGCTCTAAACAATACAATCACACAAGGCACAAATCAACAAGATGCAATGCGCAATCGAAAATGATGGATGCACTAAGGATGCACACGGAGCACGGAAAAATAGCACTCAAGAAAAACAACTCAAAACATGATAACAATAGGATATTATGAATCTACACGGAAAATCAATCAAGTTTCATATAAGACTCGCTGAAATCGGAGCTACGGGCTAAAAGTTATGCCCGAAACAAGAAATGAGCGAAAGCTGAAAATTACAGCAACATAGCAACTTCGGAGCACAAAATAATTAAGCTACAGCACTCAAACAACATGGCAAAAAGCATGAACATAAACTAGACATATCCTACAGCAAATAAGTCCAAAGGTGTACCCCAAAAGGAGCCACGGATCAATAGCAATAAGCTTGGACATATTGAACTTGACAATAAAATTCTGGCAGCAGAATTTTATTGAAACTTTGGAGCAAAAGTTAAACATGCTACAACCACTTAAATAAGCATGTGAGAACATGAATGGAAAGCCAACAATATATACTACAAGTAACAATCAAGATCCACTCCAAAACTATCATGGTTTGACCTAGAGCAGCAAGCAAACATGGCATCGGAACATTACATATTTCAGACTTAGTGAAATTTCACTAAGTCCTAAAACAACAGTTTCAACATGGCATCTAAAAGAGCAAGTTTAAGTCACCTCGAAACTAAACATGTCAAGTGGTAAGCACCACATCAAAGTACACATGATGGTGATTCCGAAACATACAAGC
The DNA here is from genome assembly GCA_902687465.1 of Secale cereale. NCBI lineage: Eukaryota > Viridiplantae > Streptophyta > Magnoliopsida > Poales > Poaceae > Secale > Secale cereale. Next base: position 96,489,364 of record LR738713.1, on the reverse strand, counting down.
ATGCATCATGGAGATAAACACAACGATTGCAACGAGCTCAACAAGATGGCATTTCATAACAAGTGAAACAACATCACAGCCACATGGCACTTTGCAACGATGATAAACATGTCAAGAACAAATCTATCATGCAACTTAACACAAACAACATGTAGAGCATGTCAAGACGAACACATGGACATGTCATTTGCATCATTCGGACAAACGAGCTAAAATATATCACTATGCAAAGATGACATAAAAACATCACATAGCAGCAATTATATCACGATGCACTATTGCAATAGAAAAACAAGCACCTAGATGATCTCTAACATGCATGACACAAAGAGATAAAACGTAGCGCTAATCACCACGAACGTCTGGACATGCTATTTGCGCAAAACGGACATCCACACAAAAAGTTAGAGCAGTTTGAAATAAGCATCAGACATGTAAAACTGGGATTAGGAGGGAAAAGGTCAACCTCTCAGATTTACTGAAAAAACAAAGGCCCGGGGTGGATCTAAGGAAGTGGGCCGGCCCGGGCGCGGCGGCGGCTGGCGCGGCCCAGCTGGCGCCGGGCAGGCGGTGCGGGATGGAGGCGCGGGGCGGCCCATGCGGCTGGTGGCTGGCGGTTCTGCGGCTCGGTGGCGGAGTGGGCCAGCCCGCGAAGAGGCGAGGTGGCCGGCGGGGGTCTGGGCCTTGGCCGGCCTGGAGGCGCGCGGAAGGCGAGCGGCCCGCTCGTTGCGGCCTGGCTGGGCGAGCTGCGGGAGGAGGCGGCGATCTCGGCGGCTGGGGCGAAGTGGGCCTCGGGGAGATGAGGGCCCGCGGACTGGAGGCGATGCGGGGTCGACCCGGCGAGTGGCGCGGCGATGCGTTCCCCGGTGGCTGGGCCGCGGGGTGAGGGACGGGCCGTGGTGGCCTTGGACGCCTGGCTCGAAGGAGGCGATGCTCGGGCGAAGTGGTCCAGGCCTCCGAGCCTGGCGATGCGGATGGGGCTCGAGGCGATCGGTCGAGGGAGCGAAGGGGCCGAGGCCTCGAGGCCGTTGACCTCGGCCGATCGATCGACAGATCGATGATCTGCGGCCGCGGCTGGGTTGACGATCGAGGGAACTGGCTGGATCGGCTGGGAACTGCCAAGTGGCTGTGAGGGGGAGGCCAGATCCAGAATTTTAGGGGGGAAGGAGGAGGAAGAAGCTAGAGATGCCCAAAAATAGACCTAGGGGGTCTATAAATAGCAGATTTTTAGGGTTAGGGGGGAATGGGTGTTTAGGAGCCCTCCGATCGCGATCCGACGGATCCGATCGCGGGGGAATTTTAGATGGGCCTAGGAGAGGGTAGTGGGCTGCTGTCGGGGTGTTTCTGGGCCACAAGTGAAGGCACTTTGGACCCGCACGAATAACTGATGGGATAGCAAACGGAGTCCAAACGCGACGAGATTTGAGAGGCGGGTTACACACGACAAAACAACAACACACGACAAGTCTCGCGCCACACCGGTAACGTTACACGCCCAAACAACAAAGTAGGCCTACGGGACGCCACGGACACGTGAGGGAGCTCCGGAACGCGAAACGGACAACGGGAAGGAACGCGTGGAACCGGATGCAACCGACAACAAATGCAAAGCGATGCACATGTCTACATGATATGAATGAATGCCACACACGCACACAACAAAACGACGAAAACCCGAAAGACAAAGAACCCGGAAAGGAAATAGATGAAGCCGGAGATATATTATATGTCCAAAAGGGAAAGTATTACATCCGGGGCATTACAATCAGCTTGTTACTGTCCGGTGGCCCATTCTGATTCCGCCACCTACAACTGAACCGCGTGCTGCAGGTCCTCAGTTTGATCATCATGTTGCGCACATGCCCCAAGTTCAGAAGCCTAAGCCAAGTCTGCCAAGGCTTCTAGGTATTGCAACCTCTTCAGGGTCATTGAATACCAATAGCTTCACTGCACACAACACCTTCTTTGACAGCGCCAAGAACCCATATTTCAAGCCAAGAATATCATCAGATAGGTTCTGGAGCCATCAACAGCGCAGCTACTACTCAAGAGTACTCTATGATCAAGGCCTCATTTTCCCTCATATGCGTCTTGACACTGAAGCTATTGCTGGTCTGCATTGCTTGGAGGAAGCTCTTAACTGCTTCTGTGATGCTGGCCTACTCAATTTTGTCCCGGATAAAGAGCATTGGAATGAAGAGCTACTTCTGCAATTCTATGCAACACTCCACATCCGAGGCTGCAGCAGGGATCCGAAGACATGGGTTCTTGAGTGGATGACAGACTATGTGCATCATGAAGCTAAAGCCTTTGATCTCATTGAGCTTACAGGCCTGCCCACTCCAGGAGATCTATATGAACCTGGCTGTCAACTGCACACTGAAGCCTTGGAGAGTATCTTTCAGAAGCGTCAGCCCAACATGAGCCAAATGCTCAGCATGATGAAGCCTCTGCCAAGTGATGCTGAATATCCTAAGGAATTCTTTGTTGAAGACCTTGAGTACCTACCACGCACCATCTATCACATTATACGGCGTACTCTATGGCCAATCAAAGGACATTCTTCATCAGCCAAGCTTGAAGGCACTATGAAGACTTTGGTCTTCTATATCTTCAATGGCATCAGCTTCAATGCTCAAGATTTCTTCATCATGCAAATGGCTATGTCTGGAGCTGATCTATTTGGACTGAAATTTTATGCCCCTTGGATAATGCGCCTCATCAAGCTGCACTCAGCTGTCACTTATCAGCCCTCTGCTCGCAACCATCAGATTTTCTTGCCTGAGGTTGATATGTCAGCTGAAGCCATCTACCAAGAGCCTGCTAAAGAGCCCGTTAGTCTTCACAATGCTAATCATCAAAGCTTCACTCAGCAGATTGAAGGGGTTCCAGCAGTCTCACGTGTCTATCCTCTGGCTGGCCATACTCGTCTACCTCAACATGCTGAAACCGAAGCCACTGAAAGCACCATCGTTCAAAGGCCTCAGAAGCAATCTCGTGTCCTGAACAACCGAGAGCTTCTAGTAGCCCTTCATCAAAAACAGGACAAGCATCACCTCTGGTTAAAGCGTCATATGCAAAGCCTCTTGGTGGATGTCAATCGCATTCGCAATCTTGCCACCAAGAATGCTTTTGTTGCTCATGAAACATGTCGGAGGTCTTGGAAGAGTTTGACCTTGCTGAGTGCTGAAGCGGATCTTCAAGACGATGGCTTCACTGAGAGATTCAAGTTTGACAACACTCCTCCAAGGACTGCTGTTATGCGTCGAACTCCATCTCTTGAAGACTCTGAATACTCCTCCTCTGCTGCAACAATTGACGCCAGGGTGATCGATGATCAGGATGATGCTACTTCACCGCCTCCTACTTCAGCGCGCATCGACACTGCACCAACCACTTCTGCACCGCCAAACGACAACACCGACCCTGCATCCTCTTCTGCTCCAACTAGGAACGAGTAGAGGCTCTATGTCTTCAAACCTTTTTGGTCCTTACTAACAAAAGGGGGAGAAGCATATGAGTTGATAGTCTTCAAGCGGGTCCATATGGGCGGGTGCTTTATAATTTGCCTAGTGCTTACAACTCTCGTTTTGTTACATTTGGTTCTTTGAGTTGTAACACTTAAACTGATGGTCGTCTGCTACGTTTTTATGCTACTCTGTAATGCGATGATAAATTCCGCATCTGCTACGTTATATTCCGCACTTAGTCATTATTGCAGACGTCCATTTTTCATTATGCATGTCATTATCTTCGACATATCAATTATGCATGATGAATTGTCTTCATAAGTTGAAGAGGATCTCCACAAGTACAACCTGCCATGTGCATTTGCATTCAAAGGCAAATCAACTATATGCACATCTTCAGGGGGAGCCTTTTGCTACTTACGAAGACAATACCTTATCCTTTACAATTTCACATATCTTTATCCCCGTTGAAAACTTCAACCAGTTTGTCATCAATCACCAAAAAGGGGGAGATTGTAAGTGCATCTAGTGCCACCCCTAGTGGTTTTGGAGTATTGATGACAAACCTGGTTGAGGGACTAATGTGTTTGTGAGAATTGCAGGATAACACAGGTAGTAGTCCCTCATTGATTCGGTTAACCTACCGGAGATGACCCCTAAAAATGTATGAAGACATTGATATCAGTGGTGGTATATGAAGATAATCATATTGAAGTCTATGACATGAGAAGACATTGTGTGAAGACTATGGAGAGAGAAGACGTAGATGTTTCGTTGTTTCCTTTTCTTCTTTGTTGAGTCATAGGAACCACCGTACTATTAAGTGGGGTCCAAGTGAACTAAGTTAGAGTGACTGAAGTGATGCTCAACCAAATCCTATGTCTTTGAGTGAAGACTATGAGAGCAAATCTTATCCAGAGGCGGATGAGTCAGCTTTACTTGGAGCTCAAGTAAAGTTGTCGTGTGTGTTTGAAATCTGACCGTTGGAACACGTGTCAGTTTCTTAGTGACCCAGGGTCACTTCGGACAAATCAGGTCGGGTTGCTCAGTGGCTATAAATAGCCCACCCCCTACACCATAAATTGGTGGCTGCTCAGAGTTATTGCACGGCTTTTGTCGTTTGAGAGCAATCCACCTCCGAAGCATTTGAGAGAGAAATCCTTGCGAGGACAAAGCCCAAACACCCAGAGCCAAAGAGTGTTAGGCATCACTGAAGTATTTCTGTCTGTGTGACCTGAAGACTTATTACACTTGAGGACTGTGTTTCCTCCAGCCGGTTAGGCATCGCGTTCTGAGCATCCTAGAGTCATTGTGGATTGCCGGTGAACGAAGTCTGTGAAGGTTTGGAAGTCTACCTTGAAGACTTACCAGAGTGATTGGGCGAGGACTAGGTGTCCTTAGCTCAAGGTGAACAAGGTGAAGACGCGGTCTTTTGAGTTGAATCTCAGCCTCCCTAACCAGACGTACAGTTGTCACAGCAACTGGAACTGGTCTAACAAATCACTGTCTTCCCCGAGCTACTGGTTCTATCCTTTCATTCCCTTTACTTACTGCTCTATGTTGTGAAGACATTGCATGTTTGCCTTATCTGATTGTCTTCACTAACTATCTACTTGTTGTGATTGGATTCATTCCTTCTTCCTTTATGATCACTACTGCCTAGCTGCTATTAGTCTTCATGCTTTCACTTCATTGAATACATGACTATGGCTTATCTAGTGTAGTCCACTTTCTGCTGCATACTAATAGGCTTGAGCTTATCGTTTATCTTCGAAACTACCATGTTTTGAAGCATTTCATAAAAGTCGCCTATTCACCCCCCTCTAGTCGATATACTACACTTTCAATTCAACAGTTGGAATAATTGAGGAAAGGATGCAAAGACGTCACACGAGTAGGATGGATAGTCGATTAAGGACTCTGGCTCCAAGAAGGAAAAGGGTGGGCTGGTGGGAAAAAGAAAGGAAACTTTGGAAGGGGAACACCATCGGTTAAAAGAACTAAGGTTGCACTTGCAAGAAGAAGAGGGTCGAGTCCACTTGACGAGAGATGCACCAGATGAAAGAACTGACAACGCAACGAACGAAAACTAACCGCGTGATCCTAAAAAAATTGAAGGGGAAGAAGGGTAATTCCAAAACACCTACGTAAAGATTCCTCACCAGAGCGACGAAGGGACTGAGGAGTAAAAAGAAGTCCTACTCTCCGATATAACCAGACTCCAAAAAAGTTTCTACTAGACTCGACAACTGCCAAACTACGATCAATCAAGGGGGCTCCTATGGTCGGTCGAGGCTCTGATACCAACTTGTCAAGCCCAAGATGCGATTTTATCCAGATCACGTGACACTTACGTGATTGGGGCACAACCGCATTTCGGGCATTTAGCAAGATGGATATCATTACATCGTACCATTACATACATACATGGGGGATACAACAATTCATACAAGCCACATGAATACAACAACATCGATACAAGACATCCGCCTACGGATGCAAACATGAAAAGCACAACGACATCCATCTGCTATCCCAGGTTGCCGACCCGGAACCTAACCCAAGACTGAAGAAGAAGAAGAAGAAGAAGAAAGAACTCCAACACAACGATCATCACTCTCACGTCAAGACATCGGAAACATGCACCTGCAACTGTTGTTGTAGTAACTGTGAGCCACGAGGACTCGGCAATCCCATAACCATGGGTGACAAGACTAGCAAAGCTTAATGGGTAGGAAGAGGTAAAGTGGTGAGGTTGCAGCAGCGGCTAAGCAATATATGGTGGCTAACTTACGAGTACAAGAATAAGATGAGCATCTACGCAAATTGTCGCAAACTAGTAGTGATCGCTAAAGATCCTGAACTACCTACGAGTCAAACATAACCCCACCGTGTTCTCTTCTCAAGGTGAAAAGAGACAGTCACGGTTACTCACGCGGTTCGTGTGTTTTACTTCGGATCCTCTATCAAGTATTCTACAACCGAACATTAACAAATTCCAATCTGCCACATAATCGCGGGCACGTCTTTCAAAAGATCATAACCCTGAAGGGGTGTCCCAACTTAGCCCATCACAAGCTCTCACGATCAGCAGAGATAATAATAATATTACCCCTTATCTTAGGGACAATCTGATCAGGCTCGGAATCCCGGTGCACAAGACATTTCGACAATGGTAAAACAAGTCGAGCAAGACCTTCCGGTGTGTCGACACCCTGATAGTAGCTGCGCGTATCTCGTCTCAGGCCACGATCGGATAGGAGACCCTACAGGTAAAACCAATCCTCGAGTTTCCCCGTGGTGGCCCCGCATAACCCCCGTTTGGGACCAACACCATCAGCACTGCCCCCTGCTATGTAGAAAGGATCCTTGGGTAGCACTAACTCCCTATGCAATTAATTAATTAATTAATTAAGTTTTTATTATGAGCAAATTAAAACCAATGTTGGGCCTTGCTGGAGGAGTTTTATTCAAAGACGAACTATCAAGGGGTCCCCATATACCCAACCGTGTAAGGAACGCAAAATCAAGGAACATAACGCCGGTTTATCGGCTCCTAAGGTGGCATGAGTGGAGCAAAACACCGAGCAAAAGGCCAAGCCTTCCACCCATGCCCAATATATAGGTGTGTTAATAATAATAATTGATATTGTGATATGCCAACAACAAGTTCCAACATTGAACAATCTTCATCTTCACCTGCAACAAACAATGCTATAAGAGGGGCTGAGCAAGCGGGTAACATAGCCAAACAACGGTTTGCTGGGAAGGTGTCAAAGGTTAGAGGTTTCATGGCAACAAGGAGAGGGGCAAACAATAAATGATGGGTGGCGCGACATGTAACGATAGCATCGAGACAACTAAGCATGGGAATGATAGTAAAGGTATCCAAGGTGATGGTCATCTTGCCTGAGATCCCGCAAGGAAGAAAAACGGATCCATGAAAAAGACTAAGAATAAGCCTTGACGACGAACCACGTGTAGCCGAACGAATCCTCACGATCGCAACGGAAAAGAACTAGCGAGAAGAAGGCACACAACATGGTAAACACACAACACAAGAACATGACAAGATGCTCAACCAGGTATGATGCAAGACAAGTCTATATGATGCGAAACATGGCAAGGGATGAAGCACACAAGAACAACATCAACCAACAAGTTTAAATGAGGTCGGAAACTACATATAACAAATCCGGTAAGTCCTCATATGCACACTTTGAATTTGGTCCAGATCTGAACAAACCTTAAGTTAAAGTTGTTAAACAGCAAGTTAACATGCACCATGATAATCTACACGAAATTCTAGTCAAGTTACATATAAAGTTTGTTTGATTCGGAGCTACGGCCTAAATGATATGAGCAAAACAAGACAAGCATGGCAACGGTGCAAGATGCACCCAAACATCAAGAAAACACACTCCAAGCATGAAAACAACATGATATTAAGCTTCTACATGCAAAATCACACAAGTTACATATAGGACACACTCAAAACGGAGCAACGGACTAAAAGATACGAGCAAAACAAGTTACGATGCAAAACTGAAGTTAACAACCACATAGCAACTTTGGAGCAAGGTAAATATAAGCTACAGCTCCCAAACATGATAACAAGAGGCATGGATGTGAAGTAGACATAATACTTAACAAGCACTAACTTAGAACACACCCAAAAGCTTTCTGGAACACAATTAACCAAGCATGACAAGTTGCAACAAATTTATCCAGACATAGCCAAAATTTGGGAATGCAAAAACATCATCACGATGCTGCCTTCGGAGGCACAAAACAACAAGCATATCAACTCAACTAAGTATATAAAGATCATTGACATGTAGTAGACATAGTATACATCAAACAACTCCATGGGAGCAACTCCATAGGAGGCATGAATCAATAACAACAAGCTTCAGCAAATTGACCATGCTGATAAAAGTGTGACAGGTAAAATTTATAGCAACTTGAGAGCAATAAATAAATAAGCTACAACCGGTCATATATGCATACAAGGCATGGATGTATAGACAATAACATGGACAACAAGAGATGATCATTGGCCACTCCAAAAGAAGCATGGATTTGAGTGGGGCATCAAGCAAACATAACATCAGGTTTAACAGATTCCAGACTTAGCAGTTTTTTCACCAAGTATAAAACAACAACATTGGCATGGCATGTTTACAAGCTTGTGTAAGTCACCTCAAGGCATATCATGGAAAGTAAATTGCACCACATCAAAGACCATATGATTGTGCTTCTAGAACATATAGACATGTGGCATGAAGACAAACACATCAATAGCAATGAGCAAGTCAAAACATCATCTCATAACAAGTTTCAACACTTAACCGGCAAATGCAGTTTTGCAACAGAGATTAACATGGCAATATGGCACCTAACATGAATGCTACATCAACCATTATGTAGAGCACTTCACAATGAACATTTTGACGTAACATATGCTTCATTTGGATAAACATGCACAAAGTTATCAACATCACAAGCATGCAACAAAATTATAGTTAACAACAGTTTTAAACTTATAGCACTCTTGCAACAGATGAACTCAAACAAGCATGCCACAATGGAATAAAATGAAGAGCATATCACCACGATCATTTTGATATATCATTCACTCAATTTGGATATACACACAGAAAGTTACAGCACTGCAAAGTATGCAACATTTCAACAAAAGGGCCAGGGACTTAGTGGAAAAGTACCTAGGGTCAGCAGACATTGTCCGGTCCGGACGAACACGTCCGTCGGTGGGTGAGCATGGCCCCACTGGTCAGTGGCACGGGGAGGAGGGGGTCCGGACACGTCCGGCGCGGCTGCGGTGCTCCGGGGCTCCGGCGAGGCGGCTGCGGCGGCTGTCGCCAGCAACGTGGCGGGGAGGCGACGGCGAGGCACCCCGGCGGCGAGGAGGATGGCAGACGGCCGCGGAGAGGTCAGAGGAGGTAGATCCGGTGATGGGGATGCGGGATCCGGCCGGACCTGAGTAGAGAGGCCAGCGGCCAGATCTCGTCGGCGGCGAGGAGCGGAGCTCGATCAGGTCGTGGATGCGGGGCGCGAGGCGACGGGCTGAGGCGGAGGGACCGGCGGCGGCTCGAGGAGGCAGAGGCGCGGGGCGGCTCGGGCAGTCGCCGGCAAGGTCGAAGGGCCGGCGAGCGGCGGCGGTGAACCAAACGGTGGCGACGGCACGCTGGGAGGCGTGCGGGGCTCGAGCTCGGGAGGAGCGGAGGGGCGAGCGGGCGCGCGCTGGGGTGGTTCGGGCCCGTGGAGCCCGGTGCGGCCCGGGGTGGGCCTGCCTGGGCCTCCGGCGGCGGAAGTGGCCAGGTGGCGCACCCGGGTTGGCCACGGGGCTGCGCAGGAGGTGGCTCAGCCAACCGGGAGGTGACACGTGGCGGGGATGAGGAGGAGGGGGGGTTGGCTGTGGCTGGCGGCGGCGGATCCGAGGAGAATAGGGTCTAGAGGTAGGGGAAGACTAGGGTAGGCCAAAAATGGCAAGGGGGGCTGTTTATATAAGGAAGGGGCTAGGGTTAGGGGGGTTTTAGGCCGTTTGGGACCTTCAGATCTCGATTTGACGGCCCGGAGCGGAGGGAGAGTGTAGGTGGGCTAATGGGCTGTGCCAAAGAGGCCAAGAGGGTATAGGAGAGGAGAGAAGTGCAGCCCGCGGGGGTTTTCGGAGACCGAAAACGTCCGACATTTTATCCGGCTATAGTGCCGCTATAGTTTAACTGTTGGGCTATCAAACGAGCTCTGAATGCGATGAAATTTGGCAGGCGGCCTGTCTACACTATAATAAGACCACACGCCAAGTTTCAACTCATTCCGAGAACATTTTCCGGCCACTCAAAAAATAAATATTCAGAGGCGCCGCGGGCGCGTGTGAGTGTGTCTGGGCTCAGAACGGACAACGGAAAGGACGGGCGAACTCAGACGGATGCAAGTTTTTAAAACATGATGATGCAACACACATGATGACATGGCAAGATGGAACGCGCAAGCAGATGGCATGGCAACGACAACGACTAACTGGCTGACACCTAGCGCATCGGTCTCGGGGTGTCACACTAGGGCAGGGCCGTGCGCCCCCAAGCCTAGTCCGGATTGGACTAGGGGGAGGGGCGGCGCCCCCTCCTTCATTCTCTTCTCTCCCTCCCATCCCTCTTCTCCTACTCCTACTAGGAAAGTGGAGTCCTACTCCTAGTGGGAGTAGGACTCCCCCCTTGGCTCGCCTCCTCCCTGGGCCGGCCGCCTCCTCCCTCTCCCTCCTTTATATACATGGGGAGGGCACCCCTTGAACACACATCAATTATTCCTAGCTGTGTGCGGTGCCCCCTCCACAGTTACACACCTCGGTCATATCATTGCAGTGCTTAGGCGAAGCCCTGCGCCGGTAACTTCATCATCACCGTCACCACGCCGTCGTGCTGACAGAAATCTCCCGTGACCTCAACTGGATCAAGAGTTCGTGGGACGTTATCGATCTGAACGTGTGCTGAACGCGGAGGTGCCGTACGTTCGGTGCTTGGATCGGTTGGATCGTGAAGACGTTCGACTACATCAACCGCGTTACTAAACACTTCCGCTTTCGGTCTACAAGGGTACATGGACACACTCTCCCGCTCGTTGCTATGCTTCTCCTAGATAGATCTTGCGTGATCGTAGGAAACTTTTTGAAATACCACGTTCCCCAACAGTGGCATCATGAGCCAGGTCTATGCGTAGATGATATGCATGAGTAGAACACAATGAGTTGTGGGCGATAATAGTCATACTGCTTACCAGCATGTCATACTTTGATTCGGCGGTATTGTGAGATGAAGCGGCCCGGACCGACATTACGCGTACACTTATGCGAGACTGGTTTCACCGTTATGAGCACTCGTTGCTTAAAGGTGACCGACGGGTGTCTGTCTCTCTCACTTTAGTTGAATCAAGTGTGACTACGCCCGGTCCTTGTGAAGGTTAAAATAGCACACTTGATGAAAAATCGTTGTGGTTTTGATGCGTAGGTAAGAACGGTTCTTGCTAAGCCGGTAGCAGCCACGTAAAACTTGCAACAACAAAGTAGAGGACGTCTAACTTGTTTTTGCAGGGCATGTTGTGATGTGATATGGTCAAGACGTGATGAGTTATACGTTATTCTATGAGATGGTCATGTTTTGTAAATTATCGGCAACCGACAGGAGACTTATGGTTGTCTCTTTATTGTATGAATTGCGAGGCCATGTAATTGCTTTACTTTATCACTATGAGTTAGCGATAGTAGTAGTAGAAATAGTTGGCGAGAGGACCACGACGCTACGATGAAGATCATAGTGTCAAGCCGGTGACGATGGAGATCATGACGATGCTTTGGAGATGGAGATCAAAAGCACAAGATGATGATGGCCATATCATGTCACATATTTTGATTGCATGTGATGTTTATCTTATTATGCTTCTTATTTTGCTTAGTACGGCGGCAGCATTATAAGATGACCCCTTACAAAAATTTCAAGGTACAAGTGTTCTCCCTGAGTATGCACTTTGCGAAAGTTCGTCGTGCCGAGACACCACGTGATGATCGGGTGTGATAAGCTCTATGTTCAAATAGAATGGGTGTAAGACAGCTTCGCACATGCAGAATACTCGGGTTAAACTTGACGAGCCACTGAGATGGATTGCCAACTTTCTATTGCCTTATTGCTTTATTTCAGTCCCACTGAGATGGTGCAATTGGTGCCACCGAAACGTGGTTCTGCCTTACCATTGCACTTTGGTTGCTCCGAGTTGTTTCCATTCGGTCCCATTGAGACCTCCAACATTCATATCTTTTACATAGATCGGTCTCACCGAGAATTTTGCTCGGTGCCATCGAGATGGGTCAAAAGTGTGTAAAGGCTGGATTTTGTGTGGAGACTATATATACCCCTCCACCCCCTCTTCTTAATAAGAGAGCCATCAGAACAAAACTACACTTCCACCATTTGTTTTCTGAGAGAAAACCACCTACTCATGTGTTGAGATCAAGAGATTCCAAACCAACCATTTGAACCTTGATTTCTAGCCTTCCCCAAGTTACTTTCCACTCAAATCCTTCCCCCACCATAGCTAAATATGTGAGAGAGTTATTTAGTGTTTGGGAGACTATCATTTGAGGCACAAGAGCAAGGAGTTCATCATCAACAACAACATCTAGTACCTTTTGGAGAGTGGTGTCTCCTAGATTTGTTAGGTGTCGCTTGGGAGCCTCCAAGATGATTTGGAGTTGAACCAAGAAGTTTGTAAGGGCAATGAGATCGCCTACTTCATGAAGATCTACCCAAGTGAGGCTAGTCCTTCGTGGACGGAAGCCATGCTGGAATAGACAAGGTTTCTTCTTCATGAACCCTTTGTGGGTGGAGCCCTCCATGGACTCATGCAGCTGTTACCCTCTGTGGGTTGAAGTCTCCATCAACGTGGAGGTACGATTGCACCACCTATCGGAACCACGTCAAAAATTTATGTGTCTCCATTGCATTTGCTATCTCCAAACCCCTCCGTTACTTACATGTGTAATGTTTTACTTTCCACTGCTACACTCTTTAAGATTGCATGTGTAGGGTGATACTAGATGTGGTAGAATTGCTAATATTTGCCCACAACTGAAAGTGGGAAAATATATAATTGTATTTGGTCAAGTAGTCTAATAACCTGCCTCTAGACATACTTTCGATCCTACAAGTGGTATCAGAACTTTGGTCTCCATTGCCTTGGTTTCCATTACTTTGTTCTCCATAGCGTTGGTTTTACAAACTATGAGAGTATGGCATCTAGTAGGGCAATTATCACCGTAGAGGTCCTTATTTCAATAGTACAAACTTTGCTAGTTGGAAGCACAAGATGAAAAAGCATATTATTGGTCATAAACCCGCCGTTTGGGTTATCGTTCGTGTTGGCTTGCAAGGTGAATTCTTTGAGAATGACAAAGAACCGGATCGTGAAGCTACCGCAAATGAGTTAAGGATGTTGCAACACAACTGATGGTGTCCTGTACTAAGGGGTGCCAACCTAGTCATCCTATAGTTCTTGGTCTGGGCTCCTGGGCTTTGCTCTCCATCGGGGGACTCTGGAAGCTACATGCCTGGACGCGATCAAGACTGCATCTGCCAAAGACTTGATGTATACCCCCAAGACATCTCCTACCGCCTCCATGCGACCCCTGAATATCGACCATGTAACCCTAGATGCCCTACCTGACGTGTATATAAGCCAGAGGGTTTAGCCCGTAGAGGGTACCGAATCACAATTACATTCTCCTAGCCCTAGGGTTAGAACATAACTTACAATCTCGATGTAGATCAAGCTTGTACTCGATACATATCCATCAATATAAACAAAAGCATGACATAGGGTTTTACCTTCATTAAGAGGGCCCGAACCTGGGTAAATATCATCTCCCTTATTCCTGTTACCACCGATCTGAGATCCACAGCTCGGGACCCCCTACCTAGAGGTCTGCCGGTTTTCACACCGACACTGGTGCTTTCATTGAGAGTCCCGTTGTGCGATCAACAAAAGGATAGATAGCTCATGTGCAGATTAACTGTGGCACCGGCTACAGGAACTTAAACATCCCCGACCAACTTTTTGTGTTCGGCAGTGAAAGTGCGTTATATCGACTAGAGGGGGGTGAATAGGCGATTTTTATGAATTCTTCACTAAGGAATTTGCGGGTGAGCAATTTCCTTAGCGAATAACTACTTGCAGCGGAATAAGTACTCAGAAGTAGACATAACATAATACAATCATGGTCATCATGATGAAATGAAGACAAGCACATAGTACAGAAAGCGTAAAGACAGGATAACACAGGATGACAGAGGATGAAGACAAACAGACTGAAGAAATTGAACTGAGGAAATAGAGAAAGTCTTTAGTCAAAGTCTTCAAACAGATATGAACAAGCACACAACACCAATATGAGGAAATGAAAGAGTTGAGGAGATAGAACCAGTAAGCTTGGTGAAGACAATGATTTGTTAGACCAGTTCCAACTGCTGTCTTAGTTGTACATCTGGTTAGGGCGGCTAGGTATTCAAACCTGAGGACACACAGTCCCAGACACCCAGTCACGGACACACAGTCCAAGACACCAAGTCCTCACCATATCCCCTTGAGCTAAGGTCACACAGACCTCACCCAATCACTCGTGGTAAGTCTTCACAAGTGACTTCCGAACCTTCACAAACTCGGTCACTCGGCGATCCACAATTCCTCTTGATTGCTCTAGACCATGACGCCTAACCGTCTGGAAGAAGCGCAGTCTTCAAAGGTAACAAGCGTTGGATCCACTCAGGATAAATCTCTTCAAATGATGCTCAATCACTTTTGGGTTTGTAGGTGTTTGGGTTTGGTTTTGGGTTTTTCCTCACTTGATGATTTTCGCTCAAAGTCCTCGGAGGATGGGTTGCTCTTATGACAAGTGTTAGTTTCTCTCGGAGCAGCCAACCAGCTAGTGGTTGTAGGGTGCGGCTATTTATAGCCAAGAGAGCAGCCCGACATGATAAGACATAAATGCCCTTTAATGATATGACCGTTAGGTAGGTAGATATTTTGGGACAGCTGGCGCGTAGCACAACAACGGTCAGAAATTTGAGTATCAAATTCCTCAGGGCTATCATGTTCCTCACTATGCAGGTAATCCGCACTAGCGAATTCCTAACTCTTCAGTCAGAACAAATTCCTTAGAGACCATAAGAACTTCGTCTTTGTCACTGAAGAATATGACTGAACTGTATGAGATTTCCAATGGCTTCACTCGAAGGGATTGGTAGGTGTAGGATTTTGAGTTGAGCATCAAATGGAAATTTTTCCTTAGTATTTCCTCGACCCCCTTTAACAGTATAATGTTTCCTATGACTCAAGAAAGAGAAAAAGAAACTACGAAAACAAAAGTCTTCACGCTTCATGTCCCTCAAATGAATACCAAGTCTTAAAGGTCACACCAATTTTTTCACTTTCAAAGTCTTCAGAAAGTCTTCAGAAATTGAAAGTCTTGAGTCAAAGAACTTCATTTTTAGGGGTCGGCTTTCTCTGTAAATATTAAACTCCTCATAGACTTATAGACCTACGTACACTCATAAACACATTAGTCCCTTAACCTATAAGTCTTCAATACACCAAAATCACTAAGGGGCACTAGATGCACTTACAATCTCCCCCTTTTTAGTGATTGATGACAATATAGGTTAAGTTTTCAACGGGGATAAACAATGAAGTGTAAATACTTATACTGAGGAATATGATTGCAAGATATAGAAGAACTCCCCCTGAAGATGTGCATACTGAGGAATTTGCTTTTGAAGCAATGCACACTTGAAGAGTAGAATCATGGAGATCTCCCCCTATATCTTGTAATTCATACATGCATTTGACATATAATATGAGGAATTTGAAATGCATGATGAAATATGGTGACTGATGTAATTCAGCATGGGTGCATAAACATTAATGAGGAATAAGCATGCAGAAAAAACACACCAAAAGTATCAGGTTGCTACCTCTTGAGCTTGTGTTGTATTCCCTCGAAGAGGAAAGGGAGATGCAGCACAGTAGCGTAAGTATTTCCCTCAGTTTTTTAGAACCAAGGTATCAATCCAGTAGGAGACCACGCGCGAGTCCCTCGCACCTGCACAAACAAATATGAACTTCGCAGCCAACGCGATAAGGGGTTGTCAATCCCTTTACTGTCACTTACGAGAGTGAGATTTGATAGAGATGATAGTTTATATTTTTGGTATTTTTGGTTTAATAGAACAGCAAATAAAAGCGGTAAAAGTTAAGTAGATGTAGATTGATTTGTTGATAATAGACCCGGGAGGCCATAGTTTTCTCTAGTGGCTTCTCTCATGATAGCGATATTCTATGGCGGGTAAACAAATTACTGTCGAGCAATTGATAGAAAAGCGAATAATTATGAGACTATCTAGGCATGATCATTGTATATAGGCATCATGTCCGAGACAAGTAGACCGAAACGATTCTGCATCTACTACTATTACTCCACACATCGACCACTATCCAGCATGCATCTAGTGTATTGAGTTCATAAGAACAAAGTAACGCCTTACGCAAGATGAGATGATGTAGAGGGATAAACTCAAGCAATATGATGTAAACCCCATCTTTTTATCCTCGATGGCAACAATACAATATGTGCCTTGCTGCCCCTACTGTCACTGGGAAAGGACACCGCGAGATTAAACCCAAAGCCAAGCACTTCTCCCATTGCAAGAACTATAGATCTAGTAGGCAAAACCAAACCAATAATTTGAAGAGACTTGCAAGGATATTATGAGCACACATAAAAAGTTCAGATAAGAACCAAATATCTTTCATAGATAACCTTGATCATAAACTCACAATTCATCGGATCTCGACAAACACACCGCAAAAAGATATTACATCGAATAGATCTCCTCGAAGACCGAGGAGAACTTTGTATTGAGATCCAGAGAGAAAGAAGAAGCTATCTAGTGTTGGAGATATGCCCTAGAGGCAATAATAAAAGCATTATTATTATATCTCCTTGTTCATGATAATTGTCTGTTATTCATGCTTGAATTGTATTGTACGGAAACAGCGATACATGTGTGAATACACAGACCACAATGAGTACCTGGTAGGCCTCTAGTTACCAGCTCGTTGATCAACAGATGGTCACGGTTTCCTGACCATGGACATGAGATGTCAGTGATAACGGGATCACATCATTAGGAGAATGATGTGATGGACAAGACCCAAACTTGAGCATAACACGAGATCGTATAGTTCGTAATGCATAAGCTTTTCGGTGTCAAGTATTTATTCCTTAGACCATGAGGATGTACAACTCCCGGATACCGTAGGAGTACTTTGGGTGTGCCAAACGTCACAACGTAACTGGGTGGCTATAAAGGTACGCAACGGGTATCTCCGAAAGTGTCTGTTGAGTTGGTACGAACCGAGACTGCGATGTTGTCACTCCGTATGACGGAGAGGTACCTCTGGGCCCACTCGTTAAGACATCATCATAATGAGCTCAATGTGACTAAGTAGTTAGTCACGGGATGATGGATTACGGATCGAGTAAAGAGACTTGCCATAACGAGATTGAACAAGGTATCGGGAATACCGACGATCGAATCTCGGGCAAGTACCGTACTGATGGACGAAGGGAATAACATACGTGATTGAGTGAATCCTTGACACGGTGGTTCATCCGATGAAGATCATCGAGGAACACGTGGGAACCAACATGGGTATCCAGATCCCGCTGTTGGTTATTGACCGGAGAGTGGTCTCGGTCATGTCTACGTGTCTCCCGAACCCGTAGGGTCTACACACTTAAGGTTCGGTAACGCTAGGGTCGTAGAGATAAATGCACGTGGAAACCCGAAAGTTGTTCGGAGTCCCGGATGAGATCCCGGACGTCACGAGGAGTTCCGGAATGGTCCGGAGGTAAATATTGATATATAGGAAGTCCAGTTTCGGCCAACGGGTGATCTCCGGGGGTCACCGGGAGCGTCCCGGGACCATCGGAGGGGCCCCGGGGGTCCACCGGGTGGGGCCACCCATCCCGATGGGGCCCCTAGGCCGCAAGGGGAAGTGTCCAGCCCTCAGGGCTGGCGCACCACAAGGGGGCCCACCTCCCCATGCGCCTAGGGTTAAAACCCTAAGGGGGAGGGGGGCTCCACTTGCCTTGGGGGGCAAGGAACCCCCCTGGCCGCCGCCCCCTTGCAGATTGGATCTGCAGGGGGTCCAGGCGCACCCCCTGGCCCCTATATATATGTGGGGAGGGAGAGGGCAGCCGTACCCAAGCCCTGGCGCCTCTCCCCCTCCCGTCACACCTCCATACTCCCAACGCAGGGCGCCCGGCGAAGCCCTACTGCGATCTCCACTGCATCCGTCATCACGCCGTCGTGCTGCCGGATCTCTGACGACTTCTCCTCTCCCCTTTCTGGATCAAGAAGGAGGTGACGTTGCTGCACCGTACGTGTGTTGAACGCGGAGGTGCCGTCCGTTCGGCGCTAGATCATCGGTGACGAAGAACGTGAAGAGTTCGACTACTTCATCCACACTTCGTTGAAAGCTTCCGCACGCGATCTACATAACGGTATGTAGATGCACTCTTACTTGCTCGTTGCTAGATGTATCCATAGTTGGATCTTGGTGAAGACGTAGAAATTTTTTGAATTGTGCTACGTTCCCCAACAGTGGCATCTGAGCCTAGGTTTTATGCGTAGCATCTTGCACGAGTAGAACACAAAGCAGTTGTGGGCGTATGATCTTGTTCAACTTTCTTACCGTTACTAGTCAATCTTGATTCGGCGGTATTGTGGGATGAAGCGGCCCGGACCGACCTTACACGTACGCTTATGTGAGACTGGTTCCACCGACAGACATGCACTAGATGCATAAGGTGGCTGGCGGGTGTCTGTCTCTCCTACTTTAGTCGGATCGGATTCGATGAAAAGGGTCCTTATGAAGGGTAAATAGAAGTTGACAAATCATGTTGTGGTTTTGGCGTAGGTAAGAAACGTTCTTGCTAGAAATCCTATAGAAGCCACGTAAAACTTGCAACAACAATTAGAGGACGTCTAACTTGTTTTTGCAGCATGTGCTATGTGACGTGGTATGGCCAAGAACGAAGATGTGATGAATGATATATGTGATGTATGAGATTGATCATGTTTTTGTAATAGGGAATCACGACTTGCATTTCGATGAACTTGACAACCGGCAGGAGCCATAGGAGTTGTCTTTATTATTGTATGACCTGCGTGTCACTGAATAACGCCATGTAATTACTTTACATCATTGCTAAACGTTAGCTATAGTAGTAGAAGTAATAGTTGGCGTGACGACTTCTTCAAGACACGATGATGGAGTTCATGATGATGAAGAGCATGGTGTCGATCCGGTGACAAGATGATCATGGTGCCCCGAAGATGGAGATCCAAGGAGCAAGATGATATTGGCCATATCATGTCACTTTAATTGATTGCATGTGATGTTTATCATGTTTATGCATCTTGTTTACTTAGAACGACGGTAGTAAATAAGATGATCTCTCACTAAAATTTCAAGTATTGTGTTTCCCCTAACTGTGCACCGTTGCTAAAGCTCGTTGCTCCGAAGCACCACGTGATGATCGGGTGTGATAGGTTCTAACGTTCGCATACAACGGGTGTAAGACAGATTTACACACGCGATACACTTAGGGTTCACTTGACGAGCCTAGCATGTACAGACATGGCCTCGGAACACGGAAGACCGAAAGGTCGAACACGAGTCGTATAGAAGATACGATCAACATGAAGATGTTCACCGTTGATGACTAGTCCGTCTCACGTGATGATCGGACACGGACTACTCGATTCGGATCGTGTATCACTAAGATGACTAGAGAGATGTCATTCTGAGTGGGAGTTCATTATAATTTGATTAAAATGAACTTAATTATCATGAACTTAGTCTAAATTCTTTACAATATCTCTTGTAGATCAAATGTCCCACGCTCAGGTTTCCCTCAACTTCAACGCGTTCCTAGAGAAAACCAAGCTGAAAGACGATGGTAGCAACTATACGAATTGGGTCCGTAACCTGAGGATTATCCTCATAGCTGCCAAGAGATCATATGTCCTAGAAGCACCGCTAGGTGATGCACCTGCTCCCGATGCGGCCCAAGACGTTTTGAATGTCTGGCAGTCGCGTAGTGATGATTACTCCCTGGTTCAGTGCGGCATGCTTTACAATTTAGAATCGGGGCTCCAAAAACGTTTTGAGCACCACAGAGCATATGAGATGTTCGAAGAGATGAGAATGGTTTTCCAAGCTCATGCCCGAGTCGAGAGATATGATGTCTCCGACGCATTCTATAGCTGTAAGATGGAGGAGAACAGTTCTGTCAGTGAGCACATCCTCAAGATTTCAGGATTGCACAACCGCTTGTCTCAGCTGGGAATGAATCTCCCAGATGAAGCGGTCGTTGACAGAATCCTCCAGTCGCTCCCACCAAGCTTCAAGAGCTTCGTGTTGAACTTCAATATGCAGGGGATGGAGAAGTCCATTCCCGAGGTATATTCAATGCTGAAATCAGCGGAGGTTGACATCAAGAAAGAACATCAAATGTTGATGGTCAATAAAACCACTAAGTTCAACAAAGGCAAGGGTAAGAAGAACTTCAAGAAGGACGGCAAGGGGGTTGCCGCACCTGGCAAGCCTGTTGCCGGGAAGAAGCCAAAGTATGGACCCAAGCCCGAGACAGAGTGCTTTTATTGCAAGGGAACGGGTCACTGGAAGCGGAACTGCCCCAAATACTTAGCAGACAAGAAGGCCGGCAACGTCAAAGGTATATATGATATACATGTTATTGATGTGTACCTTACCAGCACTCGTAGTAGCTCCTGGGTATTCGATACCGGTGCAGTTGCTCACATTTGTAACTCAAAACATGAGCTGCGGAATAAACGGAGACTGGCGAAGGATGAGGTGACGATGCGCGTCGGGAATGGTTCCAAGGTCGATGTGATCGCCGTCGGCACGCTACCTCTACATCTACCCTCGGGATTAGTTTTAAACCTGAATAATTGTTATTTAGTACCAGCTTTGAGCATGAACATTGTTTCTGGATCTCGTCTTATGCGAGATGGCTACTCTTTCAAATCGGAGAATAATGGTTGTTCTATTTATTTGAGAGATATGTTTTATGGTCATGCCCCGCTGGTCAATGGTTTATTTTTGATGAATCTCGAACGTAGTGATACACATATTCATAGTGTAGATGCCAAAATATGTAAAGTTGATAATAATAGTCCCACATACTTGTGGCATTGCCGCCTTGGTCATATTGGTGTCAAACGTATGAAGAAGCTCCATTCATATGGACTTCTGGAGTCTCTTGATTATGAATCATTTGACACGCGCGAACCATGCCTCTTGGGCAAGATGACCAAGACTCCGTTCTCCGGAACAATGGAGCGAGCAACCAACTTGTTGGAAATCATACATACCGATGTGTGCGGTCCAATGAGTGTTGAGGCTCGCGGAGGCTACCGTTATGTTCTCACCCTCACAGATGACTTGAGTAGATATGGGTATATCTATTTGATGAAACACAAGTCTGAGACCTTTGAAAAGTTCAAGGAATTTCAGAATGAGGTTGAGAATCAATGTGACAGAAAAATAAAGTTCTTGCGATCGGATCGTGGGGGTGAATATTTAAGTCATGAATTTGGCACACACCTTAGGAGCTGTGGAATTGTTTCACAATTGACACCGCCCGGAACACCTCAACGTAACGGTGTGTCCGAACGTCGAAATCGTACTATGTTGGACATGGTGCGATCTATGATGTCCCTTACCGACTTACCACTATCTTTTTGGGGTTATGCTTTAGAGACTGCCGCATTCACTTTAAATAGGGCTCCGTCAAAATCCGTTGAGACGACTCCGTATGAACTTTGGTTTGGCAAGAAACCGAAGCTGTCGTTTCTGAAAGTTTGGGGTTGCGATGCTTATGTCAAGAAACTTCAACCTGAAAAGCTCGAACCCAAATCGGAGAAATGCATCTTCATAG
Organism: Secale cereale; assembly: GCA_902687465.1. Lineage (NCBI taxonomy): Eukaryota > Viridiplantae > Streptophyta > Magnoliopsida > Poales > Poaceae > Secale > Secale cereale. Next base: position 96,467,299 of record LR738713.1, on the reverse strand, counting down.
GATACCCAAAGGAAACAATTGGGTACACCTTCTACCACAGATCCGAAGGCAAAGTCTTTGTTGCCAAGAATGGTTGCTTTCTGGAGAAAGAGTTTCTCTCGAAAGAAGTGAGTGGGAGGAAAGTAGAACTTGATGAGGTGACAGTCACCCCTCCTGCACCGGAAAGTAGCGCAGCGCAGGAAACTGTTCCTGAGGTGCCTGCATCGACAAGGGAGGAAGTTGATGATAATGATCATGAAGAAACAGATCAAGTTACTACTGAACTTCGAAGGTCCACAAGGGCACGTTCCGCACCAGAGTGGTACGGCAACCCTGTACTGGAAATCATGTTGTTAGACAACGGTGAACCTTCGAACTATGAAGAAGCGATGGCGGGCCCAGATTCCAATAAATGGCTTGGAGCCATGAAATCCGAGATAGAATCCTTGTATGAAAACAAAGTATGGACTTTGGTGGACTTGCCTCATGATAGGCACGCCATAGAAAACAAATGGATATTTAAGAAGAAGACAGACGCGGATGGTAATGTGACCATCTATAAGGCTCGGCTTGTCGCTAAGGGTTATCGACAAGTTCAAGGGATTGACTACGACGAGACTTCCTCTCCCGTAGCGATGCTGAAGTCAGTCAGAATCATGGTAGCTATTGCCGCATTCTATGATTATGAGATATGGCAAATGGACGTCAAAACAGCATTCCTTAATGGCTTCCTCAAGGAAGAGTTGTATATGATGCAACCGGAAGGTTTTGTCGATCCAGAGAACGCTAACAAGGTATGCAAGCTCCAGCGCTCGATTTACGGGTTGGTGCAAGCATCTCGGAGTTGGAATATTCGCTTTGATGAGGTGATCAAAGCGTTTGGCTTTATACAGACTTATGGAGAAGCCTGTATTTACAAGAAAGTGAGTGGGAGCTCTGTAGCATTTCTCATATTATATGTGGATGACATATTACTGATGGGAAATGATATAGAATTCTTGGAAAATGTAAAGGCCTACTTGAATAAAAGTTTTTCAATGAAGGACCTTGGAGAAGCTGCTTACATATTAGGCATCAAAATCTATAGAGATAGATCGAGACGCCTCTTGGTCTTTCACAAAGTACATACCTTGACAAAATATTGAAGAAGTTCAATATGGATCAGTCAAAGAAAGGATTCTTGCCTGTTTTACAAGGTATGAGATTGAGCAAAGCTCAGTCGCCGACCACGGCAGAAGATAGAGAAAAGATGAGTGTCATTCCCTATGCCTCGGCCATAGGTTCTATCATGTATGCCATGCTGTGTACCAGACTTGATGTGAACCTTGCCATAAGTTTGGTAGGGAGGTACCAAAGTGATCCCGGTACAGAACACTGGACAGCGGTCAAGAACATCCTAAAGTACCTGAAAAGGACTAAGGATATGTTTCTCGTTTATGGAGGTGACGAAGAGCTCGTCGTAAAGGGCTACGTCGATGCTAGCTTCGACACAGATCTGGATGACTCTAAGTCACAAACCGGATACGTGTATATTTTGAATGGAGGGGCAGTCAGCTGGTGCAGTTGCAAGCAAAGCGTGGTGGCAGCGTCTACATGTGAAGCGGAGTACATAGCTGCTTCTGAAGCAGCGCAGGAAGGAGTCTGGATGAAGGAGTTCATCACCGACCTAGGAGTCATTCCAAGCGCGTCAAGCCCGATGACTCTCTTCTGTGACAACACTGGTGCTATTGCTATTACCAAGGAGCCCAGGTTTCACAAGAAGACCAAGCACATCAAGCGCCATTTCAACTCCATCCGGAACTATGTTCAGGATGGAGACATAGATATTTGTAAAGTGCATACGGATCTGAATGTAGCAGACCCGTTGACTAAATCTCTTTCACGGGCAAAACATGATCAACACCAGAACTCTATGGGTGTTCGATTCATCACAATGTAACTAGATTATTGACTCTAGTGCAAGTGGGAGACTGTTGGAGATATGCCCCAGAGGCAATAATAAAAGCATTATTATTATATCTCCTTGTTCATGATAATTGTCTGTTATTCATGCTTGAATTGTATTGTACGGAAACAGCGATACATGTGTGAATACACAGACCACAATGAGTCCCTGGTAGGCCTCTAGTTACCAGCTCGTTGATCAACAGATGGTCACGGTTTCCTGACCATGGACATGAGATGTCAGTGATAACGGGATCACATCATTAGGAGAATGATGTGATGGACAAGACCCAAACTTGAGCATAACACGAGATCATATAGTTCGTAATGCATAAGCTTTTCGGTGTCAAGTATTTATTCCTTAGACCATGAGGTTGTACAACTCCCGGATACCGTAGGAGTACTTTGGGTGTGCCAACCGTCACAACGTAACTGGGTGGCTATAAAGGTACGCATCGGGTATCTCCGAAAGTGTTTGTTGAGTTGGTACGAACCGAGACTGGGATGTTGTCACTCCGTATGACGGAGAGGTACCTCTGGGCCCACTCGGTAAGACATCATCATAATGAGCTCAATGTGACTAAGTAGTTAGTCACGGGATGATGGATTACGGATCGAGTAAAGAGACTTGCCATAACGAGATTGAACAAGGTATCGGGAATACCGACGATCGAATCTCGGGCAAGTACCGTACCGATGGACGAAGGGAATAACATACGGGATTGAGTGAATCCTTAACACGATGGTTCATCCGATGAAGATCATCGAGGAACACGTGGGAAACAACATGGGTATCCAGATCCCGCTGTTGGTTATTGACCGGAGAGTGGTCTCGGTCATGTCTACGTGTCTCCCGAACCCGTAGGGTCTACACACTTAAGGTTCGGTAACGCTAGGGTCGTAGAGATAAATGCACGTGGAAACCCGAAAGTTGTTCGGAGTCTCGGATGAGATCCCAGACGTCACGAGGAGTTCCGGAATGGTCCGAAGGTAAATATTGATATATAGGAAGTCCAGTTTCGGCCAACGGGTGATCTCCGGGGGTCACCGGGAGCGTCCCGGGACCACCGGAGGGGCCCCGGGGGTCCACCGGGTGGGGCCACCCATCCCGGTGGGGCCCCTAGGCCGCAAGGGGAAGTGTCAATCCCTCAGGGCTGGCGCACCACAAGGGGGCCCACCTCCCCATGCGCCTAGGGTTAAAACCCTAAGGGGGAGGGGGGCTCCACTTGCCTTGGGGGGCAAGGAACCCCCCCTGGCCGCCGCCCCCTTGCAGATTGGATCTACAGGGGGTCCAGGCGCACCCCTGGCCCCTATATATATGTGGGGAGGGAGAGGGCAGCCGCACCCAAGCCCTGGCGCCTCTCCCCCTCCCGTCACACTTCCATACTCCCAACGCAGGGCGCCCGGCGAAGCCCTGCTGCGATCTTCACTGCATCCGTCATCACGCCGTCGTGCTGCCGGATCTCTGACGACTTCTCCTCCCCCCTTGCTGGATCAAGAAGGAGGTGACGTTGCTGCACCGTACGTGTGTTGAACGCGGAGGTGCCGTCCGTTCGGCGCTAGATCATCGGTGATGAAGAACGTGAAGAGTTCGACTACTTCATCCACACTTCGTTGAAAGCTTCTGCACGCGATCTACATAACGGTATGTAGATGCACTCTTACTTGCTCGTTGCTAGATGTATCCATAGTTGGATCTTGGTGAAGACGTAGAATTTTTTTGAATTATGCTATGTTTCCCAACATCTAGATACTAGCTATGGACCCGAAGTTCTGTGGTAACTACTCACAACTCATGGTGAGGGTGATGATGATGATGAAGAAGGCCTCCGTGATGGATCCCCCTCCTGGAACAAGCTCCAAGATGGGATCTCCACGAGAACAGAAGCTACGGCGGTGGAATTAGGGTGTTCTCTCTACGTATGGATTTTCTGGGGTACGTGGATATATATAGGAAGAAGGAGGGCACCGGGGGCCACACGGGGTAGCCTCGAGGCAGGGGGGCGCGCCCTGGGAAGGGGGGCGCGTCCCCCACCCTCGAGGGCAGCCCCTCTGTCCCCTGACTTGGTCCTGAAGTTTCCCGTGCGTGATTTTCTCGAAAAATATCTCTCACGAAGGTTTCATTCCGTTTGGACTCCGTTCGATATTCTTTTTCTGCAAAACCCTGAAATAGGCAAAAAAACAGCAACCTGGACTGGGCCTTTGGGTTAGTAGGTTAGTCCCAAAAATGATGTAAAAGTGAATGATAAAGCCCATTAAACATCCAAGACTTCATAAATAATGGCATGGAACAATAAACAATTATAGATACGTTGGAGACGTATCAAGCATCCCCAAGCTTAATTCCTGCTCGTCCTCGAGTAGGTAAATAATAAAGAAAGAATTTTTGATGTGGAATGCTAACCAATATAGTTTTTCAATGTAATTCTCTTAATTGTGGCATGAATGTTCAGATCTGAAAGATTTAAGATAAAAGTCTATATTGACATAAGAAATAACAATACCTCAAGCAATACTAACAAAGCAATCATGTCTTCTCAAAATACTATGGCTAAATAAAGTTATCCGTACAAAATCATATAGTGTTGGCTATGCTCCCTCGTTATCACACAAAAATATTCACATCATGCACAACCCCGATTTCAGCCAAGCACTTGTTTTCATACTCTGTCTTTTCAAACCTTTCTACTTTCACGCAATACATGAGTGTGAGCCATGGATATAGCACTATGGGTGGAATAGAGGTGGTTGTGGAGAAGACAAAAAGGACAGAGATAGTCTCACATCGACTAGGCGTATCAACGGGCTATGGAGATGCCCATCAATAGATATCAATGTGAGTGAGTAGGGATTGCCATGCAACGGATGCACTAGAGCTAAATATGAGTGAAAGCTCAACAAAAGAAACTAGTGGGTGTGCATCCAACTTGCTTGCTCACAAAGACCTAGGGCATTTGAGGAAGCCCATCGTTGGAATATACAAGCCATGTTCTATAATGAAAAATTCCCACTAGCATATGAAAGTGACTAAACATGAGACTCTCTACAATGAAGAACATGGTGCTACTTTGAAGCACAAGTGTGGAAAAAGATAGTAGCAATTGTCCCTTTTTCTTTTCTTTTCTTTTCCTCTTTTCTCCCCCCCCTTTTTCGGGCCTTTTTTTTTTCTTTGGCCTTTCTTTTTTTCTTTTTTTTCGGAGGGGCTTTATAGATTTAGCCTTTCCTCCCATGGGACAATGCTCTAATAATGATGATCATCACACTTTCATTACAACACGATATTACAACTCGATACCACAACAACAAATTATGACTCTATATGAATGCCTTCGGTGGTGTACCGGTATGTGCAATGAAACAAGAGTGACATGTATAAAAATTATGCATGGTGGCTTTGCCACAAATACGATGTGAACTACATGATCATGCATGGCAATATGACAATATGATGCGTGTCATATGAACGGAACGGTGGAAAGTTGCACGGCAATATATCTTGGAATGGCTATGGAAATGCCATGATAGGTAGGTATGGTGGTTGTTTTGAGGAACAATATGGTGGCTGTTTTGAGGAAGGATATATAGTGGGTTTATGGCACCGGCGAAAGTTGCGTGGTACAAGAGAGGCTAGCAATGGTGGAAGGATGAGAGTGCGCATAATCCATGGACTCAACATTAGTCATAATAACTCATATACTTATTGCAAAAATCTATGAGTCATCAAAACAAAGCAATCAACGCATGCTCCTAGGGGGGAGGTTGGTAGGAGTTAACCATCGCGCGCCCCCGACCTCTACACAAAGGTTGACACTCTACAAATACCGCATGCTCTAACTTAGTCACACAACGGTTCACCATACGTGCATGCTAAAGGAATCACTAACCTTAACACAAGTATTTCTCAATTTCATAATAACTCCACTAGCATGACTCTAATATCACTATCCTCATGTCTCAAAACAATTATCAAGCATCCAACATCTCATTCTATTCAATGCACTTGGTGTGATTTTTTTACTACATTGACATTGGTTGTTTATCATGTGAAGACTAGTTTCTTTAGCCTAAACACATTACCATGCTGTTTTAATAGACTCTCAAATAGATATAAGTGAAGCATGAGAGTTCAACAATTTCTACAAAATATTATCACCACCGTGCTCTAAAAGTTACTCCCTCCGTTCCGAATTACTTGTCGCAGGTATGGATGTATCTAGATGTATTTTAGTTCTATATACATCCATTTCTGCGACAAGTAATTTGGAACGGAGGGAGTATAAGTGAAGCACTAGAGCAAAAACTATTCAACTCAAAAGATATAAGTGAAGCACATAGAGTGTTCTAATAATTTGTAGGACATATTTAACTCTCTCAAATAGGTGTGTCCAGCAAGGACGATTGTGGCAAACTAAGAAGCAAATACTCAAAATATACAAGACGCTCCAAGCAAAACACATAACATGTTGCGAATAAAAATATAGCTGCAAGTATAGTTACCGATGGATGAAGACGAAAGAGGGGGTGCCTTCCCAGGGCATCCCCAAGCTTAGGCTTTTGATTATCTTGAATTTACTTGGGGTGCCATCTGCATCCCCAAGCTTAGGCCTTTGCTACTCCTTGTTCCATAGTCCATCAAAGCAATACTCAAACTTGAAAACTTCACAACACAAAACTTAGACAAAAATTCTCGTGAGCTCCGTTAGTATGAGAAAGCAAACCACTACTCAAATGTACATCAATGAATTCATTATTTGTTTATATTGGTGTTAAACCTACTGTACTCCAACTTCTCTATGGTCCATATCCTCCAATATTACTCATAGATGCATCGGAATAAGCAAACAACACACGAAAAACAGAATCTATCAAAGACAGAACAGTCTGTAGTAATCTGCAGGGTTCGCCTACTTATGAAACTCCAAAAAAATTCAAACTAAAATTTTAAATTTTCACAATTTACCTACCAATCAGCAGCCAAAAGAATCAACTAAAAAGCACGCTCCAGTAAAATCCTACGACTACTTTAGCGAGCGCTAACGATTCTGTTTTTCATTGCAAGATCATATAAACTTCACACAAGTCTTCCCAAAGGTTCTACTTGGCACAAACACTAAATGAAACATGAAACCACATCTAATCAGAGGCTAGATGCAATATTTATTCCCTAATAGCAACAAAAACAAAAAACATAAAATTCGGTTGCCTCCCAACAAGCGCTATCGTTTTACGCCCCTAGCTAGGCACGATACAAGATAGATCTAGGTATTGCCATCCTTGGAAGGCAATCCATAAGTGGCTCTCATGATAGATTCATATGGTAATTTAATTTTCTTTCTAGGAAAGTGTTCCATGCATTTCCTTAACGGAAATTGGAATCTAATATTTCCTTCCTTCATATCAATAATTGCACCAATCGTTCTAAGGAAAGGTCTACCAAGAATAATAGGACATGAAGGATTGCAATCTATATCAAGAACAATGAAATCTACGAGCACATAATTCCTATTGGCAACAATAAGAACATCATTAATTCCTCCCATAGGTTTCTTAATAGTGGAATCCGCAAGATGTAAATTTAAAAAACAATCATCAAGCTCATGGAACCCTAGCAAATCACACAAATTTTTGGGATAGTGGAGACACTAGCACCCAAATCACACAAAGCATAGCATTCATGATCTTTTATCTTTATTTTTATAGTAGGTTCCCACTCATCATAAAGCTTTTTAGATATAGAAACTTCCAACTCAAGTTTTTCTTCATAAGATTGCATCAAAGCATCAACTATATGTTTAGTGAAAGCTTTATTTTGACTATAAGCATGCGGAGAATTTAGCACGGATTGCAACAAGGAAATACAATCAATCAAAGAGAAATTTTCATAATTGAATCCCTTGAAATCGAAAGTAGTGGGTTCATCACTATGCAAAGTTTTAATCTCTTCGTTCCCACTTTTAGCAATTTTAGCATCAAGATCTAAAAACTCCGAATCATTGGGACACCTTAAAGCAGAATCATCTCCAACCCTATTCTCATCAAGATTAATACTAGAAAACAAGGATCTAATAGGAGACACATCAATAACTTGTAGATCTTCATCCTTGTTTTCATGATAACTAGAAGAACACGATTTAATATAATCTTCTCTTTTAGCACGCATTCTAGCGGTTCTTTCTTTGCATTCATCAATGGAAATTATCACGGCTTTGACAGACTTATTGATATCATGCTTAGGTGTGATAGATCTAAGTTTGAAAGAATCAACATCAAGAGTAATTCTATCCACACTTCTGGCCAATTCATCAACCTTAAGCAATTTCTCTTCAATTATAGCATTGGAATTCTTTTGCGAGATCATAAACTCCTTAACACTTGTTTCAAATTCGGAAGGCATCTTTCCATAAGAGTTGTTGTAGGAATTACCATAATTATTAGAGGAATTACTAGGAAAAGACCTAGGATTAAAATTACCCCTATAAGCATTGTTACCAAAATTATTCCTACCAACAAAATTCACATCCAAAGATTCATTGTTATTCTCAATCAAAGTGGACAAAGGCATATCATTAGGATGAGAAGAAGCACTCTTAGCAGCAAACAATTTCATAAGTTCATCCATCTTTCCACTCAAAACACTAATTTCTTTGATAGCATGCACTTTTTTACTAGTAGATCTTTCAGTGTGCCTTTGAGAATAATTAACCATAATATTATCTAGGAGTTTAGTAGCTTCTCCTAAGGTGGTTTCCATGAAAGTGCCCCCGGCGGCCGAATCTAAAAGATTTCTAGAAGCAAAATTCAAGCCAGCAAAAAAGTTTTGAATAATCATCCATAGGTTAAAACCATGTGTAGGGCAATTACGTATCATCAATTTCATTCTCTCCCAAGCTTGTGCAACATGCTCATGATCTAGTTGCTTAAAATTCATAATATCGTTTCTAAGAGAGATGATCTTAGCAGGAGGGAAATACTTAGAGATAAAAGCATCTTTGCACTTATTCCACAAATGAATACTATTTCTAGGCAAAGAGGAGAACCAAGTTTTAGCGCGATCTCTAAGTGAAAACGGAAATAACTTCAATTTAACAATATTGTTATCCGTATCCCTTTTCTTTTGCATATCACACAAATCAACAAAGTTGTTTAGATGGGTAGCGGCATCTTCGCTAGGAAGGCCGGAGAATTGATCTTTCATGACAAGATTCAACAAAGCAACATTGATCTCACAAGATTCAGCATCGGTAATAGGAGCAATCGGAGTGCTAATAAAGTCATTGTTGTTGGTATTGGAGAAGTCACAAAATTTGGTATTGTTCTGAGCCATAGTGACAAGCAAGCAATCCAAGACACACAAGCGAACAAGAAGCAAGCGAACGATAAACACATGGCGGAAGAAGGGCGAATAAAACGGCAAGGGTGAAGTGTGGGAGAGGAAAACGAGAGGAAAATAAATGTAATGCGAAGGATAAGGGTTTGTGATAGGTATTTGGTATATGACTTTTGCGTAAGCCTCCCCGGCAACGGCGCCAGAAATTCTTCTTGCTACCTCTTGAGCTTGCGTTGTATTCCCTCAAAGAGGAAAGGGAGATGCAGCATAGTAGCGTAAGTATTTGCCTCAGTTTTTGAGAACCAAGGTATCAATCCAGTAAGAGACCACGCGCGAGTCCCTCGCACCTGCACAAACAAATAAGAACTTCGCAGCCAACGTGATAAGGGGTTGTCAATCCCTTTACGGTCACTTACAAGAGTGAGATCTGATAGAGATGATAGTTTATATTTTTAGTATTTTTGGTTTAATAGAACAGCAAATAAAAGCGGTAAATGTAAAGTAGACGTAGATTGATTTGTTGAGAATAGACCCGGGGGCCATAGTTTTCTCTAGTAGCTTCTCTCATGATAGCGCTATTCTACGACGGGTAAACAAATTATTGTCGAGCAATTGATAGAAAAGCGAATAATTATGAGGCTATCTAGGCATCATCATTGTATATAGGCATCACGTCCGAGACAAGTAGACCGAAACGATTCTGCATCTACTACTATTACTCCACACATCGACCGCTATGCAGCATGCATCTAGTGTATTGAGTTCATAAGAACAGAGTAACGCCTTAAGCAAGATGACATGATGTAGAGGGATAAACTCAAGCAATATGATGTAAACCCCATCTTTTTATCCTCGATTGCAACAATACAATACGTGCCTTGCTGCTTCTACTGTCACTGGGAAAGGACACCGCAAGATTGAACCCAAAGCCAAGCACTTCTCCCATTGCAAGAACTATAGATCTAGTAGGCCAAACCAAACCAATAACTCAAAGAGACTTGCAATGATATTATGAGCACACATAAAAAGTTCAGAGTAGAACCAAATATCTTTCATAGGTAACCTGGATCATAAACTCACAATTCATCGAATCTCAACAAACACACCGCAGAAAGAGATTACATCGAATAGATCTCCTCGAAGACCGAGGAGAACTTTGTATTGAGATCCAGAGAGAGAGAAGAAGCCATCTAGATACTAGCTATGGACCCGAAGGTCTGTGGTAACTACTCACCACTCATGGTGAGGGCGATGATGATGATGATGAAGAAGGCCCCCGTGATGGATCCCCCTCCCGGAACAAGCTCCAAGATGGGATCTCCACGGGAACAGAAGCTACGGCGATGGAATTAGGGTTTTCTCTCTGCGTATGGAGTTTCTGGGGTACGTGGATATATATAGGAAGAAGGAGGGCACCAGGGGCCACACGGGGTAGCCTTGAGGTAGGGAGGCGCGCCCTGGGAAGGGGGGTGCGCCCCCCACCCTCGAGGGCAGCCCCTCTGTCCCCTGACTTAGTCCTGAAGTTTCCCGTGCGTGATTTTCTCCAAAAATATCTCTCGCGAAGGTTTCATTCCGTTTGGACTCCGTTTGATATTCTTTTTCTGCAAAACCCTGAAATAGGCAAAAAAACAACAATCTGGACTGGGCCTTTGGGTTAGTAGGTTAGTCCCAAAAATAATATAAAAGTTAATGATAAAGCCCATTAAACATCCAAGACTTCATAAATAATAGCATGGAACAATCAAAAATTATAGATACGTTGGAGACGTGTCACAACCCTAGTTCTGGTATGCACTAGGTTAGTCTTGTGGTTTGCATCATATTTAAATTTCAAATGAAATTGAATTGAGGACTTGTGAAACCCTCAGAAACCCTTTTTGAAAATGACCCAAATAAAAATTGCTCCAAAAAGGTCCAAGAAAATGTTCATGTTGCTCTCTGGAATTATTGGTTAGAGATAAAAATCAAACCAATATTTTTAGGAGCTCATAAGTATTTACTTTGGGCATTTGGAATTAATGCAATAGTTATTTGCTTGGATATATATTATTATATATTTTATATATGTCCAAAATTCTGATCCTTTGTTTGGAGGGGCTTGGATTAATTCCTAGGTCCCTGCAAAATAAAAATGTCAGAAGAAAATAATTGATTTATTTTAGAAACTAAATCAAAACAAATGTCAGAAAAATAGAAAAGAAAAATAGAAAAGAAGGAAAGAACTTACCTGGCTTACCTGCAGCCCAACCAGGCAGAGCTGGCCCGGCCCACTGGCCAAGCCAGTCACCACTAACCTCGCGCCAGTAGGCGAGGTGTGTGGCCGGCGCGCGCACATGATGGGCCTCTAACCCCTCGTTGGTTACCCCAAGTGGAAGGTGTAAGATGCAGTGTTGTGGAAGTTTTTCCCTTAGCAAAGATGCCAAGGATCGAATCCCCAGAGACTCCTAGGTTCAACAAGTAGGTGTCAACTGCTAACGGCGCGGATTAGCAATCAACGTGGACCTGCACACAGATACAAATAACTTTGCTCCCAACGAGTACAGAGAGGTTGTCAATCCCTCCGGCCTTGTAGTTCACAAAGGATTAAACGCAAATGATAGTAGTGATAGATAATGTTTGCAATAGTAAATAAAAGCGAAAAGTAAATAGAGGATGTGATCAATGATGGTAATATGGACCGGAGTCTCATGATGTTCACTAGTGATGTCTCTCTCCCAAATAAAGACGATAAAACAGCTATGTGAGGTAAACGAATTACAGCTGGGCAATTGACAGGACCACGAACGCAAACCAATGCTGACTACATTGCAAGAAAGGTTGAGGCTCAAAGCATGGGCGGTACGCCAAAGTAAGTAGACCGAAATCCATCAATATCTACTACTAATCATCCACCTTGAGATATCTATCCAGAACATCTCGCTGGTATTAAGTTGCGAGTCCCACCCATAGTGTAAACTCAATGCAACAGGCAACTGCATTAAAAGAACTTTGCGCAAAGTAAACAATCCTTGCACCCGCGGGCACAAGCACCGTTGTTTTCCCCCTTGTGGCAACAACACATCCCCTAGACTCATGTTTCTGTCACTCAAGCTAGTCATCGAGGGGCATGAACCCACATTCGAGCATAACGTTCCCTCTTGGAGTCACTACCCATTACTTGGCCAAAGCAATAAATAACAACGGAGAACATGCAAGAATTACTTATGAACATAAATATAAAAGAGGTAGATCAAATATATTACTCAAGAACAATCTGAACATAATCTCATAATCCATCGGATCCCAGCAAACTCATCATAGCAACAACATAAGGATTACATAAGTGCCTCGATCATGTAGGGCAGCTCACCAGGACTAATTAGTGAAGCACAAGAACGGGAGGAGAACATCACATAGCTAGTGGCCATGGACTCATGGTCCAAGGGAGACTACTCACAACTCATCCGGGAGGCGTCCATGGTGGTGGAGAGGCTCCCGATGGTGACCCCCCCCCCTCCGGCAGGGTGCCGGGAAGAGTTCTCCTGGTGCTCCCGATCTTGGAAGCGGCGGCGGCGGCGGAACAGAGATGAGATCGCGAAAAAGAGTTCCCGTCCCGAGGGTTTCGAAGGACGCTCTAAATATATGCCGAAGGGGGGCACCAGACGGGGCTCGGGGGGCCCAGGCGCCCCCCTGGCGCGGCCCAGGGGGGGGCGCCGCCAGGGCGCCTGGAGCCCTGGTGCCCCCCCCCCCCGGCTGTCCTTCGGGCGCAAGGTAGGTTCTGGAACGCTGATTTTTTATATATTTTTTCTGGATTTTTCCTGGCAGTTCTCGTAACGTGAAAATCTGAAATACAAAAACAGCCGAAAACAGAAACTGGCACCGGGGTGCACTGGATTAGTAGGTTAGTCCAAATATGATCAAAAGTGTATGGAAGTGTATGAATATCATAGCAATATCACCCAAAAGTGGCATGGAGCAAGCAAAAATTATAGATACGTTTTGGACGTATCAACATCCCCAAGCTTATTTCCTGTTCGTCCTCGAGTAGGTAAATGATAACAAGAATAATTTCCGTGGTGACATGCTATTAACCATATAGGACTTATTCATAGTCATATGACAAAAGCTTACTGAGACAATGATTCTATAGTAATTAAGTTGCCTCATGAGAAAATCATAGATGACTGAAAGTTTTACAACATGACATTGAAGCATCAAAAAGATTTGCAATGAACATGATGTGCAAATATGATAAAGTGATATCTAGCTTGCCCCCTTTAGTGATGCAAAACATAAATGCAGGGGCACCTTCAAGGTTTAAGTGATGACTAGATACAATGATTTCAAAATAAACGATATCACAATCATGCAAAAGACAATGCTACTTTGGGACAATGCACATTACACTCAGAATGACAATCATGCTCTCAGTAGTTGGTGCTTTTAAAAGAATGTGGAGACTCAACATAAAAGTAAAAGAATGGTTATGCGCTAGAGCTTTTTATTTTAAAAACATAGAAGCAATTTTGTCAACGGTAGTAGTACTTCATATGTGTCATGCATAAGACATCCTATAAGTTGCAAGCCTCATGCATCAAATACCAATAGCGCTCACACCTTGTCCTAATTAGCTCGGATTTCCATGGGTTATCATTGCATTACATATGTTTCAACCAAGTGTCACAAAGGGGTACCTCTATGCCACCTGTACAAAGGTCCAAGGAGATAAATCACATTTGATTTCTCGTTTTTGATAGATCTCAACTTGAGGACATCCATACCGGGACAACATAGAAAATAGATGATGGACTGCTCTTTAATGCATAAGCATATTCTCATAAGAGATTGAGGATTAATGTCCAAGCTAAAACTTCCACCATGATACATGGCTTTGGTTGGCGGCCCAATGTTCTTCTCTAACAATATGCATACTCATTCAACCCATGGCAAATCACCCTTACTTCAGACAAGACGAACATGCATAGCAACTCACATGATATTCAACAAAAGTGTGACAGTTGATGGCGTCCCCAGAAACATGGTACCGCTCAGCAAGCAACTTATAAGAAATAAGATACATAAGCAACATATTCTTTACCATAATAGTTTTTAAGCTACTTTCCCATGAGCTATGTATTGCAAGGTTAGTCTGCTTAGTACAGGTGGAGGTTAGCAAAAGACTGGAAGCGACCAACTAAGAGAGCAATGACGATCATAATCATGCAGAGCGACAAAGCAACATTGAATCAGGCATGGTAGTTATATCGCTACTCAGAAATAAAAGATCATCAAGGCTTGACAGACTTTCTTTACAGTCTTAAATATGCGTGAGCATACACCAAGTCAATCAAAATAAATTCTCGAAGGAAGATATTACTAAACCATACCACATCATTAGCAAACAAATCAAGTTGGTACTCCAATGACACATTGGGAATCCCCCAGCTATTTGAGACTAACCATAAGAAAACCTGAACTACTAAGCGCCATTATGCACGTAGCATATTTATCATAGACATATTAACCAATGCAATGGAAGCAAACTCTCTTAATAAGATAAGCATGATAATTAAAGAGAGTTCAAGCAACCAACTAAACAAAAGCTCTTTGAAAAGATAAGCATGAATACTAAGAGCAGAGCATGACAGTAGCTATCAAAAGACAAAGAACACACACATCAAAGATAGACATGAAAATTCTATGTTATGTTCTAGGTAGAAGTGGAGCATGTTTCTCTCCCACATAAAGAAAGCTGAGTTCCGACTCGTTACGAAAAACTAAAAAGAAAACTAAAAGCAAGACGCTCCAAGCATAGCACTTAACACATGAAGTGATAAAAATATAGCGGAACGAAAGACGAACTGATAATGTTGATGGAGAAGAGGATGCACGGGGGCATCCCCAAGCTTAGACGCTTGAGTCTCCTTAATATTTCTTGGGGGTGCACGGGGCATCCCCAAGCTTGAGCGCTTGACACTCCTGAATCGTTTTATCATCTTCCCTCGCACACTTGAAAACTCCCTTCATACATAACTCATCATAATCTGATTAGCGAGGTTAGTACCCTTAATAAAATAATTATACCTTGCTGTAAATAAAGATATTCTTGAAGTTCTACTGTTTCTCAAGATTGCCAAAAGGTTTTTGCAAAGAAAAAGCAAGCTCTTGATTTGCAAAATGAAGGAAAGGCAAAACAGGACAGAATCTGTGAAAAACAGAACAGCAGGTAGTAATTGATTTGTTCGGGGAACTTCTGCAACTCAAATCAAAAAACTCAGAACAGATGCACGAAAGAAAATTATATAGAGAACGCTGTCGAAAAAATTCAGACCAAAAAGATGATCTGGTGATTTTATACGAATTTTTCTATCCAAGGATAGAATCGGTTTCCTGGACAGCACCTCACAACTTTTGAACTTTCTAGCAATCAGAGGCTATACTTGGCACAAATATGAAAAGAAAAGATACAATGATGATGCTACTGTAGTAAACAACATCAAGACACAACAGAAGCAAAATATAAAAAGTTATTCATGTGGGCTGCCTCCCAAAAGCGCTTTCTTTTATGCCTTTAAGCTAGGCATAATGCATAGAGATCAAGTTTTATCAAGAGTAAAAGAATAGCTAGCCCGTACAACGGACTCAAAAGGTAACTTGATCTTCTTTCGAGGGAAGTGTTCCATCCCTTTCTTGAGAGGAAACTGAAATTTTATATTACCCTCTTTCATGTCAATGATAGTACCAACGGTGCGTAAAAAGGGACGTCCCAAAATAATTGGACATGAAGGATCACATTCAATATCCATAATAGTAAAATCAACAGGAACATAATTATCATTGAAAACGATAAGAACATCGTCGATCCTCCCCAAAGGTTTCTTTATGGAAGAATCAACGAGACGAACACCAAAAGAACAAGAATCATAAGGTTTCAATTTAAGCATGCCATATATTCTTTTGGGCATAACAGAGGTACTAGCTCCAACATCACATAATGCATAGCAAGAGAAGTCATTCAATTTAATTTTTATCATAGGATCCCAACCATCTTCTAGCTTTCTAGGTATGGAGGCTTCTACTCTAAGTTTCTCCTCCCTAGCTTTGATGAGAGCATTAGTGATATGCTCCGTGAAGGCAAGGTTAAGCGTGCTAGTGCGGGGGTCTCTAGACATCTTGTGAAGGAAATCAATAACTTCGGTAAGAGTGCAATTATCAAAATCAAGGTCACGAGCATCAAGTAAAGTGGTAGTGGTGTCCTTTAGGTTCTCTTGTTTGGTAGTTTCTATAGTCATAGCATCACCATTAATAGGTCCATTGGGACCAGGAGTACATTGGGTGCTAAGAGTTTGGACATTCTTTAACAACTTGGATAGTAGCAACAGTGTGGTGGGTAGGAAGGCTCTTAATTCTATCCTCTTCCTCCCTTTCTCTAGCCCATCTTTCTTTAAGTTTAGCCATCATCCTAATGTTTTCATTAATTTGCACTTGAATAGTATTTATAGGAGTGACTTCCCTCTCTTTAAGAGGAGAAGTTTTAATATTTAGCAATTTTACCTCATTGGCTAAATTGTCTACCTTAAAAGAAAGATCATCTAGTTTATGTAATTTTTCTTCTACACTCTTATTAAAGGCTTTTTGGGTAGTGATGAAATCTTTAAGCATAATCTCTAGTTCAGTAGTGGAGTTCCTGGTACTAGGATAAGCATTGTTGTTCCCATAAGAAACGGTCTAGGATTGCTACCAAAGTTACTCCTATAAGCATTGTTGTTAAAATTGTTTCTAGAGATAAAGTTCACATCTACTTGTTCTTGAGAAATCAAAGAATTTAAAGGAACATCACGAGGATCAACAGAAGATTGCTTCGATAGTAGAGACATGATTAAGTCAACTTTTTCATTTAAGGAGGAAATCTCCTCGACAGAGTTTACCTTCCTACCTGTTGGAGCGCGTTCGGTGTGCCATTGGGAATAGTTGGTCATCATCTCATCGAGAAGCTTCGTGGCAGCACCAAGTGTAGTTGACATAAAAGTTCCTCCCGCGGCCGAATCTAACAAGTTCTGCGAGGTAAAGTTCAAGCCTGCATAAAAAGTTTGGATAACCATCCAAGTAGTCAAACCATGAGTAGGGCAGTTCTTGATAAGAGATTTCATACGTTCCCAAGCTTGGGCAACGTGTTCATTATCCAATTGTTTAAAATTCATTATGTTACTTCTAAGTTGGATAATTTTAGCAGGTGGATAATATTTTCCAATAAAAGCATCTTTGCACTTGTCCCATGAATCTATGCTATTTCTAGGCAAAGACTGAAACCAAATTTTAGCTCCTCCTCTCAAGGAGAAAGGAAAAAAGCTTAAGCTTAACAATATTACCATCTATTTCGTGGTACTTTTGCATATCACAAAGTTCAACAAAGTTGTTTAAGTGTAAAGCAGCATCATCTCCAGCATCGGAGAATTGATCTTTCATAACTAGATTCAGTAAAGCAGGTTTAATTTCATATGAAGGTGCTGAAGTGGCAGGTGTAGTGATAGGTGTGCTGATAAAGTCATCGTTGTTGTGACTAGTGAAGTCACACAACTTGGTGTTATCGGTGGAACCCATAGTAGCAAGCAAGCAAGATAACTATTTTGTGATTTTCGATAAAAGGTACTAAAGCAAAAACTGAAAGGTAAACTAACAAGACTAAAAAGCAAAGGTAAAAGATAGCATTCAACTCCCCTATCCTGAAGAGTGGAGTCCCCGGCAACGGCGCCAGAAAAACTCCTTGATGGGCCTATAACCCCTCGTTGGTTACCCCAAGTGGAAGGTGTAAGATGCAGTGTTGTGGAAGTTTTTCCCTTAGCAAAGATGCCAAGGATCGAATCCCCAGAGACTCCTAGGTTCAACAAGTAGGTGTCAATTGCTAACGGCGCGGATTAGCAATCAACGTGGACCTGCACACAGATACAAATAACTTTGCTCCCAACGAGTACAGAGAGGTTGTCAATCCCTCTGGCCTTGTAGTTCACAAAGGATTAAACGCAAATGATAGTAGTGATAGATAATGTTTGCAATAGTAAATAAAAGCAAAAAGTAAATAGCGGATGTGATCAATGATGGTAATATGGACCGGAGTCTCATGATGTTCACTAGTGATGTCTCTCTCCCAAATAAAGACAATAAAACAGCTATGTGAGGTAAACGAATTACAGCTGGGCAATTGACAGGACCACGAACGCAAACCAATGCTGACTACATTGCAAGAAAGGTTGAGGCTCAAAGCATGGGCGGTACGCCAAAGTAAGTAGACCGAAATACATCAATATCTACTACTAATCATCCACCTTGAGATATCTATCCAGAACATCTCGCTGGTATTAAGTTGCGAGTCCCACCCATAGTGTAAACTCAATGCAACAGACAACTGCATTAAAAGAACTTTGCGCAAAGTAAACAATCCTTGCACCCGCGGGCACAAGCACCGTTGTTTTACCCCTTGTGGCAACAGCACATCCCCTAGACTCATGTTTCTGTCACTCAAGCTAGTCATCGAGGGGCATGAACCCACAATCGAGCATAACGTTCCCTCTTGGAGTCACTACCCATTACTTGGCCAAAGCAATAAATAACAACGGAGAACATGCAAGAATTACTTATGAACATAAATATAAAAGAGGTAGATCAAATATATTACTCAAGAACAATCTGAACATAATCTCATAATCCATGGGATCCCAGCAAACTCATCATAGCAACAGCATAAGGATTACATAAGTGCCTCGATCATGTAGGGCAGCTCACGAGGACTAATTAGTGAAGCACAAGAACGGGAGGAGAACATCACATAGCTACTGGTCATGGACTCATGGTCCAAGGGAGACTACTCACAACTCATCCGGGAGGCGTCCATGGTGGTGGAGAGGCCCCCGATGGTGATCCTCCCTTCCGGCAGGGTGCCGGGAAGAGTTCTCCTGGTGCTCCCGATCTTGGAAGCGGCGGCGGCGGCGGAACAGATATGAGATCGCGAAAAAGAGTTCCCGTCCCGAGGGTTTCGAAGGACGCTCTAAATATATGCCGAAGGGGGGCACCAGACGGGGCTCGGGGGGCCCAGGCGCCCCCCCGGCGCGGCCCAGAGGGGGTGCGCCGCCAGGGCGCCTGGAGCCCTGGTGGCCCCCCGGCTATCCTTCGGGCGCAAGGTTGGTTTTGGAATGCTGATTTTTTATATATTTTTTCTGGATTTTTCCTGGCAGTTCTCGTAATGTGAAAATCTGAAATACAAAAACAGCCGAAAACAGAAACTGGCACCGGGGTGCACTGGATTAGTAGGTTAGTCCAAATATGATCAAAAGTGTATGGAAGTGTATGAATATCATAGCAATATCACCCAAAAGTGGCATGGAGCAAGCAGAAATTATAGATACGTTTTGGACGTATCAGCACACGACGAGGGCGCCACGCCTCCTGCCTGCCTGTCCTCCCCCTCGCTGCCTGGAAGACGCTCGCGACACCACGCACCTCCCCGACCCTCTCGCACTCTCTCTGGACCCTCCCCTCTCCTCTATCTCCCTCTCGCGCTCGGTCCCGACCGCCGTCGTCGCTGCCGATCGCCGTTGCCGTAGCCACTGCCTTTCCCTCGCCTCTCCGACGAGCCTCAGAGCTCCGCCCCGCCGCCGTGAACCTCTACGCCGTGCCGCAGGTCCCCGGACGCCCCGAGACCGCGCCCCCGAGCTCTTCTTCTTCGTACGGCCACCGGACGCCGTCGACGAATTCGCCGCCTCCGAAGCTTCCCCGAGCCCACTGAACCCCCAACAAATCCGCGGTGAGCTCCCGGATCGTTTCCCCCTTCTCCCCTAGTCGTTTGCGACCTCTAGGTCTATTCTCCGCTGATGCCCGACCTCACCGCCGCCGGTGATGCCGCCGTCGTGGCCACAGCCACGCAAGATCAAAACTGAGCACGCCACCACACTCTCCTCTTCACCAGGAGCGCGTAGCACCTTTTCCCTGGCCTCCCCGTGCCCTGTAGCCACTAATCCGACGAATCCCAAACTCCGGCGCCGCCGCGAGCTCGTTTCCGGCGAGCTCCGGCCGCCCTAGCTGCTGCTGCTTATTGGAATGGACGCGGACGAGCTCCAGCTCCTCGCCCGTGGTCTTCGCTGCCCAAATGACCGCCGGAACGGCATTTCCGTGCCCCTCCGCCGCGTCTGTGGACGTCGGCGACGAGCCGCCGGTGGGTTTGACCGCTGACTGGCGTGCTTTGACCCCCACTGCCCAGTTGACTTTCCCCCCTCTCTCACTGACCTGCGGGCCCCGCCCGGCTAATTATTTCCAGTTAGTGTTAATTAACTAATTAGGTTAGTCCTACAGTCACTGACTAGTGGGCCCTGCCCAGTTAGTTAGGGCTAACTAACTTAATTAGTTTGCTGAGCCACTGACGTGTGGACCCCACACGTCAGGTTTGACCTGAGCCAGCGCTGTTGACTTGCTGACGCAAGCATGACACAGTGCTGACGTAATAAACATTTTCTGGAATTGTTTTGTTTAGGAAAATCCAGAAACTTGTTTAAAACTTCAAAAAATCACAGAAATTCAACCGTTGCTCAGAATGAAATAATTTATATATGAAAAATTATCAGAAAAATTCAATATATCCATCTTTACCATTTTCATGTATGACAAATGAAGTTAAACCTACTGTTTATATGAAAACACATAACTGGCATTTAAAAATACTTATTTTAGAGTTGCATTTGAACCCTTGGTTCAAATGGAGTTCAAACAATTAAAAATGCTAGTTGCATTAGCTCAACAACATCAAATCTTCATGCCATATTCATGCATCATATTGTCGCATATGCTTGTGTTTGATTGTCGGCACCGTTCTTCTCGATAGGTCCAGCTCCGGAGACCGATCCAGAGTACCTGTCAGAGGAGCAGTGCTCTGCACGTTGTTTTACCAGGCAAGCAAACCCCCTTGTTCATTCCGATACAACCCCTCTCTCGCTCCTGCTCCCTTTTATTGCATTAGGACAACAACGACTTCAACTGCTACTTTATGCTGCGGTAGTTGAACCCATTCCTCTGCATGACCTGTCATTCCACAGTAAATAGT
Source organism: Secale cereale (assembly GCA_902687465.1). Lineage (NCBI taxonomy): Eukaryota > Viridiplantae > Streptophyta > Magnoliopsida > Poales > Poaceae > Secale > Secale cereale. The sequence goes on along the minus strand of LR738713.1, from coordinate 96,445,982 downwards.
TGAAACCCACTAGCATGTGTAGGAGTTGATTGAAGCCATGTTGTGATCTTACCATGCCTTGCTTGCTATTGCTTAGAGTGTGTCAGGTCTGATTCATCGGGAATGAATTGGAGTACAATGATATGTTCTGATGCTGAGGGTTAAGTTTGTGAACACGTTTTGGTAAAGGTAGTGGTGAGAGGCCATGTAGGAGTACATGGTGGGTTGTCTCACTGGAACCGTCCCTAAGAACTGAGTTCCGAGTATGTTGTCCAATGACTAGCTACTACCACACATTGGGTTCCGGTAACTCGACCCCTCTCGACTTATTAATCAACATGATCTCTGTCCAGGAGTTGCAACTAGTTTCTGGTGTTTGTAGGTAGTGTTAGTAGTCTACCAAGTGGCACTCGACCAGTGGGCTTGGGACAGACTAGGCACCATGGCACGGTGTACCAAGCGTAGATCCACTCGGCGAGGTGGGCTTGGGAACCCTGCGCACATCATTTGGGGCCGTGAGCGACACCCCGGCCGGATCTCCTTACGGATGGAACCCGAATAGGCGATAAACCTGGACTAGAGTCTTGTGTGGTTAGTTAGGTCGTGGCCGACACCCTCGCCAGGCTTCCGCTTGAAGGTTGCCGAGATACACGAGATGTACATGGCGGTAAGTGGCAAGAGCGTGTGTGAAGAAGTACACCCCTGCAGGGTTAACATGATCTATTCGAATAGCCGGGTCCACGGTTATGGACTTCTTGGATGCTTACGTGGTACATAGACAACTTGAAGTGGATACTCTAAAATACTCAAGACAAGTGTGAGTGCTATGGATGGCCTTCTCGTAGGGAGACGGGGATGAATCCATAGTGGTGTATTGTGTGGTGCTTAGTGGACTCGTGTGCGCCACCTCAAAAGAGTTACCAGCAATCGTAGAATAGGATAGCCACTGAGTCAAAGCTGGCTTGCTGCAACTAAACCCCACTTTGCCATCTTGATACAAGTGCATGTATGATAGGATCTGATGTAAGTCTTGCTGAGTACCTTTGTACTCATGTTTGCTTAATTTATGTTTTGCAGATGAGATTGATGTCTCACTAGTAGTTCCGCTTGGACTTCAACAAGTAGCTTGTACCTCAGCTACGTTCTTGGACGAGTGTTGTAGATAGTCAGGCTCTTCAGCCTTCTTTTCATTTGTAGATGTCTGTACTCAGACATGTTGTGCTTCCGCTTGTTGCTTGTATGCTCTGAATGTTGGGTCATGAGACCCATGTTTGTAATATTTGGCCCCTTGGAGCCTAATGAATAAATACTTTGTGTATTAGAGTCTTGTTGTGATGCCATGTTGTATTTGCACATATTGAGCATATTGTGTGTATGTTATTGAAATGCTTGGTATGTGTGGGATCCGACACCTAGTTGTTTACCCTTGGTAGCCTATCTTACAGGGAAATGTCTCCTAGTGTTTCCACTGAGCCTTGGTAGCTTGCTACTGCTCCGGAACCCTTAGGCTGACCGGCATGTGTCCTTCTTCGTTCCTGTGTCTGTCCCTTAGGGGAAATGTCACGCGTTGTTCCTTTAAGTCCCTGTAGCTTGCTATGACTAGGGTTCATACGTTGATGACCGACACGTTTGTTGCTGGGTCACGTATGCCTGTCTCTGTAATTTAGTGCCACTTTTGGTTTATAACTGGTCATGTCGGCCCGGGTTCTTTGTCATATGGATGCTAGCGACACTATCATATACGTGAGCCAAAATGCGCAAACGGTCTCGGGCCAGGTAAAGTGGCACCCGTGGGGATACCGTGCGTGAGGCCGCAAAGTGATATGGTGTGTTACATGCTAGACCGGTGTGACCTAGGATCGGGGTCCCGACAGCGTTGGTATCAGAGCCTGACTGCCTGTAGGATTACCAAGCCAAAATGGTCGAAGTTGAGTCTAGAAATTCTTTAGTTATATAAGGGAATTGGTTGTGGAAGGGAACGTAAGGCCCTTTTTACTCTTTATACCTCATGTATTCTGATCTGAGTCATCCTACCTTTCCTACGGGGTTAAGGAACTAGGCTTTATCTTCCGTCTATCAGGATCACGAGTTACTACTCCGTAGTCCCTTAGGATTGGTTGATCAGAGTCCTACTTCTGTTTTCAAGTTCTTCCAGTATAGTTTGCTTAGTACTATCACAGTACCTTGAGTGATGATGATGAGATGTTGAACTACCCTTTGTTAGCAGGATGTCTCATTCTGAGCATTTTACTGCCGTTATGCTGCCGGAATTATCCTAGTAGTTCGAGAGATACTAATTTCTTGTTCTACCTTATGCATCCTATAGTTGTTGATGTTTCCGTCTTCAGTTTCGCTTCTCAGGATGTCTTCAGTTAAGCGAAGCTCAGCTGCTCGTAGACAGAACCACGGAGGTGGTAGGGATGAGGAGGATCCTCCCGACCAGCCTTCGTTGGCAGAGTTAATGTTAGAGATGGAGAGAAACAAGCGTGAGTCTAACCGTTTGTTGGCACGTATTGAGGAGAACACCGCACATCAGTGCAAGGAATTAGCAACCATCCACGACTTCATTCGTCTGAAACCACCCACCTTCCATCATTCCATTGAGCCACTCGATGCAGATGACTGGCTCCGTAGTATCACTCACAAGCTGCGTTCTGCGAACGTAGCTGAAGATGACAAGGTCATCTATGCCACTTATCACCTAGAAGGTCCTGCTAGTCTTTGGTGGCAGAACTATGAGGCCATGATTCCAGCTGGCCAGATTCCTACCTGGAGAGATTTCACCGAGGCTTTTCGTGAGCATCATATCCCTCAAGCCCTTATCGATCGTCAGAGAGAAGAGTTCTGTAATCTTACATAGGCTAAGATGGCTGTTGATGCTTATAGTCGAGAGTTTGAGAACCTCGCCCGCTATGCTACAGAGGAAGTGTCCACGGACGCCAAGAAGCAGGCTAGGTTCCGGAAGGGTCTCAACCCCAAACTGCGTCGTGATCTCCACTTGCATCATTGCAACACATTCCATGCTCTTGTGAACAAGGCCATCAATGCAGAGACAGCTCAGCTCACCTACGATGAGTCTCGTAAGCACATCCTTGATTTGGGATCTTCCTCCGGTTCTAGCTCTCAGAAGCGCCGGATTTGGGTTCCGAACTCTATTCTTCCACCCATTTATCCTCTGAGGCCATCTTATGTGGTACCTCTTCCAGTTCAGCAGTATGCTCCACCCAGGCCTATTGATAGACCGTTTGTCAATACGGGTCCACGTCCTACCTCAGGATTTGTTACAAGTGCGGAGAGCCGGGACACATTGCCCGTATTTGCACTCAGACCCGTGTTGCTCCATCCCAGTCCGAGAAATCTGTTAGACGTGATAAATCATCACGCAAGATGATCAGTGTCAAGTCAGCTCCCACCGAACATGGACGTGTGCATCACGTCTCAGCCAGAAACGCTCATGATGATCCAGATGTCGTTCTTGGTACACTCCTTGTTAATTGTCATCCGGCATCGGTTCTATTCGATACTGGAGCGTCTCATTCTTTCATTTCCGAAAGTTATGCCCGCTTGCACGACATGTCATTTTGTGATATGCCCTCCCCACTACTCATTCAAACTCCTGGATCCAAATGGCAAACTTCTAGTGTAAGCCATGGTAATGAAATCCTTGTCGACAGACTTGTGTTCCTTGCATCACTTGTAGCCCTCAAGTCTTCAGATATTAATATCATCTTGGGTATGGACTGGATGATAGCTCATCATGCCAAGATTGATTGCTTCACTAGGTCTGTTCAGCTTACACATCCGTCTGGCAAGATAGTCACCGTCACCACTAGAGTTGCAAAGCGTCAACTCTATTCTCTTAATGCCAGCCCTCTTCCAGATCTTGAAGATGTTCCGGTAGTCCGTGACTTTCCGGATGTCTTTCCAGAGGAACTGCCAGGTGTTCCACCCGACCGAGATGTAGAGTTTGTTATAGAGCTTATCCTAGGAACCGCTCCAATCTCTAGGAGACCTTACAAGATGGCACCCTTAGAACTAGCTGAGCTTAAGAAACAACTTGATGAGTCCTTGCAAAAGGGTTTCATCCGTCCTAGTTCCTCTCCTTGGGCTTGCTCCGTCCTCTTCGTCAAGAAGAAGGATGGTACGTATCGGATGGTTGTAGATTATCGTCCCGTTAATTTGGTCACGGTAAAGAACAAGTATCCGCTTCCCAGGATCAACGACCTGTATGATCAGCTCGCTGGATCCTCAGTCTTCTCCAAGATGGATTTGAGGTTAGGATACCATCAAATCAAGATTAGAAATGGGGACATCCCCAAGACGGCTTTCGTCACTCGTTATGGTCAATACGAGTACACCGTCATGTTCTTCGGTCTAACAAATGCTCCAGCCACCTTCTCCCGCTTGATGAACTCGATCTTCATGGAGTATTTAGATAAGTTCGTCGTGGTTTATCTCGATGATATTCTTATTTACTCGAAGAACGAGGAAGAGCATGCCGAACATCTTAGACTTGTTCTAGAAAAACTCAGAGAGCACCGCCTTTATGCCAAGTTCTCCAAGTGCGAATTTTGGTTGCCAGAAGTGACCTATCTCGGCCATATAATTTCTGGTAAGGGCATTGCTGTCAACCCCGAGAGAGTTCAGGCCGTCCTTGATTGGACTCCACCTGAAACAGTTAAACAAGTTAGGAGTTTCCTTGGTCTAGCCAGTTATTGTTGCCGCTTTGTTGAGAACTTCTCTAAATTGGCCAAACCTCTCACGGAACTTCTTAAGAAAGATAAAAAGTTTGAGTGGTCCCCACAGTGTGAGCACAGTTTTCAGGAACTGAAAAGACGCCTGACTTCTGCTCCCATACTTGTGCCACCGGATTTCACTAAGGACTTTGTTATCTACTGTGATGCCTCACGACAGGGACTAGGTTGCATTCTTATGCAGGATCGTCGTGTGATTGCCTATGCATCTCGACAGTTGCATCCACATGAGGAGAACTATCCTACACATGATCTAGAACTTGCAGCTGTAGTCTATGCACTTAAGACCTAGCGACATTACCTCCTTGGTAACCGTTGCGAGATCTACACCGATCACCAAATTCTCAAGTATATCTTCACCCAACCAGATTTGAATCTTAGGCAAAGACGTTGGTTGGAGTTGGTCTCAGATTACGACTTAGGGATTACCTACACCCCAGGCAAGGGAAATGTCATGGCTGATGCGCTAAGTCGTAAATCCTATTGCAACAATCTCATGTTGCAGAAGGGCCAACCACTTCTCCATGAGGAATTATGTAAGCTTAACCTTCACATTGCTCCTCACGGATTCCTTTCAACTTTGGTGGCGAAACATACTCTTGTGGATCATATCATAGAAGCCCAGAAGCATGATACCGGAATTACCCGGATCAAGAGAAACATTGCCAAGGGTATTGCTGGTATTTTCTCCATAGATGACCGAGGTGTTGTTCTCTTCCAAAACCGGCTGGTGGTTCCCAAGAAGCAACATCTTCGGCAATTGATTCTTAAAGAGGCTCATGAATATCCTCTCACGATTCATCCCGGTAGTACTAAGATGTATCAGGACCTACGCCAGAGGTTCTGGTGGACTAGGATGAAGAGAGAAATTGCTGAGTTCATTGCTAAATGTGATGTTTGTCGTCGCGTTAAGGCAGAACATTAAAGACCTGCTGGCACCCTTCAGCCTCTAGCTATTCCTGAGTGGAAATGGGATAAAGTTGGTATGGACTTCATCACCGGCTTTCCCAGGACCAAGAGAGGGAATAATGCTATCTTCGTAGTCATTGATCGTCTCTCCAAAGTGGCTCACTTCCTACCTGTTCGAGAGAGTATCACTGCTAGTCAGCTTGCTGACTTGTATATTTCTCGAATAGTGTCACTTCATGGTGTTCTGCTAGAGATCAATTCAGACCGTGGTAGTCTTTTCACTTCTCATTTCTGGGAGAGTTTCCAGACTGCCATGGGCACCCATCTTTCTTTCAACACCGCTTTCCACCCTCAGTCAAGTGGTCAAGTGGAACGGGTTAACCAAATTCTCGAAGACATGCTTAGAGCTTGCGTTATCTCATTCGGTATGGATTGGGAGAAATGTCTTCCTTTCGCCGAGTTTGCTTATAACAATAGCTATCAATCCAGTCTCAAGCAAGCTCCTTTTGAGATACTCTATGGACGAAGATGTCGAACACCTTTGAACTGGTCAGAAACCGGTGAAAGACAATTCTTTGGACCGGATATGATCCAGGAAGCAGAAGAGCAAGTTCGCATCATTCATGAGAATTTGAAAACAACCCAGTCTCGTCAAAAGAGCCAATATGATCGTCATCATAAGGAAGTGGCTTATGAGGTTGGTGACAAAGCTTATCTTCGGGTTACTCCTTTGAAGGGTACCCATCGTTTCGATATCAAGGGCAAGTTGGCTCCTCGTTACATTGGTCCTTTTCGCATTCTTGCTAAACGAGGAGAGGTTGCCTACCAATTGGAACTACCCCCACATCTTTCTCGAGTTCATGATGTCTTCCACGTCTCTCAACTCAGGCGTTGCTTCTCGGATCCCATCCGCAGAGTGGACCACGAAACGCTTGATCTCCAAGATAACCTCACATATCGAGAGTATCCCGTTCGCATTCTGGATAAAGCAGAGCGTGTCACTCGACGTCATAACATCAAGTTTCTCAAGGTTCAGTGGTCTCATCATTCCGAGAGAGAAGCTACTTGGGAGCGAGAAGATCGTCTCCGACTGGAGTACCCCACCTTCTTTTCGCCTACTCCTGAATCTTGGGACGAGATTCTTTCGAGTGGAGGCGAGTTGTCACAACCCTAGTTCTGGTACGCACTAGGTTAGTCTTGTGGTTTGCATCATGTTTAAATTTCAAATGAAATTGAATTGAGGACTTGTGAAACACTCAGAAACCCTTTTTGAAAATGACCCAAATAAAAATTGCTCCAAAAAGGTCCAAGAAAATGTTCATGTTGCTCTCTGGAATTATTGGTTAGAGATAAAAATTAAACCAATATTTTTAGGAGCTCATAAGTATTTATTTTGGGCATTTGGAATTAATGCAATAGTTATTTGCTTGGATATATATTATTATATATTTTATATATGTCCAAAATTCTGATCCTTTATTTTGAGGGGCTTGGATTAATTCCTAGGTCCCTGCAAAATAAAAATGTCAGAAGAAAATAATTGATTTAGTTTAGAAACTAAATCAAAACAAATGTCAGAAAAATAGAAAAGAAGGAAAGAACTTACCTGGCTTACGTGCAGCCCAACCAGGCAGAGCTGGCCCGGCCCACTAGCCAAGCCAGTCACCACTAACCTCGCGCTAGTAGGCGAGGCGTGTGGCCGGCGCGCGCACACGGCGAGGGCGCCACGCCTCCTGCCTTCCTGTCGTCCCCCTCGCTGCCTGGAAGACGCTCGCGACGCCACGCACCTCCCCGACCCTCTCGCACTCTCTCTGGACCCTCCCCTCTTCTCTATCTCCCTCTCGCGCTCGGTCCCGACCGCTGTCATCGCCGCCGATCGCCGTTGCCGTAGCCACTGCCTTTCCCTCGCCTCTCCGACGAGCCTCAGAGCTCCGCCCCGCCGCCGTGAACCTCTACGCCGCGCCGTAGGACCCCGGACGCCCCGAGACCGCGCCCCCAAGCTCTTCTTCCTCGTACGGCCACCGGACGCCGTCGACGAATTCGCCGCCTCCGAAGCTTTCCCGAGCCCACTGAACCCCCAACAGACCCGCGGTGAGCTCCCGGATCGTTTCCCCCTTCTCCCCTAGTCGTTTGCGACCTCTAGGTCTATTCTTCGCTGATGCCCGACCTCATCGCCGCCGGCGATGCCGCCGCCGTGGCCACAGCCACGCAAGATCAAAACTGAGCACGCCACCACACTCTCCGCTTCACCAGGAGCGCGTAGCACCTTTTCCCTAGCCTCCCCGTGCCCTGTAGCCCCTAATCCGATGAAGCCCGAACTCCGGCGCCGCCGCGAGCTCGTTTCCGGCGAGCTCCGGCCGCCCTAGCTGCTGCTGCTTATTGGAATGGACGCGGACGAGCTCCAGCTCCTCGCCCGTGGTCTTCGCTGCCCAAATGACCGCCGGAACGGCATTTCCGTGCCCCTCCGCCGCGTCTGTGGACGTTGGCGACGAGCCGCCGGTGGGTTTGACCGCTGACTGGCGTGCTTTGACCCCCACTGCCCAGTTGACTTTCCCCCCTCTCTCACTGACCTGCGGGCCCCGCCCGGCTAATTATTTCCAGTTAGTGTTAATTAACTAATTAGGTTAGTCCTACAGTCACTGACTAGTGGGCCCGGCCCAGTTAGTTAGGGCTAACTAACTTAATTAGTTTGCTGAGCCACTGACGTGTGGACCCCACACGTTAGGTTTGACCTAAGCCAGCGCTGTTGACTTGCTGACGCAAGCATGACGCAGTGCTGACGCAATAAACATTTTCTGGAATTGTTTTGTTTAGGAAAATCCAGAAAATTGTTTAAAACTTCAAAAAATCATAGAAATTCAACCGTAGCTCAGAATGAAATAATTTATATATGAAAAATTATCATAAAAATTCAATCTATCCATCTGTACCATTTTCATGTATGACAAATGAAGTTAAACCTACTGTTTATATGAAAACACATAACTGGCATTTAAAAATACTTATTTTAGAGTTGCATTTGAATCCTTGGTTCAAATGGAGTTCAAACAATTAAAAATGCTAGTTGCATTAGCTCAACAACATCATATCTTCATTCCATATTCATGCATCATATTGTCGCATATGCTTGTGTTTGATTGTCGGCACCGTTCTTCTCGATAGGTCCAGCTCCGGAGACCGATCCAGAGTACCTGTCAGAGGAGCAGTGCTCTGCATGTTGTTTTACCAGGCAAGCAAACCCCCTTGTTCATTCCGATACAACCCCTCTCTCGCTCCTGCTCCCTGTTATTGCATTAGGACAACAACGACTTCAACTGCTACTTTATGCTGCGGTAGTTGAACCCATTCCTCTGCATGACCTGTCATTCCACAGTAAATAGTTGAAACCCACTAGCATGTGTAGGAGTTGATTGAAGCCATGTTGTGATCTTACCATGCCTTGCTTGCTATTGCTTAGAGTGTGTCAGGTCTGATTCATCGGTAATGAATTGGAGTACAATGATATGTTCTGATGCTGAGGGTTAAGTTTGTGAACACGTTTTGGTAAAGGTAGTGGTGAGAGGCCATGTAGGAGTACATGGTGGGTTGTCTCACTGGAACCGTCCCTAAGAACTGAGTTCCGAGTATGTTGTCCAATGACTAGCTACTACCACACATTGGGTTCCGGTAACTCGACCCCTCTCGACTTATTAATCAACATGATCTCTGTCCAGGAGTTGCAACTAGTTTCTGGTGTTTGTATGTAGTGTTAGTAGTCTACCAAGTGGCACTCGGCCAGTGGGCTTGGGACAGACTACGCACCGTGGCACGGTGTACCAAGCGTAGATCCACTCGGCGAGGTGGGCTTGGGAACCCTGCGCACATCATTTGGGGCCGTGAGCGACACCCCGGCCGGATCTCCTTACGGATGGAACCCGAATAGGCGATAAACCTGGACTAGAGTCTTGTGTGGTTAGTCAGGTCGTGGCCGACACCCTCGCCAGGCTTCCGCTTGAAGGTTGCCGAGATACACGAGATGTACATGGCGGTAAGTGGCGAGAGCGTGTGTGAAGAAGTACACCCCTGCAGGGTTAACATGATCTATTCGAATAGCCGGGTCCACGGTTATGGACTTCTTGGATGCTTACGTGGTACATAGACAACTTGAAGTGGATACTCTAAAATACTCAAGACAAGTGTGAGTGCTATGGATGGCCTTCTCGTAGGGAGACGGGGATGAATCCATAGTGGTGTATTGTGTGGTGCTTAGTGGACTCGTGTGCGCCACCTCAAAAGAGTTACCAGCAATCATAGAATAGGATAGCCACGGAGTCAAAGCTGGCTTGCTGCAACTAAACCCCACTTTGCCATCTTGATACAAGTGCATGTATGATATGATCTGATGTAAGTCTTGCTGAGTACCTTTGTACTCATGTTTGCTTAATTTATGTTTTGCAGATGAGATTGATGTCTCACTAGTAGTTCCGCTTGGACTTCAACAAGTAGCTTGTACCTCAGCTACGTTCTTGGACGAGTGTTGTAGATAGTCAGGCTCTTCAGCCTTCTTTTCATTTATAGATGTCTGTACTCAGACATGTTGTGCTTCCTCTTGTTGCTTGTATGCTCTGAATGTTGGGTCATGAGACCCATGTTTGTAATATTTGGCCCCTTGGAGCCTAATGAATAAATACTTTGTGTATTAGAGTCTTGTTGTGATGCCATGTTGTATTTGCACATATTGAGCATATTGTGTGTATGTTATTGAAATGCTTGGTATGTGTGGGATCCGACACCTAGTTGTTTACCCTTGGTAGCCTATCTTACAGGGAAATGTCTCCTAGTGTTTCCACTGAGCCTTGGTAGCTTGCTACTGCTCCGGAACCCTTAGGCTGACCGGCATGTGTCCTTCTTCGTTCCTCTGTCTGTCCCTTAGGGGAAATGTCACGCGTTGTTCCTTTAAGTCCCTGTAGCTTGCTACGACTTGGGTTCATACGTTGATGACCGACACGTTCATTGCTGGGTCACGTATGCATGTCTTTGTAATTTAGTGCCACTTTTGGTTTATAACTGGTCATGTCGGCCCGTGTTCTCTGTCATATGGATGCTAGCGACACTATCATATACGTGAGCCAAAATGCGCAAACGGTCGCGGGCCAGGTAAGGTGGCACCCGTGGGGATACCGTGCGTGAGGCCGCAAAGTGATATGGTGTGTTACATGCTAGACCGGCGTGACCTAGGATCGGGGTCCCGACAAGACGTATCACAGGTCACCATAGAGTTTAAGTTTACAACCCGATCCAGCAAAGTCATCAGAAGAACGAGAGTTATAACTTAGCAAAAAAACGTCCATATATATAGACCCGCTTGAAGACTAACTCAAATTTCTCCCCCTTTATCATCGAATCATCAAAAGGATCGAAACTGAGGACTAACGCCCCTGAAGAATCTCAAGATGATGAAGGAGCGCCAGCATTGTTGGGGTCGATGGTTGATGTAGGGCATGCCGAAGTGTCGTCCAAGTCTTCATACTCGTCAGTATCGCGCGATGAAGAATAGGAGCTGGCCACCAAGGGAGGAACTTTGACCTTCTTGTATTTCTTCGGTGGAGGAGCAGACCAGTGAAAGTCATCCTTGAGACCCATTTTCTTCAGATCTTCTTCGCCATAAAGATGAGACAGAACAGCCCAGGTGCGGTTGAGGGTTTCATGGAGGTAGTAATGGTTTTTCTTCACTGCATTGTGTGTTGAAGTCATGTTGTGAAGAATTGAACCAAACTGTCACTTGACCCATTTGTGGTTGCGATCAACCTTCTGGTGAAGACTGAGGAGAAGCTCACGATCAGTCAGCACCCTGGGAGCTGTGCCTTGAGGATTTTGCTTGGGAGCGTTGGCGGCAGAGTCATGGGTGGCAGAGTCATCATTGGTGGAGTAGGATGCAGCTTTGCAAAATTGACCATCCAATGGACGAATGCCTTCATCAATAACAGCAGAAGCCTTGCCCTTGTCATCAGCTGAGGAATATGTCCTTTTGAGGACTTCAATCGGGGGCAAGTAGCTGCAATGATTCAGTGTATCAGCTTTTTAGTTCATTGAAGACCTTGTCCTGATGAATCTCATAATCCACGGAGCATAAGGCTTCAGGTTGAAAGGGGACAATGCAACATTTGCCATAGTCCTCATGAAGAAATCATGGAAGTTGACGGGAACGCCATGGATGATGTCGAACAGCAGATTCTTCATGATGCAAACGACTTCTTCATCATTTGAGTCATGGCCCTTGATAGGACTCAATGTCTTCGTCAGAATGCGATAGACAGTCCGAGGCAGAAACAACAATTCCTTCATGAGGAATTTTGTCCTTGGGGCTTGACCTGGCTTCAAAGGCTTCATCAGCACTTGCATGTAGTGATCAGTTTCTTCATACATGCAACGAGCTGCTTGAGTGGGAGGACTGAGAGGCAAAGCTTGAAGTAATTCAGAAGCTGATGCCTTGTAGTGAGTATTTTCGGTCATCCAGTCCAGCACCCATGAATTCACATCTTGAGAGTTTCCGGTGATGTGCAGCGTTGCATAGAATTGAAGAATGAGTTCTTCATTCCAATCACAGATATCAATGTAGAAACCCAACAGTCCAGCATCATGAAGAACACTGAGGGCTGTCACGAAGCACGACAGAGATTCCATATCCACGTGAGGAATGTGCTCATGATCGAAGACTTTGTCTTTGTTGAACAACACTGAGGAATAGAAATTTGCCTGACTGGTAGTCCAGAAACACCTCTTCCTAATGTGAGTAGAGTCATAAGGGTTGTACTCAGTGAAGAACACGTGCTCGTTGAAGAAATCAGCCTTTTTGAAAGTTTGCTTTCGTGAGAAAGGATCCTTTGGCTTGGGTTGAGGAGTGTCAGTCAATTGCATCACAACCTCAGGATTTGCAATCTTAGTTTCTTTAGGCTGAGGAATTCCTGGTTCCTCTTCTGTGGCAGTCTTCATGGATTCAGCAGCAGCAGCAGTTTCTTCAGCACTAGTGGCTGGAATGTTTTCATGGACAGACTATGTGGGATGAGTTTCTTCAGAGCCCAATGGAACAGTTTGTGTTGGGGACTGAGGAATTTATTGCAGCAGCGTGAACAGAGGGGAGTTGGGATGCTGACTATCCCAAAATTCATCATTCATTAATGGAGTAGCACACCCAATGTCCACGTCCGAGTCTTGTTCATCCAATTCTTCAACACCGACCTCTTCAACAGAGAGGCATATGCGAGGAGATAACTGGGGCTGAAGGGATTTCATCCACTTCAATTTCTTCATCCGTCTGCTCTGAGGAAGCAGCAGAGGGAATGTCTTCTTCTGATTCGCTTGGAATCACATATTCTTCACCAAACAGAATAAGTTTCTTTGATGGCATGGATGAAATAGCAATGGCATCAATTGGGTTGTCAATTGAGCTTGTCAAAGACTTCATCTTCTTCGGAGCTGAAGAATCTGATGAAGTTGATGCCTTCCTTTTCTTCACAGCTGCACGCTCTGCAGCCTTGGTCTTCTTCACATCTTATGCAGATGGAAGGATTGGAGTTGGAGTAGGCGCAGGAGGAGCAGAGGAAGTTGGTTGAATTTCTTCAGGCACAACTGTTGCAGTTGCCCTGACTTCTTCCTTTTCTTCAGGCACATCCTTTGGAGCTTCAGCTGTCCTGACATTTTCTTCAGGCGCAACACTAGTGGTTTCCTTGGCAATTTCTTTAGCGGCTGGAATGCAACCATCAGCCCTGGTATTTTCATGTTCTTCAGCAGCCTGATGTTCTTCAGCGGTCCTCGCATGTTCTTCAGTAGACTGAGCAGATGCTTTAGCCTGAGGAATTTCAATGTGCGTTTGACGAGCAGCACTTGAAGAAAAACCTTTTGTCAAATTCACAAATCTGACTTTGGCGCCCATCCTGTCAGGGATATGACTAGCAGGTATGAACCGGCTAGTATAAACCGGTTTATTATAATATGTTTGGTTGTAATATTTAGTAAAGGCTACGGCCCATGAGATCTTAGGGCCCATGTACATAGTTATGGTTTGTAAACCGCCCGATGATGTAACTTGAGAAATAAGGAAGAAAAGACAGAGACCGAGGCGGACACGAGTATGAGCCGGCCTCAGGACTCTGTAAACCGGACCGGGCGTCGCCTCTATATAAAGGGACGACCCGGCGGCGGTTTGGGGACAAGCAAGAAACAACCCGTCGAGACAGGCAAGCAAATCGCTCCCTGTTCATCGACATCCAAGCAATACCAAACCAAACTAGACGTAGGCTTTTACCTTCATCAAAGGGGCCGAACTAGTATAAACCCTCTGTGTCCTTTGTGTGCTTTTAACCCCTTCAAGCTAACCCGTGCGATGGTTCCATCATCAAGTCCGCTAAACCGGACATCTGCCGTGTTAATTCCACGATAGTTGGCGCCCACCGTGGGGCCTCCGCACGATGGTTTCGAGTTCTTGAAGGGCAGCTTTGAAGGGCTCAAGGGCTACGTTGCTGGCCGGATGACCAAGAGCCGCCGCGGCCGGATCTACATCGACGACGCGGGTTGGGGACCGGAGGCCGATTCAATCGAATACGGGTACCGGGTTCCCTTCGGTGGAATTCAAGTCTTCATCGGCAAGATCGGCGAACCGGGACCTGAGCCGGACATCTTCTCCAACATCATCGAGCCGGCTCAGCGTGCGAGATTGGCCCGGATTCAGCCCGACATGAAGCACGTTTTCGTTGGAGCAGTTCACGGGGTCCAAACCGAGGACGGATCGGAATCCGGCGGAGAAACAGTTGTCTACTCCGACGACGGGTCCTCATCCGGAGAGACTGAATCTCTGTATCAGTTGCAGGACGGCCGGTCTGAGGGTGAGTCCGACGGGAACAGTATTCCGGACCCCTTTGACCCGCCAAACCGGGTGGCTGTCTTTATGGCCGGTTCACAGCCCACGGTGAACGGGGTGACAGCAGAAGCTGGTGTAGGGGGGAGCGGCCCGGCCCTCTCACCTACTGACGTTCTATCCACCTTAGTCGAGGAGTTCGCGGCCAAAGCTGTGGCAGAGGTGGCTCCAGCAGACAAGGCGCAACATGATGCAGAGCTCCTTCAGCTAAAGGCTCGGGTTGATCAAGCAAGGGATGATTTGAAGGCAGAGAAGGCTATGATAGCGATAAGGCAAGCGGAATTGAATGATCAGGCTTTTCACCTAAGGATGGAACAGGCCTCCACACAGGGAGTAAGAAGTCGGAAATATCAATCTCGTCTACCGTCGGTTTATGAAGCGACAGATCTGTTCAGAACACCCGGGGCTGGGACCAGCAATGATCCGGCTTTAAACCGGAGGGCACCCCCAGCCAGGGATGAGCCGGTTCAGCAGCCTACTACGGAGCAAGATCGGCGGATCACGTCTGCACCTCACGTTCCTACCCCTCCAGGTCATTATTCAAATCCTTTGGACAACATCGTTGCTGCTGCTGCACGTTTGGCCGCCTTACCCGTTGAAGGGATGTCTCCGGTAGCATTGGAGGCACGCCGGGTCAAGGAGTTGCTTAATATGGTGTCAGTATCACAGCAAGCATATTCTCATAGCAGGGAGAGGCTACATTCAACACCACGTCACAGCCGGAGTTACACTAGGCATTGGGAGGAACCAGAAGTGTCTAGTAGTGAACGCAGGCGGCATAGGCACAGACAGGATAATCCGGCAGGCGCAGCTGCACAAGCTTAGGATGTAAACCGGGTTAGGTCAGTAGCCCGGGAGGAAATCCATCAGACGACGCCGGTTCACACGACCACGGCGGAGACAGGGGTCACAACGAGTTCTTTTGGGGTACAGTGTCTTATCCCCGCTTTACGGAGCGTGAAACTGCCCAAAGATTTCAAAGGGCCGCGTAAGGTGCCTAATTACACCGTGGATTTGGCTCCAGAAGCTTGGGTCGAGAGTTATGAGATGGCCATGGAGATGCTGGACGTGGATGAAGCGGCTTGTGCAAAGTACTTTACTATGATGCTTGAAGGTACAGCCCGGACCTGGCTAAAGGGTTTACCCCCGAATTCCATCGGATCATGGGGAGAGCTACGTCACCAGTTCATCAAAAAAATTTAAAGATACGTGCAAATAGCCGATGTCAGTAGTGGATCTGGCAGCCTGTGTGCAAGGAGAGCAGGAGTCTACAAGTGCTTGGGTGCGGCGAGTGTCAGAGATCTTGCACTCCTCGAATGGTATCAATCCCAGCACAGCAATGGTGACTTTGGAAAACAATTGCCGGTTTGAGTCTCTCAAGCTAAAGCTAGGACGGCTTAAATGGGATTGTAATGATATGGGGACTCTCATGAGCGCTCTGGTGAAGTATGGGGACTCTGACAATACTAAATATCCAGAAGCGGACGGAGACAAGGCAGGAAAAGTTAACAAGCCAAGTAAACCGGCGCAAGATAATCCGGCTACTACAAGCTTCTTAGGTAAGCGAAAGGCGGAAGGTGGCTCTGATTTCGTGGCCAATACCCAAGTTCAAGAAGGATTCCAGCACAACAGGGGAAGACCGCCTCCACAAACCGGCGGGGGAGGCATCAACTGGAGCCAAGAGTTAAATCAGCCTTGTGCAAAGCATAGCTCGAGGGGACGACCGGCGAAACACACTATAGGAGAATGCAGACCCTTTATGGAAGCCATGATGGGCCGCTTTAATCCTAATAATAGGCCTCCGAATGGCGGTTCAGGCCCAGGGTTCTATGGTCCGGGACATCAGGGGAGCAGTTCCGGATCAGGATATCGGGGCAATAACGGTGGTTATCAAGGCAAGGCAAACAATCAGTATGGTCAAGGTGGTTATAATAACCAGGGTAATCAGCCGCATGGTCAGGGGGGTTACAACAGCCAAGGCAGCCAACAGCAGGGCCAAGGTAATCATAACAACCAGGGTAATCAGCAGCGTCAGCAACAGCAACCACAATCCAGATATCAGAGTAATCCGAAGGAGTTGAGCAGTGGGCAATATCATGTGTTCACCACGAGTCTATGTAAACGAGATCAGAAGTTTTTAAAATGGGCAGTCCACGCGGTTGAACCGGCGACCCCGCAATTCCTGCGCTGGTCAGAACAGCCCATTATATGGAGCAGGGAGGATCACCCGATGCGGGTGGATAATCCGGGACACTTGGCCTTGGTGGTGGCACCACAGGTGGGAGGTTATAAGTTCACTAAAGTTCTTATGGATGGTGGCAGCAGCATCAACATCCTGTATTATGAGACCTTCCGTCAAATGGGCTTGACGGATAAGAAACTGAGGCAGTCAAACACGGTGTTCCATGGAGTGGTTCCAGGTAAGTCAGCTTATCCAGTTGGAAAAATTGACTTGGAAGTTACCTTTGGAGATGAGCATGATTCCAGGTCAGAGATGATAACTTTCGAAGTCGTCAAGATCCGGAGCCCTTATCACGCTCTGTTCGGAAGAACAGTTTATGCCAAGTTTATGGCTACACCATGTTATGTTTACCTGCAGCTCAAGATGCCGGGTCACAAAGGTACAATTACGGTTCACGGAAGTCGAAAGGTTGCGTTGGAGTGCGAAGAGGGAGATGCTGCTTATGTAGAGGCAGTATGTGCTACCGAGGAGTTAAAATTTTATAAGGATAATGTTGATCCGGCAGATATGACCCCGTTGAAGAAGCCAACTACAGAGCATGATCCGGCGCTGAAATTTAAATCGGCAGAGGAGACCAAGCAAGTTGATTTTGTGCCGGGCGATTCATCCAAGCAGTTCACGATCAGCGCTAACCTTGATCCCAAATAGGAAAGCGCGCTCATCGAGTTCATCCGTGAGAACCAGGATATCTTTGCGAGGAAACCTTCTGACATGCCAGGTATTCCGAGGGAACTCGCTGAGCACAGTCTTAATATTGATCCGAAGTTTAAACCGGTCAAGCAATATCTGCGCCGCTTCAATGAAGAGAGGCGCAAGGCTATAGGAGAGGAAGTGGCCAGGCTTTTGGCTGCAGGGTTCATAGTAGAAGTTTTTCACCCAGAGTGGTTGGCTAATCCAGTGCTAGTGTTAAATAAGAATGGGAAGTGGAGAATGTGTATGGACTACACAGACCTCAACAAAGCTTGTCCAACCGATCCTTTTGCTCTCCCTCGCATTGATCAGATCATCGATGCTACAGCGGGATGTGAGCGGCTAAGTTTTTTGGATGCATACTCAGGGTATCACCAGATCAAGATGGCAGTTAAAGACCAGGAGAAGACAGCTTTCATAACTCCTTTTGGTGCTTTTTGCTATGTATCTATGCCTTTTGGACTCAAGAGTGCTCAAGCAACTTATCAGCGTTGCGTTCAGAATTGTCTTAAAGGGCAGATAGGGAGGAATGTTCATGCCTATGTGCATGACATTGTGGTTAAATCAAGGAAGGAGGAAACGATGATAGAGGATCTTAAGGAGACTTTTGACAATCTTCGAGCCTATAAGATGATGCTTAATCCGGAGAAATGTGCCTTTGGTGTTCCGGCAGGCAAGCTCCTCGGATTCTTAGTATCGAACAGAGGAATAGAAGCTAATCCAGAGAAGATTAAAGCGATCACATCTTTGACTGAACCGGTTTGCATCAACGATGTTCAGCGTATAGCCGGTCGGATTACAGCATTAAGCCGGTTCATCAGCCGTTTGGGAGAGAAGGCGATCCCGCTTTATCAGATGTTGAGGAAAATAGACCGGTTTATATGGAGTGATGAGGCCATCGCGGCGTTTGAGGATATGAAGCGGCAACTGGCAAAGCCGCCGGTCCTGGCTGCCCCTATGGATAAGGAGCCATTGTTGTTATACGTCGCTGCCAATGCACGGGCAGTCAGCGTCGCAATTGTAGTTGAGCGCAAGGAAGCAGGAAAGGAATATCCGGTTCAGCGTCCGGTTTATTACGTGAGTGAAGTACTCATTGAGTCCAAGCAAAGGTACCCACATTGGCAGAAGCTGGTATATGGTGTGTTCATGGCAAACCGGAAACTAAAGCACTATTTTCAAGGTCATCCAATAACTATGGTTAGTTCAGCACCGTTGGGGGACATAATCCAGAACAGGGAAGCTACAGGTAGAGTGGCGAAGTGGGCCATTGAGCTCAGCCCGCATGAGTTGAAGTATGTACCACGCACCGCTATAAAATCTCAGGCATTGGTAGATTTCATCAATGATTGGACAGAATTACAAACTCCTGAGGAGAAGCCGGATCTTACGTACTGGACGATTCACTTTGACGGTTCAAGACAGTTGGAAGGCTCGGGGGCTGGAGTTGTCTTAACTTCCCCACAAGGTGATAAATTTTGTTACGTCCTCCGTTTATTGTTTCCTTGTACTAATAACGTAGCAGAGTATGAAGCTTTGCTTTATGGCTTGCGGATGGCAAAGGAGATGAACTTGAGCCGGGTCAACTGTTTCGGCGATTCAGACTTGGTGGCACAGCAAGTTTCAGGCAAGTGGGATTCAAGAGATCCCCTCATGGCGGCTTACAGACGAGAAGTGGAAGCAGTTGCTGGATATTTCAAAGGGTATCAAGTGGATCACATAGACCGGCGAAGGAACGAAGCGGCTGATGCTTTAAGCCGGTTGGGTTCTCAACGTAAACCGGTGCCACCAAATACTTTTTTGGATGAGCTGCACAGTCCATCAGTACAAGTACCATCGAAAGAAGACCTAGCTGTTCCTGATCTGGAGGCACAGTTAGTTGCAGCACTTCATGTTATTCCGGATTGGACGCTGCCTTATTTGGCATATCTGAGCCGAGGAGAGCTACCGGACGATGAAATAGAAGCACGACAGATAATCCGGCGTTCTAAGTCCATGACAATTGCAAACGGGGAGCTTCATCATCGCAGCATTTCTGGAGCGTTTCAGCGGTGTGTGTCAGCTGAGGAAGGTTGCGAGATTCTTCGTGAGATCCATGAAGGGGATTGTGGTCATCATGCCGGTTCAAAATCACTAGTGGCTAAGGCTTTTCGACATGGTTTCTATTGGTTAACAGCTCATGCTGATGCGGCGGATTTAGTCCGGAAGTGTGATGCTTGTCAGAAGTTTTCACGACGTGCTCTTGTTCTGGCGCAGGAGCTCCGGATGATACCAATAACCTGGCCGTTTGCGACTTGGGGGCTTGATATGGTTGGACCCTTTAAGCGATCTCAAGATCAGAAAACTCATCTACTAGTGGCGGTGGATAAGTTTACAAAGTGGATTGAGGCAGAGCCTGTGAGCAAGTGTGATGCGGCCACAGCAGTTAAATTCATCAAAAAGGTAATATTCCGATTTGGTTTTCCGCACAGCATCATCATAGACAATGGCATCAATTTATCTCAGGGTGAAATGGAAGAGTTTTGTCAACGGGGACATATTCGCCTAGATGTATCTTCTGTGGCTCACCCCCAATCCAATGGTCAAGCTGAAAGAGCAAATCAGGAGATTTTGCGAGGTATCAAGCCCCGGCTTATGACTCCCTTGCAAAGAACCCCGGGATGTTGGGTCGAGGAGTTACCATCTGTCCTCTGGAGTATCAACACTACGCCAAACCGGTCCACTGGTTATACACCTTTCTTTATGGTATATGGTGCTGAAGCGGTCCTTCCAAGTGATATCCGTCATGATTCACCAAGGGTGACAGCCTATGTTGAAACGGCTAATGAACAGGCGAGACAAGACAGTTTGGATCGGCTGGATGAAGAGCGTGATATAGCAGCCGCACGGTCTGCGATCTATCAACAAGACTTGCGCAGATATCACAGCCGCCGGATCAAGACAAGGACGTTCCAGGAGGGCGACTTAGTACTCCGGCTCATCCAAGATCAAACAGATATGCACAAGTTATCCCCGCCTTGGGAAGGACCCTTTGTGGTCAGCAAGAACCTGCACAACGGTTCATATTACCTGGTGGATGTTCGAGAACATAAGGACTCACGGACATCAGAGGAGGAGACGAAGAGGCCATGGAACATCGCCCACTTACGGCCCTACTATACTTGAGCTATGAGCTCTACTGTATCCTATGTATATATTATGATTAATGAATAAACCGGCACCCTCGGTAAACCGGGGGCTCAGCCTTTTTTCCAATACAAATATCTTATGAGGACAACCATATATGTATTATAATATGTCATATTTCAAATATATCGATCGGTTTAAAACTGATTTTCAGAATATATACTCAGAAGCAATAAAACTCCCTGAAGAGCAAGAGATCACATCCGGCTCAAAGAGGATGCTTCAGGAAAACCCTCTGGAAAGGCTACGGGCATCCAGTGATTGGTTAAACTTTACCCATGGTTTCATGAAACCATGGAGGCCCTCTGGAAAGGCTACGGGCATCCAGTGATTGGCTTATGTTTACCCATGGCTTCATGGAGCCATGGAGACCCTCTCGAAAGGCTACGGGCATCCAGTGATTGGTTAAAATTTACCCATGGTTTCATGGAACCATGGAGGCCCTCTGGAAAGGCTACGGGCATCCAGTGATTGGCTAAAGTTTTTTTTATGGTTCCTATGGAAAGGCTACGGGCATCCATCGACCGGCCCTCTGGAAAGACGAGATTACCCGCATCCAGTGATTGGCTGAACCTTGCTTTGAGCCTGGCAGCTCATAAAAAGCCTCGACTACATGGTTTTATTTGCAAATTTGCATTTTCTGATCTTTATGTGTCATGATTCTTTAATCCGGAGTGGGACAATTCAAGAAATTGACCACACATCTACAAAGTTAAAAGTCTGGATCGAGAATACAAGCATGAGATAAACCAGTGCTCATTATAACCCGGATCATCCATCAGGCAAAAGCCAAGTATAAGCTACAAATTTCTGGACAAAGTTTCAGCATGATATAAACCGGTGTCTTTTATCAAGCCCGAGTTTGTTATTGGATCTATGAAGGCCTTCATCAGAAAATTTTAAATTCTACCGGATTAAGAGTATTGAGCATACTTGATCTCAGGTATAGAGTTTGTTTCTGATATGAGTATATACTTATTTGATATATCATGAGAACAATTTAATGGATCCAACGGTCAAACCGTTAGGGCATATTTTTAATAGTCTATGCAGGAACAGATGACATATAAGACAATCCATATCAGACCAAATTGGCAAAGTTAAAACGAGTAGTTGGAATATCCGGATCGAAGAGGACAATGTTATCAGCTATCCTATTACAAGGCATAGCAAGCCTGACGGATTAAAGATTGTTTGATAAATGAGACTGCAACTACAACAATAAATTATGAGTCATGCTCCTTCCTGCTGAGACGGCTGGGCGTCAACTTGATCCGGAGTCTCCTCTTCATCTTGAAGCGGCTGGAAGTCCGGAACACACCAGTCGATCTTCGTTAAGGCACGGAAGTACATCTCTTCATTGATGAGTTCAGAAGGTTCGATATCTGGAGAGAAGGTATGAGGGCGCACTGGTGGGATTAAATTGACGGTATCATAAACCGGCCACTCCACCCGCTCGTTCTGCAAGTCGTACCCCGGATGATACCTGGATAAATCGGATTCGGCTGCAAGCTTGCTGGCGAGTGGACTCATCTCCTTCGTCAAGGCATGGAGGTCCTTTGTAGTAAAAGTTGATCCGTCTTCTTTAGTGTCAGGAAATCCACTCAAGGCTTCTTCCGGATCAAGATCCGGGACCCAGGCTTTAGCCCTGGTAAGTGCCATGAGGGCACCGGCTCGAGCAACAGAATTCTTAACTTCCTCCAAACGCACTGGCAAAACAGACAGCTTTTCTAACGTGCCTTGGATGGTAGTGGGCGTCGGTTTATTGAATGATGTTGCACTTATGATCCTCTGAGCGCCGGAATACAGCTGCTCGACCAAAGTGTAACATGCCTTAAGTTTCTTCCGTAAGTCATCCCCAAGATGGGTGACACGGCGCCCTGCATATGAGTAACACAATTAAACCGACACAGATGGAAGATTACAAGGATAAAGCAGGAGTACAGATTATACTTACCGAAGATTGCAGAAGGCATTAACTCAATTTGCCGCTTTAAACCGGTTAACTCTTCAGTAACCGGATTAAGCGCTTCCTCAGCATCTTTGGACCTTTTCTCCAGCTCTTTCTTCTGAACCTCAAAGGTGGTCCGCTCTTCTTCAAAGAATTTCTTCAGCTCTTCAGCGGTCTTTAAACTCACCTTCAAGTCTTTCTTGGCTTTAGCAGCGGCAGCTTCCGTCTCAGCAAGTCTGTTCCGGAGTTCATTGACTTCTTCAGCCCTCCGGTTTAAATCAGCCTGCAAAGAAAATCAAGTGATAAGAAGCAATTCAAAGACAAAAGTCTCAAGCACACAAGCAAGTTGTCTACTTGACACTTGGGTGCTAATGGGCAATTGAAGAGTTAAACAGTAATGATTCAAAGACAAAGTCTTAAGCACACAAACAAGTTGTCTACTTGACACTTGGGGGCTAATGGATAATTGAACTATCAAAGGAAAAGTCAAGCAAGTCCCAGTCACATAAACAGAGTTATGTCCCTGGCACTTGGGGGCTAATGCAAGATCATTCGATTCATCAAAAAGTACCGGTTCACCTTCTCAATATAAGCTAAACCGGAACTTGGGGGCTGATACGGTATAGACAGAAGTGCATTGAAAATCAAAAGAAGAGGCAAAGGATTACCTCATACTTGTCTTTCATCATATGAATCAGACCTGCCTCATAGTCCCGACCTGTGTGGAGCCAGTTCAAGTACCCGGAATAGAGTTCCTGGGCACTCATCTCAGCAAAGCTGGACAGTTCGGTACTCCATTTACCCTTTTCCTTGTGCAGCTTCTCCGCTTTAGCCGTATGTTTGGCTAAGACAGTGGGCTCAGCAGGAGCGGTGTAAGCGGTATGAGTTATCTCCACATCGGGAGAAGCAGTAGCTGGTGGTGGGGTTGCAGTACGAACCGGACTGGCTGGAGCCGGATTGGGCTGAGGAGTATTGGCCCGGGCAGGACTGGACAGTTCAAGAACGTCTTCAGCATTTGGATTCTCTGGCATAGTTGTGTGGTCTGCAGGGGCAGGATCTTCAAGGGGAATTGTACGTTCGCCTTCAAGAGGGACAGTTGAGTCCGGGTTAGCTGCCGGATCATCTACAACAGTCTGAACAGTTGGTTGGTTGGCCTTTGGTTTTTTTACTAGGCTTTGGCTTGCTGAAGAAAGTTGGAGAAATAAGTTAGAATTGTAAGACAAAGGTGCAATCATAAACCGGATAAATTTAAAAGACTTACCCTGGGACAGTTTTCACGGGTGGAAGCTGAGTTGCAGTTGATTCACCGGAAGAGGATAACGGAGTCTCCTGATAATCAGGGTCAGACGGTTTAAGAGATTTTCGTATAAGCCCGGCCTTGGGATGAAGGAGGGTTGGAGAGAGTATAACCTCAGAGCGACGCCTCCGAGCCGGAGTAAGGGAAATTCCGGATGATTCCACTGCAAGACCGCTGTGGCGAGTGGTCCGGCGAAGAGCTTCGTGTTGTTGTTTCTTCAAAAGAAAATTAGGATCCAGTTGAGCATAAGGATGAGAAAACTGATATTTCCGGACTGTCCGACGACTTTTTTGTGGAAGCGGTTCTGAATCGGAAGAAAGGATAGTTACCTCAACTTCGGCCGGTTTATCTCCTTCCGCCAACTCCTGTGAAAAGTTATCATTAGATACAGATATGAGTAAAAGCAAATAAGTTAAAGCCGGATCAATTCATACCTCAGAGTCCGGATCGTCATCCTCAGCGTGAGAACTAGAGCCAGCAGCCGCTTTTCTCTTCTTATTAGCCAAGGTTTTCCGACGGGTTTGTTTTCCGGGTTTCTCCTGAGGCTTTCTTTTCCAGAAAGGATCATCGGCCTATTCAGACAAAAAAGAGACAGTTAGAAGACGGTTTATATAAACGGATTAAAAAAGTATATATATATATATATAAGAAAGCAAGGCTTACTGCAGGCAGCTTGCTTTTCTTATAATACGGAGCCAATCCAATTTTGCTGCAATCCTCTAAGGAGACGTTGAGCATCTTCTTAGCTGATTCAATGACCTCTGATTCAGAAAGTTTATCCTTGGTGAACCGTAGAGGGTCGTCCGGTTTACCAGAATACTTGCACATCAACTGTGATCGCGGAATCAAGGGAAGGATACTCCAAGAGAGCCAACAGCGCATAAGATCGGTTCCAATTAAACCGTTGGCCATAAAAGCTTTTAGTCTAGCAAGCTGAGAAGCAAACTGGGGCCGTTCGGCAGAGCTAAGTCGCTGTGGCAAAGGGTGATCTTCCGGAAGACGATGCTCGCGATAACCTGGCAGTGGGTTCTCCCCTTGCGGAGAAGTGTCAATACAGTAAAACCAAGACTTGTTCCATTCCTTCGGATGCGTGTGGAGAGCGGCATGAGGAAAGACTGCATCTCTCCTTTTCTGGATGCTAACCCCGCCAAGTTCTTTATGCGGTCCGCTGGTGAACTCAGTACGCCGGTTCAGGTGAAAGAAATCCCAGAACAAGTCAACAGGCGGTTCTTCTTGCAGATATACCTCTGAGAAAACTTGGAAGTCACAGATATTGGAAACGGAGTTGGGACCAATGTCCTGAGGATGGAGTTGGAAAGCGGCAAGCACATCTCGGAAGAATCTTGAACCGGGAGGTGTGAAGCCTCGGGCTATGTGGTCGAAGAAAACAATAACCTCCCCCTCTCTGGGAGTAGGAGGGCATTCATTTCCTGGAGCCCGCCACTTTAAAATGGATTGAGGACCTAAAGTACCAACGGCAGCGGCATTGGCCAAGTCTTCTTCCGTAATAATGGAAGGAACCCAATCGCAAGACACAAATTGTTTGGCCATGACAGCAGAAGAGCAAGCGCTAAAAAGATAAAGTGTAAAGACCGGATTATTTCAGTACAGTGGCATAAACCGGAAGATATATACGAAGATCACGCAACGGTTTAGAAAAGGGACTAATGATATGGCTAAACCGGCAATAACAGGGAGGTATGTTACTACCGGTTCATGGCAGCAATAGAGAAAGAGCTAAACCGTCGCGCTCATCGAGATTTTTTTTAGAAAGAACAATGCATGACAGTTTAAACCGGAGCATACTTAATAGATCTATAGAGGAGAAGAAACAGGTTTTCAAAGACAGCTAAGGTGGAACAGATCTGAGCATACAAGAAAAAGAATAACAAATGCAAGAGTATACGGGAAGAACTACAAGGGTCCTATACAGAGCGGATAAATCTACAGGTTAAACAAGAAAGACGAAGATCTGAAGCATATACAGCAGAGTAGAGGTAAAGTTTAAAGGGCAAGATCTAAAAGTAAAGCTTACTGAAAACTATTTGCTTAAAGTTGAACAAGCTGAAGCTTCCGTTGAGGCCCTAATGGCGGAGGCGTGAGGAAGAACCCTAGAAGTTATGGATCTATAATGAAGAAGAAAGACATACCTGGAACAGCAGGGATCAGTGGCGGAGGTTCTCTGGTCAAACTCAGGGTGATGCAGTGGCCGGCGAGAGCTTGGATTCGGCGGTTGACGACGGCGGTTCGAGCTCGGGCGTCAATGGCGTCTTGAGCTCGGGCGACGGAGGAAGAAGAGAGAGGAAGAGAATAACAGATGGGGACAACGGTATTTATAAGAAGAAAGTCAGATCCGAAGCGACAGGTGCGGGATTCGAGGAGGCAAAGATCGGATAAAGATTTTCCGACGCCTCGATTTTCGGGATAACCCTTAAACAAAGCTAATGGACAGCTCATGGCGTTAAATGCGGAAGTGATGTCACGGTCAGATTCAGTGATTCTCGAGGATGACGTCAGGCCGGTTTACAAAAAATGAGAAGACACAGAAGAAAATTATGCAAGACTGAGAAGATTGATGTGAACAAGTTCAAATCATTCTGGGGCCTAATGTCAGGGATATGACTAGCAGGTATGAACCGGCTAGTATAAACCGGTTTATTATAATATGTTTGGTTGTAATATTTAGTAAAGGCTACGGCCCATGAGATCTTAGGGCCCATGTACATAGTTATGGTTTGTAAACTGCCCGATGATGTAACTTGAGAAATAAGGAAGAAAAGACAGAGACCGAGGCGGACACGAGTATGAGCCGGCCTCGGGACTCTGTAAACCGGACCGGGCGTCGCCTCTATATAAAGGGACGACCCGGCGGCGGTTTGGGGTCAAGCAAGAAACAACCCGTCGAGACAGGCAAGCAAATCGCTCCCTGTTCATCGACATCCAAGCAATACCAAACCAAACTAGATGTAGGCTTTTACCTTCATCAAAGGGGCCGAACTAGTATAAACCCTCTGTGTCCTTTGTGTGCTTTTAACCCCTTCAAGCTAACCCGTGCGATGGTTCCATCATCAAGTCCGCTAAACCGGACATCTGCCGTGTTAATTCCACGACACATCCAGTCTGCACGGTTTGCGTCAAATTCATTACTAAGGGTTTTGATTTCACCTTGAAGCTTCACAAGTTCATCAGTTGTCATGTTGACAACATTTTTCTTCAGGTAGCGCTCCTTCTTGTACTGCGCTTTCTTCGTCTGCCTGGCCTTTTCAAATTTCCATTTTTCTTCGCCTATGAAGGCGATCAGTATGTGACTTTGGCCAGGAGTCAGATTGAAGTCAGGCATTGGAGTGTTGGTATCCTGATGCCAGAGATCAATGAAGTCGAGTATCACTTTCGGATCCAAAAGCAGTGGCACAATGCTTCCTTTGGCTCTAGCGGCCTTTTCTTGCCTGTCTCTGATGATTTGAACTAGTTCTTCATCATCAGCTTCGTCATCAAACGACACTCGGAAAGCAACTTGTTTCTTGTGAGGACTTGGGCGAGAACCTCATCCAGCAGTGGTCTTTTTCTTCAGCAGAGAGGGGCCAGCTGAGGAACTTGCTGAGGCTCCTGAGGCAATGGATATGCCCATAGTCCTTTGACATGTGGCAAGATGCACAGGTGCAGATGATTTTGTCGGAGCATCTAAAGACTTTGGCGGAGGAGCTGAGGACTTTGGACGAGCAGGAGCAGTTTGAGGAGTTGGCCGTGAGGGCATTGCTGAGGAACTGGGCCGTGAGGGCATTGAAGATGAAGCACTTGGCTTATGAGCAGGCTTCTTTGTCATGTCCCTCTTCGACTTGCTAGCAGAGCCTCAGAAGTGGCAGCAGCAGCAGCAGAGTCTTTGTTGAATTTCCTCACTGCTTCTTTGGCTTGTTTGTCCAACTTAGCCTGGCGCTTGGCCCATTCATCATGATAATCCTTACCGCGCTTGAGGCTAGTGGGATCAGCAACTTGGCCATGTGCCAATGGAGGTCTTGGGCATGGAGGATTGAGTGCGAATTTCTTCATGTACTTGGGAGTTACATACCTGTACTCACTCCACTCTCTTGCCCATCTCCTCTCTATTCTCTGTATGCGCACCTTGCGCTGATTCTTGTCCTCTTTTCCGTACTTTGCCTCATCAGGAGTGCAATAGTTAGCATATATGTCTTCAAGGATTTCGAAAGCAGTGTTGACCTCAGGCCTCTTTCCTCCCTTTTTGGCTTCTTTCCATCAGTCATTTTCTTCCGACGAGGAATTTGAACAATTGAATTCTTTGAAGAAGTATGCAACTTTTCTTCGAGGAATGCTGCAAGTGAGTTAAGTTGATGAGAACCTAGTGATTCAGCAGCGGACATGAGTACCTGTGAATAGAGTATAGTTGAGAGGAATTTGGAGAGGTCATATGCGTTCTCATAAGGTTCTGTAAAAAGAACAAGTTTGATGAATTTGACCAGATGAGTCTTGAAGAATTTGACTAAGTGTTCTTTGTCTTAGGTTCCAGAGTTGTATAGATTGAAAATCCACACAACTTAGGAATCTTGAAGAAAAACATAGCTTAGAGAAATTGAATCAAGAACAGATGACATGTGAGGTGTTTAGTGTGTGAAGATTTGAAGAAAAACACCTTTGAGAATTTTTGTAGAAAATATTCGAATCAAAGAGGGCAGTAAAAGTAACTTTTAATTACTCTGGATGAAGAACATGACTAACTGTGAGGTGGAGAAGTGAAGTTCGTCTATGCAGATCTTCCACGCCCTAACTTGGCTGAGGAAGACAGCTACGGCGGCAGCGGAGTGAAGAAATCTGCGGCCGGCGCGAGTACGACGGCGATGAGGTCGAGGCAGTGAAGCTCTTCCTCACCGGCGACGATGAAGTAGCGGCGACGCTAGGGTTGGAGAAGCTCGAGCAAGAGCAGAGATTGAGCAGAGTAAAAAGTGAAGTGAGGAAGGGGAGGGGTATTTATAGCGGAGATGAATAACCGTTCGCCCGAAGAATTTGGACGAACGTGCCCCTGACCCTTCTCATTCGCTCGACATGTGTCACCCACGTACTAAGAAGTGGAGATCGTGTGAGATCGTGGGTGAATAGATAAGTATTGTCGTGGGATGCAGAACGATTTGAGCGGCAAAACCGATTTTTTTGGATAAGATAAGTTTTAATGTTGCGTTCGCAAATTCTTCAGCTGTCAAGGACATAGTGAAGATTTTGAACGAGCTTCAAATAGAACGCATATGAAGAATTTGTGAATAAAATGGGTTGAGTTTAGCATAGAGGGGGAAGGGTCCGATCACATTCACTTAGCAGGAACAACAGCTTGATGAATTAGCAATAAGTGAATGCTGTAGAGGACATAAACTCAAATTAGCAATAAGATAAGTTTTAATATCGCCAATGAAGAAAAATAACGGAAAAGGTGAGGACAATGCAAAGTTGAAGAATATGAACAACTGAGGAATTTCAGAAGAAACTCAAATTGAAGATTTTCAACTTTGGTGGTGGCGTGACCCACCGTATAAGAATGATGATTTCAGACACTTAGGGTTCTGAGAATCAAATTCTTCGTTAATTTCTTCACACTTAGAGTGTTATTCTTCACTGATTGAAGAAAAACATTTCTTCATGTGTTGCACATCTAAGTCATCAATTTTGCATAAGTGTTAGGATGAGTGTCCTATTCAAACAACATTCAAAGACTCTAAAAATTTAGCTCACACCGCAACTTGCTAAATCTCTTCTCATCCAAGAGCTTTGTGAAGATATCGGCTAGTTGTTCTTCAGACTTCACATGCTCACTAGAAATGTCACCCTTCAACACATGATCACGAAGAAAATGATGACGAATCTGAATGTGCTTTGTCTTCGAGTGTTGAACTGGGTTGTGAGCAATCTTGATGGAACTCTCATTGTCACAGAAGAGAGGCACATTCTTCATGTTGACGCCATAGTCCTTGAGAGTTTGCTTCATCTAGAGCAATTGAGCACAGCAAAATCCAGCAGCAATATACTCAGCTTCAGCAGTAGATAGTGATACACAGTTCTGTTTATTCGAAGACCAACAGACCAAAGATCTTCCGAGGAAGTGACATGTACCAGATGTTGACTTGCGGTCCACAAGATCACCAGCATAGTCAGAGTCTGAATATCCAATGAGATCAAAAGTCGAGCCCTTGGGGTACCACAATCCAAGTGTTGGTGTGTGAGATAGATATTGAAGAATGCGTTTCACAGCCTTATGGTGTGATTCCTTCGGTGTAGCTTGAAAACGGGCACACATGCAAACACTAAGCATTATATCTGGCCTAGATGCACATAAGTACAATAAAGAACCAATCATGGAGCGGTATACCTTATGATCGAAGTCAATACCATTTTCATCAGTGCACATATGGCCATTTGTGGGCATAGGAATTTTGACGCCTTTGCAATCGTGCATGATGAATTTCCTCAGAACATCCTTGAGGTATTTCTCCTGAGATATGAATATGCCATTGCGTTGTTGACGAATTTGAAGACCTAAGAAGAATTTCAACTCTCCCATCATAGACATTTGATATTCTTCACTCATCATATAGGCAAGTTCATCACTGTAACGTTGGTCAGTACAACCAAAGATAATATCATCAACATATATTTGGCACACAAATAATTCACCATCATAAGATTTAGTGAAAAGAGTAGGATCAAGTGAACCGGGTTTGAAGCCTTTCTTCATGAGGAATTCCTTCAAAGTATCATACCACGCCCGAGGGGCCTGCTTGAGGCCATAGAGGGCCTTATTGAGTCTGAAGACTTTGTCAGGATTCTTTGGATCTTCAAAACCTGGGGGTTGAGCAACATATACTTCTTCCTCAAGCTTACCATTGAGGAATGCATTTTTCACATCCATTTGATATAGAGTGATATCAAGATGGTTAACATAAGCAAGTAATATGCGAATAGCCTCAAGTCTAGCAACAGGTGCAAAAGTTTCATCGAAATCAATTCCTTCAACTTGTGTGTAGCCTTGAGCTACAAGCCGTGCCTTATTCCTTACCACAAGGCCATTTTCATCTTGCTAGTTGCGGTAGATCCACTTTGTGCCAATGATATTGTGCTTGCGAGGATCTGGACGTTTGACCAGTTCCCAGACGTTGTTGAGCTCAAATTGATGTAATTCTTCTTGCATGGCTTGAATCCACTCAGGCTCCAGAAATGCTTCATCTACGTTAGTGGGCTCTGTGATAGAGACAAAAGCAAAGTGCCCACAAAAGTTATATTGCGGTGTCCTTTCTCAATGATAGTAGGGGCAGCAAGGCACGTATTGTATTGTTGCCATCGAGGATAAAAAGATGGGGTTTATATCATATTGCTTGAGTTTATCCCTCTACATCATGTCATCTTGCTTAAGGCGTTACTCTGTTCTTATAAACTCAATACAGTAGATGCATGCGGGATAGCGGTCGATGTGTGGAGTAATAGTAGTAGATGCAGGCAGGAGTCGGTCTACTTGTCTCGGACGTGATGCCTATATACAATGATCATGCCTAGATAGTCTCATAATTATTCGCTTTTCTATCAATTGCTCGACAGTAATTTGTTTACCCGTCGTAGAATATCGCTATCATGAGAGAAGCAACTAGAGAACACTATGGCCCCCGGGTCTATTCTCAACATATCAATCTACATCTACTTTACTTTTACCGCTTTTATTTTCTGTTCTTATAAACTAAAATACCAAAAATATAAACTATCATCTTTATCAGATCTCACTTTCGTAAGTGACTATAAAGGGAATGACAACCCCTTATCGCGTTGGCTGCGAAGTTCTTATTTGTTTGTGCAGGTGCGAGGGACTGGCGTGTGGTCTCCTACTGGATTGATACCTTGGTTCTCAAAAACTGAGGTAAATACTTACGCTACTCTGCTACATCTCCCTTTCCTCTTCGAGGGAATACAATGCAAGCTCGAGAAGTAGCAACAGTCCAAGACACCAAGTCCTCACCGTATTCCCCTTGATCTAAGGTCACACAAACCTCGCCCAATCACTCGTGGTAAGTCTTCACAGGTGACTTCCAAACCTTCACAAACTCGGTCACTCGGCGAGTGAGAGGACCTGGTATTTTGATGTCGCTGATAAACAAAGAATGAATTCATTGCAGTAACTTTGAGTCATAGTTTGCTTTCTTATACTAACGGAGCTCACGAGAATTTTTGTCTAAGTTTTGTGTTGTGAAGTTTTCAAGTTTTGAGTATTGCTTTGATGGACTATGGAACAAAGATTAGCAAAGACCTAAGCTTGGGGATGCCCATGGCACCCCAAGTAAATTTCAAGAATAATCAAAAGCCTAAGCTTGGGGATGCCCCGGGAAGGCATCCCCTTTTTCGTCTTCATCCATCGGTAACTATACTTGGAGCTATATTTTTATTCACCACGATATGTGTTTTGCTTGGAGCGTCTTTCATAATTTGAGTCTTTGCTTGTTAGTTTGTCACAATCATCCTTGCTAGACATACCTATTTGAGAGACTTAAATATGGCCTAGGAATTGTTAGAACATTCTATGTGCTTCACTTATATCTTTTGAGTTGAATAGTTTTTGCTCTAGTGCTTCACTTATATCTTTTAGAGCACGGTGGTGGTAATATTTTGTAGAAATTGGTGAACTCTCATGCTTCACTTATATCTATTTGAGAGTCTATTAAACAACATGGTAATGTGTTTAGGCTAATAAAACTAGTCTTCACATGATAGACATCCAATGTCAATGTAGTAAAAAAATCACACTATGTGCATTGAATATGATGAGATGTTGGATGCTTGATAATTGTTTTGAGATATGAGGATAGTGATATTAGAGTCATGCTAGTGGAGTTATTATTGAGAAACACTTGTGTTAAGTTTAGTGATTCCCGTATCATGCACGTATGGTGAACCGCTATGTGACGAAGTTAGAGCATGAGGTATTTGCAGAGTGCCAACCTTTGTGTGGAGGTCGGGGGCGCGCGATGGTTAACTCCTACCAACCTGCCCCTTAGGAGTATGTGTTGATTGCTTTGTTTTGATGACTCGTAGATTTTTTCAATAAGTATATGAGTTCTTATGACTAATGTTGAGTCCATGGATTATACGCACTCTCACCCTTCCACCATTGCTAGCCTCTCTTGTAACGTGCAACTTTCGCCGGTGCCATAAACCCACTATATATCCTTCCTCAAAACGGCCACCATATTATTCCTCAAAACAGCCACCATACCTACCTATCATGGCATTTCCATAGCCATTCCGAGATATATTGCCATGCAACTTTCCACCATTCCGTTCATATGACACGCGTCATATTGTCATATTGCCATGCATGATCATGTAGTTGACATCGTAGTTGTGGCAAAGCCACCATGCATAATTTTTCATATATGTCACTTTGGATTCATTGCACATCCCGGTACACCGTCGGAAGCATTCATGTAGAGTCAGACTTGTTGTAGTATCGAGTTGTAAATCAATAAAAGTGTGATGATCATCATTATTAGAGCATTGTCCCATGTGAGGAAAGGCCAATAAAAGAAAGAGATGGCCCAAAAAAATATAGAGAGGGGATAATAAAAAAAAGCCCCTCCAAAAAATGAGAAAAATGAGAGAAGGGACAATTGCTACTATCTTTTCCCACACTTGTGCTTCAAAGTAGCACCATGTTCTTCATGATAGAGAGTCTCATGTTTAGTCACTTTAATA
Source organism: Secale cereale (assembly GCA_902687465.1). Lineage (NCBI taxonomy): Eukaryota > Viridiplantae > Streptophyta > Magnoliopsida > Poales > Poaceae > Secale > Secale cereale. The sequence goes on along the minus strand of LR738713.1, from coordinate 96,412,352 downwards.
TACTAGTGGGAATTTTCATTGTAAAACTTGGCTTGTATATTCCAACGATGGGCTTCCTCAAATGCCCTAGTTCTTCGTGAGAAAGCAAGTTGGATGCACACCCACTAGTTTCTTTTGTTGAGATTTCATTCTTACTTAGCTCAAGTGCATCCGTTGCATGGCAATCCCTACTCACTCACATTGATATCTATTGATGGGCATCTCCATAACCCGTTGATACGCCTAGTTGATGTGAGACTATCTTCCTCCTTTTTGTCTTCTCCACAACCCCCTCTATTCCACCCATAGTGCTATGTCCATGGCTCACGCTCATGTATTGCGTGAAAGTTGAAAGGTTTGAAAAGATAGAGTATGAAAACAAGTGCTTGGCTGAAATCGTGGTTGTGCATGATATGAATATTTTGTGTGATGAAGAGGGAGCATAGCCAGACTATATGATTTTGTAGGGATAACTTTCTTTAGCCATAGTATTTTGAGAAGGCATGATTGCTTTGTTAGTATGCTTGAAGTATTATTATTTCTTATGTCAATATAGATTTTTATCTTGAATCTTTCAGATCTGAACATTCATGCCACGATTAAGAGAATTACATTGAAAAACTATATTGATTAGGATTCCACATCAAAAATTCTTTCTTTGTCATTTACCTGCTCGAGGACGAGCAGGAATCAAGCTTGGGGATGCTTGATACGTCTCCAACGTATCTACAATTTTTTATTGTTCCATGCTATTATTTATGAAGTCTTGGATGTTTAATGGGCTTTGTCATTCACTTTAATATAATTTTTGGGACTAACCTACTAACTCAAAGGCCCAGTCCAGATTGCCGTTTTATGCCTGTTTCGGGGTTTTGCAGAAAAGGAATATCAAACGGAGTCCAAACGGAATGAAACCTTCGCGAGAGATATTTTTGGAGAAAATCACGCACAAGGAACTTGAGAACCACGTCAGGGGAGCTTCGAGGCGCCCACGAGGGTGGGAGGCGTGCCCCCTGCCTCGTGGGCCCCTCGAGCACC
>LR738713.1:96365173-96402710 GCA_902687465.1 Secale cereale | reverse complement strand
CTCTCCTCGATCCGCTCTTTGTGCTCCCTCCGCTCCCTCACCGCAACGACAAGGGGCTCCGGTCCAAGATGTCGGGGGAAACTGTCCACCACGAACACCTATGGGACCGGAGCCCCTTGTCGTTGCGGTGAGGGAGCAGAGGGAGCACAAAGAGCAGATCGAGGAGAGCACGCGGGCAGTTTACCCAGGTTCGGGACGCGCGGACGCGTAAAACCCTACTCCTGCCTTGGTTTGTATTGAGTTTGTGAGCTCGGGAGCTTGAAGAACTAGCTACACCGAGCGAGAGAGCTATCTAGGTTTCGAACCCTCTCTACGTTGTGCATGGGCCTCCTTTTATAGCTCAAGGGGTCACCGACAGGTGTCAACGTAGAAGAAGGGCAAAAATGTAACTTTGTTGGTAGTTGTAACAGTGCGGGAACAGTACATGGGTAGTGGATGAACAGTGGTCATCACCTAACTTGACAGTGGGGGACAAGAGCATTAAATGCCCGTCGCCGTCGACCCCAAAAGCGCCCGCCCTTGCGTCTCCATTCGCCACGGTGGTAGCCTCGTCATCGTGGAGTGCCACCGTGTCCCCCAGGCTGCACAGCCATCCGCCACGCGTCCCTGGAAGGGCCCCAGGGCGACGCGTGGGCCGATGAGCTGGAGCGCGGGCACACAGTGCAAACTTCCCCCGGCAAGCACCTTGCCGGGGTCTTGATCTTGTCGGGCCGGGAAGCTTGTCGCTCCCCGGGTCTTGCCGGGGCGCAGAGTGCGCCGAGGCTTGTCTTCTAGATACAGTCTTCTGGTCTTCCTGGCAAGCTCCTCTTGCCAGGGTCTTGTGTTAATGACATAGTCTTGAGCCTGGGACGGCCTTCCCGGCAAGCTCCGCTTGCCGGGGCCTTGATCTTCTGTCTTGTATACTTTGTTTTTGAATGGCTTAATAAGGACCAGGGAGGTTTCCGGCAAGCACGTGGTAGACCCTGCCGCGGTAAGCTGCTACTGCCCGTGCACAAGTTGGGGTACTAAGGTACCTCTATCTTAGTACACCGACAGGAGCCCCCGGGCCTGGGCCACACACGGTGCCGAGCGCTGTTGGGCCAGGCCCAAAACAGTGCACGGGCACGCACAGCCCGCGGCACGCCGAATCCCTTCCCCCTAACGGCACGGGTCGATTGCGGCGTCGTGGGGGAGATCGTGGCCACGTTCTTTAATGGGAAATGCGGAGCGTCCCTCACTTCCCCCTTAAAAGTAGAGGAAACAGGGGCCGTTACCTTACTTCGTCTTCATTGCTTCTTCCTCCTCCAGAAATCCCCCTCTGCGCACCGCCTCCTCATCTCCTCCGCCCTCTTCCGCATCCGCGGCGCCGTCGAGCTTCTCGTCCCTTCCTCCGCCGCCTCCGCCATGGCTCCGAAGGCCGAGAAGGCGAAAGCGGAGAAGACCAAGAGGGAGAAATCCGAGCAGGCGGCAAAGCTTGTCGCTCTGCGGAAGAGGAACGTCGTCTTCGCGCCAAGGCTCAGCGTGAGGGAGCTCTGGAACAAGTACTATCTGTTCTGGGCCAAGGAGACCAAGGCGCATCCCCGCACCAGAGTCTACCCGGCCGCCGCCAGAGATCTGTACCCCAGCGGGTATTTCTTCTTTGCTGTCTTCTTCCACTGCGGCCTGTGTCCTCCATTCTCTGAATTTTTCTGCGATATCATGAACACGTACGGCCTCCATCTCTTAGACTTCACCCCCAACGCCATCCTTACGATGGCGGTTTTCGCACATCTGTGCGAAAACTACATAGGGATCTATCCAAACGTAGCGCTCTTTAGGCATTTCTTCATGCCTAGAGCAGAGGTCGGCGCTCCCCTCTCCGGAGGGATCTCTTAGGTCTTCCGCTTAAACAAGAAGGAATCTTATCTGCAAGGGGAACTCCGCGGCAAGTGGGAAGAGTGGCGCGCGGATTAGTGCTGGGTAGTTGAGGACGAGCCGCAGCCTTTCACTGCGCCGCGCACAACAGCTATCGTGCACGGCAGGGACTGGAGCGATTTGGCTCCGGATGACATCAAGCTCAACGCTGCCCTCGTAAGGATTCTCCGTCTCCGGGTAGCCAAGTTGACCATCGGAGAGGTAGGAGCAGATTTCCTCCGCCGCCGCATCGCTCCCCTACAAGAGAGGAAAAGGCCAGCGTGGGAGTTTGGCAATGCGGCGGACATAATGAGGTTGCGCCCGGGGCTGAATTACAACTTCACGGCGCTGGAGCTGAAGGGGATGCTCCGGGAACTTTTCAAGCACGACCCGGCCCACCCGGAGTGGTTTAGATCTCCCCGGGGAGTAGTACCACTATGCAATAGCACCGCCCGGGACGCATTGCGCGCAATGATGCCTGCGTGTGACTCTCACGGCGTCGATCCCACCTGGATAGTGCCGACGCCGGACACCATCATGAGCTTCTTTGATAACTTGGTGGAGGTGCCGAAGAACTCCGAGGAGATCAAGGGTCTCACTCGGGACACCACGGAGCGGGATTTGGCCTATATTGCCGACCGGGTGGAAGAGGCCGCCGCAGCCGCAGCAGCAGGAGACTTCGGATTCACTGTTGAGGAGGCAGAGGCGGAGGACGCATCGTGCCAAGCAGCGGAGGCAGAGATTCGGAGACTTCTCAAACTCCCGCCCGACGAGCTCGCCGGGGTCCCCTCTCTGAGGCATGCTGGGATCCCCGGGATTGTGAGCGAGGCCGCGGCAAGGGGCGAGGTTGTCGGAGGAAGTAGAGGTGCTGGAGGGAGCGGAGCCGCCGGAGGGAACCGGGCCGCAGGGCAAGGCGCCGGGCCTAGCGAGCCCGCCGAGGAGGAGGAGGAGGACGCTGGAGCCGGCGAGGATACTGGTGGATCTCTGGGGCTTGACGACGACGTCTCCTCGTCCTCGGAGAGCTCCCCGCCCCGGGCAAGTCCCAAGCGTACACCGCCGAAGCGCCTCCGCAAGGCGGCTACGGCGACGAGGACGCAGGCGCCCCGACAGCAGCCCGTCCGCCAGGCGGCGCGCGCCACCAGAGCGAGCCAAACCGCGACGAAGGCGCCCCGCGCACCTGCGCCAAGCGGAGGAGGATCCTCCCAGAGCGGAGCGGCTGCTCCGCCTGCTCCCCGGGCCTCGGCGTCAACAGAGGCCGGGTCTTCGCAGCCCCCAGCTCCGGGGACCGCCAAGCGCCCGAGGGAGCCTTCTCCCCCTACTCCTCGCGCCGGAGCAACTCAGGTGGAGTTCGGCTTCTCCGCCCTGAGCGATGACGACGACGAGGAAGAGGAGTAAGCAATTGTGTCTTGTATTTTCTTCAATTCTGACTTGATTTCTTCTTGGTGATTCTAATCTTGTTCTTGCTTTGATTTCAGGACCCTGGTCCAGCGAGTGGCGAAGAAGGCCAAGGTTCCCGTGGTAGTGGTCGAGGACGACTCGCCCGTCGCGGCGACAGGGGACACGCCGGTGACGGACTTGCCGGACCCAACCGCTGCTCCGAGGAGCAGCCCCCAGCGCAGCCCCCAGCGTAAGTCTGGTTTTGAACTTCTTACTTGTCGGGCGCGCCTGAGGTTCCATCTTGGTGTTGATGCTTTGTTGTCTTGCTTGTCTTGTGCAGAAACGGAGCCGCAGCCGCAGGAGCGCCCGGGGACTATTCCCGAGGAGCCGCAGGTCCCGCCGTCCCCGCCAAGGACGAACTCTCCGGCGAGGGAGAGCGCTCCGCCAAGGGCGGGTACTCCGCCAAGGGCGAGTACCCCGCCAAGGGCGAGCAGCCCGGCGAGGGTGGCCACCCCGCCAAGGGTGAACTCCCCGGCGAGGGAGCCAGTCGTCGACGAAATCCGCGAAGGTGGGTCTTGCAACCTTGTCTTCTTGGACTTGTCTTTTTTGGATATTTGCTTGAACTTTTTATTTTCTTTTTCTTCTTCTTCTAGATCCTCCCGCGCCGGACCGGATGGAGACCGAGGTCGTCGGCGAGGAAGGCGCGCAGGGCGACCCTGTCGTCGAAGACATGGCAGGAGCCGACGAGCCTGCGGCTGAGGAGACTGCCCCGACTGCGGACGCAGCGGCCGGGGAGGGGGACGGCGGCCACACTGCCGGCCCGGAGGCGGCAGGAGCGTCTAGCGCTGCGCCGGCCGCCGATCCCTCCGTCGGCAAGGAGCAGTCGGGCTTCTACCTTGAGGCCCCCAATGGCGTCTTTATACAAGTGCCATGGGGTTCTTCGTCGCGAGCCCCCGAGGAGGGAGAGACCTTTGATGGAGAGGTCCTCGCCTCCGCGGGGTTGAAGATCGTTGAAGCGCCCGGCGGGAGTGACGAGCCCGAGGAGGAGAAGCTGCTTCACCGGCTCCTGGCCCTTTACCGGGCCAGGCAGGCGAAGCTGGACTCCCGAGAAGCCCTCGCCGCCAAGGCTGGAGCAGAACTGGAGAAGCGTGCTGCTGATCTCCGCGCCGCCAACCAAGCGGCCCTCCGCGACTTGGCGGAGGAGCGCGAGAGGCTTGCCGGAGAGCAGCAGGAGTTCCTCTTGGAGAAAGCTGAGGCCGAGGAGCAGCAGCGACTAGTTGGCGAAGAGCTGTCCCGGCGAGAAGGAGAGCTCACCCAGCGGAAGGTCGACCTCGACGCCCACGAGGAAGACCTTACCGCCCGGGAGCAGGCCCTTGGCGGGGAGTTGAAGGAGGCGAAAGCTGCCGCAGCCGCCGCGGAAACCGCCAAGAAGGACCTTGAGGCTAAGGTGGCGCAGCTGGAGGAGTTTCTGAAGGCGAGCACTGAGAGGGTCACCGCGCTCAACCTAGAGCGCGAGAAGGACGCCCACACTAACTCCGAACTCCAGGTACGCCTCTCCAAGCAAGGCGACGAGCTCAAGGCCGCCAAGGACTCAATTGCTGATCTGGAGCTGAAGGTCTCCACGTTGAAAGACTCACTCGACGCCGTCCGGGACCGCGAAACCAAGCTGAAGGACGAGCTCCGCAAGGAGCGAGGCCTGGTGGAGAGCGCCGCCACTTCTGCTAACAACTTCCGCCGTACCGTCGAGGTATGGACTGAAGATCTGGTGGCTTCTGCTGCTAACATCGACAAGGAGCTGATGGCGTTGAGGGTGGAACACCTCATATATTCTCCGGATCCAAATCTCCCACACAGCGCCAAGCTCAGTCTCTTCTTCAGAGGGATCGCGCCGGCACTCGCAAGTCTTCAGGAGAAGCTCCCCGCGCAGCTGGCCGAGGAGTCACGCCAGCTCTGCGCGGGTACCTTGGAGCGCGTCTTAACGAAGATCGTCTACCGCAATCCTGGTATAAATCTCGTCAACGTCCTCCGCAGCTTGCCAGCCGACGCAGATATGGAGGCGCTGAAGGCGCAGGTCGCCCACATCATCGCCAAGGTGAACAAGATCTCCATGCGTGAAGGCGATCGCGTAGACTAGGCCTCTTTCTTCTTATTTCTTTTGTTGCTGCAAAGTGTGCCATGAACATGAAACCATTAGTCATTGCGACAAGTTATCTTTGTAATATATTTATCTTATATTCGAGCGATTGATGCAGTGTTATCTCCCTTGTTTTGGTCCTTTACTTTGTATGCTTTTTACCCTACGCTTTTAGGGAACTTGCCGACAAGGGACCCTTGCCACGAGCGCTGAGTGCTGGACTCTGAGCAGCCTGCTGGCAAAGGCCTTATCGGCAAGCAACCTTGCCGCAGCTAGTCGCAACGCACTTAGCTTGCTGAGCGAACTCGAAAACGAAATAAGGGCGCGACACTTGTCGCAGCTCACTTAAACCATTGAGCGTACTCGAAAACAAGACGAGGGTGCGGCTAGCCACGGGTAGGTTCCTCCGCGCACAGGTTTTCCATACAAAGTGTGGTTGTTCAAGGAAGATAACTAAAATTTAAAAATTTGAACTGCTTAAATTCTGGTAACTTAGCTTTCATAATCTGTTCGTTCTCCGGTAAGCTTCTCTTTCTTGAACAGCACTTGATTCATCCTCCACCTCCTTCCCCCCCGGCAAACTTGTGCGCGAGGAATGCTTCTTCTGCTTAAGGGAGAAAGAAAAAAAAGGAGAAGAGGAAACAAGTATAGGGTTCCTCGGCATGGTAATGCTTACCAGATATGTGTGTTGCACAAAATGCCAAATGATGCATGCAAATAACAAAGAAAAGCACGAGAATGGCAAATAGTGCGAAAACAAAAAGCTTTACTGATGCACGGGATCTGCGCCCGGCTTTGTACAAAGGTTTACATGCAACAGCGGCAAGACTCGTACAAAAGGTGGTTGCCGGAGCGGATCACGGCAACCGCGCCTTATGGGTGAAACTTTCGAAGATGCTCTATGTTCCAGGAGTTGCTCACCGGTAAGCCTTCTTCGGTCTCAAGGCGGACAGCGCCGGGCCTTGTGACTTGTCTCACCCGATAAGGGCCTTCCCACTTCGGCGTCAACTTGTTGGAATTCTTGGCAGACTGAACGCGCCGAAGAACAAGGTCGCCTTCCTCGAGACTCCTGGCCTTGACCTTGCGGCTATGGTAGCGACGCAAGGCTTGCTGGTATCGAGCAGCTCGTACAGCAGCCTGGAGACGTTCCTCCTCGAGGAGCAATGCATCATCTTGTCGCAGTTGCTCTTGCTCGAGCTCATCATAAGCGAGCACTCGAGGAGATCCGTATACGAGTTCCGTGGGGAGAACTGCCTCTGCCCCATAGACAAGGGCAAAGGGTGTCTGTCCGGTGGCTCGACTTGGTGTCGTCCTGATTGACCAAAGAGCCGCCGGTAGCTCCTCTATCCAGTTTCTTCCGCACTTGCGCAGCCTGTCAAAGGTCCTCATCTTGAGCCCGCACAGCACTTCAGCATTGGCCCTCTCCGCTTGACCATTGCTCCTCGGGTGAGCAACAGAAGCGAAGCAGACCTTGGCGCCAAGGTCTTGGACGTATTGCATGAAGGTGCAACTAGTGAACTGCGTGCCGTTGTCGGTGATGATCCTGTTAGGGATTCCGAAATGGCAAACAATTGCTCTGAAGAACCTGACCGCTGATTGTGCTGTCACCTTTCTCACCGGTTCCACTTCTGGCCACTTTGTGAACTTGTCGATTGCTACGTACAAGTACTCAAAGCCCCCGACAGCACGGGGGAAAGGGCCGAGGATATCGAGCCCCCAGACCGAGAAGGGCCAGGACAAAGGGATCGTTTGGAGAGCTTGAGCTGGCTGATGAATTTGTTTAGCATGGAACTGGCACGCTTCACACTTGGTTACTTGTGCAGTTGCATCTTGGAGGGCTTCTTGCCAAAAGAACCCTTGCCGGAATGCCTTTCCGACAAGTGCCCTTGCGCCAATGTGGTGGCCACATATGCCTCCATGTATTTCTGCCAACAGCTTCTGTCCATCTTCTCTGGAAATGCACTTCAACCTGACACCATTGAGCCTTCTTCTGTACAGTTCATTATCCACGAACTGGTACATACTTGACTGCCTGGTTATTTTCTCTATCTCTGCTGGGTCGTCGGGAAGTTCTCCAGTTTGCAGAAAATGGACGATCTGCTATGCCCATGCCGGAGCCCGAGGCTCAACGACAAGGACTAAAGGCATGAGGGCCGCTGCGGGAACCCCAGCTTCTACGGCAAGAACCTCTGGTTCTCCTGGAGCTGATGGTCCCCCGGCAAGCTCGCCGGGGCAAGGCTTGTCGGGAAAGCTTGCTTCAACTGTACAGACCCTTAGGTCTGCAGGAGCAAACTGTTCCTCAGCGTTCTGGTTGTTGATCTTGGGGACCTTGGCGGCGGCTTCAGGAAGATCCGCCGGCAAGTAGTCGCCGGAGACCAACTTTCTCTTCTTGGGCTGCCCAATTGATAGTGTAACGGATGGCTGAGTCAGCTTGAGCAGGAAGGTCCCTGGTTCCACAGGTAACTTCATCGCAGCACACTTTGAAAGGCCATCTGCTATATCATTCTGAGCTCTCGGGACGTGCTCCATTTGCAGACCTTCAAAGTGCTCTTCAAGCTTCCTCACTTCATCTACATAAGCTTCCATCAAAGGGCTCTGGTAACTCTTGTTGACTTGTCGGACCACCAACTGAGAATCTCCCCGCACAATCAGCTTTTTAATCCCAAGTTCAGCTGCAATTCTGAGGCCGGCAAGCAGACCTTCATACTCAACAGTATTCTTTGTCGCTTGTTCCCTGGGAAAGTGCATCTAGATAACATACTTGAGGTGTTCTCCGGTGGGTGCTATGAGTACTACACCGGCTCCAGCGCCTTGCAGCGAGAAGGCACCATCAAAGTACATCACCCATTCGCTTGTCGCTTCTTGTACGGGTACGCTCGTCTCTGGAATTTCTTCATCGGGCGTTGGGGTCCATTCAGCTATAAATTCTGCCAAAGCTCTGCTCTGTATGGTTGAGGTACTTTCAAACTTGAGACCAAAGCTCGACAGTTCCAGTGCCCACTCGACGATCCTGCCTGTTGCTTCTGGGTTCTGCAATATCCTCTTCAACGGAAAGCGAGTGACCACTGTTATCTCGTGTGCTTGGAAGTAATGGCACAGCTTTCTCGAGGCCATGAGGAGGCCGAAAAGCAACTTCTGCACGCCGGAGTATCTTGATCTAGCCCCCTGCAAGAGGGAACTCACAAAATACACCGGGCGCTGCACCATCTTCTTCCGCACTTCTCCTTGCTCCTGCGCAGAGTTGTCCTTGTCGGGGCCAGAGCTTGTCGGAGCAGCCCCCTGCTTGTCGCTGGATTCGCTTGCCGGTGGTGTGGACTCCTCATCGGCCTCCCTCTCCGCTACTAACGCAGCACTAACCACTTGATTGGTTGCTGCTAGGTATAGCAGCAACTTCTCTTGTGGCCTAGGTGCGACAAGTATTGGAGTGGAGGATAGGTATCCTTTCAAGTCCTGCAGCGCTGCCTCCGCTTCCGGAGTCCATTTCATAGGACCTGCCTTCTTCAAAATTTTGAAGAAAGGCAGGGCGCGTTCTGCAGACTTTGAAATGAACCTACTGAGGGCAGCCACACAACCTGCAAGTCTCCTTACGTCCTTGACGCGCTTCGGGGCTTCGATCTGCTCGATGGCTTTAATCTTGTTGGGATTAGCTTCAATCCCCCTCTGAGACACAAAGAACCCGAGAAGCTTGCCGGAGGGGACTCCAAAGACGCACTTCTCGGGGTTCAACTTAAGCTGGATCTTGCGCAGGTTTGCAAAAGTTTCTTCCAAATCTTGGACCAGGGTATCCTTGCTCTTGCTCTTCACCACTATGTCATCCATGTAAGCTTCTACATTTCTGTGGATCTGTGGCTCAAAAGCAGTGTGCACCACCCTTGCAAATGTTGAGCCTGCATTCTTCAATCCGAAAGGCATGCGAATGAAGCAATATGTGCCACATGGAGTAATGAATGCAGTCTTCTCTTCATCTTCCTTGGCCATAAAAATCTGGTGGTAGCTTGAATATGCATCAAGAAAGGAGAGCAGCTCACATCCAGCAGTGGAGTCAACAATCTGGTCAATGCGCGGCAAGGGAAATGGATCCTTGGGACATGCTTTATTCACATCGGTGAAGTCTATACACAGTCTCCACTTCCCGTTAGCCTTACGCACGACAACTGGGTTTGCTAACCACGTCGGATGTATCACGCCTCTAACCAGGCCCGCTGCTTCTAACTTCTTGATTTCTTCGGCAATGAATTCTTGGCGCTCCACGGCTTGCTTCCTGACCTTCTGCTTGATGGGCCGCGCATGAGGACAAACAGCAAGCTTGTGCTCAATTACCTTCCTGGGAACGCCGGGGATGTCAGATGGTTGCCATGCAAACACATCGACATTCGCCCGCAGGAAGGCAACGAGCGCGCTTTCCTATTTGCTATCAAGTGTAGCACTTATGGTGAAGGTACCACCAGTGCCGTCCTCCTTGGCGGACACTTTCTTGGTTGCGGGTGGAGCGGCCATTCCTTTCTTGCTCTTGCCGGTGGAGCTCGATGGAACGTCCTCGACGGCAGCGCAGCACTCCGAAGAGGTGCGTTTGCCGGAGTGGGCCCCAGAGCACTTGCCGGACTTGGTCTTGGTCTTCTTCCCCCCGGGAGCTTCAGCGGCAAGTGTGTTGCTCTCCGCTGCGGCTGCTGCATCCCGGTAGATCTTGTCGGCGTAGATAAGCGCGTCCTTCTTGTCGCCATGGACAGAGATGACGCTTATCGGCCCCGGCATCTTGAGTATATTGTAGGCATAGTGGGAAGCTGCCATGAACTTGGCGAGGGCAGGACGTCCAAGTATCCCATTGTATGGTAATGGGATATCGGCAACATCAAAGGTTATCCTCTCCGTCCTGAAGTTGAGCTCCCCGCCAAAGGTCACTGGCAGAGTGATCTTCCCCTTGGGCTCGCTCCTTCCCGGGTTTATTCCTTGGAACGAACCGGTCTCTTCGAGCTCGCCATCTGGGATCTAGAGTTTCTTGATTACAGCTGAGGAGATCAAGTTCAGCCCGGCCCCGCCGTCAACCAACATTTTGGTGACCTTGAGGTTGCGGATGGTGGGTGAGACCAACATCGGCAAGCACCCGACCGCTGTGGTGCGGTCAGGGTGATCCTCAAGATCAAAAATGATGGGCGTGCTGGACCACTTCAGCAGCCTGCGCGACTCAACGGGCGGCTCTGCTGCGTTTACTTCCCGCACCCACTGTTTGAGTTGGCGGTGGGAAGTGTGCAGAGAGGCGCCCCCGTCGACGCACAGTACTTCTGTGGCCTTCTGGAACTCCTGCTCGCTGTTATCGCCTTCCTCCATGTCGTCGTCGTCGTCTTCCTCTTCATCCTTGTCGCGGCCCCGGGGAGGTCGATCACCTTGCCGCTGCTTGGCCTTGCCGCGGCGTCCTCCCCGGCCATTGAAAGGCCGCTTCTTGCTTGGCTCTCCTCCGCCACCTTGAGCCTTCTCCTTGTCGCGCCGCTCGTACTCAGCTTTCTGCTGCTCGACGAGGTACTCGACGCGCTTGCAGTTTGAGAGGTCGTGGCCCTTGGTGCGGTGGATCTTGCAATATTGCTTGTCGGAGCCGTCCGGCTTGTCGGCCGCCGCTACAGGGGCAGGCTCCTTGCCGGAGCCGCCAGCCTGTGCTGTCTTGGCGGGAGCCTCCTTGCCGGACTTCTCGACGACAAGTACCTCCTTGTTCTTCTTCTTTCTATTGTTCCGCCGCCGGCTCTTCTTTGCCGGGGCGGCATCCTCGCTGTCGCTTCCCCCTGCGCCAGCATCCTCCCCGGGGAGTCTCCTCCCCTCTTCGGCGCGCGCGCACTTGTCAGCCAGAGCGTAGAGCTCGCTGACATCCCGGATCTTCGTCATGGCCATCTCCTCCCGCATGCGACGGTTACGCATGTTCTGGTGGAACGCGCTGATAACCGCGGCGGGGTGGACGTCGGGAATGTTGTGCTTCACGCGGCTGAAGCGTTGGATGTACTTGCGCAGAGGTTCTCCTTCCTTCTGGGCCAGAATGTGGAGATCGCTCTCCTGACCGTGGGGTTTGTGGCCGCCCGTGAAGGCGCCAACGAATTGGTGGCACAGGTCCGCCCACGAAGAAATAGAGCCTTCCGGCAAGTGCATAAGCCAAGAACGAACGTTCGGCTTAAGCACCAGCGGGAAGTAGTTCGCCAGTATCTTCTCGTCGCGCCCCCCGGCAGCCTGCACCGCGATGGTGTAGATACTGAGGAACTCCGAGGGGTGCGTCTTGCCGTCGTACTTCTCGGGTACGTCGGGCTTGAAGTTTTTCATACTGGGCCACTGGACACGCCGCAGCTCGCGGGTGAACGCAGGGCAACCTGCCGCGTACGGCAAGTCGCCTGGTTCACCGGGCGCGTGCGCGTCGACAGCGGTCCCAGCACGCTGATCCGATTGCCGCCGGGCTTCTCGCCGGCGCTCGATCGTTGTTCGAGCATCTTCTTGGCGCCGATCGTCAAGGACTTGGCGCTGGTCCCGACGAGCCCGCGGATCCGACGACGCTGTGGAGTCGTCGTCGACGTTGATCCGGCGGGGAGGCGTCTTCTGCTTCCACGGCGGGGAGTGCACCGTAGTTGCACCCCCGGCGGTCTTGTCGCCGTCGGCCTTCGTCTTCTCGACTTGCCGTGGCCGCGAGGTCGCCGGCTCCTGCGGCGTGTCGTTATTGGCGAAGGCGATCAGGCTCTGGATGGTTGCCCTCCAGTATTCGGCCTTGTCTGTCGCTGGAGGGAAGTCGAGGAGCAGCTACGCTCTTGCGAGTGCTTCTGCTGGAGAGGAGGGGAGCGGTGGCGAGCGGTGCGAGGAGCGAGATATGCTCGGACTTCTAACAGGGTTAGAAGGAGCAGGATCTCGTCTCGGCGACCGCGCCTTGCTTGTACCGGGACGATGGCCTGGAGCATCCCGCGATCCTCCGGTTTGCCCTTGCCCCAGCAAGCGGATGGTACCTCCTGTACCACGGCGCTGCTGGGTGGTCGTCTGCTGAGATGGGCGTGGCGCGTCTACGGACACCGAGGCTCGGTCGTCCGTTTTGTCCTTGGATTTGGCGGTGCCGCGAGTCTCCTCGCCGGCGACCACCCTTTCGCCGGCGTCTCCTCCACCCACCGTTGGTTCCGGTGGCGGTGGAACAGACGCAGACGGGCCTGCGACCTCCGAAGCCTTCTTCTTCGGGGCCATGTTGCTGTTGTTGATGAAGCTAAACGAAGTTGGAGAGGTTGATGAAGAATGCGCCCGCGTGAACGCCGGATCAGGTTCGCACAACCTCGACGCCCCCTACCTGGCGCGCCAAAGATGTCGGGGGAAACTGTCCACCACGAACACCTATGGGACCGGAGCCCCTTGTCGTTGCGGTGAGGGAGCGGAGGGAGCACAAAGAGCGGATCGAGGAGAGCACGCGGGCAGTTTACCCAGGTTCGGGCCGCGCGGACGCGTAAAACCCTACTCCTGCCTTGGTTTGTATTGAGTTTGTGAGCTCGGGAGCTTGAGAACTAGCTACACCGAGCGAGAGAGCTATCTAGGTTTCGAACCCTCTCTACGTTGTGCATGGGCCTCCTTTTATAGCTCAAGGGGTCACCGACAGGTGTCAACGTAGAAGAAGGGCAAAAATGTAACTTTGTTGGTAGTTGTAACAGTGCGGGAACAGTACATGGGTAGTGGATGAACAGTGGTCATCACCTAACTTGACAGTGGGGGACAAGAGCATTAAATGCTCGTCGCCGTCGACCCCAAAAGCGCCCGCCCTTGCGTCTCCGTTCGCCACTGTGGTAGCCTCATCACCGTGGAGTGCCACCGTGTCCCCCAGGTTGCACAGCCATCCGCCACGCGTCCCTGGAAGGGCCCCAGGGCGACGCATGGGCCGATGAGCTGGAGCGCGGGCACACAGTGCAAACTTCCCCCGGCAAGCACCTTGCCGGGGTCTTGATCTTGTCGGGCCGGGAAGCTTGTCGCTCCCCGGGTCTTGCCGGGGCGTAGAGTGCGCCGAGGCTTGTCTTTTAGATACAGTCTTCTGGTCTTCCTGGCAAGCTCCTCTTGCCAGGGTCTTGTGTTAATGACATAGTCTTGAGCCTGGGACGGCCTTCCCGACAAGCTCCGCTTGCCGGGGCCTTGATCTTCTGTCTTGTATACTTTGTTTTTGAATGGCTTAATAAGGACCAGGGAGGTTTCCGGCAAGCACGTGGTAGACCCTGCCGCGGTAAGCTGCTACTGCCCGTGCACAAGTTGGGGTACTAAGGTACCTCTATCTTAGTACACCGACACCCTTATCCTTCGCATTACCTTTTTTGCCTCTCGTTTTCCTCTCCCCCACTTCACCCTTGCCGTTTGATTTGCCCTTCTTCCGTCGTGTGCTTATCGTTAGCTTGCTTCTTGTTTGCTTGTGTGCTGCTTGCTTGCCTGATTGCTCTCATGTCTGAGATGGGGGACGATCTTATCGAGAAGGGTAGTAATGTCGAGGGCAACGTCTATGTTGACCCCCCGGATGAAGCTAGCACTTTACATATTAAGAAGTTCCAGGTTGGTAGTGGTAATATCATTGGAAAAGGAGTTCTTCAGGACTTCTTTACTTGTGCCAGTGCTTTCCCTCTATGGGTGGCTCTATTCTTCACAGAACTAGTAGCCTTGCAGATGTTGTATCTATGCTTATAGTAGAAATTGAAATGCAATTTATCCATATGCATCCATGTATTCAGAGAATCTTTTTGGAGTTTCCCAATATTGAGCATTCTTCTATTAAGCGTGCAGCTACTATCTGTGTGGCTCATGAATTTAGATTTATTATGAAAGAGGCCAAAGAAATCTTTGCACATAACGGAGTAGATGCCGGTCGACCTCCCATAGAGGCTATCTTGTTCAATCAAGAAGACATAATGCGGTTGCGATCTCCTGATCATGTTGCTTTTAATGAAAACCTTAGAAAAAAGGTTCCTACCGATGTCTTGATTGATAGAATTCCTGAGATGAACGATGATTTTGCTGTTCAAAATAGTGGGTTAGGCTTCTCCCTTGAGCGAAGGCTTATGACCTTCTGCCAAAAGAATGCCTATAATGATGAATTGGTTGTTCGCTACAAAGGGCCAAAAGAGGAACCTGTTCCTCCTGAGATTGATGTAGGGGACTTTTGTCCCATTAAATTTAGCCCTTTTGATTACTTTTGCTTGCCACAAAGGAAGCTTGCTACTGAACGTAGGGAATATGAGATGAGCTTTCGCGACATATCGTATCACTATGGCATTCCCTAGATCTATCTTGTATCGTGCCTAGCTAGGGGCGTAAAACGATAGCGCTTGTTGGGAGGCAACCCAATTTTATATTTTTTGTTTTTTTGCTTTTAGGGAATAAATATTTCATCTAGCCTCTGTTTAGAAGTGGTTTCATGTTTTGTTTAGTGTTTGTGCCAAGTAGAACCTTTGGGAAGCTGTGTGTGAAGTTTATGTGATCTTGCTGTGAAAAAACAGAACCGTTAGCGCTCACTAGAATGGCCGTCAGATTTTAATGGAGCATGCTATTTAGTTGATTTATTTTGCAGATGATTAATAGAAAAATTTCTCAAATTTACCAATTTAGTTTGAATTTTTTGGAGTTCCATAAGTAGGAGAAACCTGCAGATTACTACAGACTGTTATGTTTTTGACAGATTCTGTTTTTCGTGTGTTGTTTGCTTATTTCAATGCATCTATGAGTAATATTTGGTGGTATGAACCATAGAGAAGTTGGAATACAGTAGGTTTAACACCAATATAAACAAATAATGAATTCATTGCACTAACTTTGAGTCGTAGTTTGCTTTCTTATACTAACGGAGCTCACGAGAATTTTTGTCTAAATTTTGTGTTGTGAAGTTTTCAAGTTTTGAGTATTGCTTTGATGGACTATGGAACAAAGAGTAGCAAAGGACTAAGCTTGGGGATGCCCATGGCACCCCAAGTAAAATTCAAGAATAATCAAAAGCCTAAGCTTGGGGATTCCCCAGGAAGGCATCCCCTCTTTCGTCTTCATCCATCGGTAACTATACTTGGAGCTATATTTTTATTCACCACGATATGTGTTTTGCTTGGAGCGTCTTGTATAATTTGAGTCTTTGCTTGTTAGTTTGTCACAATCATCCTTGCTGGACACACCTATTTGAGAGACTTAAATATGGCCTAGGAATTGTTAGAACACTCTATGTGCTTCACTTATATCTTTTGAGTTGAATAGTTTTTGCTCTAGTGCTTCACTTATATCTTTCAGAGCACGGTGGTGGTAATATTTTGTAGAAATTGTTGAACTCTCATTCTTCACTTATATATATTTGAGAGTCTATTAAAACAGCATGGTAATGTGTTTAGGCTAATAAAACTAGTCTTCACATGATAGACGTCCAATGTCAATGTAGTAAAAAAAAATCACACTAAGTGCATTGAATATGATGAGATGTTGGATGCTTGATAATTGTTTTGAGATATGAGGATGGTGATATTAGAGTCATGCTAGTGGAGTTATTATGAAATTGAGAAATACTTGTGTTAAGGTTAGTGATTCCTGTATCATGCACGTATGGTGAACCGCTATGTGACGAAGTTAGAGCATGAGGTATTTGTAGAGTGTTGTGACGCCCCAAGACCGATGCTCCAGAAGATTTCAATCTATTCCGGGTTTCGCCGTGTGTTTTATTTGCTTGCTCTATATTATTTTTGCTAGTTGCATTTCATCATGGCATCATGTGCATTGCATCCGCATGTTTTCATAAAACTCGTAACTGTTCATAGTTGCCGCTTCTTCCTCGTCTCCGTTGACGTTTGTCAGCCCCCTTTGTCTTTGTCAATCTCTCTCAGACCCCCTCGTGTGCGTCCGAAACTTACCCGAACCCGAACCGGGCTGTCGTTACCACTGGGTCCAGATCATCCCCAAACATCCCTAAAATATCATCAGTTTCTCATTTGGACTCCCTAGCATATTTTTTCTCTCGAACCGTCTGATTTAATCGGAGGGTCCAAAAAACTTGCCTCTAAGATCAACCTACCTATTTAAGCAGTCCCCTAGTCCAATTTTGTCAAACCCTAAATTATAGCCCTCTTGTCCCATCGCGCCGCCACCAGCATCTCCCACCTCGGGATCCTCTCATTCCACACCATGCCAACCACCAGCCACATCCAGATCCAATCCATCCACGCAGCCCGCGCCCGAGCTCGTCCTCGAGCACGACCCCGCCTCTGCTCAACGCCGGCAACCAGCTATGTGTGTGCCTCTAGCTTGATCTGGCCGCCTTCCTCTGCCTCGTCCCCATGCTCCTCCATTCCCCACCTCGCGCCGATGGCCGCCGACCACCTAAGCAGCAGCAGCAGATGAGCACTGCTGGCCTCGTCCCGCTCATCTCCTCCCCTGTGTCCCTTCCTCCTTGTGTTCCTCCATCTTTCTCACATCTCTCTCACAGGGAACCAAGCCGCATCGAGCCCCGCCACCTCGCCTCACCATCGACCATCACAAGCACCTCCAGGTCACGCCGTCCGGCCTCCCTCGCGCCCTCCCTTCCTTTCCCTCGCTCTTTCTTATGTCTCAACTCTCTCTGTCTCTCTTCGTCAGGCACAGGAACCATCGAACTGAAATCCTCCGCCATGGCCTTGCAGCTCCCGCCGCGGCCTGCTCAGGTCATCGCCGTCTCTGTCGGATCCGACGAGTCCTTCAACACCGGCCTCGTCCCTAGCTCCATGTCGCCGCGTCTTCCCCGCCATGGATCCCGCGCCGCGTTGCCGTCTTCGCCCCCAGCTACCGCCGTCTTGCTTCTCGACGGGTTCGAGCAGGAGGTCAACGACCGCGCCCGGGTCCGCCTTGACCCGATCCAGCAAGCGAGCCGTGGCCTCGCCCGACTCCTCGGCGCGCCAAGGCCCAGCTGCCCGGCCTGCTACCTCTCCACCAAACGGGCCTGGCCCATGGGTGGGCAGCCTCCCCAGCGCCTATGGTTTTTTCCTTTTCTTGTTGGGCCAGCCTGCCGTTTCAGCCCGATGACCTTTTTTTCCAGGATCTGCAATTTTAGTAATTTTTCCAGAAAACTGTTGTTTTACAGAAAAGCCCCCCTAGTTCATTCATTTAATAACTCACAAACCCTGCTTCATATGTAAAAACTTTAGATATGTAATATGCTCAGAATTTTGTCTAGTTTCATAATATGCTACTTTCATCCATGATAAAAATTATTAAAATTGATGTTTGCATTGTTTTGCTTAAATAACATGTTAAAATGGTTTAATTCATAACTAAATAACCGTAGCTCCAAATTTAATAAACTTTATATGTAGGTGGGGTGGAAAATGTGTAGATTAACATGGTGCACTTCGTTTTGCTGTTTAACAACTTTAAAATGTGGTAATAGTCAGAACAGTACCAAATTCATAAATATGCACATGAGGAGTTTCCAGAATTGTTGTTGCTATTTCTGGCCTCATTTAAAATGACTAAATAGGTAGTTTCTTTTGCTTCACCTCTTACCAGGTTAACAAACATTTAATCTTGTCTTGTAATTAAACGAGAGTCAATTAAATAATTATAATGTGGTGTTTCGTCAATATGCAACTCTTTGCATATTGAGCTCCACTTAACTTATAGTGTTGTTTGTGCACTCTGCCATGCCATGCATTTTTAAAACATGACATGCATCATGCTTGCTTATGCATCATGACATGCTTAAGATTGTGTGTTTACCATGTTGTTTGCTTCTTTCCGGTTGCTTCTCTTGCTAGCTTCGGTTCCGTCCAGTGTTGTGAGGATTCGCTCGACTATGTTGCTCCGTCTACTTCATGGATCCGTTCTTCTCCCTTGCGGAATCCCAGGCAAGATGATCATACCCTTGGATACCTTTACTACCATTGCCATGCTTAGTTGTCTCGATGCTACCGTTACAGGTCGCGCTACCCATCTTTTATGTCAGCCTCTCCTTGTTGCCATGAAACCTCTAACCTTTGACACCTTCCTAGCAAACCATTGTTTGGCTATGTTACCCGCTTGCTCAGCCCCTCTTATAGCGTTGTTAGTTGCAGGTGAAGATGAAGATCGTTCCAGTAGGGAACTTGTTGTTGGAATATCACAATATTTATAATTATTACTAATACACCTATATACTGGGCATGGGTGGAAGGCTTGGCCTTTTGCTCGGTGTATTGTTCCACTCATGCCACCTTAGGCGCCGATAAACCGGCATTATGTTCCTTGATTTTGCGTTCCTTACACGATGGGTGGATGGGGACCCCTTGACAGTTCGACTTTGAATAAAACTCCTCTAGCAAGGCCCAACATTGGTTTTAATTTGCCTCATAATAACAACTTAATTAATTAATTAAAATTGCATAGGGTTCGCGTCCCCGGGTATTCTTTCTACATAGCAGGGGGGCCAGTGCTGATGGTGTTGGTCCCAAACGGGGG
This sequence comes from Secale cereale, assembly GCA_902687465.1. NCBI lineage: Eukaryota > Viridiplantae > Streptophyta > Magnoliopsida > Poales > Poaceae > Secale > Secale cereale. The sequence continues at coordinate 96,383,917 of LR738713.1, read as the reverse complement.
TCCTGCAGGGCCGCCTTGGGGAAACCCGAGGTATCTGGTATAACCTGTAGCATCGCCCATCCGGTCGTGGCCTGAGACGAGATACGCGCGGCTACTATCAGGGTGTCGGCACGCCGGGAGGTCTTGCTGGACTTGTTTTACCTTTGTCGAAATGTCTTGTGCACCGGGATGCCGAGCCTGATCGGATTTCCCTAAGATAAGGGGTGATGATATTATATTTATCACTTCAGCTAATCGTGAGAGCTTGTGATGGGCTAAGTTGGGACACCCCTGCAGGGTTATAATCTTTCGAAAGTCGTGCCCACGGTTATGTGGCAGATTGGAATTTGTTAATGTCCGGTTGTAGAAAACTTGACAGAGGATCCGAAGTAAAACACACAACTGTGTGAGTAACCGTGACTGTCTCTTTTCACTTTGAGAAGAGAACATGGTGGGGTTATGTTTGATTCGTATGTAGTTCAGGATCTTTAGCGATCACTACTAGTTGCGACCGTTTGCGTAGATGCTCATCTTATTCTTGTACTCGTAAGTTAGCCACCATATTATGCTTAGCCACTGCTGCAACCTCACCACTTTACCTCTTCCTACCCATAAAGCTTTGCTAGTATTGATACCCATGGTTATGTGTAATGCCCAGGATGGGACTATACCTCCTACGTGTCGAGACACGACTTAAAGGTATAAGCCCATCCTAGAATGATCTCAAGTTTGGTATCTTTGCACGACTTATGTAAAAGAGGGATTAAATTGCAAAAGGAGATAGCTGGCTTACACTCGCCACTTCACACAATACATTACATAAGCAAAACATCATTCAAAACATCACAACCCGACTACGGGTGAAGATCCAAAGAAAGATACCAAAAACAACATAAAGCCACAGGCCTAGATCAAATCCTAGTAGAGGCTCTACTGATCAACCGAAAACGTCACAAGCATACGGCCACTCTTTTCATCGAGCTCCTGGTGAAGTACTGATCCATCTCCTGCTTCAAACTCGGCTGAACCTGCATCTGGTGTGTTGAAGTAACTGTGAGCCACAGAGGACTCAGCAATCCCATTCCTGGGTAACATGACTATTTAAGCCTTGGGTGTGGAACAAGGCTGAAGGAAGAATAAGAGTCTGCAGCAGCAACTAGCACTAGCTTACGTAAAAGAGAGCGAGAAGAGAAGGTGCCTCGGTCGAGAGATGATCACTAAGTGATCCTAAACTAATCAAGCCAAACATAACCCCACCGTGTTCATCTCCCGAATCCCTTTCGGAAAATGACAGTCACGGTACACACGCTGGTAGTGTATTGGAACATGGTGTCAAGTTTTCTACAACCGGATATTAACAAGCTTCCATCTGCCACATAACCGCGGGCACGGCTTTCGAATGTTCAAAACCCTGCAGGGGTGTTCCAACTTGGCCCATTACAAGCCCACGATCCGCGGAGTCGCAACTCCAAAGGTGGGAAGACCCGAGTATTCTCGGAATCCCGTGCTCAAGATACTCCGAACTAAGGTAAGGCTAATCCAGCAAATCCTCCCGGCGTGTCGACACCCTGATAGGTAGCCGCGCGTATCTAGTCTCAGGACACGACCGGATGGGCGATTCTACAGGTTTTTACCAAACCTCGAGTTTCCTCCTGGTGGCCCCGCAGACTCCCCGTTTCGGACCAACACTCATGTGGAGCACTGGCCCGGGGTTGTTGATTAAAAATAAAAGGGATAGCTAGTCCCTATGCAAGTTTTATTAGTTATTAGGCGAATAGTACCAATGTTGGGACTTGCTGGAAAAGACTTAGCACTTAGCAGTTTATCGAGGGGGCCCCATAACCCCAACCGTGTGAGGAACGCATAATCAAGGAACATAACACCGGTTTATATGGTTCCTAGCGGCATGAGTGGAACAAATCACCAAGCAAAAGGCTTAGCCTTCCACCCATTGCCAATATATAGATGAGTTCATTTAATAATTAATATAGTGTGATATAACCCCACATAACTTCAACATGAAGCAAGCATCTTCAATCTTCACCTGCAACTAGCAATGCTATAAGAGGGGCTGAGCGAAGCCTACGTATAGCCAATCAATGGTTTGCATGGGTAGGGTGGTTAGACAGGATGGTTACAATAGGAGGCTGACAGGAAAACATGGGCATCGAGGCAATATACTACAGAGCGATACTTCTAGCAATAGGCAAAAATAGTAATGGTATCTGGGTTCGGTCATCTTGCCTGGGATTCCGCAAGGGAGAAGAACGGGTCCACGAAGTAGACGGAGCAACATAGACGAGAGAAACCTCACAACTCCGGAACGAAACCGAAGCTATCAAGAGAAGCAAACCGGAAAGAAACAAACAATACGGTAAACACACAAGCATAAACATGGCATATGATGCACATCCAAGTATGATGCATGTCCGGTTTAAATATGCATGGCATGGCAAAGTGCACAAACAAAACTACAAGTTAAGTGGAGATCAATATGCAACGAGTTGCATATTGACGAAACACCACATTTTAATTATTTAATTGACTCTCGTTATTTACAAAACAAGATTATATGTTTTGAACATGGCAAGAGGTGAAACAAATAAAACTACACTATTTAGGCATTTTAAATGAGGTCGGAAGAACAACAACAATTCCGGAAAAATCCCCATGAGCATGTTTAGCAATTATAAGCAAACATCAATTCACACATTTTAATGTTGTTAACATGATGCGGATGACATGATCAAGTTTTATGCAATTTTATTAAAGAGTTAACATAAGGGATATGAAGTATTGTCACCGTGGTGGAAGGAAAGGGTGCCACGGCAACAATCCGAAAATGCTGCAACGGCAACATCTCGGTTCCGGTAACTCGTTGGGAGACCGGAGCAAAAGCAAAGGTGGAGTGAGCGAGCGGAACAAGATGAAAGGTGGGGTGATCCCGTCACCGGGTTCCCACGGGTCGACGACGAGGCAACCGAGGAGCACGACAAAAGATGAAACGGGCACGGTGCAAACATTCGATACATCTCATACATCACACATTCATCGGGTCATCGTCTCGGGGTTATACCTTCGGAACATCCGTTCCGGGGCGGTTCGAGACGTAGTGGAAGAAGTCGTTCACGTGGTCGTCGTGGGAAGTAGTTGTACACGAGGCAACGAGGTCATCGTGGTACACGTTCATGTAGAGGTACTTGCGGTCTCGGCGATGGTAGTTGTTCACGTTCGTAGATGTACTCGTTCCGTTCGTAGATGTACTTGGCGCATCCATCGTTTTCCGGGGCGACGGTAGTGGTACTTGTCGGGTCGCCGTGTAGTCGTACTTGGCATCGTTGTGGAACTTGACGCCCAAGGGATCCTCGAGCATCTTCTGTAGTCGTACTCGCCTCGTAGACATTCAGTACAGTGCTTGGCGAAAAAACAACAGCAACAGCCACAAAACAAGGCGGTCTCGGACACGGCAAGGAAGTTGCTGCCTTGGGGGGCGGACGCCGGACGACGGACGACGGCGGGAGGGACTTGGACTTGGCGCGGAGGAGGCGAGGTAGAGGCCGCACGGGACGAGGCAGAGGTGCGGTGGCTCTGGCCAGCGAGCTGGAGGACGGAGCGTGCTGGAGGCGCCATGGCAGGCGCTACGCGAAGGAGAAGGGCGCGGACCCTGGCGGAGGTGGCCGCAGCCTCGGGCGGCAGCTCCTGGCCGAGGAGGGGCGCTGGCGCAGCGATGCTGAGGGCGGGCGGCTGGATTGGCTGCGCAGAAGAAGGAGGCGAGCGGCGTTGGGGCCTGGAGGAAGCTGAGGCGCGGCCTTGGCGCACGGCGGAGGAAGGGGCCGACGCGCTGGGGAGCTCCTCTCCTGGCAATGCGGCGGCCTGCGATTGGGGGCGCGACGCAGCTGACGATGTCGGCCTGACGAGGGAAATCGGGGTGGATCGAGAGGATGGAAAGGTGAGGTCGCGAGGGAGATGGATACGGAGGTGCGGGGCGATGGGATCGGGGCTCTCGGGCGCCGCGAGGCTGGAGGGAGCGGGGCGATGGGATCGGGGCTCTTGGGAACGAGAGGGGGGCGGCGGTAGGAATCGGGAGGGAGCGAGGGGAGAGATGTTGCAGTCGTCGCTAGGGTTACAGAGAGGAAACCAGGCCGGAGGGAGGTTTGGCCGGCTGGGCCTGGAGGAGATGGGCCAGGAGACTGATGTTGTTGGGCCAGCTGCGGCTGCTCTCTGCAATGCTATTTACCAAAAAAAAACCGAAAACCACAAAGGAAAAGAAAAGAAAGGAGGAGATAGGAATAGGCTTAGGGCATAGGGTAAAATTCCTTGGACTCACAAAAATGTAAGGAATTTAATTAAAATTGTCTGAGGACTTTTGGAAGATGACAATTCAACAAGTTTGAATAAAAGTCAAACTGTTTGAATTTAGAAATCCCTTTAGATGAAATTCAAAAGGGTTGGAATTTCAAGAGATGGCCCTACACATTAGATGTCATTTATGGGAAGATTTGGAACATTTGTGGATGAAGTAAAATTGCAACACAATTTTACTAAAAGGCCTCAAAGGAAGAAATGAAGTTGAATTGGATAAAAGAAAATTGAAGAATGGTGCAATTGTGTTATAGGTGATTCCAAGGAATGGAATATTTATTATATAGCTCCCTAATAATATTGAGAGGCTTTTATATGTTATAAAGAGAAATCATACTTCCCTCGATTTAAATGGACCGAAGGTCCACACAATTTATTTCGGTTGAGATGCAAAAGAAATATGACATGATGGCATGATGACATGATGCAATGCAAAAAAAAATAACACAAGCACAATGAAACACAAGGGAGAACCCGGAACATCTGGAATCTTCTGGAATCTTCTGGGACGTCGGTCTTCGGTCGTCACATTATGGGATTGCTGAGTCCTCGTGGCTCACAGATACTACAACACCAGATGCAGGTTCAGCCAAGTTTGATGCAGGAGCTGGTTCAAGTACTTCACTGGGAGCTCGATGAAGAGAGTGGCTGTATGCTTGTGACGTTTTCGACTATCAGTAGTGGTTTCTACTAGGGGCGATTCGGACCTGTGGCTTTATGTTTTGGTATCTTTCTTTTGGATCTTCGCCCGTAGTCGGGTTATGATGTTTTTGAATGATGTTTCGCTTATGTAATGTATTGTGTGAAGTGGCGAGTGTAAGCCAACTATCTCTTTTGCAATTTCATCCCTATTTTTACATGAGTCGTGCAAAGATACCAAACTTGAGATCATTCCAGAATGGGCTTATACCTTTAAGTCATGCCTCGACACGTAGGAGGTATAGTCCCATCCTGGGCATTACAAGTTGGTATGAGAGCCTTCTCCGACCTAGAAGCCCCACTGATTGATCGAATCATTGACGGTTGAGTCTAGGCACACACTTGAAAATGTTTTGAGTCCTATATATATCGGAGAGTAGGATTTCTTTTGCTCCTCATCTCTTTTCACTCTGGTGAGGACTCCTGACGATTACTCTTGTCTCTTCTACTCTAAAAAATTCACCAATTTTTTTTAGGATCACGCGAGTATTGTTTGGATTGTTCTGATGTCTTTGTGATGAGAACATTGTTCTCGATGCCTCCTGTCATTTAGGGGTTGTGGCAGTGTCCCGGGGAGTTGAGCTCCGAGGTGTTTTCGTCAAAAATATATCGCATCAGTTCTGGAATACTTAAGACGGCCGACATCGAAAACTCTCCTATGCGGTTAGTGGCAAGATAACCCCAACATCACCCAGTACTAGGGAGGTAGTTCGGGAGTATTGCCATAGCTTGTATAGTAGATGCGTTCGAAGGTCCGAGGTAAACGGTTTCCGGAAACAACTGGTTATGTGTTGAAGGATGGATACAGCTGGATGTAGGATTAGAGTTGAGTGCATGATGCTTCCCCTGTATCCCTAACACCTGATTGCATAACTGGAAACTTTCGGAAATTAATAGGTGGGTTCATCTAGTAGCTCGTAGGCATTCTTCCAACGAATGCATGATATGAAGTTCGGGGTTCTACATTGAGTGACGTGATTTATGGGCTTGTTCCGATCGGGAGTTGCATCTTAAAGGGTCCTTGGCTATGCTGATCCGGGGATTGCAAAACCCTTTTGTAACACGTCCCATGAGCTTTCAGCACGAATATGTGGGATGAAGCTTCTATCTTGTATTTGTTCTATCTGCTCCTTGTTGCTTTTATTTACCTTTTGTTCTCCCTAGTGGCTTCTCGTCAAGTTGATGTACCTACGGAATTCATTCGTTCAATTCTATGTTCGAATGATATTGTGAAGATTATGTTGCAACATATCTATCCTTTGTTTTGATTTGATTCTGGTATTCGATTTGCTTCGATGTCAATGTTGATTCCATACCTTTCCTAATCGGTGTTCTCATATTTCTATGGGAGTGCTAATTCTTCTTGACCATCGAGATCTTCATGTTAATCCTTTTTCAACCGGTGTGCCTTCTCTTCAAGTTATTCCATATGGACGCCGTTGAGAAATCTGACGATTTGTCTGTGTCATTCGTCCCAAGTTGTCTTTGTTTTCCCCACCCTCACACCCTTTTTCTTATGGAGCCAGCAATTCGTAAATGGAATATCCATTTTATTCATGTGAGGTTTCTTCATTCATTTCCTTCAATGTTCTTATCCGGGGATTTATCGTGAAGATGCTCAAGAGCTTCAAGTTCATCATTCTTCTGTTCTCAAATTCTGCCGGTGGATGTAATTCAAGAATTCGGTGTTGATCTTATCCTTTTTCCTCTTTTCACAATGCTTTCTTATTCCGGTGCACCAATTATTCATTTTCCTCTTGCTATTCATATCCGGAGTGTTGAAGATATCTCAGAAGATTCGTGTTTCCATTCTTAATCCGTTCAAGCTATTTTGAGATTGTCATCTTATTCAAGCCATTTAATTCAACCGGTGCAATATCTCTCAAGCAATCTTTTTCAACGGTGATTTCTTTAGTGGGCCCTAACCCACAGGTCTTTTCCCAGGATCTTACCTGACTCTTCTTTTCCGGAGAATTCTTTTCAAAGTGTGACGTAAGTATGATTCCCATCAGTCACATGCCTTCTCCAAGCTTATTTTCAATTATTTCCATCTTTTGCTCCACCTTCCTCTTGTCATTCGTCCGGAGTATCTCGAAATTCTTCATGGCATTTCTCGCCTTCACTCTCAACATTTGGAGACCGGAGAAGTGTTTCTCTTAAATCATGGCCCGTTCTCTTGAAGATTCGTGGTTCTAGCTTCTTGCCATCCTCATTATTGTTTAGATTGCGAGGAATTCTTTTATGCCATCCGAAGCATTTCATGAATTATTTTCTTTGTGATCCTCTGAAGGCCATCATTTCAGAATATTTCTTCGTTCTCAGTTTTCAACTTCGTCCTCCAAATATTCTTCATTGATGTCTCTTCGTTCGTCTCCATATTCTTACGGTGGTTCTTTCAAGATTACTCTTCCGTTGTTATCGTATTAATTCACTCGTTCTTTCATAATCCTACCGGTGGTTCGTTGAAGATTTACCCAAGCTTGTGCGAGATCTCTCTTAATCCTTTCCAACGAGAATAAGTAGTATGCCAAATCCTTTGGTTGTCATCAATTTAAATTGGTGAAGGAGATGCATAACATAATTCTTATTCTTATTCCTTCAAGGTGATTAATCCCTTCCTTCGGAGCTTGTTCATCATATCGTATTCTCGGTCCTAAGTTGTTCATCTTGTTTTCCGGAGCTCCAAGTTATTTCTATTACATCATTTCAAAGCTCCAAATAATTCATCGCAGGCCTTGAATCTTATTCTTTTCATTTTTCACTTCTCATGCTTTCATTACCGGAGTTTTCATGGTGGTTCATCAAGATTTAATTCATCCTCGAAGTCTTCATCAAGATTCTTGTTGGAGCTCAAGCATTCTTCATCATGCTTCCAATTGCAATCCTTTCTACCTTATCTTTTAAGATGGTGTTATGTCATTCTTGACAATTCCTTCATGTTTTATGATTCACGAGTTTCAAGAATGAGATATTTAAAACCATCATTTTCCTTGTTCAGGAGATCTTTCCAACCCTTTAATTATTCGTTGGAGTTATCTTGGGTTATAATTCACCTAAAAGCTTTCCTTGAGAATTGTTGCTATTATGGTGCTTATAAATGACCCAAATTCTTCATTTATCATTCCGACGAAATACGTTTATCGTCTCCTTGTTGATCTCAATGCAATCAATCGTTTCCGTTAGTGGCAGGTTGTCACCTCTTAATTTTGAGATGTTTTCCATAAGCCCACATGAAGCTTATTCTTTTTGTTGTTGAGTTTCCAACAACTCCGTTCAACCCTTCTTCGTAAGGATGATTTTCAAATTTGGTTGTGGGATAATTATCATTTTCTTCTCCGTTCATTTCTCTCATTGATCTAGCATCTATTCTTTCATTCCGGAGGCTTTGTGATATTGCTCTCTTCGAACCATCATCTTGTCATATCAAGATCATGCTCTTGTCCTTTCCAGTCCATTTAACAGGAGTGTCGTGACCTCCATTCTAGTTCTCTCATCTTATCAAGTTTTGACTCTCTTAACTGGAGTGCTGTCTGAAACCATTCTTACCCTTTGCGTCATTCTTTCAATTGTTTCGGAGGTTAAATTCCTTCCATTTTCAGTCGGAGTGATGTCCAAGTTATTTCATTCTCATTCATACTCTGTCTTGTTTTAACCGGAGTGGTCTCAATGACTATCTTGTCACTTAACCTCTTGGTTCTCGTCGTATTCCTATACCTCTTGTCTAACGGAGTGTTTTACAATTTCGTTATCTCCGTTATTTTCTTTCATTCAAGTTGTCCAACCCTCCAAGGTTCATTGGTTTCACTCGTTTGTCAAGAAGCAACTTTGTTTTACCTCTTCATTATCCTCTGCTATCCGGTGCCATCTCTAGGATCTCGGGTCGTGATCCTCTGTTAGTGTGGGAGAGTTGTGACCCCCCAAGACCGATGCTCCAGAAGATTTCAAGCTATTCCGGGTTTCGCCGTGTGTTTTATTTGCTTGCTCTATTTTATTTTTGCTTGTTGCATTTCATCATGGCATCATGTGCATTGCATCCGCATGTTTTCATAAAACTCGTAACTGTTCATAGTTGCCGCTTCTTCCTCGTCTCCGTTGACGTTTGTCAGCCCCCTTTGTCTTTGTCAATCTCTCTCAGACCCCCTCGTGTGCGTCCGAAACTTACCCGAACCCGAACCGGGCTGTCGTTACCACTGGGTCCGGATCATCCCCAAACATCCCTAAAATATCATCAGTTTCTCATTTGGACTCCCCAGCATATTTTTTCTCTCGAACCGTCCGATTTAATCGGAGGGTCCAAAAACTTGCCTCTAAGATCAACCTACCTATTTAAGCAGTCCCCTAGTCCAATTTTGTCAAACCCTAAATTATAGCCCTCTTGTCCCATCGCGCCGCCACCAGCATCTCCCACCTCGGGATCCTCTCATTCCCCACCATGCCAACCACCAGCCACATCCAGATCCAATCCATCCACGCAGCCCGCGCCCGAGCTCGTCCTCGAGCACGACCCCACCTCTGCTCAACGCCGGCAACCAGCTATGTGTGTGCCTCTAGCTCAATCTGGCCGCCTTCCTCTGCCTCGTCCCCGTGCTCCTCCATGCCCCACCTCGCGTCGATGGCCGCCGACCACCTAAGCAGCAGCAGCAGATGAGCACCGCTGGCCTCGTCCCGCTCATCTCCTCCCATGTCTCCCTTCCTCCCTGTGTTCCTCCCTCTTTCTCACATCTCTCTCACAGGGAACCAAGCCGCATCGAGCCCCGCCACCTTGCCTCACCATCGACCATCACAAGCACCTCCAGCTCACGCCGTCCGGCCTCCCTCGCGACCTCCCTTCCTTTCCCTCGCTCTTTCTTCTGTCTCAACTCTCTCTGTCTCTCTTCGTCAGGGACAGGAACCATCGAACTGAAATCCTCCGCCATGGCCTTGCAGCTCCCGCCGCGGCCTTCTCAGGTCGTCGCCGTCTCTGTCGGATCCAACGAGTCCTTCAACACCGGCCTCGTCCCTAGCTCCATGTCGCCGCGCCTTCCCCGCCATGGATCCCGCGCCGCGTTGCCGTCTTCGCCCCCAGCTGCCGCCGTCTTGCTTCTCGACAGGTTCGAGCGGGAGGTCAACGACCGCGCCCGGGTCCGCCTTGACCCGATCCAGCAAGCGAGCCGTGGCCTCGCCCGACTCCTCGGCGCGCCAAGGCCCAGCTGCCCGGCCTGCTACCTCTCCACCAAACGGGCCTGGCCCATGGGTGGGCAGCCTCCCCAGCGCCTATGGTTTTTTTTTCTTTTCTTGTTGGGCCAGCCTGCCGTTTCGGCCCGATGACCATTTTTTCCAGGATCTGCGATTTTAGTAATTTTTCCAGAAAACTATTGTTTTACAGAAAAGCCCCCCTAGTTCATTCATTTAATAACTCACAAACCCTGCTTCATATGTAAAAACTTTAGATATGTAATATGCTCAGAATTTTGTCTAGTTTCATAATATGCTACTTTCATCCATGATAAAAATTATTAAAATTGATGTTTGTATTGTTTTGCTTAAATAACATGTTAAAATGGTTTAATTCATAACTAAATAACCGTAGCTCCAAATTTAATAAACTTTATATGTAGGTGGGGTGGAAAAATGTGTAGATTAACATGGTGCACTTTGTTTTGCTGTTTAACAACTCTAAAATGTGGTAATAGTCAGAACAGTACCAAATTCATAAATATGCACATGAGGAGTTTCCGGAATTGTTGTTGTTATTTCCGGCCTCATTTAAAATGACTAAATAGGTAGTTTGTTTTGCTTCACCTCTTGCTAGGTTAACAAACATTTAATCTTGTCTTGTAATTAAACGAGAGTCAATTAAATAATTATAATGTGGTGTTTCGTCAATATGCAACTCGTTGCATATTGAGCTCCACTTAACTTATAGTGTTGTTTGTGCACTCTGCCATGCCATGCATTTTTAAAACATGACATGCATCATGCTTGCTTGTGCATCATGACATGCTTAAGATTGTGTGTTTACCGTGTTGTTTGCTTCTTTCCGATTGCTTCTCTTGTTAGCTTCGGTTCCGTCCGGAGTTGTGAGGATTCACTCGACTATGTTGCTCCGTCTACTTCATGGATCCGTTCTTCTCCCTTGCGGAATATCAGGCAAGATGATCATACCCTTGGATACCTTTACTACCATTGCCATGCTTAGTTGTCTCGATGCTACCGTCACATGTCGCGCTACCCATCTTTTATGTCAGCCTCTCCTTGTTGCCATGAAACCTCTAACCTTTGACACCTTCCTAGCAAACCATTGTTTGGCTATGTTACCCGCTTGCTCAGCCCCTCTTATAGTGTTGTTAGTTGCAGGTGAAGATGAAGATCGTTCCAGGAGGGAACTTGTTGTTGGACTATCACAATATCTATAATTATTATTAACACACCAATATACTGGGCATGGGTGGAAGGCTTGGCCTTTTGCTCGGTGTTTTCTTCCACTCATGCCAACTTAGGCGTCGATAAACCGGCATTATGTTCCTTGATTTTGCGTTCCTTACACGATGGGTGGATGGGGACCCCTTGACAGTTCGACTTTGAATAAAACTCCTCCAACAAGGCCCAACATTGGTTTTAATTTGCCTTATAATAACAACTTAATTAATTAATTAAAATTGCATAGGGGGTCGCGTCCCCGGGTATTCTTTCTACATAGCAGGGGGGCCAGTGCTGATGGTGTTGGTCCCAAACGGGGGTCCTGCAGGGCCGCCTTGGGGAAACCCGAGGTATCTGGTATAACCTGTAGCATCGCCCATCCGGTCGTGGCCTGAGACGAGATACGCGCGGCTACTATCAGGGTGTCGGCACGCCAGGAGGTCTTGCTGGACTTGTTTTACCATTGTCGAAATGTCTTGTGCACCGGGATGCCAAGCCTGATCGGATTTCCCTAAGATAAGGGGTGATGATATTATATTTATCACTTCAGCTAATCGTGAGAGCTTGTGATGGGCTAAGTTGGGACACCCCTGCAGGGTTATAATCTTTCGAAAGCCGTGCCCGCGGTTATGTGGCAGATTGGAATTTGTTAATGTCCGGTTGTAGAAAACTTGACAGAGGATCCTAAGTAAAACACACAACTGTGTGAGTAACCGTGACTGTCTCTTTTCACTTTGAGAAGAGAACACGGTGGGGTTATGTTTGATTCGTATGTAGTTCAGGATCTTTAGCGATCACTACTAGTTGTGACCGTTTGCGTAGATGCTCATCTTATTCTTGTACTCGTAAGTTAGCCATCATATTATGCTTAGCCGCTGCTGCAACCTCACCACTTTACCTCTTCCTACCCATAAAGCTTTGCTAGTCTTGATACCCATGGTTATGGGATTGATGAGTCCTCGTGGCTCACAGATACTACAACACCAGATGCAGGTTCAGCCGAGTTTGATGCAGGAGCTGGTTCAAGTACTTCACTGGGAGCTCGTTGAAGAGAGTGGCCGTATGCTTGTGACGTTTTCGACAATTAGTAGTGGTTTCTACTAGGGGCGATTCGAACCTGTGGCTTTATGTTTTGGTATCTTTCTTTTGGATCTTCGCCCGTAGTCGGGTTATGATGTTTTTGAATGATGTTTCGCTTATGTAATGTATTGTGTGAAGTGGCGAGTGTAAGCCAACTATCTCTATTGCAATTTCATCCCTATTTTTACATGAGTCGGGCAAAGATACCAAACTTGAGATCATTCCAGAATGGGCTTATACCTTTAAGTCGTGCCTCGACACGTAGGAGGTATAGTCCCATCCTGGGCATTACAAGTGCCAACCTTTGTGTGGAGGTCGGGGGCGCGCGATGGTTAACTCCTACCAACCTCCCACTTAGGAGCATGCGTTGATTGCTTTGTTTTGATGACTCGTAGATTTTTGCAATAAGTATATGAGTTCGTATGACTAATGTTGAGTCCATGGATTATACGCACTCTCACCCTTCCACCATTGCTAGCCTCTCTTGTACCGCGCAACTTTTGCTGGTGCCATAAACCCACTATATATCCTTCCTCAATACAGCCACCATATTATTCCTCAAAACAGCCACCATACCTACCTATCATGGCATTTCCATAGCCATTCCGAGATATATTGCCATGCAACTTTCCACCGTTCCGTTCATATGACACACATCATATTGTCATATTGCCATGCATGATCATGTAGTTGACATCGTAGTTGTGGCAAAGCCACCATGCATAATTTTTCATATATGTCGCTCTTGATTCATTGCACATCCCGGTACACCGCCGGAGGCATTCATGTAGAGTCATACTTGTTTTAGTATCGAGTTGTAATATCGAGTTGTAAATCAATAAAAGTGTGATGATCATCATTATTAGAGGATTGTCCCATGTGAGGAAAGGCCAATAAAAAAGAGATGGCCCAAAAAAATATAGAGAGGGGCTAATAAAAAAAGCCCCTCCAAAAAAATGATAGAAATGAGAGAAGGGACAATTGCTACTATCTTTTTCCACACTTGTGCTTCAAAGTAGCACCATGTTATTCATGATAGAGAGTCTCATGTTTAGTCACTTTCATATACTAGTGGGAATTTTCATTATAGAACTTGGCTTGTATATTCCAACGATGGGCTTCCTCAAATGCCCTAGCTCTTCGTGAGCAAGCAAGTTGGATGCACACCCACTAGTTTCTTTTGTTGAGCTTTCATTCTTACTTAGCTCTAGTGCATCCGTTGCATGGCAATCCCTACTCACTCACATTGATATCTATTGATGGGCATCTCCATAACCCGTTGATACGCCTAGTTGATGTGAGACTATCTTCCTCCTTTTTTTCTTCTCCACAACCACCTCTATTCCACCCATAGTGCTATGTCCATGGCTCACACTCATGTATTGCGTGAAAGTTGAAATGTTTGAAAAGATAGAGTATGAAAACAAGTGCTTGGCTGAAATCGGGGTTGTGCATGATATGAATATTTTGTGTGATGAAGAGGGAGCATAGCCAGACTATATGATTTTGTAGGGATAACTTTCTTTAGCCATAGTATTTTGAGAAGACATGATTGCTTTGTTAGTATGCTTGAAGTATTATTATTTCTATGTCAATATAGATTTTTATCTTGAATCTTTCAGATCTGAACATTCATGCCACAATTAAGAGAATTACATTGAAAAACTATATTGGTTAGGATTCCACATCAAAAATTCTTTCTTTGTCATTTACCTACTCGAGGACGAGCAGGAATTAAGCTTGGGGATGCTTGATACATCTCCAACGTATCTATAAATTTTTATTGTTCCATGCTATTATTTATGAAGTCTTGGATGTTTAATGGGCTTTGTCATACACATTCATATCATTTTTGGGACTAACCTACTAACCCAAAGGCCCAGTTCAGATTGCTGTTTTTTGCCTGTTTCCGGGTTTTGCAGAAAAGGAATATCAAACGGAATCCAAACGGAATGAAACCTTCGCGAGAGATATTTTTGGAGAAAATCACGCACAGGGAACTTGAGAACCACGTCAGGGGAGCTTCAAGGCGCCCACGAGGGTGGGAGACGCGCCCCCTGCCTCGTGAGCCCCTCAAGCAACCCCCGGTGTACTCCTTCCTCCTATATAAGTCTACGCACCCCGAAACCTTCGACGACAGAGAGAAAACCCAAATTCCACCATCGTAACCTTCTGTTCCCATGAGATCCCATCTTGGAGCCTGTTCCGGAGCTCCACTGGAGGGGGATCCATCACGGAGTTCTTCATCATCATCATCATTGCCCTCACCATGAGTTGTGAGTAGTTTACCACAGACCTTCGGGTCCATAGCTAGTATCTAGATGGCTTCTTCTCTCTCTGTATCTCAATACAAAGTTCTCCTCGGTCTTCGAGGAGATCTATTCGATGTAATCTCTTTTTGCGGTGTGTTTGTCGAGATCCGATGAATTGTGAGTTTATGATCAAGATTATCTATGAGAAATATTTGGTTCTTCTCTGAACTTTTTATGTGTGCTCATAATATCCTTGCAAGTCTCTTCGAATTATTGGTTTGGTTTGGCCTACTAGATCTATAGTTCTTGCAATGGGAGAAGTGCTTGGCTTTGGGTTCAATCTTGTGGTGTCCTTTCTTAGTGATAGTAGGGGCAGCAATGTAATGCCCAGGATGGGGTTATACCTCCTACGTGTCAAGGCACGACTTAAAGGTATAAGCCCATTCTAGAATGATCTCAAGTTTGGTATCTTTGCACGACTCATGTAAAAATAGGGATGAAATTGCAAAAGGATAGTTGGCTTACACTCGCCACGTCACACAATACATTACATAAGCAAACCATCATCCAAATAAGATCACAACCCGACTATGGGCGAAGATCCAAATGAAAGATACCAATACATAAAGCCGCAAGGTCTGAATCGCCCTAGTAGAAACCACTACTGATCATCGGGATAGTGCACATAGTATCGACTACGTTCTTCATCGAACTCCCAGTACAGCTCCGTGCCGTCACCTGTGTAGTCCACCATAGTACCTGCATCTAGTGTTGTGTAGAATCTGTGAGCCACGGAGGACTCAGCAATCCCGTTCCCGGGTAGCAAACTATCTAAGCCTTGGGTGTGGAACAAGGCTGAAGAAAATAAAGGCTGCAGCTGCACTAGCACTAGCTTATGTGTTTAGAGCGAGAAGAGAAGTGCCACGAGCATCAAAGTGATCACGAAGTGATCCTATCTAAACACGTCAATCATAACCCCACCGTGTTCACTTCCCGAACCCCTTTCGGAAAATGACCGTCACGGTTACTCACGCTGGTAGTGTATTCTGAACATGGTGTCAAGTTTTCTACAACCGGATATTAACAAATTCCCATCTGCCACATAACCGCGGGCACGGCTTTCGAAAGTTCAAAACCCTGCAGGGGTGTCCCAACTTAGCCCATTACAAGCTCACGGTCCGCGGAGTCGCAACTCCAAGGTGGGAAGGCCCGAGTATTCTCGGAATCCCGTGCTCAAGATATTCCGACTAAGGTAAAACAAATCCAGCAAGACCTCCCGGCGTGCCGACACCCTGATAGTAGCCGCGCGTATCTAGTCTCAGGCCACGACCGGATGAGCAGTACGTACAGCAACCGAAGACCCCAGCGAACTGGGTGGCACCGCAAGTGGCTCTAGTTTGGACCAACACTCAAATCGAGCACTAGCCCACGGGGGTTGATTAATTAATCCTCGGGTTAATTACTACCTCGGCAATTTTAGTTGTTAGGAAAATGGAGTACCAATGTTGGGCCTTGCTGGAAAAGGTTTAGCGCTAAGCGGGTCATCGAGGGGGTCCCATAACCCCAACCGTGTTAGGAATGCATAATCAAGGAACATAACACCGGTTTATACGGTTCCTAGGGCGGCATGAGTGGAACAAATCACCAACCGAGAGGCTTAGCCTTCCACCCATTGCCAAGTATATAGATGATTTAGTTTAGGAGTTTATATAGTGTGATATCCCAACAATAACTTCAACATGAAGCAAGAATCTTCAAATCTTCTCCTACAACTAGAAATGCTATAAGAGGGGCTAAGCGAAGCTTACGTAGCCAAACAAAGGTTTTGCTAGGTTGGGTGGTTAGACAGATACATGGTTACAATAGGAGGCTGACAAACAAACATGCGCATCGAGGCAATAAGCTAAAGAGCAAGACATCTAGCAATAGGCAAAGATAGTAATGATATCTGGGTCAGGTCATCTTGCCTGTCGAGTCATCGATGGGATCGTAAGACGGCTCCTCGTTCTCAACCTCGGTAGTAACCTCGTTCTCGGTCTCGGCTTCCGGCTCTACTCAACACAAGAACACAACGAGGCACGAAATCAAACAAGGTGCAATGCACAATCAACATGATGCACGTATGATGCATATATGATGCAATACATGTCAAGGGATGAAGCACACAAGAACAACACAAGGCAACAAGTTTAAATGAGGCCGGAATCAACTTAAAGCTAATCCGATAAGTCCTCATATGCATATGTTGAAATTGGTCCGGATCTGAACAAACCTTAAGTTAAAGTTGTTAAACAGCAAGTTAACATGCACCATGATGATCTACACAAAATTCTAGTCAAGTTACATATCAAGTTTGTTTAATTCGGAGCTACGGTCTAGAAGATATGAGCAAAACAAGACAAGCATGGCAACGGTGCAAGATGCACTCAAACATCAAGAAAACACACTCCAAACATGTTAAAACATGATATTATGAATCTACATGCAAAATCACACAAGTTTCATATAGGGCACGCTCAAAACGGAGCAACGGTTCAACACATACACACGAAACAAGATACAATGCAAAGCTGAAATTAACAGCCACATAGCAACTTTGGAGCAAGAAATATATACTCTACAGCACTCAAACATGGTGACAAGAAGCATGGACATGAAGTAGACATATCCTACAGCAAACAACTCTATTGGAGCAACTCCATAGGAGGCATGGATCAATAGCAACAAGCTACAACATTTTGATCATGACGTTAAAAACCTGACAGTTATATTTTATAGCAACTTGGGAGCAAGAATTAAATAAGCTACAGCAAGCCAAAAGTGCAAGTGAGACCATGGATGGATAGACAACAACATTCACAACAAGGAGTGATCAATGCCCACCCCAAAACTAACATGGATTTGCCTAGGGCATCAAGCAAACATAGCATCAGGATACGACAGATTCCAGACTTAGTAGAATTTTCACTAAGTGTTAAAACAGTAACATTGGCATGGCATGTTTACAAGAATTTTTAAGTCACCTCAAGGCATATCATGGAAAAAGTTTTGCACCACAGCAAAGACCACATGATGGGGATTCTAAAACATATTAACATGTGACATGGGGACAAACACATCAATAGCAACAAGCACTTCAAATCAGCAACTAATAACATGTTTCATAACTTAACAGCCACATGCACTTTTGCAACCAAGTTTAACATGTCAAAAAGAAACCTAACAACGATGCTACAGCAACAATAATGTAGAGCATCTCACAAGGAACATTTTGACATATCATTTGCTTCATTTGGATAAACATGCACCAAGTAATCACATCTCAAACATGGCATAAAAATAACAAGTTACAGCAGTTTATAACAAGTAGCACTCTTGTCACGAAGATTAAGACATCTAGATGATCTCAAACAAGCATGCCACAATGGAACAAAATGTAGAGCACATTACCACGATCATTTTGATATATCATATGCACAAAACGGATCTACGAGCACAAAGTTACGGGCATGCAAAGGAGGCAACAAAACGTTACAGATCTGGGACTTGGTGGAAAATCACCTCCGCGAAAAGTCAACGCGGGACGGGATGGACCCGGGACGAAGGGATCCGGGCTGTGGATGCCTGTTTGGATCGGGGACCGGTGGATCTCGTCCCGATCGGGAGGTTCGCCAGAGTTGGCGCCAGAGAGGAGGAAGAAGAAGACCGTGGCGGTGGCGGTGGTGGCCGGCCGGAGCGGCGACGAGGGAGACCAGCCGGGGCGGAGGAGACCAGCGGCGGGGCGAGCCGCGGCGGCGCCGGCGGTGTGGCGCCCGCGCGCCCGGCCCGGCGGCGGCGGCGCCCGAGCTTGGGCCGGCGGGGGTGTGTGGGGGCGCGACGGCGGCGGTGTGCGGGGGCGCTGCGGCGGCGGGTGGCGGAGGCCGGCGGGCGGCGGCGCGGCCCGGCGGAGGCCGGCGGGCGGCGGCGTGGCGGT
>LR738713.1:96315590-96365037 GCA_902687465.1 Secale cereale | reverse complement strand
TGCTCCGGCGAGGCGGCGGCGAGGTCCGGCGATGGCGGCGGCGAGGTCCGGCGGAAGTCCGGCGAGGCGCGCGGTAGTCCGATGAGGCGGCGGGGCGGCGTGGCTGAGGTGGCGGCGGATGAGGTGGTGGAGCCAATGGGGGGTCGCCACGTGGCGGAGGAGGTGACGTGGCGGCCTCCGATTGGACGGAGTGAGGTGTCCGCGGGTCGGACGTGTCCGGCGGCTGCGCGGACGTGTCCGGCGCGCGGAGCGGGAGGAAAAATAGGATTGCACCGGGATTTCGGGGATGGGGACTGATTTATAGTTTCTAGGAGCTAGGAAACTCCAAATGAGGAGCGGTTTTCGGCAACGCGATCACAATTGGACGGCCGAGATGATGGGAGTGGTTGTGCTGGGTTTGTGGGCTGTTGTGGAGGGGGTCTTGGGCCTTAAAGAAGAGGTTCTTTTAGCCCACTAGGTTAACCGTTGGAGTACCAAACGAACTCCAAACACAACGAAACTTGACAGGCGGCCTACACGTACCAAAACAACAACACACGACAAGTCTCACATCATTCCGGGAACGTTACACGGCCACACATGAAAGAAAGACTCGGGGATGCCACGAGCACGTGTGTGAGCATCGGAACTCGAAACGGACAACGGGAAGAGACGAGTGGGACCAGATGCAAGTGACAACACAAATGCAATGCAATGCACATGACAACATTACATGGATGAAATGCACACACGCACACGACAAAACAAAGAGACCCGAAATGAAAGAAGAGCCCAGAATGGAATTGATGAAGCCAAAGTTTATATATTGCCATATTTGGAAAGTGTTACATCTGGGGCATTACAAACTCTCCTCTACTACGAAAAGATCTTGTCCCGAGATCTAGAACTGGAAGAAGGAAGTGTACTCGGAACGAAGGTGATCTTCTCGTTCCCACGTAGCTTCTCGGTCGGTATGGTGTTACCATTAAACTTTCAAGAACTTGATTGACTTGTTGCGGGTCTTGCGCTCGGTTTCTTCAAGAATAGCAACGGGGTGCTCACGGTAAGACAAGTCTTGTTGAAGATCAATCTCCTCGAACGGGATGGTGCGTTCAGGTGTCTTGAAGCACTTGCGGAGTTGAGACACGTGAAACACATCATGAACATTTGCAAAGTTGGATGGAAGCTCAAGTTGATAGGCTAGATCGCCTCTTTTGCCAGGGATCTTGAAAGGGCCCACGTATCTCGGAGCAAGCTTTCCGTTGATACCGAATCTTTGGGTTCCTTTCATAGGAGAAACACGGAGATAGACATGATCTCCAATGTCGAAAGCCAAATCACTATGATTGCCGTCATAGTAGCTCTTTTGACGCGACTGAGCGGCCTTGAGATTCTCACGTATGACTTTGCACATCTCTTCGGCTTCTGAGATCAAGTCATTGCCAAGAAGTTGACGTTCACCAGTCTCGGACCAGTTGAGAGGAGTACGGCACTTTCTGCCATAGAGGATTTCAAATGGAGCTTTGTCGGCACTTGCTTGGAAACTGTTGTTGTAAGAGAACTCGGCAAACGGAAGGCAATCTTCCCACTTCATGCCAAAAGAGATGACACAAGCTCTGAGCATGTCTTCGAGGATCTGGTTCACTCTTTCGACTTGACCACTAGTCTGAGGGTGAAACGTAGTGCTGAAACGGATCTTAGTGCCCATGGCTGACTGAAAGGAGTCCCAGAACTTGGATGTGAACAAACTTCCACGGTCTGAGGAGATAACTTGAGGAATGCCATGTAACGACACAATTCTGGAAGTGTACAGCTCTGCCAGCTGAGCTGCATTGATGGATTCTTTGACTGGAAGGAAGTGAGCTACTTTGGTTAGCTTGTCAATCACAACAAAGATAGAATCATTCCCCTTCTTGGACTTAGGAAACCCAGTGACGAAATCCATTTCAATGTGGTCGAATTTCCACTTGGGAATAGGAAGAGGTTGGAGGAGACCGGCTGGACGTTGATGCTCTGCCTTCACTCTTCTGCAGACATCACATTCATTCACGAATTAGGCAATCTCCCTTTTCATGCGAGTCCACCAGTAAGATTTCTTGAGGTCTTGGTACATCTTGGAACTTCCAGGATGAATCAAGAGGAGGGAGTCATGTGCTTCGTTCATTATGAGCTTCCTGAGATCACCCTTGGGAACCACAAGTCTGTCCTCAAAGAACAAGGTGTACTTCTCATCAACGCGATAGCACTTGTATTTGGGAGTACCCTTTGCAATACCATGTTTCACTTTCTGCACCATAGCATCACTGAGCTGGGCCTCACGGATCTGATCTTCCAAGGTAGGAGCAACTTGAATATTTGCAAGAAAGCCTTGCGGAACAACTTGGAGGTTGAGCTTCCTGAATGATTCACAAGGCTCGGCTTGAAACGGCTTGATAAGGAGACTGTTTCAATAAGCCTTTCTGCTCAAGGCATCTGCAATGACATTGGCCTTGCCAAGTGTGTATTCGATGCTTGGATCATACTCTTGGATCATCTCAACCCAACGAGTCTGGCGGAGGTTCAGGTTCGGCTGTGTGAAGATGTACTTCAAGCTCTTGTGATCGGTGAAGATGTCCACTTTTCTGCCCAACAGAAGGTGTCTCCATGTGATCAAGGCGTGTACCACTACCGCTAGCTTGAGATCATGTGTGGGGTAGTTCTTCTCACTTGGCTTCAATTGACGAGAAGTGTATGCCACAATCTTCTTGTCTTGCATTAGCACACCACCAAGTCCTTGAAGAGAAGCATCACAGAATACTTCGTAGGGCTTGGACTCATCCGGAGGAGTAAGAACCAGAGCAGAGATGAGCTTTTCTTTGAGAGTTTTGAATGCCACATCACAATCCGGAGACCAGTTGTACTTGACATTCTTCTGCAGCAAGTTGGAGAGAGGCTTGGCAATCTTGGAGACGTTCTCAACGAACCTTCTGCAATAGCTAGCGAGACCAAGGAAGCTTCGGAGTTGCTTGACGTTCTGAGGGGGTTCTCAGTTGACAATCGCTTCAACTTTCTCGGGGTTGACCGCAATACCGTCAGCAGAGATGATATGGCCCAGATACAAGACCTTATCGAGCCAGAATTCGCACTTGGAGAACTTGGCATAGAACTTATGTTCACGGAGTCTGTCGAGAACCAAACGGAGGTGCTTTTCATGATCCTCTTCATTCTTGGAGAATACCAAGCTGTCATCCAGATAGACGAGCACAAATTCGTTGGTGTAGGGGTTGAATATGTAGTGCATCATTCTCGAGAAGGTGGGTGGAGCATTTGCGAGGACAAAAGACATGACTGTGTATTCATAGGAGCCGTAGCTTGTTCTGAAAGCAGTCTTGTGAATGTCTTCTTCACGGATACGGATCTGGTGATAACCCATCTGGAGATCGAGCTTTGAGAACACTTTTGATCCTTTGAGCTGTTCGAACAATTCATTGATGTTGGGGAGCGGATACTTGTTCTTTATTGTCTTCTTGTTCAATGGCCGGTAATCAACGCAAAGGCGCTCCGTGCCATCCTTCTTCTTGACAAATAAGACACCACAGCCCCAAGGAGAAGTGCTAGGCCTGATTAGACCCATACGCTCTTGCTCATCGAGTTGTTTCTTCAGCTCCTTCAACTCATCAGGGGAAATCTTGTACGGACGCCGGCATGCTGGCTCAGTACCAGGCTCGAGTTCAATGACGAATTCAACTTGACGATGAGGAGGCATGCCTGGAAGCTCTTCAGGGAAAACATCTTCATATTTATTGACCACCGAAATTTGAGAGATGGCATTAATCTCGCCCTTGTCATTGATAGAGAATAGCATGATTGTGTTATCTCGAGAGGCGAAGATAATCACGTCTTCGTCGAAATGAGTAAGCTTGACTTCCTTATTTGCACAATCAATGTGAGCATCATGCTGGGAAAGCCAATCCATCCCGAGAATAAGATCAATGTCGGAGTTGCTGAGAACAACCGGAGAAGCCAGAAAGCGGTAATCACCCATACGAATAGACACATCCGGAACATGCACCCGAGAGGACATTTACAATCCAGGAGAAATAATGTTCAAAGGCTTTGGCAACACTTGAGTGACAAATTCATGCTTGGAAACAAATGGTCTTGAAATGAAAGAAAGCGATGCACCCGAATCAAACAATACTTTAGCAGGAATAGAGTTAACTGGAAGATTAACAATTATCACATCTGAAGAATTGTCTGCTTGAGCTACATTCATCAGATTCACTCTTGCAACCTTGGGATTGTGCTTGACAATAGCAGTACTGACAGGTGGAGGAGGCGGAAGGCGCCTTGGGTTGGGGCACTTGTTAGCATAGTGACCCTTCTGGCCACACTTGTTGCAAATCACTTCTGAGAGAGGACGGTGATAAGGAGCACTTGACTTCGAAGCTTGAAAGTGATTATTTGACTGATTGCTTGGGTTGGGTGGGTGGGAGAAACCACGGCCACCAGAATGCCTGTTGTTGTTGTTGGAAGGTCGGATCACTGGAGGAGGTGGAAGCCAAAACTTCTGCTGCTTTGCAACCACTTGGGAAGAAGAGGAGGAGTGACATCGTCTCTGATCCTCTTTTTGGAAGCTTCCATCTTGAGCTGGGCTGCCTCTTGCTTAAGTGCCATGTTATAGAATTGATCAAATTCATCAGGCTCAAACAAGGTGAGAGCTAGTTGGAGTTCATCCTTCAGACCACCACGGAACTAATAAATCTTGCTCTTGGCATCTGGGATGTCTTTCTTGGCATAGAGGGCAAGGTTCTGGAACTTGACATTATATTGATAAACAGTCATTGAGCCTTGCTTCAGGTTGCGGAATTGCTCACGCATACCCTTGATGACACTTGTTGGAATGTGGTGAGAGCGAAAATCCTTGCAGAAGTCAGCCCATGAGATTTCACGCCCTTCTCTAGAATCTTTGTACTGCTGCCACCAATCAGCGGCTTGGTCCATGAGTTGGAAGGCGGCAAAATTCACATAGTCCTCAGGTCTCACGTTACTGCACTCGAAATGCTTCTTGATATCTGTTATCCAGTCTTCAGCATCTAGACGGTCCACACAGTAACTGAATGCCTTTGGTTGGTTTGCTAGGAACTAGTTGAGTGTAGCAAAGTGAGGTTTGTTGAACAAATTGCCTTGGCCTTGGTTCCCATGAGCACCTTGATTTGCTTGTTTTGCTTGAATGTTCTGCATCATTTGCAAAAGCATCTGGGTGTTCTGGTTCATCGCTTGCATAATTTCTCTCCAGGCCTCGGACGGAGGAGGAGGGGAAGGAGGACGATCAGGAACCTCTTCACCCTCTGGGTTAGCGTTGGGAACCCTTTTAGGAGCCATCCTGAATGAGATGACAACTATTAGCCATTGATTGAGAAAATATATAAGCTGAATCAACGGCTAGAAATTGCAACATGAGTCTTCACCAGAACATTCGAACAAGATGAACGAATGTAATCCACAGTTTAATAGTAACAACAATCTTCACGAGAAGCCACTTGGGAGAACAAAAGGTAAATAAAAGACAACAATGAGAAGATAGAACAAATACAAGATAGAAGCTTCGTCCGACATATTTGTGCTGAAAGCTTATGGAATGTGTTACAAAAGGGTTTTGCAATCCCTGGATTAGCATAGCCAAAGACCCTTTAAGATGCAACTCCCAATCGGAACAACGCCCATAAAACTACTTCACTCAATGTAGAACCCCGAACTCCATATCATGCATTCGTTGGAAGAATGCCTATGAACTACTAGATGAACCCACCTATTAATTTCCGAAAGTTTCCAGTTATGCAATCAGGTGTTGGGGATACAGGGGAAGCATCGCACACTCAACTCTAATCCTACATCCAGCTGTATCCATCCTTCAACACATAACCAGTTATTTCCGGAAACCGTCTACCTCGGACCTTCGAAACGCATCTACTATACAAGCTATGGCAATACTCCCGAACTACCTCCCCAGTACTGGGTGATGTAGGGGTTATCTTGCCACTAACCGCATAGGAGAGTTTTCGATGTCGGCCGTCTTAAGTATTCCAGAACTGCTGCGATATATTTGTGACGACAACACCTCGGAGCACAACTCCCCGGGACACTGCCACAACCCCTAAATGACAGGAGGCATCGAGAACATTGTTCTCGTCACAAAGACATCGGAACAATCCAAACAATACCCGCGTGATCCTAAAAAAATTGGTGAATTTTGAGAGTAGAAGAGACAAGAGTAATCATCAGGAGTCCTCACCAGAGTTAAAAGAGATGAGGAGCAAAAGAAATCCTACTCTCCGATATATATATAGGACTCAAAATATTTTCATGTGTGTGCCTAGACTCAACCGTCAACGATTCGATCAATCAGTGGGGGCTTCTAGGTCGGAGAAGGCTCTGGATACCAACTTGTAATGCCCAGGATGGGGTTATACCTCCTACGTGTCGAGGCACGACTTAAAGGTATAAGCCCATTCTAGAATGATCTCAAGTTTCGTATCTTTGCACGACTCATGGAAAAATAGGGATGAAATTGCAAAAGGATAGTTGGCTTACACTCGCCACGTCACACAATACATTACATAAGCAAATCATCATCCAAATAACATCACAACCCGACTACGGGCGAAGATCCAAATGAAAGATACCAATACATAAAGCCACAAGGTCTGAATCGCCCCTAGTAGAAACCACTACTGATCATCGGGATAGTGCACATAGTATCGACTACGTTCTTCATCGAACTCCCAGTACAGCTCCGTGCCATCACCTGTGTAGTCCACCATATTACCTGCATCTGGTGTTGTGTAGAATCTGTGAGCCACGGAGGACTCAGCAATCCCGTTCCCGGGAAGCAAACTATCTAAGCCTTGGGTGTGGAACAAGGCTGAAGAAAATAAAGGTTACAGCTGCACTAGCACTAGCTTACGTGTTTAGAGCGAGAAGAGAAGTGCCACGAGCGTCAAAGTGATCACGAAGTGATCCTATCTAAACACGTCAATCATAACCCCACCGTGTTCACTTCCCGAACCCCTTTCGGAAAATGACCGTCACGGTTACTCACGCTGGTAGTGTATTCTGAACATGGTGTCAAGTTTTCTACAATCGGATATTAACAAAATCCCATCTGCCACATAACCGCGGGCACGGCTTTCGAAAGTTCAAAACCCTGCAGGGGTGTCCCAACTTAGCCCATTACAAGCTCACGATCCGCGGAGTCGCAACTCCAAGGTGGGAAGGCCCGAGTATTCTCGGAATCCCGTGCTCAAGATATTCCGACTAAGGTAAAACTAATCCAGCAAGACCTCCCGGCGTGCCGACACCCTGATAGTAGCTGCGCGTATCTAGTCTCAGGCCACGACCGGATGAGCAGTACGTACAGCAACCGAAGACCCCAGCGAACTGGGTGGCACCGCAAGTGGCTCTAGTTTGGACCAACACTCAAATCGAGCACTGGCCCAGGGGGGTTGATTAATTAATCCTCGGGTTAATTACTCCCTCGGCAAGTTTTAGTTGTTAGGCAAATGGAGTACCAATGTTGGGCCTTGCTGGAAAAGGTTTAGCGCTAAGCGGGTTATCGAGGGGGTCCCATAACCCCAACCGTGTTAGGAACGCATAATCAAGGAACATAACACCGGTTTATACGGTTCCTAGGGTGGCATGAGTGGAACAAATCACCAACCGAGAGGCTTAGCCTTCCACCCATTGCCAAGTATATAGATGATTTAGTTTAGGAGTTTATATAGTGTGATATCCCAACAATAACTTCAACATGAAGCAAGAATCTTCAAATCTTCTCCTACAACTAGCAATGCTATAAGAGGGGCTAAGCGAAGCTTACGTAGCCAAACAAAGGTTTTGCTAGGTTGGGTGGTTAGACAGATACATGGTTACAATAGGAGGCTGACAAACAAACATGCGCATCGAGGCAATAAGCTAAAGAGCAAGACATCTAGCAATAGGCAAACATAGTAATGATATCTGGGTCAGGTCATCTTGCCTGTCGAGTCGTTGATGGGATCGTAAGACGGCTCCTCGTTCTCAACCTCGGTAGTAACCTCGTTCTCGGTCTCGGCTTCCGGCTCTACTCAACACAAGAACACAACGAGGCACGAAATCAAACAAGGTGCAATAAACAATCAACATGATGCATGTATGATGCATATATGATGCAATACATGTCAAGGGATGAAGCACACAAGAACAACACAAGGCAACAAGTTTAAATGAGGCCGGAATCAACTTAAAGCTAATCCGGTAAGTCCTCATATGCATATGTTGAAATTGGTCCAGATCTGAACAAACCTTAAGTTAAAGTTGTTAAACAGCAAGTTAACATGCACCATGATGATCTACATGAAATTCTAGTCAAGTTACATATCAAGTTTGTTTAATTCGGAGCTACGGTCTAGAAGATATGAGCAAAACAAGACAAGCATGGCAACGGTGCAAGATGCACTCAAACATCAAGCAAACACACTCCAAACATGTTAACAACATGATATTATGAATCTACATGCAAAATCACACAAGTTTCATATAGGGCACGCTCAAAACGGAGCAACGGTTCAACACATACACACGAAACAAGATACAATGCAAAGCTGAAATTAACAGCCACATAGCAACTTTGGAGCAAGAAATATATACTCTACAGCACTCAAACATGGTGACAAGAAGCATGGACATGAAGTAGACATATCCTACAGCAAACCACTCCATTGGAGCAACTCCATAGGAGGCATGGATCAATAGCAACAAGCTACAACATTTTGATCATGACGTTAAAAACCTGACAGTTATATTTTATAGCAACTTGGGAGCAAGAATTAAATAAGCTACAGCAAGCCAAAAGTTCAAGTGAGGCCATGGATGGATAGACAACAACATGCACAACAAGGAGTGATCAATGCCCACCCCAAAACTAACATGGATTTGCCTAGGGCATCAAGCAAACATAGCATCAGGATATGACAGATTCCAGACTTAGTAGAATTTTCACTAAGTGTTAAAACAGTAACATTGGCATGGCATGTTTACAAGCATGTTTAAGTCACCTTAAGGAATATCATGGAAAAAGGTTTGCACCACAGCAAAGACCACATGATGGGGATTCTAAAACATATTAACATGTGACATGGGGACAAACAAATCAATAGCAACAAGCACTTCAAATCAGCAACTAATAACATGTTTCATAACTTAACAGCCACATGCACTTTTGCAACCAAGTTTAACATGGCAAAAAAGAAACCTAACAAGGATGCTACGGCAACAAACATGTAGAGCATCTCACAAGGAACATTTTGACATATCATTTGCTTCATTTGGAAAAACATGCACCAAGTTATCACATCTCAAACATGGCATAAAAATAACAAGTTACAGGAGTTTATAACAAGTAGCACTCTTGTCACGAAGATTAAGACATCTAGATGATCTCAAACAAGCATGCCACAATGGAACAAAATGTAGAGCACATCACCACGATCATTTTGATATATCATATGCACAAAACGGATCTACGAGCACAAAGTTACGGGCATGCAAAGGAGGCAACAAAACGTTACAGATCTGGGACTTGGTGGAAAATCACCTCCGCGAAAAGTCAACGCGGGACGGGATGGACCCGGGACGGAGGGATCCGGGCTGTGGACGCGTGTTTGGATCGGGGACCGGTGGATCTCGTCTCGATCCGGAGGTTCGCCGGAGTTGGCGCCGGAGAGGATGAAGAAGAAGACCGTGGCAGTGGCGGTGGTGGCCGGCCGGAGCGGCGACGAGGGCGACCGGCCGGGTGGCGGAGGCCGGCGGGTGGCAGCGTGGCCCGGCGAAGGCCGGCGGGCGGCGGCGCGGCGGTGATGCTCCGACGAGGCGGCGGCGAGGTCCGGTAATGGCGGCGGCGAGGTCCGGAGGAAGTCCGGCGAGGCGCGTGGTGGTCCGGCGAGGCGGCGGGGCGGCGTGGCTGAGGTGGTGGCGGATGAGGTGGCGGAGCTAATGCGGGGTCGCCACGTGGCGGCAAAGGTGACTTGGCGGCCTCCGATTGGACGGAGTGAGGTGTCCGCGGGTCGGACGTGTCCGGCGCGCGGAGCGGGAGGAAAAATAGGGTTGCACCGGGATTTCGGGGATGGGGACTGATTTATAGTTTCTGGGAGCTAGGAAACTCCAAATGAGGAGCGGTTTTCGGCCACGCGATCACAATTCGACGACAGAGCCAATGGGAGTGGTTGTGCTGGGTTTGTGGGCTGTTGTGGAGGGGGTCTTGGGCCTTAAAGAAGAGGTTCTTTTAGCCCACTAGGTTAACCGTTGGAGTACCAAACGAACTCCAAACGCGACGAAACTTGACAGGCGGCCTACACGTACCAAAACAACATCGCACGACAAGTCTCACGTCATTCCGGGAAGGTTACACGGCCACACACGAAAGAAAGACTCGGGGATGCCACGGGCACGTGTGTGAGCATCGAAACTCGAAACGGACAACGGGAAGAGACGAGTGGGACCGGATGCAAGTGACAACACAAATGCAATGCAATGCACATGACGACATGACATGGATGAAATGCACACACGCACACGACAAAACGAAGAAACCCGAAATGAAAGAAGAGCCCAGAATGGAATTGATGAAGCCAAAGTTTATATATTGCCATATTTGGAAAGTGTTACATCTGGGGCATTACAAGCAAGGCACGTATTGTATTGTTGCCATCGAGGCTAAAAAGATGGGGTTTATATCATATTGCTTGAGTTTATCCCTCTACATCATGTCATCTTGCTTAAGGCGTTACTCTGTTCTTATGAACTCAATACACTAGATGCATGCTGGATAGCGGTCGATGTGTGGAGTAATAGTAGTAGATGCAGGCAGGAGTCGGTCTACTTGTCTCGGACGTGATGCCTATATACAATGATCATGCCTAGATAGTCTCATAATTATTCGCTTTTCTATCAATTTCTAGACAGTAATTTGTTTACCCATCGTAGAATATCGCTATCATGAGAGAAGCCACTAGAGAACACTATGGCCCCCGGGTCTATTCTCAACATATCAATCTACATCTACTGTACTTCTACCGCTTTTATTTTCTGTTCTTATAAACTAAAATACCAAAAATATAAACTATCATCTTTATCAGATCTCACTTTCGTAAGTGACCGTAAAGGGATTGACAACCCCTTATCGCGTTGGCTGCAAAGTTCTTATTTGTTTGTGCAGGTGCGAGGGACTCGCGCGTGGTCTCCTACTGGATTGATACCTTGGTTCTCAAAAACTAAGGGAAATACTTACGCTATTGTGCTGCATCTCCCTTTCCTTTTCGAGGGAATACAACGCAAGCTCGAGAAGTAGCAACAGTCCAAGACACCAAGTCCTCATCGTATTCCCCTTGGGCTAAGGTCACACAGACCTCGCCCAATCACTCGTGGTAAGTCTTCACAGGTGACTTCCAAACCTCCACAATTCCTCTTGGATGCTCTAGACCATGATGCCTAACCGTCCGGAAGAAGCACAATCTTCAAAGGTAACAAGCATCGGATCCACTCAGGATCAATCTCTTCAGTGATGCTCAATCACTTTTGGGTTTGTAGGTGTTTGGGTTTGGTTTTGGGTTTTTCCTCACTTGATGATTTTCGCTCAAAGTCCTCGGAGGATGGGTTGCTCTTCTGACAAGTGTCAGTTTCTCTCGGAGCAGCCAACCAGCTAGTGGTTGTAGGGGGCAGCTATTTATAGCCTAGGGAGCAGCCCGACATGATAAGACATAAATGCCCTTTAATGATATGATCGTTAGGTAGGTAGATATTTTGGGACAGCTGGCGCGTAGCACAGCAACGGTCGGAAATTTGAGTATCAAATTCCTCAGTGCTATCATGTTCCTCACTGTGTAGGAAATTCGCACTGATGAATTCCTAACTCTTCAGTCAGAACAAATTCCTCAGAGACCAGAAGAACTTTGTCTCTGTCACTGAAGAATATGACTGAACTGTATGAGATTTCCAATGGCTTCACTCGAAGGGATTGGTAGGTGTAGGATTTTGAGTTGAGCATCAAATGGAAATTTTTCCTTAGTATTTCCTCGACCCCCTTTAACAGTACTGTGTTTCCTATGACTCAAGAAAGAGAAAAAGAAACTACGAAAACAAAAGTCTTCACGCTTCATGTTCCTCAAATGAATACCAAGTCTTCAAGGTCACACCAATTTCTTCACTTTCAAAGTCTTCAGAAAGTCTTCAGAAATTCAAAGTCTTTAGTCGAAGAACTTCATTTTAGGGGTCGACTTTCTCTGTAAATATCAAACTCCTCATAGACTTATAGATGTGTGTACACTCATAAACACATTAGTCCCTTAACCTATAAGTCTTCAATACACCAAAATCACTAAGGGGCACTAGATGCACTTACAGGCAGCACGATCTCTGCACCGACTCGATAGGCCACCTGGCGTCCATCGAGAACTATGCCCCGAGTCAGATCGTAAATTTCTGAGGTTTGGAATATACCGCGGCGTTCTCCTCCTGTCAGGATGGATGCTTGGAAGGATTGATGGACTAATAGACATCGGGGGCTCGACTCCGACGCTGACCTCCGTCAAGGACTTCAGATTAGGTTCCGTGGTACTACCGGAGGAACCAGACACATTGAGCCCGGGCGATCTCTTCTCAGCATCAAGCCTTGATGCTGGTCCGGCCCCCACCTTGGACATCACATCGGATCTAGAACCGGCTCTTGCGCCAGGGCCAGAGTTGGCTTTGGATCCACACCACGCTGATCACGTGCCAGGCTATACGCCGGGGGTACTTCGAGTTAGCCCTGCCTACAGCGAGGCCATGAACACAGAGGAACTATCTCAGCTACACAAGATGCTCGACCATATCCAGAGCTAGTCAATATGAGAGGGTCCAACCTTGGTTTACGACAAGACCAGACTTAAAGCCGAATGTTGGGAAATTTACGTCCCACCCACCACCCACCTAGTCGTCATGGTCGATGATTTAACTGACGTGCTAGACTATGACAAGGCCACTAACATGGATGAAGATGTTAATAGCCCTACAGAAAAGTCATCACCATTGGTAAACACCGGTGAGTGGACGGTAACATCTACTTACGATGTGTACATGGTTGATACACCTAGAAACCCGTCCAGATGTCAGTGCAGGCATGGAAGAGGCACCAATGGGGATCCCAGTGGGAACAACGCCACCGCCAATAATGGTGGTGCAGCAGCTGACGAGGCTGACAACCCAAAAGAAGAGCTTCAAGCCTCCCCTGAGCGACATGCCAGCCCCGAAGGAATCCCCGAAGACCTGGACCCCGATGACCTCTTTGAAGGGGTTGATGACAACTGCTTACCTAAATTCGAGGAAGACGAGAAGCCTCAGTATGGAGGACTATATAGCCCCTAAGGACCCCTTTGAGCAAGAGCACTTTCGGCGGCGCCTCATGGCCACCGCCCGGAGTATGAAATGAAAACATCAGCAACTGCTGATACGTCAATTTTGCATCATGTTTTCCTACTATTATTTATATGATGTTTTGATCAATATAATAATTTGTGGTGCCATTATAATGCCATTTATCTCTTAATTTGCAAGATTAACATGAAGAGGGTGATTGCCTGCAGCTGGAATTCTGGACCTGAAAAAGTTACGTCGAAGATGCCTATTTTATACATCTCCAAGTGAGCTGAAATTTCAGAGAGAAGTACCAGAGGGGCCCACCAGGTGCCCACTAGGCACCAAGGTGCGGACACCCCCTGGTCGCGCCTTGGTGGCTAGTGGGGCCTCTGGCCATCCTCCATGGCCAATCTTCTGGTATATAGTCCCATTTTCCCTAGAAAAAATAAGGATAGGACTTTCGGGATGAAGTGTTGCCATCTCGAGGCGGAACCTGGGCAGGAGCATGCTACTTCTTGAGCTTGCGTTGATTTTTCCCTTGAAGAGGAAAGGGTGATGCAACACGGCAGAGATAAGTATTTCCCTTGGTTAAGAACCAAGGTATCAATCTAGTAGGAGGCACAAGTAAGTCCACAATATAGATGCACCTGCACAAACTAACAAACACTTGCACACAACGAAAAAAAGGGGTTGTCAATCCCTTCACGGTCACTAGCAAGAGTGAGATCTAATGGAGATATATTTATATTATAAGTAAAAGGTAAGATAAAGTAAACATAAATTAAAGCATACGATGGGTAAACAAATTACTGTTGAAAGATTGATAGAAAAGCGCAAAGTTATGACGATATCTCAGGCAATGATCATGAATATAGGCATCACGTCCGTGACAAGTAGACTGATACGTCTCCAACGTATCTATAATTCTTTATTGTTCCATGCTATTATTTATGATGTTTTGGATGTTTAATGGGCTTTGTCATACACTTTTATATTATTTTTGGGACTAACCTACTAACCCAAAGGCCCAGTCCAGATTGTTGTTTTTTGCCTGTTCAGGGTTTTACAGAAAAGGGATATCAAACGGAGTCCAAACGAATGAAACCTTCGGGAGAGATATTTTTGGAGAAAATCACGCACGGGAGACTTGAGAACCACGAAGTAGGGGCCACATGGTGCCCACGAGGGTGGGGGCACGCCCCCTTCCTCGTGGGTCCCATGTAAGGCCCCCGGTGCCCTCCATCCTCCTATATAAGACTACGTACCCCGAAACCATCAGAGCAACAGAGAAAACCCTAGTTCCACCGTCGTAACCTTCTGTTCCTGTGAGATCCCATCTTGGGGCCTGTTCTCGAGCTCCGCTGGAGGGGGGGATCTTCCACAGAGTGCTTCTACATCATCATCATCGCCTCACCATGAGTTGTGAGTAGTTTACCACAGACCTTCGGGTCCATAGCTAGTATCTAGATGGCTTCTTCTCTCTCTTTGTATCTCAATACAAAGTTCTCCTCGGTCTTCGAGGAGATCTATTCGATGTAATCTCTTTTTGCGGTGTGTTTGTCGAGATCCGATGAATTGTGGGTTTATGATCAAGATTATCTATGAGAAATATTTGGTTTTCTCTGAACTCTTTATGTATGATTATAATATCCTTGCAAGTCTCTTCAAATTATTGGTTTGGTTTGGCCTACAAGATCTATGGTTCTTGCAATGGGAGAAGTGCTTGGCTTTGGGTTCAATCTTGCGGTGTCCTTTCCCAGAGACAGTAGGGGCAGCAAGGCATGTATTGTATTGTTGCCATCGAGGATAAAAAGATGGGGTTTATATCATATTGCTTGAGTTTATCCCTCTACATCATGTCATCTTGCTTAAGGTGTTACTCTGTTCTTATGAACTCTATACACTAGATGCATGTTGGATAGCGGTCGATGTGTGGAGTAATAGTAGTAGATGCAGAATCGTTTCGGTCTACTTGTCTCGGGCGTGATGTCTATATATAATGATCATGCCTATATAGTCTCATAATTATTCGCTTTTCTATTAATTGCTCGACAGCAATTTGTTTACCCGCCGTAGAATATCTCTATCATGAGAGAAGCCACTCGAGAACACTATGGCCCCCAAGTCTATTCTCAACATACCAATCTACACCTACTTTACTTTTCCGCTTTCACCTTATGTTCTTATAATCAAAAATACCAAAAATATAAACTATCATCTCTATCAGATCTCACTTTCATAAGTGACCGTAAAGGGATTGACAACCCCTTATCGCATAGGCTGCGAAGTTCTTATTTGTTTGTGCAGGTGCGAGGGACTCGCACGTGGTCTCCTACTGGATTGATACCTTGGTTCTCAAAAACTGAGGGAAATACTTACGGTACTGTGCTGCATCTCCCTTTCCTCTTCAAGGGAATACAACGCAAGCTCGAGAAGTAGCAAGAAGAATTTCTGGGGCCATTGCCGGGAAGGCTTACGCAAAAGTCATATACCAAGTACCTATCACAAACCCTTATCCTTCGCATTACATTTATTTGCCTCTCGTTTTCCTCTCCCCCACTTCACCCTTGCCGTTTTATTTGCCCTTCTTCTGCCGTGTGTTTATCGTTCGCTTGCCTCTTGTCTGCTTGTGTGTGTTGGATTGCTTGTTTGTCACTATGGAGCAGAACAATACCAAACTGTGTGACTTCTCCAATACCAACAATAATGATTTTATTAGCACTCCGATTGCTCCTATTACCGATGCTGAATCTTGTGAGATCAATGCTGCTTTGTTGAATCTTGTCATGAAAGATCAATTCTCCGGCCTTCCTAGTGAAGATGCCGCTACCCATCTAAACAACTTTGTTGATTTGTGTGATATGCAAAAGAAAAGGGATACGGATAACAATATTGTTAAATTGAAGTTATTTCCGTTTTCACTTAGAGATCGTGCTAAAACTTGGTTTTATTCTTTGCCTAGAAATAGTATTGATTCGTGGAATAAGTGCAAAGATGCTTTTATCTCTAAGTACTTTCCTCCTGCTAAGATCATCTCTCTTAGAAACGATATTATGAATTTTAAGCAACTAGATCATGAGCATGTTGCACAAGCTTGGGAGAGAATGAAACTAATGATACATAATTTCCCTACACATGGTTTGAACTTATGGATGATTATTCAGAACTTTTATGCTGGCTTGAATTTTGCTTCTAGAAATCTTTTAGATTCGGCCACAGGAGGCACTTTCATGGAAACTACCTTAGGAGAAGCTACCAAACTCCTAGATAATATTATGGTTAATTATTCTCAATGGCACACCGAAAGATCTGCTAGTAAAAAAGTGCATGCTATTGAAGAGATTAGTGTTTTGAGTGGAAAGATGGATGTACTTATGAAATTATTTGCTGATAAAAGTGCTTCTTCTGATCCTACTGATATGCCTTTGTCCACTTTGATTGAAAATAACAATGAATCTTTGGATGTGAATTTTGTTGGTAGAAATAATTTTGGTAACAATGCTTATAGAGGGAACTTTAATCCTAGGCCTTTCCTAGCAATTCCTCTAATAATTATGGTAATTCCTACAACAACTCTTATGGAAAGATGCCTTCTGAATTTGAAACTAGTGTTAAGGAGTTTATGATCTTGCAAAAGAATTTTAATGCCTTGCTTGATGAAAAATTGCTTAAGATTGATGAATTGGCTAGAAGTGTGGATAGAGTTACTCTCGATGTTGATTCTTTGAAACTTAGATCTATCCCACCTAAGCATGACATCAATGAGTCTCTCAAAGCCATGAGAATTTCCATTGATGAATGCAAAGAGAGAACCGCTAGGATGCGTGCTAAAAGAGAGAATTATATAAAAGCATGTTCTTCTAGTTATCATGAAAATAAAGATGAAGATCTGAAAGTTATTGATGTGTCTCCTATTAGATCCTTGTTTTCTAGTATAAATCTTGATGAAGATAGGATTGGTGATGATTCTACTTTAAGGTGTCCCAATGATTTGGAGTTTTTAGATCTTGATGCTAAAATTGTTAAAAGTGGGAGTGAAGAGATTACAACTTTGCATAGTGATGAACCCACTACTTTGCATTTCAAGGGATTCAATTATGATAATTGCTCTTTGATTGATTGTATTTCCTTGTTGCAAGCCGTACTAAACTCTCCGCGTGCTTATAGTCAAAATAAAGCTTTTACCAAACACATAGTTGATGCTTTGATGCAATCTTATGAGGAAAAACTTGAATTCGAGGTTTCTATCCCTAGAAAGCTTTATGATGAGTGGGAACCTACTATCAAAATAAAAATTAAAGATCATGAATGCTTTGCTTTGTGTGATTTGGGTGCAAGTGTCTCCACTATCCCAAAAACTTTGTGTGATTTGCTAGGTTTCCATGAGCTTGATGATTGTTCTTTAAATTTGCATCTTGCGGATTCCACTATTAAGAAACCTATGGGAAGGATTAATGATGTTCTTATTGTTGCCAATAGGAATTATGTGCCCGTAGATTTCATTGTTCTTGATATAGATTGCAATCCTTCATGTCCTATTATTATTGGTAGACCTTTTCTTAGAACGATTGGTGCAATTATTGATATGAAGGAAGGAAATATTAGATTCCAATTTCGGTTAAGGAAAGGCATGGAATACTTTCCTAGAAAGAAAATCAAATTACCATATGAATCCATTATGAGATCCACTTATGGATTCCCTTCCAAAGATGGCAATACCTAGATCTATCCATGTATTGTGCCTAGCTAGGGGCGTAAAACGATAGCGCTTGTTGGGAGGCAACCCAATTTTACATTTTTTTTTGTTTTTGCTGCTGTTAGGGAATAAATATTGCATATAGGTTCTGTTTAGATGTGGTTTTGTGTTTTGTTTAGTGTTTGTGCCAAGTAGAACATTTGGGAAGACTTGTGTGAAGTTTATGTGATCTTGGTGTGAAAAACAGAATCGATAGCGCTCGCTAGAATGGTCATTAGATTTTACTGGAGCGTGCTATTTAGTTGATTCTTTTTGCAGAGGATTAACAGACAAATTCATCACGTTTACCAATTTAGTTTGAATTTTTTGGAGTTATAGAAGTATGCGAAACCTGCAGATTACTACAGACTGTTCTGTTTTTGACAGATTCTGTTTTTCGTGTGTTGTTTACTTATTTCAATGCATCTATGAGTAATATTGGGAAGTATGAACCATAGAGAAGTTGGAATACAGTAGGTTTAACACCAATATAAACAAAGAATGAATTCATTGCAGTACCTTTGAGT
Organism: Secale cereale; assembly: GCA_902687465.1. Taxonomy (NCBI): domain Eukaryota; kingdom Viridiplantae; phylum Streptophyta; class Magnoliopsida; order Poales; family Poaceae; genus Secale; species Secale cereale. The sequence continues at coordinate 96,346,386 of LR738713.1, read as the reverse complement.
AGTGGTTTGCTTTCTTATACTAACGGAGCTCACGAGATTTTTGTCTAAGTTTTGTGTTGTGAAGTTTTAAAGTTTTGAGTATTGCTTTGATGGACTATGGAACAAAGAGTATCAAGGGCCTAAGCTTGGGTATGCCCATGGCACCCCAAGTAAAATTCAAGTACAACCAAAATCCTAAGCTTGGGGATGCCCCGGGAAGGCATCCCCTCTTTCGTCTTCATCCATCGGTAACTATACTCGGAGCTATATTTTTATTCACCACATGATATGTGTTTTACTTGGAGCGTCTTGTATAATTTGACTCTTTGCTTGTTAGTTTGCCACAATTATCCTTGCTGGACACACCTATTTGAGAGAGTTAAATATGGCCTAGAAATTGTTAGAACACTCTACGTGCTTCACTTATATCTTTTGAGTTGAATAGTTTTTGCTCTAGTGCTTCACTTATATCATTTAGAGCACGGTGGTGATAATCTTTTGAAGAAATTGTTGAACTCTCATGATTCACTTATATACATTTGAGAGTCTATTAAAACAGCATGGTAATGTGTTTATGCTATAAAACTAGTCTTCACATGATAGACATCCAATATCAATGTAGTAAAAACTTTCACACTAAGTGCATTGAATATGATGAGAAGTTGGATGCTTGATAATTGTTTCGAGATATGAGGATAGTGATATTAGAGACTTGCTAGTGGAGTAATTATTAAATTGATAAATGCTTGTGTTAAGGTTAGTGATTCCCGTAGCATGCACGTATGGTGAACCACTATGTGACGAAGTTAGAGCATGAGGTATTTGTAAAGTGTCAACCTTTGTGTGGAGGTCGGGGGCGCGCGATGGTTAACTCCTACCAACCTCCCCCCCTAGGAGCATGCATTGATTGCTTTGTTTTGATGACTCATAGATTTTTGCAATAAGTATATGAGTTCTTATGACTAATGTTGAGTCCATGGATTATACGCACTCTCACCCTTCCACCATTGCTAGCCTCTCTTGTATCGCTCAACTTTCGCCGGTACCATACACCCACTATATATCCTTCTTCAAAACAGCCACCATATATATATATATTCCTCAAAACAGCCACCATACCTACCTATCATGGCATTTCCATAGCCATTCCGAGATATATTGCCATGTAACTTTCCACCGTTCCGTTCATATGACACGCATCATATTGTCATATTGCCATGCATGATCATGTAGTTGGCATCGTATTTGTGGCTAGGCCACCATGCATAATTTTTCATACATGTCACTCTTGATTCATTGCACATCTCGGTACACCGCCGGAGGCATTCATATAGAGTCATACTTTGTTCTAGTATCGAGTTGTAATATCGAGTTGTAATGAAAGTGTGATGATCATCATTATTAGAGCATTGTCCCATGGGAGGAAAGGCTAAATCAATAAAGCCCCTCCAAAAAAAGAAAGGCCCAAAAAAGAGAAAGAGAAAAAAAAGGAAAAGGAAAAGGGACAATTGCTACTATCTTTTTCCACACTTGTGCTTCAAAGTAGAACCATGTTCTTCATGATAGAGAGTCTCATACTTAGTCACTTTCATATACTAGTGGGAATATTCATTATAGAACTTGGCTTGTATATTCCAACGATGGGCTTCCTCAAATGCCCTAGGTCTTCGTGAGCAAGCAAGTTGGATGCACACCCACTAGTTTCTTTTGTTGAGCTTTCATACATATTTAGCTCTAGTGCATCCGTTGCATGGCAATCCCTACTCACTCACATTGATATCTATTGATGGGCATCTCTATAGCCCGTTGATACGCCTAGTCGATGTGAGACTATCTCCCTCCTATTTTTGTTGGAAATATGCCCTAGAGGCAATAATAAAATGGTTATTATTATATTTCCTTGTTCATGATAATTGTCTGTTATTCATGCTTGAATTGTATTATACGGAAACAGCGATACATGTGTGAATACATAGACCACAACGTGTCCCTGGTAAGCCTCTAGTTACTAGCTCATTGATCAACAGATGGTCACGGTTTCCTGGCCATGGACATTGGATGTCATTGATAACGGGATCACAACATTAGGATAATGATGTGATGGACAAGACCCAATCATAAGCCTAGCACAAGATTGTGTAGTTCGTAATGCTTAAGCCTTTCCAATGTCAAGTATCTTTTCCTTAGACCATGAGGTTGTGCAACTCCCGGATACCGTAGGAATACTTTGTGTGTGCCAAACGTCACAACGTAACTGGGTGGCTATAAAGGTACGCAACGGGTATCTCCGAAAGTGTCTGTTGAGTTGGCACGAACCGAGACTGGGATTTGTCACTCCGTACGACGGAGAGGTATCTCTGGGCCCACTCGGTAAGACATCATCATAATGAGCTCAATGTGACTAAGGGGTTAGTCACAGGAAGATGTATTACGGAACGAGTAAAGAGACTTGCCATGATGAAATTGAACAAGGTATCGGTATACCGACGATCGAATCTCGGGCAAGTGTTGTACCGATGGACAAAGGGAATAACATAAGGGATTAAGTGAATCCTTGACATCGTGGTTCATCCGATGAGATCATCGAGGAACACGTGGGAACCAACTGTGACGCCCGAAGACCGACGTCCCAGAAGATTCCAGAGATTCCAGATGTTCCGGGTTCACCCGTGTGTTTCATTTGTGCTTGTGTTATTTATTTTGCTTTGCATCATGTCATCATGCCATCATGTCTTATTTCTTTTGCTTCTCAACCAAATAAATTGTGTGGACCTTCGGTCCATTTAAATCGAGGGAATGATGACTTCTCTTTATAACATATCCTCCTAATATTATGGAGCTATTATAAATAATTATTCCAATTGTTTGGATATTCACCAACACACACTTGCATATTTTCCCCATGCCTTCTCTTTCTCTTTCCTTGCCTCAAACCTTGCCAAGTTTTCATTTTCCTTTTATCGAGGTTCCTCCAAAAATTCAAACATTTTTGGACACTTCAAAAATCAAGTCTTAGTTCAAACCCATTTGAATAAAAATTCAAATATGTTTGAAATATATTTTTTTGTTCATGCCATTTCTATTTTTCTCGGACCGCGCTCATTTTATGAGCCCGAGAAAAAATAACCTCTTGTTCAAACTCTGTCGTAACCCTTCCTTCTCTTTTCTCTTCTTGCTATTTTTTCCCTTTTTCTTCTTTTCCTTCTGTTTTTTTCTTGGTAATAAGAGAGAGAGGAGCTGAGGCCCAGCTGGCTGCCCAGCCAGGCCGACCGCGCCTCCTGGCCCATCAGGCCCTTTCTTTCCCCAACCCTAAGCCCAACCTCACCTCTCGTAGCTCTCCCCTCGTCCTCCAGTGTGCCGCACCCTCGTCCCCTCTGCCCTGATCCCATCTCACTCGACCCCCCTCCTCTCGATCTCCCTCTCCCTCTCGCTCCCCAGCGCATCACCCCGCCGGCCGCAGGTCGCCGTCTCCCTCCAGCGCATGCGGGCCTCCTCCGCCTCGTAAGGGCCTCGTCGCCTGGCTCCTCGACGCCCGCCACCTCGCCTGGCTCGCCGAGGGGAGGGGCCCCTCAGGCAGCCCGGCCGGCCAGGAGCTCGACTACCGTCGCCGCCTAGGCCTCGCCTCCAGCGCGCCCAGGTCCCTGCCTCGTCCAGCCGCATCGCCTCGCCTACAGCCGTCGTCTCCCTCCAGCGCGCCCGCGCCCGACCTTCCCTGGCCCTCCTCGTCACCAGGCCGGACCTCCCCGTCGCCCTGCTGCACCGGCCTGCTATGTTTCGCCTCCTCTGCCTCTTCCGTTGCAGAGCATCGCTGCCTCCTCCCGTCGGCCCTCTCCGCCTGCTGCCATTCTGCCATCACCGGCCATCGCGGTGTCTCCAACCGCTCCCGTGTCCTGAGCTGCCCTATTGGCCGGCGGCTGAGACCACCTTGTGTGGCCAGAACCACACCAATATGTTGCTTGTTACACTTGTGTTGTGGTTGCCGTTTCGATTCAAGTACCTCGACGACCCCTGGATTCGCCAAGACCGCCAAGTACCACAACGAACCGCCAAATACCTCGACGCCGGATGTCAAGTTTGACTACAAGGAGAAACGCCAAGTTCCACTACCATCGACCTCGGAGACCCTCGACGTCAAGTTCATCTTCGAAACGAGAACGCCTACACGGCGACACGTCAAGTACCACTACCGTCGCAAGAACGAGAACCCCCAAGTACCACGACACCGACCCCGAACATCTACGGGTTTGTTCCACTACTTCCACGACGAGTCCAACTACCGCCGTGCGAACACCTACGAACGGAACGAGTACCTCTACGGAAGCGTGAACGGCTACATAACGTGTACCTCTGCGGAACGACTACTTGCCTCTACGGACGTGTACCACGACTCGCGAGAACGTCTACTTACACTACTTCCACTACTTCCTCTACGACTTCGAACCGCTTCGAGAACGAACGTTCCGAAGGTATAACCCCGAGACGAAGACCCGTGGACGAATGCTTGTTGTGTTGTATGAGATGCTCCACTTGTGTGCTCCGTGCCCGAATCGTCTTTTGTCTTGCTCCTCGGTTGCCTCGTCGCCGACTCATGGGAACCCGGTGACGGGATCACCCCACCTTTTCATCTTGTTCGACTCGCTCACGCCACCTTTCTTTTGCATCGGTCTCTCGACGAGTTACCGGAACCGAGATGTTGCCGTTGCATCATTTTCGGATCGTTGCCGTGGCACCTTTTTCCTTCCACCACGGTGACTTATACTCCTTATCATCTTCATGTTCACTTTTAATAAAAATTGCATAAACTTGATCATGTCATCCGCATCATGTTAACAACATAAAAATGTGTGAATTGTTGTTTGCTTAAAATTGCTAAACATGCACATGGGGATTTTCCGGAATTGTTGTTTGTTGTTCCGGCCTCATTTAAACATGCCTAGATAGGTAGTTTGCTCTTGCTTCACCTCTTGCCATGTTAACAAACATTTAATCTTGTCTTGTAAATAAACGAGAGTCAATTAAATAATTAAAATGTGGTGTTCCGTCAATATGCAACTCGTTGCATATTGAGCTCCACTTAACTTGTAGTACTTGTTTGTGCACTTTGCCATGACATGCATATTTAAACCGGACATGCATCATACTTGTTTGTGCATCATGCCATGTTTATGCTTGTGTGTTTACCGTGTTGTTTGCTTCTTTCCGGTTGCTTCTCTTGTTAGCTTCGGTTTCGTTCCGGAGTTGTGAGGATTCGCTCGACTATGTTGCTCCGTCTACTTCATGGACTTGTTCTTCTTCCTTGCGGAATCCCAGGCAAGATGATCATACCCTTGGATACCTTTACTACCATTGCCATGCTTAGTTGTCTCGATGCTATCGTTACATGTCGCGCTACCCATATTTTATGTCAGCCTCTCCTTGTTGCCATGAAACCTCTAACCTTTGACACCTTCCTAGCAAAACCACTGTTTGGCTATGTTACCCGCTTGCTCAGCCCCTCTTATAGCGTTGTTAGTTGCAGGTGAAGATGAAGATCGTTCCAGGTGGGAACTTGTTGTTGGAATATCACAATATCTATTATTATTATTAACACAACTATATACTGGGCATGGGTGGAAGGCTTGGCCTTTTGCTCGGTGTTTTGTTCCACTCATGCCACCTTAGGCGCCGATAAACCGGCATTATGTTCCTTGATTTTGTGTTCCTTACACGATGGGTGGATGGGGACCCCTTGACAGTTCAACTTTGAATAAAACTCCTCCAGCAAGGCCCAACTTTGGTTTTAATTTGCCTCATAATAACAACATAATTAATTAATTAAATTTGCATAGGGGGTCGCACCCTCGGGTATTCTTTCTACATAGCAGGGGGGGCCAGTGCTGATGGTGTTGGTCCCAAACGGGGGTCCTGCGGGGCCACCACGGGGAGACTCGAGGATTGGTTTTACCTGTACCATCGCCCATCCGGTTGTGGCCTGAGACGAGATACGCGCGGCTACTATCAGGGTGTCGACACACCGGGAGGTCTTGATGGACTTGTTTTACCATTGTCGAAATGTCTTGTGCACCGGGATGCCGAGCCTGATCGGATTTCCCTAAGATAAGGGGTGATGATATTATATTTATCACTTCAGCTAATCGTGAGAGCTTGTGATGGGCTAAGTTGGGACACCCCTGCAGGGTTATGATCTTTCGAAAGTCGTGCCCGCGGTTATGTGGCAGATTGGAATTTGTTAATGTCCGGTTGTAGAAAACTTGACAGAGGATCCGAAGTAAAACACACAACTGTGTGAGTAACTGTGACTGTCTCTTTTCACTTTGAGAAGAGAACACGGTGGGGTTATGCTTGACTCGTAGGTAGTTCAGGATCTTTAGCGATCACTACTAGTTGCGACCGTTTGCGTAGATGCTCTTCTTATTCTTGTACTCGTAAGCTAGCCACCATATTATGCTTAGCCGCTGCTGCAACCTCACCACTTTACCTCTTCCTACCCATAAAGCTTTGCTAGTCTTGATACCCATGGTTATGGGATTGCTGAGTCCTCGTGGCTCATAGATACTACAACACCAGATGCAGGTTCAGCCGAGAATGATGCAGGAGCTGGTTCAAGTACTTCTGGGAGCTCGATGAAGAGAGTGGCCGTATGTTTATGACGTGTTTCGACGATCAGTAGTGGTTTCTATTAGGGGCGATTCGGACTTGTGGCTTTATGTTGTTTTGGTATCTTTCTTTTGGATCTTCGCCCGTAGTCGGGTTGTGATGTTTTGAATGATGTTTTGCTTATGTACTGTATTGTGTGAAGTGGCGAGTGTAAGCCAACTATCTCCTTTTGCAATTTCATCCCTATTTTTACATGAGTCGTGCAAAGATACCAAACTTGAGATCATTCCGGAATGGGCTTATACCTTTAAGTCGTGCCTCGACACGTAGGAGGTATAGTCCCATCCTGGGCATTATAAGTTGGTATCAGAGCCTTCTCCGACCTAGAAGCCCCCACTAATTGATCGAATCGTTGACGGTTGAGTCTAGGCACACACTTGAAAATGTTTTCAGTCCTATATATATATCGGAGAGTAGGATTTCTTTGCTCCTCATCTCTTTTCACTCTAGTGAGGACTCCTGACGACTACTCTTGCCTCTTCTACTTTCAAAAATTGCACCAAAAATTTTTTTAGGATCACGCGAGTATTGTTTGGATTGTTCCGATGTCTTTGTGACGAGAACATTGTTCTCGATGCCTCCTGTCATTAGGGGTTGTGGCAGTGTCCCGCGGAGTTGAGCTCCGAGGTGTTGTCGTCACAAATATATCGCATCAATTCTGGAATACTTAAGACGGCCGACATCGAAAACTTTCCTATGCGGTTAGTGGCAAGATAACCCCGACATCACCCAGTACTGGGGAGGTAGTTCGGGAGTATTGCCATAGCTTGTATAGTAGATGCGTTTCGAAGGTCCGAGGTAAATGGTTTCCAGAAATAACTGGTTATGTGTTGAAGGATGGATACAGCTGGATGTAGGATTAGAGTTGAGTGCGCGGTGCTTCCCCTGTATCCCCAACACCTGATTGCATAACTGGAAACTTTCGGAAATTAATAGGTGGGTTCATCCAGTAGTTCGTAGGCATTCTTCCAACGAATGCATGATATGGAGTACGGGGTTCTACATTGAGTGAAGTAGTTTTATGGGTTTGTTCCGATCGGGAGTTGCATCTTAAAGGGTCCTTGGCTATGCTGATCTGGGGATTGCAAAACCCTTTTGTAACACGTTCCATGAGCTTTGAGCACGAATATGTGGAACGAAGCTTCTATCTTGTATTTGTTCTTCTGCTCCTTGTTGCTTTTATTTATCTTTTGTTCTCCCAAGTGGCTTCTCGACAAGCCGATGTACCTACGGAATTCATTCGTTCAATTCTCTGTTCGGATGATATTGTGAAGATTATGTTGCAACATATCTATCCTTTGTTGTTCTTTTGATTCTGGTATTCGAGTTGCTTCGATGTCAAATGTTGATTCCATACCTTCCTAATCGGTGTTCTCATATTTCTATGGGAGTGCTAATTCCTCTTGACCATCAAGATTGTCATGTTAATCCTTTTCAACCGGTGTGCCTTCTCTTCAAGTTATTCCATACGGACATCATTGAGAAATCTGACGATTTGTCTGTTTCATTCATCTCAAGTTGTCTTTGTTTTCCCCACCCTCCCTCGCTTTTCTTATGGAGACAGAAATTCTCAAATGAATTATCCATTTTATTCATGTGATATTTCTTCATTCTTTTCCTTCAATGTTCTTATCCGGGGTGTTCAAGGTATCTCAGAAGATTCGTGTTTCCAGTCTTAATCCGTTCAAGCTATTCTGAGGATTATCATCTCATTCAAGCCATTTAATTCAACCGGTGCAATATCTCTCAAGCAATTTTTTCCAACGGTGATTTCTTTTGAGTGGGCCCTAACCCACAGGTCTTTTCCCAGGATCTTACCTGACTCTTCCAATTTTTCCGGAGTTATACTCAAATTCTTTTCAAAGTGTGATGTAAGAATGATCTCCATCAGTCACATGCCTTCTCCAAGCTTGTTTTCAACTATTTCCATCTTTAGCTCCACCTTCCTCTTGTCATTCGTCCGGAGTATCTTGAAATTCTTCATGGCATTTCTCGTCTTCATTCTCAACATTTGGAGACCGGAGAAGTGTTTCTCTTAAATCTTGGCCCGTTCTCTTGAAGATTCGTGGTTCTAGCTTCATGCCATCCTCATTATTGTTCCGATTGTGAGGAATTCTTTTTTATAACCTTCCGAAGCATTTCATGAATTCTTTTCTTTGTGATCCTCCGAAGGCCATCAATTCAGAATATTTCTTCGTTCTCAGTTTTCAACTTTGTCCTCCAAATATTCTTCATTGATGTCTCTTCGTTCGTCTCCATATTTTTACGGTGGTTCTTTCAAGATTACTCTTCTGTTGTTATCGTATCAATCCATTTGTTCTTTTCATAATCCTACCGGTGAGTCGTTCAAGACTTTTCTCAAGTTTGTGCGAGATCTCTCTTTAGTTCTTTGCAACGTGAATAAGTAGTATGCCAAATCCGTTGCTTGTCATCAATTTAATTTGGTGAAGGATAAGCATACAATAAATCTTATTCTTATTTCCCCGAAGTGACTAATCTCTTTTTCCGGAGCTTGTTCATCATATCATATTCTCGGTTCTAAGTTGTTCATCTTGTTTTCCGGAGCTCCAAGTTATTTCTATTACAACATTTCAAAGCTCCATCTAATTCATCGCAGGCCTTGAATCTTATTCTTTTCATCTTCCACTTCTCATGCTTTCATTACCGGAGTTCTTCATGGTGGTTCATCATCATTTAATTCATCCTCGAAGTCTTCATCAAGATTCTTGTTGGAGCTCAAGCATTCTTCATCATGCTTTCCAAGTGCAATTCTTTCTACCTTATCTTTTCAGATGGTGTTATGTCATTCTTGACAATTCCTTCATGTTTCATGATTCACGAGTTTTCAAGAATGAGATATTTAAAACCATCATTTCTTTTTCTTTAGGAGATCCTTTCAACCCCTCATTTTTATTTCTTGGAGTTATCTTGGGTTGTATTTCACATAAAAGCTTTTCCTAAGGATTGTTGCTAATTATGGTGCTTATAAATGACCCAAGTTCTTCATTATCATTCCGGTGAAATACGTTTTTCATCTCCTTGTTGATCTCAATCCAATCAAATGTTTCGTAAGTGCTGGTTGTCACCTCATAATTTTGAGATGAATTCCATAAGCCCACATCAAGCTTATTCTTCTCGTTGTTGAATTTCCAACAATTCTATTCAATCCATCGTTGTAAGGATGCTCTTTCAAATTCATTCATGGGAGAAGTTGTCATTTTCTTCTCCGTTCTTTTCTTTCCAACGACCTAGCACATATTCTTTCATTCCGGAGGCATTGTGATGACGATCTCTCCAAACCATTATCTCGTTTTATCGAGATCATGTTCTTTCCTTGTTTATCTATTTATCCGGAGCGTTGTATTCTCCATTCTAATTCTCTCATCTCATCAAGTTTTGCCTCTCTTTTCAATTTGAGTGCTATCTGAAATATTTCTTAACCTTGTGCCATTCTTTTAATTGTTTTGGAGGCAATATGTTGTTGATTTCATCAAGTATCATCTCATCTCCTCAAGTTCTTGTTAATTCCTTCCATTTTCAGACGGAGTGCTGTCCAAATTATGTCATTCTTATTCCTTGGCTATACCATTGCGGTTTCTTATTCTTTTGGTTCCTAAGCTCTTAATTCATGTCTTTAAACCTACAAGGTTCTCATAATGCTCCTTGTTACTCATTTTACCGAAGTGCTCTTAACTTCGTTCATCTCCGTTGTATTCTTCTTTCAACTTGTTTTAACCTCTCAAGGTTCGTGGTTTCACTCGTCTGTCAAAGAAGCAACTTTGTTTTACCTCTTCTTTTACGTTTCACCCGGTGCCATCTCTAGGATCTCGGGTCGAGATCCTCTGTTAGTGTGGGAGAGTTGTGGCGCCCGAAGGCCGACGTCCCAGAAGATTCCAGAGATTCCAGATGTTCCGGGTTCTCCCGTGTGTTTCATTTGTGCTTGTGTTGTTTATTTTGCTTTGCATCATGTCATCATGCCATCATGTCTTATTTCTTTTGCTTCTCAACCAAATAAATTGTGTGGACCTTCGATCCATTTAAATCGAGGGAAGGATGACTTCTCTTTATAACATATCCTCCTAATATTATGGAGCTATTATTAATAATTATTCCAATTGTTTGGATATTCACCAACACACACTTGCATATTTTCCCCATGCCTTCTATTTCTCTTTACTTGCCTCAAACCTTGCCAAGTTTTCCTTTTCCTTTTATTGAGGTTCCTCCAAAAATTTGAACATTTTTGGACACTTCAAAAATCAAGTCTTAGTTCAAACCCATTTGAATTAAATTCAAATATGTTTGAATTATATTTTTTCATTCATGCCATTTCTATTTTTCTCGGACCGCGCTCATTTTATGAGCCCGAGAAAAAATAACCTCTTGTTCAAACTCTGTCGTAACCCTTCCTTCTCTTTTCTCTTCTTGCTATTTTTTCCCTTTTTCTTCTTTTCCTTCTGTTTTTTTCTTGGTAATAAGAGACAGAGAGGAGCTGAGGCCCAGCTGGCTGCCCAGCCAGGCCGACCACGCCTCCTAGCCCATCAGGCCCTTTCTTTCCCCAACCCTAAGCCCAACCTCACCTCTCGCAGCTCTCCCCTCGTCCTCCAGTGCGCCGCACCCTCGTCCCCTCTGCCCCGATCCCATCTCACTCGACCCCCCTCCTCTCGATCTCCCTCTCCCTCTCGCTCCCCAGCGCATCACCCCGCCGGCCGCAGGTCGCCGTCTCCCTCCAGCGCCTGCGGGCCTCCTCCGCCTCGCAAGGGCCTCGTCGCTTGGCTCCTCGACGCCCGCCACCTCGCCTGGCTCGCCGAGGGGAGGGGCCCCTCGGGCAGCCCGGCCGGCCAGGAGTTCGACTACCGTTGCCGCCTAGGCCTCGTCTCCAGCGCGCCCAGGTCCCTGCCTCGTCCAGCCGCGTCGCCTCGCCTACAGCCGTCGTCTCCCTCCAGCGCGCCCGCGCCCGACTGATAACCCTCAACCGTAAGGGATCGAGATAGTCTTCGCGGGGAAGAATAACCCAATTTATTGATTCGACACACGGGGAGCCAAAGAGTATTTATAAGCTTTAACAGTTGAGTTGTCAATTCAACCGCACCTGAAATATACTTACTTGCAACAAAAGATAAGTGGTAACAGTGATATGATAGTGATGATAGTAATAGTAAAAGTAAACAGCAAAAGTAAATAGCAGTAGTAAATGGCAAAAGTAGCAACTAGTGACAAGCAAGGTTTAAAATACTGTAGGCTAGGGAGATGGATGGTTGGGCGCTGCATGGATGAGATAGATTCTAACTTGGGGCACGGCACACGGAAAAGTAATGATCATCTAGGCAAATATCAAACATCAGGCATGTATCCCGTAGGTAGTTGTACGTGCTTGCAATAAGAACTTGCACAACATCTTTTGTCCTACCATCCCGCTACGAACGGGGCCAAAAGGAACTAATGGATATTAAGGTGCTCCTGTCAAAGAGCACCGGAACAAAGCAATGAACTCAATGGATACATGTAATCCTCAAACTACGGACCATCCCCTTTGGTGTCCCAAGCTGTCACTTTTGGGATCACCGGTTCCGAACCGTAACAGGTGCATACAACTCATAGATAGGATCACGAACACAAATATATTCATGCAAACACATATGGTTCAGATCTGAAATCATGGCACTCGGGCCCTAAGTGTCAAGCATTAAGAATAACAAGTTGTAGCAAAGATGATAAACACCATAGTAGATGATAGGCAACATGCCCCCAACAATCTGACGAACTATTACATGATCTAACTCATCCAATCCCTACCATCCCCTTCGCCTACAGCAGGGGAATTACTCACACATGAAGGGGGAAGTCATGGAGGGATGATGGAGTGGTGATGATGATGACGATGGCGACGATCTCCCCTCTCCGGAGGCCAATTCAGCCTCCAGATTAGCCCTCCCGAAGAAGAACAGAGGGTGGCGGCGGCTCCGCGATGAAAAACTGCGAAAGAACTTCCGATCTCGGGTTTCTGCGTCGGGAGGAAAAATACGGGCTAAAGTAGGGCACCAGGGGGTGTGGGCCCCACCCAGGCGCCCCCCCGGCGTGGCCTATGGGAGGGCGCGCCCACAGGCCGCCTGGGCACCCCCTGGCCCCCCTTTGGCCCCACTTAGGGCATTTGGTTCCTTCGGGTGCGTGGATTTTCTCTGATTTTTCGTGGATTTTTCTGAGATACTTAAAATCCGTTTTCCTGCACACAAATAAACCATACAGGCAGCTCTGCTGAAAACAGCGTCAGTCCGGGTTAGTTTAGTCCAAATCATGCAAGAATGAGGTCAAAACAATATCAAAAGTGTTTGGAAAAGTAGATACGTTTGAGACGTATCAACTCCCCCAAGCTTAGCATATTGCTTGTCCTCAAGCAATTCAGTTCAACGAACTGGACGCGACAAAGAAAACTTTGACAAACTCTTTTGCTTCATCAGATGTATATAAGCATGTACTACGAAAAGAGTTTAGCAAGTATTGAAACAGTACTTATGAGGACAATGCAAGGAGCAATCCTTCTTTCAAGTGACCAGTCGCAAATACTTAGAAGTAAATAATATATTACTGAAAATCAAGACAAGATCACATTGCACATAGCTTGAGCATATTAGGGTGGTATCTCGCTAGCCTCCATGAGTGAAGCAAAACATAAATGCAGAGACTCCTCCAGAGTTTTAAAGGAGACTAGAACTAAGAATTTCAGAATAAATCATATCACAAGTATGCAGAAGACAATGTAATACTTTGGGACAATGCACATTACACTCAGAATGACAATTATGCTCTCCTAGTTGGTGCTTTGAAGAAAGAAGGTCAGACTCTCGAACCATGGCTTTTATTGGCAAGGTTGAAAACCCGTGGTCGGAAACAAAAACTAAACATGTACCAGAGCTCTTGATTTTAAAAAAAAATAGAAGTAAACATGTTTTGAGAAGTGCATATTTCGTCAACGAATGCTAGCAGATAACTCAATCACCTTTTAAGTGGACAAGTCTTGAGGAACGGCTCCCGCATGAGGACGATCACATCCTCTTAATCTCCTTTGTTTATCACTGCCAAAGTTTTCTGATTTCTCATGAACAAAGCGTGAAGGAGGGTTTGTTTGTTATATTATCTTTTTGAGACGGGCTCACTCAATGCCAGTTCCTTTTCATGTTAGGGATTTGCACATTATACATGCAATCTAGGGGTGAAACTTGTCCAACTTAAAAAAGATCATGAATTAACTACTACTTCCTCATGAGCTAAAACATAGGCACAAAAAGAGAGGTGCTTTTGAATAATTTCGAGATGGTACATGAAAGTCTTCGTTAGGAATGGCAGGTAAATACCATGTATAGGAAGGTATAGTGGACTCATATGGCATAACAGGTTAAAAGGTTTTGGATGCACAAGCAGTCATTCCGCTTAGTACGGGTGGAAGTTTAGCAAAAGACTGGGAAGCGACCAACTAGAGAGCAATAACGGTCATAATCATGCAGAGCGACAAAGCAACATTGAATCGGGCATGAAAGTGATATAACTATTCTAAAACTCAAAGATCATCAAGGCAAAGTAGACTTTTAGTCTTAAACATGTGTAAGCATGTGCCAAGTCAATCCAAAAATTCTCTTAAAGGGAAATACCATCTTAGTATACCAGACTATGAACAGTGCAATGCATGTAGATCATTTCAATAACACATTATATACTCTAGTTATTCGAGACTAGCCACAAGGAAAGCATGAACCACTGGAAGAGCATTGTAAACATAGCACTATGTCACTACAAGCTGGTCTCTAGATCATAAGTACAGGCATATGTACAAAAGTAGAAACAATAAGAGTTCATACCGGTCTTCCTTGTTGCTTCCTTTCAGTTGATCTTCGTCATTACTGCTTGTCACTTGCACGATCGAACGTAGGAAATATAATCAAATTCCATCACGGACTCGAGCTGATCTCTGAAAACAAAGCAAACTAAAGAGAGAAAAAAAGGAAATCTTTTTGGTTTTTTTAAGGTTGAATAAAAGCAAAAGAAAGAGAAAATCTTTTTGTTGTTTTTGCAAAGAGAAAAATAAAGAAGAACGGGAAAAAACTTTGAAAAGATCAAAGTGAATAAAACGGATAATACAATGGAAAAAGTGAGAAGGGCATGTACTCCCCCAAGCTTAGGCTTTTGGCCTAAGTTGGTAGCAGCTACTGCCCCCAGGAGCCTCCTGCTCCAGGGGTATGGTGGTGAGACCAAGGGTCGTAGAAGGATGATGGCGCGTACACCGAACTCCTCGAAGTCTCCCACGAGGAAGGTTCCGAGCGCCAAACAGAGGAAGACCCTTCACCAAACTCGGTGGCGGTCTCTTCCTGAAAATGTGGTATCTCACCGTGCCTCTCCTCGTCGGGCACAACCCCCTCCATGGGGTTATGGAACTGATGCTGGACCATGAACTCATCGAACTGGACAACATCAAAGGACCATCCGTTCCTGCGAGAAAAATCAAACAAAAGAGGTGCAGGTAGACGGATCTCGAATTCCGCGGTAGTTCCGAAATGCAAGATATAAACAAGGTTATCAAGCTCAGAACCCATGGTAACAAACTTATGCCTTTTCATAGTAGCAAGATCAAAGCTTAAATAAGTAAAAGGAGTATCATCAGGGTGTGGGGTGCCTCCCAGATGCTCTAAGATAAGTGTGGCATAAATGCCACCATATAAGTCCCCCTTGTTACCGTTCATAGCAAGGCGTCGAGCAATTAAGGTACCAAGATTATAATCAGACCTCCCTGAGAGGGCTGCTGCCAGGATAGCAATATCCGGAGCAGAAATGCTGCTCGTGTTGTCACGAGCTAACACCCCTCTAGCAATATAATATGCAAAATACCTGAGGTGAGGAAACAAGATGTTGGAGATCTTCGACCGATGAATATCCCTCGTACCCATGCTGCAGAGAGAGTTGATGACGGTTTTCCGCCCGGAGGGCTGAGTGGCCATCCTTGCCGTCCTTCCAACGTTCGGCACACCTATTATTTCACAAAAATTTCCCAGAGTCATGGTGATGAGATCATTATAAATTTTAAACTCAATAGCACCTGAATCAGGATTATATCTAAAACTGTTAATGAAACCGGAGGTGAGTTTTTGATACTGAGTAACACGGCTCGTGACGAGTCGTGTCAAACCTGCATTAGCACAAAGATTATAAAACTCATCCTTGATTCCCGCAGCTTCCATGAATTCATCACATGGAAATGTCATCGCACGTGCTGGACTTGTGTCTTCCAACAACTCCAAGGGCACATGATCCTCATTATAGGTCACCCTAGCAGTCGATGGTGAAGCTGCGGCTCTAGTGACTCGATCGGAGTGTGCGGGCCTCCTCTTCTCAAGCCATCCTTTTGCCCTTCCTAACAAACTCATTTCTGAAAAAAAAATACAATTTACAAAAATGAGGATTAAAACAAAGTGAGCTAAGGCAAACTACTCAACTCACTTGCCCAAAGCATAAACTTGCATCAAAACTTGGAAAATGACTTTCTACACATGCATGCAAGCTCATCTCTACAGCACCAAGAACTACTAAATACTCACAAATGAGGCCACCAATCAAAAATCTAATTGGAGGGGTGGAGGAGTCACATACTAGGGAGTATTTGCTCAAAATTTCAGCTCAAATGATGGGCTGTAGAGGGAGATCGAAGAATCGCCTCCAAGAACAGCAAGAACAGCAAGAACAAGACCAGAACTCGGGTTTCTGGAAAAAGAGAGAGAGGAGGGAAGAAGAAGTACCTGGAGGGGGGTCCCGTGGGCCCCAGGCGCCCTGTGGGCGCGGCCAGGGGCTGGGCCGCGCCAGCTGGCCGCCTGGGCCACTGGTGGCCCCTCCTGGCTGGCCCCAGGACTTTCCGGGTCTCTCCCATTGTGGAAATTTTTAATATAATTTTTCTGGAATTTTTCTGAAAACTTCACTGTTGAAATTTTTTCGAAGTTCAAAAAGCTGCGAAACTCTCTGAAAACTTGAAGCAGTTAGTAGTATTGTGAAGCTTTAAAAACATAGATACTTGGTACAGCAAGTAGGACAAAACTAAAAACAAATGAAAGCATAGCAAGCTCAACTTTTTATCCATATAAAACACGTTCACTAGTAAGGTTGATCAAGTCTTACCAACAAACAAGCGATATATAGAGCAAAAAGTCTCACCTCCTACGAAGTAATCACTGAACTTTTACCTTGATGGACATTGTCCCTACCATGATAGTTTTGTATTTGTGAGGCACATGTAGTGGACAGTCCCATTCTCCAATTTTCACGGTCTCGATATTCTCTATAGAGTTGAGGGCATGCCTCCTGTCGGTCTTCTTCGGAAAATATACCGTGTGTTCTTTATCATTTACATGGAAGGTAACCTTCCCTTTGTTGCAATCAATAATAGCACCTTCGGTGTTAAGAAAAGGTCTACCAAGAATAATGGACATGCTCCCATCCTCGGGCATGTCAAGCACAACAAAATCAGTAAGAATTAAACAATTAGCAACTTCTACTGGAACATCCTCACAAATACCTATCGGAACAGCGGTTGACTTGTCAGCCATCTGAAGGGAGATATCTGTAGGAATTAGTTTCTCTAAACAAAGCCTCTCGTAAAGAGAGAGAGGCATAACACTCACTCCTGCTCCAAGATCACATAAAGCAGTTTTGACATAATTATTCTTTATGGAGCAAGGAATGGTGGGTATACCTGGATCACCAAGCTTCTCAGGAATCTTGCCACTGAAAGAGTAGTTAGCAAGCATAGTAGATATTGCATCATTAGGAACTTTTCTTTTGTTAGTGACAATATCTTTCATATATTTTGAATAAGGAAGTAACTTAATAGCATCAGTCAAAGGGATTTGAAGAAAAAGAGGTTTAATCCATTCACAAAACTTATTGCAATGCTCTTCTTCTTTAGATTTGATGGACTTACCTGGAAAGGGCATGGGTTTCTGTACCCATGGTTCTCTCTCCTTCCCATGTTTTCTTGCGATGAAGTCTTCTTTAGTGTACCTCTTACGTTTGTCAGGTGCTTCTTCTTCTCGAACTTCAGGCGGATCATTCTTCTCATTATTATTACCTCCAGGTTCAGCACCGTCTTCAGTCTCA
The DNA here is from genome assembly GCA_902687465.1 of Secale cereale. Lineage (NCBI taxonomy): Eukaryota > Viridiplantae > Streptophyta > Magnoliopsida > Poales > Poaceae > Secale > Secale cereale. The sequence goes on along the minus strand of LR738713.1, from coordinate 96,328,617 downwards.
GCATCGGAAATAGATACATTGTTGGGATCAATAGCTGGCTCTTCATCTGCAATAGGATCATTAGAATTGCCAGTCTCCTTATGTTTCTTCTTCCTATTTGGAGAGACAACAATTTCTTCTTCCTGCATTTGAGAATCTTGCTCGATTCTCTTCGGATGTCCCTCTGGATAAAGAGGATCTTGAGTACTAGTTCCTCCTCGGGTCTTAATCCCAAAAGCCTGCAATTTATCTTGTTTGGCATTGTTAGCAAGCAAATCTCTTTGCACATTAGAAATTTGATCAAGCTGATTTTGAACCATATGAAAATGCTTCACAAGACATTGAACATCATTAACTGTTCTATCTAAAACATCAAGCAACTTTTTGATAGCAAGGGAATTATCATGCAACTGACTTTCTATCATCTCATTAAAATGATTCTGTTTCATAATAAAATTATCAAACTCATCTAAACATTGATCAGGAGGTTTACCATGAGGGATGTCACTTGCGTTGAAATCTAAAAGAGAGTGTACCTCTACCATAGGAGGGTGAGTGGTAGGCTCACACAGCTTCTCAATAGGGGGTAGATTCTTCACGTCTTCAGCTTTAATACCTTCTCTTTAATAGACTTCTTTGCTTCTCGCATATCCTCGGGGCTTAGAACAAACATGCCCCTCTTCTTTGTTGGTGGAGGTGGTTCAGGGACGGACCAATCTTCATGCTTTTTGGCAATCCTGCCCATTAAGTCTTCCGCATCGTCCGGTGTTCTTTTCCTGAAAACACAACCAGCACAACTGTCCAAATAGGACCTGGATTCATCAGTTAGACCAGCATAGAATATATCAATTAATTCATTCTTAGGAATTTCATGTCCTGGTCTAGCCCGAATCAAACCGCAGTACCTCCCCCAAGCTTTAGGGAGGGACTCATCCTGCAACTGTTTAAAGTTATAAATTCTTTGTAAAGCAGCATTTGCATATGAGCAGGAAAGTACTTATCAACAAAAGAGTGAGCTAAGTCCTGAGGACTCTTAATAGAACCGCATGGGAGTGAATCATACCATGCTTTAGCACCTTCCTTCAACGAGAAAGGAAGAAGCTTGGTGGTATAAAAGTATCGTATCTTCTCATCTGTGGTAAACAGGCTACCTAGCTCACCAAGTTTAGTTAGGTGTGCAATAGCATCATCATTTTCTCTGCCATAAAAGGGGTCAGCTTCAACCATAGGTATAAGTGAAAGTTCAACAGAGAAGTCAAAATCAGGATTATCAATGCATATAGGAGATGTAGCAAACTCAGGATTAGGAACAGTTTTGTTTTTCAAAGAGTGTTTTTCAAATATTTTCTTAATAACTTCAGGGTCAGAGCCAGCAAACTCTGTCAGTTCCCTGCATAGATCTTCGTCAAGCATATAGTAATCATCATCAAGGAGCCTCTCTTTGAGTTTACTCAAATCAGGATAATCATAAGTTTCACCAATAGGGTAGCGAGCAACAGGAAGTTCAATTCCATATTTTTCAGCAGCAGCAGTAATTTGTTTCTCAAGAGCATAACCAAGCGAACTAATATCATCATCAAAAGTAGTAGAAGCATCATCAAGAGTATCAGACATAGTAACAGATTCAGTAGGAGCATCATGTGGTGGTGGTGAGGCAAACTTACTCATAACAGAAGGTGAATCAAGCGTAGCACTAGTGCTCAGAGCAGTACCTCTTCTTGTAGTGGATAGTAAGATCGGAACCTTGGGGTCTCCTTTCTTACCCATAGTGAATAAAGTGCAGCAGGTAGGATACCTCAAGTAGACTTGTAAATATTGCTATGCTCCCCGGCAATGGCGCCAGAAAATGGTACTTGATAACCCTCAACCGTAAGGGATCGAGATAGTCTTCGCGGGTAAGAATAACCCAATTTATTGATTCGACACACGGGGAGCCAAAGAGTATTTATAAGCTTTAACAGTTGAGTTGTCAATTCAACCGCACCTGAAATATACTTACTTGCAACAAAAGATAAGTGGTAACAGTGATATGATAGTGATGATAGTAATAGTAAAAGTAAACAGCAAAAGTAAATAGCAGTAGTAAATGGCAAAAGTAGCAACTAGTGACAAGCAAGGTTTAAAATACTGTAGGCTAGGGAGATGGATGGTTGGGCGCTGCATGGATGAGATAGATTCTAACTTGGGGCACGGCACACGGAAAAGTAATGATCATCTAGGCAAATATCAAACATCAGGCATGTATCCCGTAGGTAGTTGTACGTGCTTGCGATAAGAACTTGCACAACATCTTTTGTCCTACCATCCCGCTACGAACGGGGCCAAAAGGAACTAATGGATATTAAGGTGCTCCTGTCAAAGAGCACCGGAACAAAGCAATGAACTCAATGGATACATGTAATCCTCAAACTACGGACCATCCCCTTTGGTGTCCCAAGCTGTCACTTTTGGGATCGCCGGTTCCGAACCGTAACAGGTGCATACAACTCATAGATAGGATCAAGAACACAAATATATTCATGCAAACACATATGGTTCAGATCTGAAATCATGGTACTCGGGCCCTAAGTGTCAAGCATTAAGAATAACAAGTTGTAGCAAAGATGATAAACACCATAGTAGATGATAGGCAACATGCCCCCAACAATCTGACGAACTATTACATGATCTAACTCATCCAATCCCTACCATCCCCTTCGCCTACAGCAGGGGAATTACTCACACATGAAGGGGGAAGTCATGGAGGGATGATGGAGTGGTGATGATGATGACGATGGCAACAATCTCCCCTCTCCGGAGGCTAATTCAGCCTCCAGATTAGCCCTCCCGAAGAAGAACAGAGGGTGGCGGCGGCTCCGCGACGAAAAACTGCGAAAGAACTTCCGATCTCGGGTTTCTGCGTCGGGAGGAAAAATACGGGCTAAAGTAGGGCACCAGGGGGTGTGGGCCCCACCCAGGCGCCCCCCCCCCCCGGCGCGGCCCAGGGGGGCGCGCCCACAGGGCGCCTGGGCACCCCCTGGCCCCCCTCTGGCCCCACTTCTGGCATTTGGTTCCTTCGGGTGCGTGGATTTTCTCTGATTTTTCGTGGATTTTTCTGAGATACTTAAAAATCCGTTTTCCTGCACACAAATAAACCATACAGGCAACTCTGCTGAAAACAGCGTCAGTCCGGGTTAGTTTAGTCCAAATCATGCAAGAATGAGGTCAAAACAATATCAAAAGTGTTTGGAAAAGTAGAGACGTTTGAGACGTATCACCGACCTTCCCTGGCCCTCCTCGTCGCCAGGCCGGACCTCCTCGTCGCCCTGCTGCACCGGCCTGCTATGTTTCGCCTCCTCTGCCTCTTCCGTTGCAGAGCATCACTGCCTCCTCCCGTCGGCCCTCTCCGCATGCTGCCGTTCTGCCATCACCGGCCGTCGCGGTGTCTCCAACCGCTCCCGTGTCCCGAGCTGCCCTATTGGCCGGCGGCTGAGACCACCTTGTGTGGCCAGAACCACACCAATCTGTTGCTTGTTACACTCGCGTTGTGGTTGCCGTTTCGATTCAAGTACCTCGACGACCCCTGGATTCGCCAAGACCGCCAAGTACCACTACGAACAGCCAAGTACCTCGACGCCCGATGTCAAGTTCGACTACAAGGAGAAACGCCAAGTTCCACTACCGTCGACCTCGGAGACCCTCGACGTCAAGTTCATCTTCGAAACGAGAACGCCTACACGGCGACACGTCAAGTACCACTACCGTCGCAAGAACAAGAACCCCCAAGTACCACGACACCGACCCCGAACATCTACGGATTTGTTCCACTACTTCCACGACGAGTCCAACTACCGCCATGCGAACACCTACAAACGGAACGAGTACCTCTACGGAAGCGTGAACGGCTACATAACGTGTACCTCTACGGAACGACTACTTCCCTCTACGGACGTGTACCACGACTCGCGAGAACGTCTACTTCCACTACTTCCACTACTTCCTCTACGACCTCGAACCGTTTCGAGAACGAATGTTCCGAAGGTATAACCCCGAGACGAAGACCCGTGGACGAATGCTTGTTGTGTTGTATGAGATGCTCCACTTGTGTGCTCCGTGCCCGAATCGTCTTTTGTCTTGCTCCTCGGTTGCCTCGTCGCCGACTCGTGGGAACCCGGTGACGGGATCACCCCACCTTTTCATCTTGTTCGACTCGCTCACGCCACCTTTCTTTTGCATCGGTCTCTCGACGAGTTACCGGAACCGAGATGTTGCCGTTGCATCATTTTCGGATCGTTGCCGTGGCACCTTTTTCCTTTCACCACGGTGACTTACACTCCTTATCATCTTCATGCTCACTTTTAATAAAAATTGCATAAACTTGATCATGTCATCCGCATCATGTTAACAACATAAAAATGTGTGAATTGTTGTTTGCTTAAAATTGCTAAACATGCACATGGGGATTTTCCGGAATTGTTGTTTGTTGTTCCGGCCTCATTTAAACTTGCCTAGATAGGTAGTTTGCTCTTGCTTCACCTCTTGCCATGTTAACAAACATTTAATCTTGTCTTGTAAATAAACGAGAGTCAATTAAATAATTAAAATGTGGTGCTCCGTCAATATGTACCTCGTTGCATATTGAGCTCCACTTAACTTGTAGTACTTGTTTGTGCACTTTGCCATGACATGCATATTTAAACCGGACATGCATCATACTTGTTTGTGCATCATGCCATGTTTATGCTTGTGTGTTTACCGTGTTGTTTGCTTCTTTCCGGTTGCTTCTCTTGTTAGCTTCGGTTTCGTTCCGGAGTTGTGAGGATTCGCTCGACTATGTTGCTCCGTCTACTTCATGGACTTGTTCTTCTTCCTCGCGGAATCCCAGGCAAGATGATCATACCCTTGGATACCTTTACTACCATTGCCATGCTTAGTTGTCTCGATGCTATCATTACATGTCGCGCTACCCATCTTTTATGTCAGCCTCTCCTTGTTGCCATGAAACCTCTAACCTTTGACACCTTCCTAGCAAAACCACTGTTTGGCTATGTTACCCGCTTGCTTAGCCCCTCTTATAGCGTTGTTAGTTGCAGATGAAGATGAAGATCGTTCCAGGTGGGAACTTGTTGTTGGAATATCACAATATCTATTATTATTATTAACACACCTATATACTGGGCATGGGTGGAAGGCTTGGCCTTTTGCTTGGTGTTTTGTTCCACTCATGCCACCTTAGGCGCCGATAAACCGGCATTATGTTCCTTGATTTTGCGTTCCTTACACGATGGGTGGATGGGGACCCCTTGACAGTTCGACTTTGAATAAAACTCCTCCAGCAAGGCCCAACTTTGGTTTTAATTTGCCTCATAATAACAACTTAATTAATTAATTAAATTTGCATAAGGGGTCACACCCTCGGGTATTCTTTCTACATAGCAGGGGGGCCACTGCTGATGGTGTTGGTCCCAAACGGGTGTCCTGCGGGACTGATACGTCCAAAACGTATCTATCATTTCTGCTTGCTCCATGCCTCTTTTGTGTGATATTGCTATGATATTTATACACTTCCATACACTTTTGATCATATTTGGACTAACCTATTAACTCAGTGCACCCCAGTGCCAGTTTCTGTTTTCTGCTGTTTTTGTATTTCAGGTTTTCCCATTACGTAAACTGCCAGAAAAATCCCGGAAAAATTATATAAAAAATCAGCGTTCCGGAAGCTTCCTTGTGGCCAAAGTAGGGTCGAAGGGGGGCCACCAGGGCTCCAGGCGCCCTGGTGGCGCGGCCCCCCTCCTGGCCGCGCCGGGGGGGTGCCTGGGCCCCCCAGGTCTCCGCTGATGCCCCCTTTGGCATATATTTACACCGCGTCCCGAAACCCTCGAGGACGGAACCCTTTTTCGCGATCTCATCTCTGTTCCGCCGCCGCCGCGCTTCCAAGATCGGGAGCACTAGGAGAACTCTTCCCGGCACCCTGCCGGAGGGGAGGATCACCACCGGGAGCCTCTCCACCACCATGGACGCCTCCCGGATGAGTTGTGAGTAGTCTCCCTTGGACCATGGGTCCATGACCAGTAGCTATGTGATGTTCTCCTCCCCTCTTTGTTCTTCACTAATTAGACCTCGTGAGCTGCCATACATGATCGAGGCACATATGTAATCCTTATGCTGTTGCTATGTTGAGTTTGCTGGGATCCGATGGATTGTGAGATTATGTTCAGATTGTGTGTGAGTAATATATTTGATTTACCTCTTTTATATTTATGTTCTTGAGTAATTCTTGTATGTTCTCCGTTGTTGTTTATTGCTTTGGCCAAGTAGTAGGTAGTAACTCCAAGAGGGAACGTTATGCTTGATTGTGGGTTCATGCCCCTCGATGACTAGTTTGAGTGACAGAAACATGAGTCTAGGGGATGTGCTGTTGCCACAAGGGGGAAAACAATGGTGCTTGTACTCGCGGGTGCAAGGATTGTTTACTTTACGCAAAGTTCTTTTAATGCAGTTGTCTGTTGCTTTGAGTTTACACTATGGGTGGGACTCGCAACTTAATACCAGTGAGATGTTCTGGATAGATATCTCAAGGTGGATGATTAGTAGTAGATGCAGATGGATTTCGGTCTACTTACCTTGGCGTACCGCCCATGCTTTTGAGCCTCAACCTTTCTTGCAGCATAGTTAGCATTGGTTTGCGCACATAATTCTGTCAATTGCCCAGCTGTAATTCGTTTACCTCACATAGCTGTTTTATCGTCTTTTGGGAGAGAGACATCACTAGTGAACATCATGGGACCCCGGTCCATATTACCATCATCGATCACATCCGCTATTTACTTTCTGCTTTTACTTACTAGTTGCAATTATACCTATCACTATTATCTCTTGCGTTTGATCCTTTGTAAACGACAAGGCCGGAGGGATTGACAACCTCTATGTACTCGTTGGGAGCAAAGTTATTTGTATCTGTGTGCAGGTCCAGTTAATTGCTAAGTATCTGGCGCCATTAGCAGTTGACACCTTCTTGTTGAACCTTGGAGTCTCAGGGGAATTCGATCCTTGGTATCTTGGCCAAGGGAAAACTACCGCTACACTGCATCTCAAACCTTCCACTTGGGGTAACCAACGAGGGGCGAGAAGCCATCAAGCAAAGTTTTCTGACGCCGTTGCCGGGGACTCCACTCTTCAAGATAGGGGAGTTGCACACTATCTTTTACCTTTGCTTTTTAGTCTTGTTAGTTTACCTTTCAGTTTTTGCTTTAGTATCCTTTATCGAAAATCACAAAAATAGTTATCTCATTCTTTAGTTTGCATTACGTCTGGTCCTTTTGTCTTTGGTGAGGCAGAAGTTCTCACCTTTAAACAAAGAGGTGGGGAAAGTTTAAAAGATGCTTGGTATAGAATTAATGATTCTAAAAAAAGAGCCACCAAGAAACAATCTACTGCTATCCTGCTGAGAAATTTTTATGTTGGAATTACTTCTTGGAATAGGTTTATTCTAGATTCTGCTATCAATGGGAATTTCCTAGAGGCCCCAGTTTGGGAGTCTCTTAGTATTATTGAAAATCTTGTTGGAAATCCCCCTGTTGTTAGCATTCAAGAGGACATCACCCTAGCTCACATTATGAAAAAACTTGAAAAGATAGAGCTACAGATGCCAAACACTAATAAGATAAATGAGTTGGATCGTAAGATCCAAGGGAATTTGAATAGGCTTGATAGCTCCATGCATAAAATTCTCAAAACTTTGGAGACCATCAAATCCCATGACTTGGACTCTTCTAGGATAGACAAGATTGAGGAAATCTTTGATACTCTAGGAACTACTTTCTCCTCAATCAAAACCAAAAAGGTAGAAACTCCGGCAAAGAAGGAGCCTAAGTTCGTTCACGTTCCAAAGGCTCCCCACTCTAAAAGTAATCCATCTATTGCCAAAGGGGTTGAAACTGTGAAGACTTTGGAAGAAACACCTCTCTTTGATAAATTTATAAATGAATCTTCCTTTGACCTTTTTCCTTTTGGTCTTCTTCCTAGAAGTATCTCTATTAGGCCTTTATTTGAAAGTCCTCTTAAGACTAGTTGTACTATTGAAGAGCTTTTTGATGATCTTGATGATGGTTCAATTGATACAACTTGATCTCTTTGCATTATGCCTAGCTTAAAGGCATAAAAGAAAGCGCTTTTGGGAGGCAGCCCACAATGAATAAAATTTTATTTTGCTTTTGTTGTGTCTTGATGTTGTTACTACAGTAACATCATCATTGTATCTTTACTTTTCAGCTTTGTGCCAAGTGTAGCCTCTGATTGCAAGAAAGTTCAAAAGTTGTGACGTGCTGTCCAGGAAACAGATTCTGTCCTTGGATAGAAAAAATCGTATAAAATCACCAGATCATCTTTTTGGCCTGAATTTTTTCGACAGCGTGCTCTATACAATTGTCTTTCGGTCTTCTGTTCTGAGTTTTTTGATTTGAGTTGCAGAAGTGCCCCGAAAAAATTATTTACTACCTGCTGGTCTGTTTTTCACAGATTCTGTCCTGTTTTGCCTTTCCTTCATTTTGCAAACCTTGAGCTTGCTTTTTCTTTGCAAAAACCTTTTGGCAATCTTGAGAAACAGTAGACCTTCAAGAATATCCTTATTTCCAGCAAGGAACAATTATTTTATTATGGGTACTAACCTCGCTAATCAGATTATGATGAGTTATGTATGAAGGGAGTTTTCAAGTGTGCGAGGGAAGATGATAAAAAGATTCAGGAGTGCCAAACGCTCAAGCTTGGGGATACCCCCATGCCCCCCCCCCCCAAGAAATATTCAAGAAGACTCAAGCGTCTAAGCTTGGGGATGCCCCCGTGCATCCCCTTCTCCATCAACAATTATCAGTTCGTCTTTCGTTCCACTATATTTTTATCACTTCATGTGTTATGTACTATGCTTGGAGCGTCTTGCTTTTAGTTTCCTTTTTAGTTTTCTTTAGCTTTGCTTGCTGTTCATAACGAGTTGGAACTCAGCTTTCTTTGTGTGGGAGAGAAACATGCTCCACTTCAACCTAGAACATAACATAGAATTTTCATGTCTATCTTTGTTGTGTGTGTTCTTGGTCTTTCAATAGCTACTATCATGTTCAGCTCTTAGTTTTCATGCTTATCTTTTTAAAAGAGCTTTTGTTTAGTTGGTCGCTGGAACTCTCTTTAGTTATCATGCTTATCTTATTAAGAGAGTTGGCTTCTGTTGCATTGGTTGATATGTCTATGATAAAATGCTATGTGCATAATGATGCTTAGTAGTTCATGTTTTCTTATGGTTAGTCTCAAATAGCTGGGGGGTTCTCAATGTGTTATTGGAGTACCAACATGATTTGTTTGCCTATGATGTGGTATGGTTTAGTGATATCTTCCTTCAAGAATTTATTTTGATTGACTTGGCGTATGCTCACGCATATTTAAGACTGTAAAGAAAATCTATCAAGCCTTGATAATCTTTAATTTCTGAGTAGCGATATAACTTCCATGCCTGATTCAATGTTGCTTTGTCGCTCTGCATGATTATGACCGTCATTGCTCTTTTAGTTGGTCGCTCCCAGTCTTTTGCTAACCTTCGCCTGTACTAAGCGGACTGATTGCTTGTGCATCCAAAATCTTTTAAACCAGTTATGCCATATGAGTCCACCATACCTTCCTATACATGGTATTTACCTGCCATTCCTAACGAATACTTTCATGTACCATCTCGAAATTATTCAAAAAAGCATTTCTCTTTTGTGCCTCTGATTTAGTTCATGAGGAAGTAGTAGTTAATTCATGATCTTTTTAAGTTGGACAAGCTTCACCCCGGGATTGCATGTCTAATGTGCAAACCCATAATACGAGAAGGAACTGGCATAGAGTGCGCCCGGCTCATTAAAAAAATTATACAACAAACAAACCCTCCTTCACGCTTTGTTCATGAGAAATCAGAAAACTTTGGCAGTGATAAACAAAGGAGATTAAGAGGATGTGATCGTCCTCATTCGGGAGCCGTTCCTCGAAACTTGTCCAGCTCAAGAAGTGATTGAGTTATCTGCTAGCATTCGTTGACGAAATATGCATAATCCAAAAAAATAATTATTACCTCTGTTTTTAAAACCAAGAGCTCTGGTACATATTTAGTTTTTGTTTCCGACCACGGGTTTTCAACCTTGCCATCAAAAGCCACAGTTCGAGAGTCTCCACCTTCTTTAAAGCACCAACTATTGAGAGCATGATTGTCATTCTGAGTGTAATGTGCATTGTCCCAAAGTAGCATTGTCTTTTGCATGATTATGATATCGTTTATTCTGAAATCATTGTATCTAGTCATCACTTAAACCTTGGAGGTGCCCCTACATTTATGTTTTGCTTCACTAAAGGGGGCAAGCGAGGTACCACTTTATCATATTTGCACACCATGCTCATTGCAAATCTTTTGAGTATTTCAGTATCATATTGTAAAACTTTCAGTTCTTTGTGATTTTCTCATAAGGCAACTTAATTACTACAGATTCATTGTCTTAGTAAGCACTTGTCATGTGACTATGAAAAGTTCTTATATGGTTAATAGCATGTCACCACAGAAATTATGCTTGTTATCATTTACCTACTCGAGGACGAGCAGGAATTAAGCTTGGGGATGTTGATACGTCCAAAACGTATCTATAATTTCTGCTTGCTCCATGCCTCTTTTGTGTGATATTGCTATGATATTTATACACTTCCATACACTTTTGATCATATTTGGACTAACCTATTAACTCAGTGCACCCCAGTGCCATTTTCTGTTTTCTGTTGTTTTTGTATTTCAGGTTTTCCCATTACGTAAACTGCCAGAAAAATCCCGGAAAAATAATATAAAAAATCAGCGTTCCGGAAGCTTCCTTGTGGCCAAAGTAGGGCCGGAGGGGGGCCACCAGGGCTCCAGGCGCCCTGGTGGCACGGCCCCCCTCCTGGCCGCGCTGGGGGGGCGCCTGGGCCCCCCAGGTCTCCGCTGATGCCCCCTTTGGCATATATTTACACCGCGTCCCGAAACCCTCGAGGATGGAACCCTTTTTCGCGATCTCATCTCTGTTCCGCCGCCGCCGCACTTCCAAGATCGGGAGCACCAGGAGAACTCTTCCCGGCACCCTGCCGGAGGGGAGGATCACCACCGGGAGCCTCTCCACCACCATGGACGCCTCCCGGATGAGTTGTGAGTAGTCTCCCTTGGACCATGGGTCCATGACCAGTAGCGATGTGATGTTCTCCTCCCCTCTTTGTTCTTCACTAATTAGACCTCGTGAGCTGCCCTACATGATCGAGGCACATATGTAATCCTTATGTTGTTGCTATGTTGAGTTTGCTGGGATCCGATGGATTGTGAGATTATGTTCAGATTGTGTGTGAGTAATATATTTGATTTACCTCTTTTATATTTATGTTCTTGAGTAATTCTTGCATGTTCTCCGTTGTTGTTTATTGCTTTGGCCAAGTAGTAGGTAGTAACTCCAAGAGGGAACGGTATGCTTGATAGTGGGTTCATGCCCCTCGATGACTAGTTTGAGTGACAGAAACATGAGTCTAGGGGATGTGCTGTTGCCACAAGGGGGAAAACAACGGTGCTTGTACTCGCGGGTGCAAGGATTGTTTATTTTACGCAAAGTTCTTTTAATGTAGTTGTCTGTTGCTTTGAGTTTACACTTTGGGTGGGACTCGCAACTTAATACCAGCGAGATGTTCTGGATAGATATCTCAAGGTGGATGATTAGTAGTAGATGCAGATGGATTTCGGTCTACTTACCTTGGCGTATGATGGCTTCTCGCCCCTCGTTGGTTACCCCAAGTGGAAGGTTTGAGATGCAGTGTAGCGGAAGTTTTCCCTTGGCAAAGATACCAAGGATCGATTTCCCCTGAGACTCCTAGTTTCAACAAGAAGGTGTCAACTGCTAATGGCGCCAGATATTAGCAATCAACGTGGACCTGCACACAGATACAAATAACTTTGCTCCCAACGAGTACTGAGAGGTTGTCAATCCCTCCGGCCTTGTCGTTTACAAAGGATCAAACGCAAGTGATAATAGTGATAGGTTTTGCTGCAAATAGTAAATAAAAAGCGGAAAGTAAATAGCGGATGTGATCAATGATGGTAATATGGACCGGGGTCCCATGATGTTTACTAGTGATGTCTCTCTCCCAAAAGACGATAAAACAGCTATGTGAGGTAAACGAATTATAGTTGGGCAATTGACAGAATTATGTGCGCAAACCAATGCTAACTATGTTGCAAGAAAGGTATAGGTTCAAAGCATGGGTGGTACGCCAAGGCAAGTAGACCGAAATCCATCTGCATCTACTACTAATCATCCACCTTGAGATATCTATCCAGAACATGTCGCTGGTATTAAGTTGCGAGTCCCACCCATAGTGTAAACTCAAAGCAATAGACAACTGCATTAAAAGAACTTTGCGTAAAGTAGACAATCCTTGCACCCGCGGGCACAAGCACCCTTGTTTTCCCCCTTGTGGCAACAGCACATCCCCTAGACTCATGTTTCTGTCACTCAAGCTAGTCATCGAGGGGCATGAACCCACAATCAAGCATAATGTTCCCTCTTGGAGTCACTACCTACTACTTGGCCAAAGCAATAAATAACAACGGAGAACATGCAAGAATTACTTACGAACATAAATATAAAAGAGGTAGATCAAATATATTACTCAAACACAATCTGAACATAATCTCACAATCCATCGGATCCCGGCAAACTCAACATAGCAACAGCATAGGGATTACATATGTGCCTCGATCATGTAGGTTAGCTCACGAGGACTAATTAGTGAAGCACAAGAAGGGGAGGAGAACATCACATAGCTACTGGTCATGGACCCATGGTCCAAGGGAGACTACTCACAACTCATCCGGGAGGCGTCCATGGTGGTGGAGAAGCTCCCGGTGGTGATCCTCCCCTCCAGCAGGGTGCCGGGAAGAGTTCTCCTGGTGCTCCCTATCTTGGAAGCGCGGCGGCGGCGGAACAGAGATGAGATCGCGAAAAAGGGTTCCCGTCTCGAGGGTTTCGGGAAAACGATATAA